>CM062818.1:2021415490-2022615490 GCA_031772625.1 Pinus tabuliformis | reverse complement strand
AAAAAGCAATTATCTAGTTAGAGAAATCACCACTTCTTTGGCTTCCCTAGATTTTTAAAAATGGTATCAAAGCTTAAGGTTACAAGGCAAGGCAGCTTGAATATCACTCAATTGAAATAAGATACATAAGGTTTGGATATAAGAGGAATAACATCAAGGAGAACTAATCATCACTTCACAAAGACTCCATCTTGAAGGAAGAACTTTTTGGAAGAAGAAAAGAAGACATCAAGGACCCTACCTCCATCTACAAGAAAGAAGGACTCTACACATTTGAATTATTTTGGGAAGCCTCCATATTCTCATCATCCAAAGGAAGCAAGAAAAACAATTCATTATCATCAAAGGAATCAAAAGTAATCTCCCTCATATTGAAGAAAATGAGCAAACCTCAAGCATTTTGAAAGAAGAAAATCATCTCTCATTGTAAAGCTCACTAGAAGACATCGTCATCAAGGAAGCATCTAGTAGAAGACATCATCTTCAAGGAGACATCTTTATTTTTTAAGTAAGTAATTTATATTTATGTCTCATCCTACAAATCAAATGACTACTTTCTGCAAGGAGAACACTAAACTTGTTGGTACATCAAACTACCTTGCATGGAAGAAGAGAATAGCTTTGATTATCATGGAAAATGAAGTTTTTGAGTATGTCAAGGGCTCCATCACAAAGCCTCCTCAAGAACAATATCAAGCATCATCAAAGTATATGTAAGGAGAAATAAGGGCTCACGGAATCCTCATTGAATCTATCAAGGATTCTCTCACTCCCTTTGTAGCAAAATTAAAGACATAAAAAGAGATTTATGACAAGATGGTAGAGTTGTACTCTGTAAGTACAGTTGGGGAAATAATATATTTAATAAATGAAGTATACAAGATGAAAGTATCAAAGGAAGAAGGGATATCTTCATATCTCATGAAGGTGTCTCAAATTAGAGGTCAAATACAAGAGCTAGGAGAAACAATGTCAGATCCAGAGATGACCGCTTGTGTACTCAATGCACTACCAGATGAATGGGGCAACGTTGTATCAAGCATATATGGAAATAAGGTAGCTAAACCATTCAGTGATCTATGGAATTATGTAAGATTGAAGAATCCAGATTAAAAGCAAAGAATGGCATTGGATCAAATGAACAAACACAAGCATTTGCTGCTATGATAAGGAAGAAAGGAAAGTTTGGAAAATTTTGTAAAAATTTCTGTTTTCCCACCCCGGTTTTCAGCTTCTCCTTATTTCTCCCATATAGTTAAATGCCCTTTCCCATAACCATACATTTAACAAGCTGAAAAAAATAAATTTGCTGAAAACACAAATTCTGGAAATTTTTCAGAATGCTGGAAATTGCAGAATTAAAAATCAGCAATAAAAAACAGCCATTAAAACACATTAAAACACTGATATTTTTGTGTCAACTTGACCCTGGAAAAACCCCCTACAACTCTTGGGGAAAACCAGTTTGAGAGCTCTTCTTTATTTCTGAAAATTGCCTTTTTACAGTGAGAATTATTCAGCAAAAAATCAGCAAGCAAATTTACAACTTATCTCCTTTCCCATGCCTCACAGCAATCTGGAAATTACAGCAAACAGGACAGCAATAAACGTTGTACGGCCTCCGTTTTGTGTGCAGAAAAATCAGCAAACTGCTCCTCGATTTTTGTGCAAAAATCTGCCTTTCACTATGTGCTGAATCAGCTGTACAAATCTGCTCAACTATTGCCTTGGAATGTGTGCCAAGCTGCTGTCTCCTTCTCCTCCCTGCTCAGAAATCTCTCTTGCTCTCTTGCTCTCCTTCTCCCAATCTGCTCATGAAAGAATGAATGACCTTTTCCTCTTTTTCCTCCTTTAATATAACTCCAAGTGACTTTTGGGTGATCCAAGTGACTTTTGGGTGATCTCTAAATCCAATGGCTGAAATAGATTTAGATCAATGGCTGAGATTAAATGCTCATTTAAATCTCACTTTCTATTTTTTAATTCACCCCACTTTAATAAAGACCCACTTAGTCATTTATTTCCAAAGTCACTTTTCCTTTCTAATTTTTCATTTACTTTATAAAAGTTACTTTAAAATTAGACTTAGTAACTTTATCACTTAAAGTCACTTTTAAATTAAATTTAACTTTATAAAATTATAAAGTCACTTTAGGAGAAAAATTAAATTCTTTTGGACACTTTTCCCTAGGCCAAAGATCAAAGCCTAAGGGAACCACCTGTCCTCCGGTACCAAATTTCAACACTCCCTCTTACCGAGGAAGGTGTTCCTCACCACACCCATCTTGTCCCTGAAGTAGACATGCTTGCCCCGTGGTAAGGCTTTGGTAAGAATATCTGCAACCTGCTCATCAGTGGAAATATACTCAAGCTTCACAGCTCCCTTCTGAACATAGTCTCTGATGAAATGATATTTGATCCCGATATGCTTTGACCTGTCATGAAATACTGGATTCTCCGTGAGTTTAATGCAACTCTGATTATCACAGTAAATCACTGAAGGTCTCAACGGTTGACCAAATAAGCCAAACAACATCTTGCGAAGCCAGATAGCCTCACAACTAGCTAGACTGGTTGCTATATATTCTGCTTCCGCTGAACTCAGTGCTACTGACTGCTGCTTCCGGCTGAACCATGACACTACTGCTGAACCCAACCCAAAACAGCACCCTGAAGTGCTCTTCCTATCAGAAGCACAACCTGCCCAATCAGAATCAGTGTATCCTGCCAATCTCACTCCATCTCCCTGCCTGTAGTCCAGACCATAATCCACTGTCCCATGCAAGTACCGCAAAATGTGTTTTGCAGCCACCCAATGAACCTTCCTAGGCTCACACATAAACTGACTCATCGTGTTGACTGCAAAACAGATATCTGGTCTAGTGTTGACCAAATACATCAAGGAACCAATCAGCTGCCTGTACAATGTGGGATCCACCAATTCGGAATCCGAAGCATGAAGCTTCTTCCAGTTGGTGATCATCGGTGTCGACATGGGTCTACAATCCTCCATGTGGAATCTGCTAAGGATGTCCACAATATACTTCCCCTGCCCCAGGAAGAAATGCCCCTCCTCCTGCCACACCTCCAAACCCAAAAATTAATGCATCAAGCCGATGTCCTTCATCTCAAACTCCGCCGCAAGATCTCTTTTGCAGTGCTCTATGAGTCTCTCTGCACCTGTAATGATCAAGTCATCCACATACAGCACCAGAATGAGAGGCTCCTCACCAATCACAATAAAGTAAAGGTTCGGATCTGCCTCACTCTTTGTGAAACCCATCCCCTGCAAGTATGCATCTATCTTGGAGTACCAAGCTCTGGGAGCTTGCTTCAGGCCATAAAGGGCCTTCTTCAATCTGCACACATGGGACTCCTTCCCATGCACCTCAAAGCCCTGTGGCTGCTCAATGTACACCTCCTCCTGTATGAAGCCATTGAGAAATGCGGTCTTCACATCCATCTGGTGGATCTTCCAACCCATCTCTGCTGATATCGATATAATGGAGCGGATCGAAGTATATCGAGCCACGGGAGCGAAGGTCTCCTCATAATCAACTCCCTCTACCTGGGAGAACCCTCTAGCCACAAACCTCGCTTTGAATTTCTCAATGCTGTCATCTGCAGCATGCTTTACCTTGTAAAGCCATCTGGAAGTAACCACAGATTTGCCCTCAGGCCTCGGCACCACCTCCCAAACATCATTCTTCATGATAGAAGAATACTCCTCCTGCATGGCCTCTCTCCAGACCTGCTGGCTAGCTGCCTCCTCATAGCTAGAAGGCTCAGAGTCAAGGATGCTGGTAACCATCGCCATATAACTACAAAACCTCTCAAGTGGTCTACTCTCTCTGACCGGCCTCTTCGGCTTAGGAACAGATGTGGCATCTCTCAAGGTTTCCTGAAGCCACTTGGGCTTCCTCTTCCCTGAGCATGCTTCTCCCATAGGAGAATGAAACTCCTCCTCCTCATCACCATCAGTAGCCTGAACTCCTGACTATCTGTCTGCTGTCCTCCTGCTTGCACCTGAACCTGTAGAAGCTGAGGTACCGTGTGAACTGTCCATCAGTGGACTCCCTAGTGAACTGCTCTGCATGCTGCCCGGAGTACCAGCCCTCTGGCTCGGCGAGCCACTGCTCACTGACGGACCTGACATCCTCATAGATGTACCTCCTGATCCTTCTGATCCCTGCCCACTGGATCCCTGCGACTGACTCAACTGTTGCTGAGGGTCTGGCTGATCCAGATACTCTAACTCCCGTGACCTCCTAAAGGCCCTGTCCTCCTCGAACTTCACATCCTGTCTGACAACAACTCTCCTCTGTGCAGGAATGTAAATCCGAAAGGTCTTTGAGGTCTCACTGTAGCCCACAAAGATACCCTTCTCTGCGGTGGGCTCTAGTTTGGTCCTCTTCTCCTTGGGTATATAGGAGTATGTAATGCATCCAAAGATATGAAGATGACCAAGATCAGGCTTCTTCCCAAAGAAAGCCTCCTTCGGAGTCATGTGCCCCAAGGCACGATGCGGAATCCTGTTCTGCAAGTAAACAGCTGTGTTGCAAGCCTCTGCCCATAAGAACAATGGCAACCCCTGATCATGTAACATGTCTTTGGCAGCCCCTATGATGGATCTGTTCTTCCTCTCTGCAACTCCGTTCTGCTGGGGGTTGTAAGGAACAGTGAACTCCCTCCTAATGCCTGCCTCCGCACAATAGTCAACAAACTCTCCAAGGGTGTACTCTCCTCCATTGTCCGACCTCAAGGACTTGATCTTTCGACCTGTCTGAGTCTCCACAAGAGCTCTGAACTCCTGAAACCCCTTGAAGACCTCACTCTTGGTCTTCAAAAAATAAATCCAGGTCCTCCTGGAGTGATCATCAATGAATAAAACATAGTACTCATATCCACTCAAGGAAACATGAGACATCCGACCGCTCACATCGGAATGAATCAAATCAAGTATCCCCGTCGCTCTGCTGTCACTGCTGGGAAAAGGGGATTTGGCAAACTTGCCCATCGCACAACCTCTGCAAGTATCAGAGTGATCAATACTAAAATCTGGCACACCTGTAGTGATCTCCCGCAATGTCCTCAAGGCTCCATGATACATATGTCCCATCCTGCGGTGCCAAATCTCACACAGCTCAGAACTGCTAGCTCTGCTATCGGTACTACTGCTCAATGCCAAAAGGGGTTGGAATGCAAACTTGTACACCTTTGCATGGCGTACACCCATCACTCTAGCTGAATCAGCTGGAGTGCCCCTGGGATACATCAACACCTGTCCTCCCATGAACAATACCTCATATCCTCTGTCCTCCAAAGCTGAGACGGATATGAGGTTCTTCCTCATCCCTGGCACATAAAGAACCTCTGACACCTTCAAGGGAGGTTTGGACTCCCTCTGAAATGTCACTGTCCCCACCCCGACTGCTCTAACAACTCTGTCATCACCGAGTACTACCTCGATATCAGTGCCACTCTCTGAAAGCTCTGAGAAGTACTCACGGACTCCTGTCATGTGACGTGAAGCGCCACTGTCCACATACCAGATACCTGTAGATGCTCCGCTAATCGAGGGAAAAGCATGCTCCCTCTGAACCTGTGTGGCAGGTGATCCTGCACTAGAGGACTCAGACGTAGTGAACGCAAACTCTCGGTCAAAACGACCAGCAAAGTCCTCAATCTTTGCTGAAGCTGCCACGTCCTGGTTCTTCCCCTTCTTTTTCTTCTTCTCCGGACACACAATTGCATAGTGTCCCATCTTTTGACAATTCCAACACTTCACCTTGGAATAGTCCTTCTGTGTGTTCCCCTGTTTACCTTTACCTTTGCCTTTGCCCCCACCACCGCTTGTGGAAGCCTGCTTCTTCCCTTTGCCTTTCTTGCCTCCTGCCACCAGTGCTACGTCCTCATCCTGCTCAACTGGCTTGGCTGCCCCAAGCTGTCATTTCCTGATCTCTGTCTGAATAAAATCATCCCAAAACCTCTCCCATGTGGGAAGGGTCTCACGTGCACAAACCCCATCAGCAAAGTTCAACCATGAACGGGGGAGGCCATTCACTGCAATCCGCACCAACTCAGTGGGTGGAATGGCCTCTCCAATCGCTGCCAACTCATCTCTCACATTAGTAATCTTTGTGAGATATCTAACTGCACTATCATTACCCATCTTAATGTTCTTCAGCTTCTCCTTCAGGACCATCTTTCGGTTCTCATTGGTACTCTGGTAGAGATTGGACAATGCTGTCCACATCTCATGGGCATTGCTCTTTCCTCTCACATGAGGAATGCAATGGCCTTTGATTCCGTCTAGAATCAGCCTCTTACCCTTATTGTTCTTCTTTTTATACTCAGCCAACTGAGTAACATCAGTGGGCACAACAACAGGGTTCTGTGCGGTATGCACCATGATATCCCAGACTTCTGCCTCCTCAAAGATACTCTGCATTCTCTCCTTCCAAACACTGTAATTTGTATGCCCATCCAGCCTATCCTCCACCCTCAATCCCAATGACATCCTGCTGTCCTAAAACTGAAAAATAGCACTGCTGTAGTAAAGATAAAACTGCTGTTTATGAAAAAATCAGCTTGCTGGAATTTTCTGAGTGAAAAATCAGCAACTGTAATTTTTCCTTTTGCTGTCCCAAACTGCCCTTCAGAACTCAACCTCTGATACCATTTAAAAATTTCTGTTTTCCCACCCCGGTTTTCAGTTTCTCCTTATTTCTCCCATATAGTTAAATGCCCTTTCCCCTAACCATACATTTAACAAGCTAAAAAAAATAAATTTGCTGAAAACACAAAATCTGGAAATTTTTCAGAATGCTGGAAATTGCAGAATTAAAAATCAGCAATCAAAACGGCCATTAAAACACATTAAAACACTGATATTTTTGTGTCAACTTGACCCTGGAAAAACCCCCTACAACTCTTGGGGAAAACCAGTTTGAGAGCTCTTCTTTATTTCTAAAAATTTCTTTTTTACAGTGAGAATTATTCAGCAAAAAATCAGCAAGCAAATTTACAACTTATCTCCTTTCCCGTGCCTCACAGCAATCTGGAAATTACAGCAAACAGGACAGCAATAAATGCTGTACGGCCTCCGTTTTGTGTGCAGAAAAATCAACAAACTGCTCCTCGATTTTTGTGCAAAAATCTGCCTTTCACTATGTGCTGAATCAGCTGTACAAATCTGTTCAACTGCTGCCTTGGAATGTGTGCCAAACTGCTGTCTCCTTCTCCTCCCTGCTCAGAAATATCTCTTGCTCTCTTGCTCTCCTTCTCCCAATCTGCTCATGAAAGAATGAATGACCTTTTCCTCCTTTAATATAACTCCAAGTGACTTTTGGGTGATCCAAGTGACTTTTGGGTGATCTCTAAATCCAATGGCTGAAATAGATTTAGATCAATGGCTGAGATTAAATGCTCATTTAAATCTCACTTTCTATTTTTTAATTCACCCCACTTTAATAAAGACCCACTTAGTCATTTATTTCCAAAGTCACTTTTCCTTTCTAATTTTTCATTTACTTTATAAAAGTTACTTTAAAATTAGACTTAGTAACTTTATCACTTAAAGTTACTTTTAAATTAAATTTAACTTTATAAAATTATAAAGTCACTTTAGGAGAAAAATTAAATTCTTTTGGACACTTTTCCCTAGGCCAAAGATCAAAGCCTAAGGGAACCACCTGTCCTCCGGTACCAAATTTCAACAAATTTGAGCCTTGAAAGAAATTTCAAAAGAAGATTGACATGTCTAAAATTCAGTGTTATGAATGTAATGAATATGGGCATTTCAAGAGGAATTGTCCTAAACTCAAGAAGGGCAACAAGAAAAGGAAAGAAAGAAGTGAAGCCCATGCGACCAAAGAAGTAGAAGAACCGGAAGAGAAGAAAACAAAGAAGGAAGAAGTGAAAGACCTCTACTATTAAACGTCTCTCATACTTTAAGTTTATTTTCAAGTCAACAGTCATGATAGAAGCATTACAGTTACGATGCATTGTAGCAGTGATTGATATGGCATCATTATTAGAAGCATAGAAGAATAGTAGTAGTAGTTTGTACAATTGAAGTAAGTTATCTAGAAAAATTGAAAGAAAGAAGCTCATCACACCTCATCATCATTAGAAAGAAGCATTTGCAAAATAAGAATCATCAAGATCCTCCACCTGAATCTTTGTTAAAAAGGTTCACCTCTACTTGGAAGAAGCAAGTGTTACATAAATGGTCAACATTCCACCTAGTGTGGGATCCACAATTTAGAAGGATGAAGGTACAAGGACAGAAATATGCAGCATGATAATTTAGTTGAAGTATTTTTCCATCTTCATGCAAGGGAAAGGAAGCTGCTAAAGGAAGTCTAGATGACCACATAAAAAAAGAGGTATGCATGTATTTGGTATTTTTTAATAGAGTCATGTCATCACTTAGTTGCAGATGGAATGGTTCGAATACTCTATCTCATGAGCATGGTTGAAGAAGGAACTCTTCCTTATGAATGACACATAAATGTATATACTATAAATCAATATGCCTTGAAATCTTCTAAGTTATAAACATGATAGAATCAACATCATATGACCTCATACGAGGTGGTGGACAACAATTGTCTCTATGCAAGAAGAGCTATATATATAGAAGATCCCGAGGAAGCAATATATGAAGAAGGTGAAAAAAGAGTTCGTGAAGATGTGTCTACAACTATTTAATCAACCACTGATATTATGGATTGGCGATGACATCTCCATAAAGAATTTATGAAGACACTAATGAGTATGATGAAGAAGGATAGCCTCAGTAATGGAAGCCTTGGAGATGGATTCATAAAGAAAAGATGTTGATGTTGCAGAAGCAGATGATATGATGAAGGTTCATCATGAAGAGGTAATTCTATTTTTAATGTTCATTTTTTATTTTTGAAAGCATCTAGTTGAATTGGAACATGGCTACCAACATAAAGTTGTAGAAATTCACCTACAACTAGTACACATAAATTTGGATAGATGATCCTAAGAAAAACATGACTTGGAAGAGGTATCAATATGAAGGATATCTATATGATGACAAATATGGTCACTTTCCAAAGGATGACATGTCTAACATTAATTAGTTCAACACTATGTTCTGTAGAAGGGAAGTAATGTAGAAGATGGCTGAAGCCCTATGAAAAAGTTATAGAAGAAGATGGCTCCATGATATAGAAGTTAAAGTTTATACATGACATGATGATGCAAAAAGAGGATTCCTACAAGCAGCTGGTAGTACCATGATCTCCACAAAGAAATAGATAGTTGTTGTTGGAAACAGATCCCTACTTAAGAAGGAGCTTGGGTATAGCCCTTTCATGTGAAGGAATAAGAATATCCTCCCTATTTGAGAGGGAGATATAGACACATCATTATTGTCATTATATCATGAAGAAATAATGGAGAATTGGGTAAGAAACTTATATCGATACTCTTTGAGGATGAGGTAGGGCATCCAATAGGCAAGAGTAGTCAAAGAGGAGATTCCTTAAGGATGTGCAAATCCAAGAGAGGAATGGTCCTAAAAGAACATACCTTGTGAACATCCGGATGGGGTATGTGCCTAGAGAGGCAATGGTGAAGGTGTCTATAAATCATTGTCTCCCTAGCATTGTGCTCTAGTTTAATGGAGAGATAGAGTTGTTAGTCAAGGCCTTGCTATATAACAATGTTGGTCGATGTGATGAGATGCATTGATATAAGTTGAAAGGATAGCTTATGAGATATCTTACCAATTCGACTCAACTTATGATAATTCTTCAGTATGAGAATGTCCATGTACCTTCTATGTATTATGAATACCTCCCTAGTTAAGAGGGAGTGTTGAAATTTGTAACTAGGTTCGGTCTTCATAATATTTGATGTATTCTTGATTTTATGAGTTTGATGTAAAATAGAAAGAAAATTTACTATTATTATTTTTATAGCATGGGTTTCATGCTCTAGGTCAATTTGTTTTAGGTGAAAGCACCCATTGTGTGCTTCTACGGTTTGTCATAGAGTCAAAGAGTCAAAAGAGTCGTTGTCATATTTAATAGACCCTATTGGGCATTTTGTATCAAATCAAAAGAATTGATTTGAGTCAAAAATTGTGTCAAAGTCCCTCCAAGAACAAGTCGGCTTGCAAGAGAACAAGTCAGCCTCATGAAGGGTAATTCGACCTCCGTAGAAGCCTATTTATAAGAAGAACTTGTTCTCATTTAAATGATCATTTTTCAAGCAAGTTCGATCATAAGGAGAAGAACAAGAAAGAAGAGCGAAGAGAAAGTCAAAGACTAGAAGACAACAAAATCAAAATTTTTGGGTTAATCTCTCTCATACGTGCAAAAGGGAAACTAGGGTTTTCGCAACATCAGGGACAATTTTTCAGATATACAAGGAAGACCGAAATATGTGATCAAAGAGAAATACACATCATCCATTTTTCTACGAAAGAAGAAGCAATCCAAGAGAAGAAGAAAGAAGGTCAAAACTAGTTCTTTCTCCCACACGTGTGAAGCTACAATGACCTAGGAGGGGTCGAAAATTACAGACCTGTAGTGAAGGCCAAAATTGTTGCTGGGGGTTGTAGTTGCTGAAGTTGCTAGAAGGACTAAATTTGTTGCTCATCTACAAGGAAGTTTGACTTAGTCTTGGAGGGGGTTTTTTCTTGGGTCTAAAAGGTCTTGGAATTCATCATTTGAAGATTCTATATGAAGAGAAGAATTTCTTGTGGGTTTTCCTCTCTAGAAGAGGTTTTGGCCTTGGCTAGCAGCCTATATCTTGTTTCCGCTTGTCTTCTTTGATATTCATATTAAGATAATTGTTTTGATGATAAGAACACAATAATAAGAACTACAAAAAGAAGTAAATCTCATAAGCAAGAAAATATTAAGTGTATCAATCACCACTTCCTTGTGTTGAGAAATCTAGGGGAAGCTAGATTATGGGATTTCTCTTACTTTGATGACTGCTTGTGATGTATTTTTCCTTATCTTGATTAGATTATTTTTTACCTTAAGTCTTATTGTGTTATTTTTATCAAACAACTACCAAATCATAAAGAACAATGAGACAAAAGGACACAAGATATAGGCGATCAACCAGGGCCAAAACCTCTCTAGTTGGGAGGGAAACCCACAAGAATTATTCTCTTCTTATAGAATCTTCAATTGATGAATTCAAAGACCTATGACTCTTGACCAACATCCTCCAAGACCAATTCAACCTTCCTTCTTGATTTGCACAACTTCTAGCAACAAACTTTGACTTTTGAACACCTTCTTCAGTAACTTCGACCCCCAACAACAATTTTTGCAACTTCGACCTAATAGATTCACAAATTTGACCTTGATGCAACTTCACAACTTCGACCTTGCAGCTTCATAGCTTTGACCTAGAAGCAACTTCAAAGTTTTGACCTTGCAGCGTCACAACATCGACCTAGAAGCAACTTCACATCTTTGACCTTGCAGCTTCACAACTTCGATCTAGAAGCAATTTCACAACTTCAACCTTGCAACTTCACAATTTCGACCTAGGAGCTTTGGAATTTCGACCTAGTAGCTTTCGAATTCCGTCTTGCCCAAAAACTATAGAAACCCTAACATAAGAGAGAGAGAGAGAGGCCCAAAAAATTGATCTTACTCTTCTTCTTCCCTTTCGTCCTTTTTCTAGCTTCTATCTTTGGAGATCGAACTTGCTTGAGGGTGTGTCCAAATGAGGTCGAGTTCCTTATTTATAGGATTTTGAGGGGTACGAATTGTTATCTTTAGGCCGATTTGTCCTTTCATGTAGGCCGGCTTGATTTTTGCACCATGATGAGGTCTTGGAGGGTCTTTTGACTTAAATAAATTTTCTTTACAATATGTAACATGCCGAAAAGAGCCTTCCATACATGACAATGATTCAATTGACTTGTAGACTCAGTGAAAATCCCTAGAAGAACTCAATGGGTGCTTGACCTAAAAATAAATCTCCCTTGAGCATGAAACCCATGCCTCGTAAAAATTTCTCATTTCCCACCCCGGTTTTCAGTTTCACCTTATTTCTTCCATATAGTTAAATGCCCTTTCCCATATCCATACATTCAACAACTGAAAAAATAAATTTTTGCTGAAAACACAAATTCTGGAAATTTTACAGAATGCTGGAAAATGCAGAAATAAAAATCAGCAGGTACAAACAGCCATTTAACACATTTGAACACAGTGATTTTTGGTCAATGTGACCCTGGAAAAACCCCCTACAACTCTTGGGGAAAACCAGTTCGAGAGCTCTTTCTTATTTCTGAAAAATGCTTTTACAGTGAGAAATATTCAGAAAAAAATCAGCAAGCAAATTTTACAACTTATCTCGTTTTCCGTGCCTCACAGCCAACTGGAAAATACTAGCAAACAACAAAATAGGACAACAATAAATGCTATACGGCCTCCTTGATTTTTGTGCCCACTTTCAGCCTTAAATGCTGTTGTACGGCCTGCAATAAATACGCTGTACAGACCTCGATTTGCGTGCAGAAAAATAGCAATACGCTGTATGGATTTCCTTGGAAAATGTGCCAGCAAACTGCTCCTCGATTTCTGTGCAAACTTCTCCTCGATTTCTGTGCAAACAGCTGTACGGATTTCTAGAAAATCTTGCCAAAATCTGTCTTTCACTGTGTGTTAACTCAGCTGTACGGATTTGCTAAACTGCTGCCTTGGAATGTGTGTCAAATCGCTGTCTCCTTGTCCTCCCTGTCCAAAAATCTCCTTTGCTCTCTTGCTCTCCTTCTCTCAATTTTCTCATGAAAGAATGAATGACCTTTTCCTCATTTTCCTCCTTTAATCTAAGCCTAAGTGACTTTTGGGTGATTCCTAAATCCAATGGCTGAAATAGATTGAGATCTAGGGCTGAGATTAAATGCTCATTTAAATCTCACTTTCTATTTTTTAATTCACCCCACTTTAATAAAGACCCACTTAGTCATTTATTTCCAAAGTCACTTTTCCTTTCTAATTTTACATCGACTTTAATAAAGTCACTTTAAAATTAGACTTTAGTAACTTTATCACTTAAAGTCACTTTTAAATTAGATTTGACTTTATAAAAATTATAAAGTCACTTTAGGAGAAAAAATTAAATTCTTTTTGGACACTTTTCCCTAGGCCAAAGATCAAAGCCTTAGGGAACCACCTGTCCTCCGGTACCAAATTTCAACATGCCTCAAGAATAAAAATAATAAATTTATTTTTCTCTTTTCATTAAATACATAAAATCATGATTACATAGGTCATTATGAAGACCGAACCTAGTTACATATTTCAACACTCCCTCTTAACTAGGGAGGTATTCATAATCCATACAAAGTACTTGGACATTCTCAATCTGAAGAATTCTCATAACAAGAGTCAGATTGGTAGCCTATTTGTTTAGCGTCATATCATGCAACATTTTCACATGGCAAGGCCTTGACTAACAACTCTATCTCTCCACAATATCAGAGCACAATGATGGCGAGACCAATGACTTATAGACACCATCGTCATTATGTCTTAAGGCACATACCCCACTCGGGTGTTCATAGAGTATGTCCTTCTAGGACTTCTTATCTTGGATTCCCAGTCCTCTAAGAATATCGGTCCTCTATGACTACTCTTATCTTGGATGCCCTACCTCATCCTCAAAGAGTATCGGATTCCAGATGCTTACCCAATCCTCCATTCTTTCTTCCCAAAGTGAAGACAAGAATGATATGTCTATCTCTTCCTCTCAACTAGGGAGGATATACCGATTCCTATAAAGAAATGTACCCATTCCTATAAAAGGAATGTACCCAAGCTACCTCTTATTCAGGGACTTGACCAAGCTCCCTCTTAACCAGGGACTTGCTTCTAGCAGCTTGTGGGGCTCCTTCTTTTGATGTCATGAATTTCATATTTAACATTATGTAGCATTCATCTTTTGGGACTTCTTCGTAGGGAATCGGCCATCCATCACTTTCTTTCATGAACCACATCGATCATGTCATCCTTCTCTTTGTCGGAAAGTGATCCTTTAGTCCCCATCTGGCTTTTTCCTCATACAACTACTCTTTAAAGTCATGTTTCCTAAAGGATCTTTCATCCAACCACATGAGTGCTAATTGTAGGTGACATCTACAACTCTCTTTTCAGTAGCTCTATATCAATCCATCCAGATGTTGTTCAAATATAAAAAATGAACATCAAATCAAAGTTATGTTTTGTGATGGAA
This sequence comes from Pinus tabuliformis, assembly GCA_031772625.1. NCBI lineage: Eukaryota > Viridiplantae > Streptophyta > Pinopsida > Pinales > Pinaceae > Pinus > Pinus tabuliformis. The sequence goes on along the minus strand of CM062818.1, from coordinate 2,022,601,243 downwards.
TTTCATCATGACATCTTGCTTGTAATATCAACAACATGTGCATTCATAAGCACATCTCCAATACTTTCAATGTTAAGGGTCTCCTTTCTTTATAGAACTTATCAGGGTCTTCATGCCTTCTCTATGGAGAGGTCATGTCCAATTCTTCTAGTCATTGAATGCTGATTTTCTTTTCTATGCGACCATAGTTGCATCTTTCACGATCTCCTTTGTTTCTTCACATATTTAATTTCCTTCCATAGTTCCTTCATCTTTGTCAACCACCTCATATTCCATATGAGGACATATTATGTTGATTACATCTAGTCAATATGTGAACCATGCCTTCATGCATCCTTCCAAAGGAGGAGATCCCTTTTCTAAGTTCTTTGATCATGCTCATGAGATAAAGCATTTACCCATGCAACAATATGACGAAATGACTGAATTAAATACATGCATACATGCCTCTTTCCTTCTTTTGGTCATCTAGGATTCCTTCAACAACTTCCTTTTCTTGATTGAGAGTACTTCAACCATCTCAACATACTGCATTCCTTTGTCACCATACCATCATCCTTCTAAACAATGAATCCCATACAAGGTGGAATTATTAGCGAGACACTTGCTTCGACGAAGAAGGTGAACCTTCTAATGAAGATTCCAAGAGAGGATCTAGATTATCCTCATTCGGCAGAAGCTCCTTTCTCAAGATGATGATGTATGATGGATTCCTTCTATAATGATAGATGAATATTTTTCAGCCATATGCACTACACATGCTTTCAATGAGGTTATCAAGAGCTACTTCCTTTATATGATGACTGCTACATCCATGTAGACTTCTACTTCATCTATACTTTCAAACCTTTTTAATGATATCACGAACTCTTACTTCAATGGTATGCTTCTAATATGATGTCATCTTCTACTAAGACGCATATCGTCATAATACTTCTCATCTTTAATGCCATGGTGGAGATATTTTCACATCCTACTTCTCCTTGCTATGCATTGGAGAAACCCTAATGGTGAAGATCTATCCCTTTGGATTTCTTCTCATCAGGTTCTTCCACTTCTTCAGTGATATGAGCTTCATTTCTTTATTTCCTCTTGTTGTCCTTCTTGAACTTTGGACAATGTCTCTTCTAGTGCCCATATTCCTGACAACCATATCATTGGACTTTTGACATATTCTTCTTCTTTTTATGAGAACTAGATTTCCCAAACTTTCATTTTCTCTTAGCCATGGCAGCAAATGCTTGAACTTGTTCACCTGGTCCCACATCACTCTTTGCTTTCAACCTAGTTTCTTCAATTTCACACAATGACCAAATTTCATTGAATGGGGTGGCTTCCTTCTTTCCAAAGATGCTAGATGTGAAATTGCCCCATTCTTTTGGAAGTGCATTGAGCACTATGGTGGCGATTTCCTTATCGGACATTATTTCTCCCAAATCTTGTAGTTGGTCTATTATTTATGATACCTTCCTAAAATATGGGGCTATTCCATCTTCCTTTGAGAGCTTCATTTTGTACAGCTCGTTCCTCAATGATATCACTTCTCCTGCAGTACTTATGAAGAAAAATTCTATTAACTTGTCATATATGTCTTTTGATGTTTCCAACTTTAATACATAAGGCATGAGGGGATCCTTGATGGATTCAATGAGAATCCTTTGAGCCCTTACTTCCCCTTTCATATACTTTGCTAGAGCTTGAGATTATTCGTTTGGAGGCTTAGTAATTGATCCCTTAACATGTTCAACGACTTCATTTTCTATGAGGTTCAACTCTGTCCTCTTCGTTCATGCAAGAAAGTTTGACAACCCAACCAATTTGTTGCTTTCCTTACAAAATGCAGTCATTTTGATAGCAGATTCAGTCATAATTATAAAGACACTTACTTGTCAAGTGAATATTCTCCTTGATGACAATATCTTCAACTTGATGCCTTCTTGATTTTGATGATGATGTTGATAATAGAAGATGTCTTCCTTCAAAAGTGATCCTTCAAAGAGAGGCAGATCACCTTGATGATGATGACAACACCTCTTCTTGCTTCCCTTGAATGTAGAGACTTCAAGATGCTTCAATGTGTAGTCCTTCTAGTTAGGGTCCTTGAGATCTTCTTTGATGATGATGTGAAAAATTCCCAACGATGATTCAAGTGGGAAACCCTTCCTTTGATAAGCTAGGGTTTTGAGGTCTTCTTTGCTTGTACTCGATCCTTGTGAATGTCTTCATGATGGTACGATGTCAATGTTTTGATCTTTCTTGATACTCCTTTTGATAGTCCTTCTAGTGTTTTGGCCTTTGAGTGTACTTCTTCTAATTGCCTTTCCTTGTCTTGTCACCTTAGCTTTGATACCATGTTGAGAAATCTAGGGGAAGCTAGATTATGGGATTTCTCTTACTTTGATAACTACTTGTGATGTATTTTTCCTTATCTCGATTAGATTATTTTTTACTTTAATTATTATTGTGTTATTTTCATCAAACAACTACCAAATCATAAAGAACAGCGAGACAAAAGGGCACAAGATATAGGTGATCAGCTAGGGCAAAAACCTCTCTAGTTGAGAGGTAAACCCACAAGAATTATTCTCTTCTTATAGAATCTTCAATTGACGAATTCAAAGACCTATGACCTTTGACCAAGATCCTCCAAGACCAAGTCAACCTTATTGATTTGCACAGCTTCTAGCAACAAACTTCGACCTTCCATCAACTTCTTCAGCAACTTCGAACCCCAACAACAATTTTTGCAACTTCGACCTAATACATTCACAACTTCGACCTTGATGCAACTTCACAGCTTTGACTTTGCAACTCCATAGCTTCAACCTAGAAGTAACTTCAAAGCTTCGACCTTGTAGCTTCACAACATCGACCAAGAAGCAACTTCACAACTTTGACCTTGCATCTTAACAACTTCGACCTAGAAGCAGCCTCATAGCTTCAACCTTGCAACTTCATAATTTTGACCTAGCAACTTCAGAATTTCCACCTATCAACTTCTGAATTTCATCTTGCCCAGAAATTGTAGAAACCCTAACACAAGAGAGAGAGAGAGGTCCAAAACTTTGATCATACTCTTCTTCTTCCCTTTTGTCCTTTTTCCAGCTTCTATCGTAGGAGATCAAACTTGCTTGAGGGTGTGTCCAAATGAGGTCGAGTTCCTTCTTATTTATAGGCTTTTGAGGGGAACAAATTGCTATCTTTAGGCCGACCTGATCTTTGCACCATGATGAGGTATTGGAGGGTCTTTTAACTTTGTTTTGACTCAAATAAATTTTATTTACAATATGTAACATGCCCAAAAGAGTCTTCCATACATGAAAATGACTCAATTAACTTATAGACTAAATGACAAGCCTTGGAAGAATTCAATGGATGCTTGACCTAAAAATAAATCTCCCTTGAGCATGAAACCCATGCCTCAAGAATAAAAATAATAAATTTATTTTTCTCTTTTCATTAAATTCATAAAATCATGATTACATATGTCATTATGAAGACCGAACCTAGTTACATATTTCAACACTTTGGCTGCCCTAAATTTCTCAACACCCTGATGACCTTGTCAGAAATAGATCATCCACATAAAGTATGAGACTGACTGGATCCCCGCCTACCATCAACTAGTAGAGGTTAGAATCTGCCTCGCTCTTCACAAAGCCCATTTGCTACAAGTAGTTGTCTATTTGAACATACCAAGCTCTAGGATCTTGCTAGAGCCCATATAGTGCCCTCTTCAACTTGCACACGAGTATCTCTCTCATGCTTCTCGAATCCCTCTATCTGTTTGATATATGTGAAAATTCCTACACTGAAGAAACCCCTACTGTAGCAAATCTAAATTGACTTCACCTACTTGATTTTTAAATTACATTCATCAAGTTATTCCTCAAAATACTGAAGCAAATTACTTCTATAGCCTACAATAATTAAATATTTGATCTCATGAAACAAAAAACAAAGCAAAGAACAAGATACATAGGACACTTATTTTTGGACACAATAGTCCCCGGAAAAACCCAACGCGGGAAAACTTGTGCAACAGTTCTGAGGGTTTATTATTATGTAGGAGAAATATCTGAATACAAATCTAGGATGCTCATCTAGCAATCCTTTACAGAGAAAATACTGGTGGAAAACCTGATTGAGTTTTACCTCACTTCACTCGGCAGAATTCCGGCTGATCCGGCACAAGACTAGCTAACCCTGACTATTTCTGCTCTGGCCCTGCGTAGGCCCTACGTCAGCTTTTCAAGCTCTGCGTCAGCCCTGCATCACCTCTTATGCCTCTAAGTCAGCTATCTCGACTGTTCCGCAGCTCTCGGCAATTCCCGACAGTTCCCGCTGTTCCCGGCAGTTCCGGTAGTTCCCGATAGTTCTGGCTGTTCCCAACAGTTCCGGCTTCTGCGTGACAGGCATCTTTTCTGCTCTGCGCTGGCCCTTCTGGCATTGCGTCAAGGCTGCGGGGGCCTAGACCGGCCTAACGTCAGCTCTCTCGGCTACTGCGCTGCCTTCTTGCAAGCTCTCTCCGCCTCTCTGTCAATATTCTCTGGAAATTCCTTCTCGTGGATTCTCACTGCCCCTCTGCTGTTGAATGATCACTTAGTTCGAATTTCTCAGCTTCCTAGCCCCAAAAATCAAACTCTATATCAATTTTTTCTCTCCGTGTGTGTTTCCAAATGAACCCCAAGCCTCCATTTTATACTTTTCCTATTGAGTCTTCAACGACCGAGATTAAGTCTCTAATCATCAGCTAAGATTAAAACATGACTTGATCCGCCTTCTAGATCATTCTTACCCATAATTTGATTAATACCCATTAATATTTTAATTTTCCTAAGTTTAGACTTAGGAACCCCTTTAAAAGTATTAATTATTTTGATAAAAGACAATCCGGGTGGAATTTCACCAAACGGTTTCCGGGTTCTTTAGAAATCACGTGCCTTAGCCTCTCCACCAATTTTCAAGGCTAGAGCACTTTCGATGCTACCAAAAGCTAACACTCCCTCTTAGCGAGGAAAGTGCTCTAGCAACAATGTCCATCTGCATGCTGCTCTATTTCTGAAGCACCTTCTTTCTGCACTGTTGTTACCACCAACACTGTGTTGCTGCTGCTATTGTACTGCTGCCCATGGCACTGCCACTGCCACTACTGTATTTGTACTACAACTCTCTCTCAAATGTTGCATCTGTTATGTTGCTAGCACTGCCACTGCTAACACTGCATCCATACTACAACTCAGTTGTTGAGAGAAGCAATTGAAAAACATCCAAAATTAGTTGAACTTAACTGTGTTCAACATAATACAATGAACATTGGAATCTGACTGCTGCTGATTCTTACCCTCTGAATCTTTTGCGTTGCTGCCAACTGCACTGCTGCCAACCTTTCTTTGCGCTGATCAGTCTTAGGTCCCCAGCTACTGCATCTGTCCTCCAGAAACTCCACTACATCATCTGACTCTAAGTCCATCTCATTACTGCTGAATCTTAGGCTCCCGTAGCAAGGAATTGATCCAAGAGGTGGACTCCTCAAGGATCCTGTCCACATGTAGTCCTCCCGACTACAGCTCAATATCGCCCCATCTCCCTCCTGGAGATGTGTGGGCACTCATGGAAAACTCATCCTCATCAATCTTTGCTGAAGCAGCCTTAGGATCATGTTTCTCATCCTTATCATTTTTCTTCAAAGGACACTGGGATGCATAGTTGCCCATCTCGCCACAACTAAAACATTTCACCTTCAAAATTTCCTTCTTTCGCTTCGGCTTCTGTTGTCCCTTCGATGCTAGAGCTGTTCTCCTCCTCCTCCTCCTTCTTTGTGCTACTCCCACTGCTACCATTGAGGTTGACCTTTACTAGGTCCCTCCTTAACTCCTCTTGTTGAAGAGACACCCACATCTCCTCCCATGGAGGTAGTTTTTCTCTGCACAATATGTTTTGGACGAAAACTTGCCATTCATCCAAGACTCCATTCAGGGCTATCCTCACCATCGCGGTTGGCTGAGGAGTGGACCCTACTGCAGCAAGCTAGTGTCTAGTGTCCTGAAGACGTTGAAGATAGAGGTTCACCCCTTCTCTTTTCTGCATCAAAGTCCGCTGCAACTTCTTCTCTAAATACATCTTCCATTGTTCGGAAGGGCCTTCATACAGAGAAGACAAGGCTTCCCACATCTCTCGGGCTGTATCCTTGTCCTGCAAGTGTGAGACCACATGATCTCGAACTCCATCGAGAATGAGCCTCTTTGCCTTCCCCTGCTCGGTCTTGTACTTCTTCTTTTGATCGTTGTCAACAGGAACAACTACAACACTTTTGACATAGGCCTCGAGATCATATTCCTCAAGAACAACTAAGATTCTGGTTTTCCATATGACATTATTGGAGGCTCCATCCAACCTATCCTAATCTCTGAGCCCATGTGATGCCATCTCACCCAACTATTGAATTGACTCCTCTAGTCCCTGCTTAGCACTACTCAGCAAGTGAGAAATTCGAACCTTCTGGCAGAAAGTTCTCTGAGGAGAAAATTCCCCTTCTACATGTTTTCGTTCTTTTTCAGCGGATTTTTGCTCAGGTAGAAACTGTGCCCTTCAAGCATTGCGTTGAGGTTCTGCGTTACTTCCTCTACAAATTTACGAACTGGAAATCGTACCTCTCTGTCGTCCTCAAAGAGAGATTTCCTCGGATTTTCTTCCCAACAAGGACTGCGCAATCCCTTCAAGGGGATTCAAATTGCTGCCAAGTGCAGCTTTCGGCCTCACTGCTTAGCATTGGATCTGCTCTTCCTCAGTTCAAAATCAACACTCTAATACCATGTGAAAATTCCTACACTGAAGGAACCCTTACTGCAACAAATCTGTATCTACTTCACCTACTTGATTTTTAAATTATATTCATCAAGTTATTCTTCTGAATACTGAATCAAATTACTTCTGCAACCTACACTAATTAAATATTTGATTTCATGAAACAAAAAGCAGAGCAAAGAACAAGATACTTGGGACACACTTATTTTTGGACACAATAGTCCCCAAAAAAACCCAATGCGGGAAAATCGGTGCAATAGTTCTTAGGGTTTATTATTATGCAGGAGAAATATCTGAATACAAATCTAGGATGCTCATGTAGCAACCCTTTATAGAGAAAATACTGGCGGAAAATCTGAGTGAGTTTTACCTCACTTCACCCAGCAGAATTCCAGCTGATCCGGCACAAGACTAGCTAACCCCGACTATTTCTGCGTCGGCCTTTCAGGCTCTGTGTCAGCTATCCCGGCTATTTTGGCAGTTCTCTGTAGTTTTGGTTGTTCTCGGCAGTTCCGGCTTTTGTGTGACAGACAACTTTTCTGCTCTGCGCTGGCCCTTCTGGCTCTACGTCAGGGCTACGTGGTCCCAGACTGGCACAACGTCAGTTCTCTCAGCTACTGCGCTGCCTCTCTGCAAGCTCTCTCCACCTCTCTGTCAGTATTCTCTGAAAAGTCCTCCCAGATTCTCATTGCCCTTCTGCTGCTGAATGATCACTTAGTTTGAATTTCTCAACTTCCTAGCCCTAGAAATCAAACTTTAGATCAATTCGTTCTCTCCATGTGTGTTTCCAAATGAACCCCAAGCCTCCATTTGTTGGTTCTTCAGCGACCGAGATTAAGTCTTTAATCAAAGGCTAAGATTAAAACATGACTTGATCCGCCTTCTAGATCATTCTCACCCATATTTTGATTAATACCCATTAATATTTTAATTTTCCTAAGTTTAGACTTAAGAACCCCATTAAAAATATTAATTATCTTAGTAAAATACAATGTGGGTGGAATTTCACCAAACGGTTTCTAGATACTTTAGAATTCATGTGCCTTAGCCTCTCCACCAATTTTCATGGCTAGATCATTTTCTATGCTACCAAAAACTAACAATATACACCTCCTCTTCTATCATCCCATTCAAAAAAACATATCCTCATAGTCATTTCCTTCCTTCTGCACATTACCCTTGACCACAGACCTAGCCTTATATTTTTCCACACTACCATCTGCAGCATACTTAATATTGTTGATCCAACGAGAGCCAACTACTGACCTGTCCACTGGTCTAGGCATGACCTCACATACATCATTGAACATGATGGAATTATACTCCACCATAGCATCATGCCACACATGATTTTGTGTAGCCTCTTGATAACTAGAAGGCTCTCTGTCAATGACCTCTGTTCCCAAGGCCTTATACCTATCTGGTTTTCTGTGATAGAGTGCTTTCCCTGGGAGCTCCAACAAACTCTTGCACATCCTTCAATGTCCGAAGCACTTCCCTTCTTCTTCTTTTGCTAGTGGTGGTTGGAGCTTCATGCTCCTCATCTTTCCTCTTTCCTTTGTTGCTATGTCTCTTGTGAACTCACTGGACCACTTGCACTTGAGCTAGTGCTCGTAATGGTAATAGTACTTGTGCTCTACTATCCTTACGGTTGTTTCGCAACCCTTGGAGATTCTGCTGGCCCACTTTGATCATTCGTTGGAAACTCTTGAGATCTTCAAAAATCTTTCCCCAGCTAGAATTTAACATCCCATTTCACAATGATCCTTCTGCTAAGGAATTTAGATCTTGTACACCTTGGACGTTTTGTTGTATCTAGCATAATAGGCTTTCTTTGTAGTTTGATCCAACTTGGTGCATTTGTCATTTGGCAAATGACAATAAGCTTGTTGGGTCTCCAAAATGTCATTCATTTCACCCTCTTTTCTTTCACTTTTCTTCAAGATTTTCCATATTCCGTAACTCCATAACCGTGCACTAAGACCATCTACATAATTAAATATGGGTTTAGACACATTATTTTCTAATACATATATTTTGGTTTTTTGAGTGAAATTATTGTTAAATATTAGAAAAATACATATATTCACTTATATATAAAAATTGGATGAATTTTTTGACATGTGTAGGCATATTTGAAGATTCCATCACAGTGATATTTGTCCTCTAAGTCTCAAATTCGAATTTCCTCTTCAGTATCTTGAAGATTTGAGATCATTGATCAAGCACAATTGATGGAGAAGAATCATGGAATTTTTCATAAGTGTCTCTTATCAAAGCTAGAAAAGATTTGTGAGAGCATATGAAGAGATGTCAACACATGGTTGTAACCACATGAGATATTTGTGGATATACATTTATGAATTTTTTATCTTACTTTTCGTATAAATAGGAGTGCCTACTCCTCTCAAAAGGTGTGGAAAGTTTGAGAGCTATGCTCATGCTTCAATGTAGAGTTTTGGATGTTAAGGATTGGTATTGTTGAAGTCTGGAATTGTTTATTTTTTACTATCATTTTTTCTCTCTTATTTCACATTCTTATCACCATTTTGTAGCAATCTCAACATGTTTAAGTTCAAGCTCAACTCTCAAAAACATATTCATCATCCATAATTAGAATCTATGCTTCTTAATGAATTATAATGAAAATATTCTTACAATGACAAAATCACAAACATTCTGCAGCTAATATTGGTTTCCGCAACAATATTCATGTGAAATTTTATTTGTTGCATCTATTGGAATTATTCTTCTAACTCAAAAATTAATTAGTTTATTTGCTATGAAAATAATGAATAAAATCACAACTGCAATTTTCACCATAAAAATGTTTTGGAAAAATAAAACACCGGAAACTGAGAAATTCTAGCGCACAATAATTTTGACAGTTATTTTTGGACAAATGTCCCCAGAAAAACCCAGTGTGGGAAAACCGATACAGTAGTGAGGGTTTTTATTATTAATATTCAGCACCAAATCTGAGTACAATCTAGATGCCGAAAACTGGCAATCCACAGCAAGAAAATATAGCAAAGAGATACCCTAAGCAACCTCGGCACTCGCGCTTCCTGCACTCACATTCCTGCACTCGCACGTTTCTGCACTGGCGCGTTCCTTCACTCGTGTTCCTGCACTCACATGTCCCTGCACTTGCATGTTCCTGCACTCGCGTTCTTGCACTGTAAATAACTCAACCTCTTGGTATTGCCTCTCTGGATTTGGAAATATTCCTCCAGATCATTGTCCCTACCCCTCACTGACACTGCGTCCCTCTCTGGCTTGAACTCTGTTGTTGCTAGCTCGATCTGCACAAGGAACTCATGCTCAAGTGTGCTCTCTAAGTGCCCATCGACTTCTTCTTATAATCCTCTGTTGGGAATCCAATGACCAAGAGTAAATCTTAATCGATGGCTAGGGTTAACTAGAAGTCGATCCGTGTGAGTTTCTAGAACATTCACACCTTGACTTAATTAATTATGATTAATTAACCATATTCCCTAAATTTAGACTTAGGAAATATTTTAAAACTGGCTAATAATCTAATTAATTCATTTCTAGGTGCAATTTACAAAAGCGATTTCTGGGTTTTGGAGATCTCATGTATTCTAGTCTCTCCACAAAATTCCATGGCTAGAATATATCCGATGCTACAAAAGCTGACACTCCCTCTTAGCGAGGAATGTGTTCTAGTGCTCTATTGTACATCCTGTGACAACACCCTGTCTCTACATCATCTCCTGTCACGCTGTTGATGTATGGCCATACTTCCCACCAACCACTGCACAACTCCGATATATGCTGCATCTGTGTTGCTGCTGACCTTGCTGAACTGCTGCCAACATTGCATCTGCACTGCAACTCCCTCTCATCTGTTGTTGCTGCAACTGCAACAAGTGCAATAGAGAAGCATCTAAAATATCCTGTCCCTGCTACTGAAACAGGTTCTCCATCATACCCATCTGTTCTTAAAAATAAACGAACTTAGCTCTCCTTAGAGCTTTCGCGAGTATATCTCCAACCTGCTCTTTTGTGGGAACATACTGTAGCTGGATTGCTCCTCGTTGTACACAATCTCTGATGAAGTGACACCGAATATCTATGTGCTTTGACCTGTCATGAAACACTGGATTCTCAGAGAGCTTTATGCAACTCTGATTATCACAATAAACATTGGTTGCCTCCATCCTTTGCCTGAACAAGCTCACTAGCAGTTTCCAAAGCCATATAGCTTTGCACGTAGCTATGTTGGCTGCCATGTACTCTACTTCTGCAAAGCTCAGTTCTACTGACTTTTGCTTCCTTCTACACCAATAAACCATCCTTGATCCAACATTGAAGCACTGCCCGGAGGTACTTTTCCCGTCCACTGAACTACCTGCGCAATCTATATCTATGTCTCCACCATGTCTGATGTCATCCCCTTGAGTATATCTGAATCCATACTCAACTTTGCTGCGAATATATCTCATAATATACCTCGCTGCTTCCCAATGTACCCTCTTCGGTTCTACCATGAACTGACTGAGGGTATTGACTATGAAGCATATATCTGGCCTAGTGTTGACCAAATACACGAGAGACCCAATAAGTTGTCTATACAAGGTGGGGTTGACATCCTTGTCATATGATGCATCTATCTTCTTCTGGTTGGTGATCATGGGTGTAGACATGGGTATGCAGTCCTGCATTCTGAACCTCTTCAGAATATATGTAGCGTATCTTCCTTGTCCAAGGAAGATCTCGCTATCCTTCTGCCACACTTCCAATCTTAGGAAATAGTGCATCAACCCCAAATCCTTCATGTCAAATTCTATTGCCAGGTTCCTCTTGCAATCCTTCATGAACCTTGATGATCTTGTCAAAAAGAAATCATCCACATACAAAACTAGAATGAGTGGCTCACCCTCTACCATCAAATAGTAAAGGTTGGGATCTGCATCACTCTTGATGAATCCCATCTTCTGCAAGTAGTTGTCAATCCTACCATACCATGCCCTGGGAGCCTGCTTGAGTCTGTATAGAGCTTTCTTTAATCTGCACACATGAGTGTGCCTCTCATGAGTCTCAAAGCCCTCTGGCTATTCTATGTACACTTCTTCCTCTATCACCTCGTTCAAAAGTGTTGTCTTGACATCCATCTAGTGAATCTTCCATCCCATTTGAGCTACTAGAGATATAATTGACTGGATAGAAGTGTATCTGGAAACTTGGGCAAAGGTCTCCTCATAATCTATCCCTTCTTTTTGCGCATACCCCTTTTACACGAACCTAGCCTTGTATTTCTCCACTCTGCCATTTGCAGAATACTTGATCTTGTAGATCCATCGAGAACTTACAACTGACCTATCCTCAGGTCTCGGCACCGCCTCCCAAACATATCATTTGTCATGATAGAGCTATACTCTTCTACCATGGCATCTACCCATACTTGATGCTGTGCGACCTCTTGAAAGTTGGAAGGTTTTGCAACCTGAGCCACCAATTCTTGGTACCTATCAGGCTGTCTATGTTGTCTTTTGCTCGTCCTATGAGTTCCAATGAACTCCTCTCCATCTCTCAATGTCTGACGAACCTCTTTGCTAGCTCGACCACTAGTCGTGGGAGGTTCTTCCAACTCCTCCTCGTCTTATCTCTACTGCTCCATCTGTTGAGAACTCCCTGGATTTCCTGCCCCTGAGGAAATACTGGTACTGGTCACAGCACTTGATCCTTTTGATTGTCCTTCTGCCTATCCCACTAGTTTCCCTGTGGCGACCTTTGCTGCTGGACTAAAGGAGCTTCTTCTGATTGATTCTGATCACCTGCATGCATCTCATGAGATCTCCTGAAAGCTCGGTCTTCCATGAACTTTACGTCTCGTCTTACTACAGTCTTTCTATTGCTGGGAATGTAGATTCTGTATGCCTTTGAGGTTTCGCTATACCCAACGAAGGACCCCTTATCTGCAATCTGATCCAATTTGGTCCTTTTATCATCTAGCACATGGCAATACGCAATGTTGCCAAAAATTCTGAAGTGGCTAACGTCTAGCTTCTTCCCTGTGAAGACTCCTTCTGGTGTTTTCTTCCCCAATGCTCTATGAGGAGTCATGTTTTGGATATACACTGCCGTGTTACATGCTTCTTAAGAAAATTCCTGAATCTAACACATCAGAAACCCCTACTGCAATATCCAGTTTACCATCTCCTACTTGTTCTTTACATTAACAAGTTATTTATTAGTATAAACATCGAAGTAAACACAATTGCATCCTTCAGAAATATACAGATCAACAACTGAAATAAACTGAGACAACACAAGGGACACTATTATTTTTGGACAATAATCCTTGGAAAAACCCAATGCAGGAAAACCGATGCAGCATATAGAGGGTTTTATTATTAAGTAGATTCTGAATACAAGGGTGCCAAAAATGGCTCACCCTTCAGAGAATATCCTTGGCAGCAATACCTCTATCCAGAGACGGATATTCCGTAAAATTAGCAGCCAAATGAACAATCCTACAATGACTGCGGTTGTTCCTTGTGTTGGACAATGAAAGCTACTCCACACACTCCTCTGGAATTGTGTCACCCTCTTCAGAACTGCGTCACCCTCTCCCGGCTAATCTTCTCTCAGTCTGCTCCACAGACTTCCTCAGCGCAGCCTTTGAAGTTCTCTGCATCAACTGCGTCAGCCTCTATGGCCTCAGCGTCGGCTTCTTTCACCCTCTGCGTCTTCTGCGCTGGCCTCCTTAGCCTCTGTGTGTCAGCTTTCCTAGGCTTTGCGCTGCCTCTTCCGACACTTTGTTGCCTCTCTGATATGTATTCTTCAGCCTCCTACCGAATTTCCCCTCACTGCAATATATCACTTGTTCGATTTCCTCAGCAAACCTCACCCCAAAAAATCGAATTGATTGATCTCTCTTGGTATCTTGGTGTGTCTCCAACAGACCCTCAAGCATCCTCTTATACTTTTCTTGTTGACGATTCAACAACCAAGATTAAGTCCCTAATCAACGGCTAAGATTAGCTTTGGCTTGATCCTCATTATTTAGAGCTTTTTCACCCATATCATATTAATACACATTAATATTTTAATTTTCCTAAGTTTAGACTTAGAGTTTCATTAAAAATATTAATTATTTTAATATCTTTCCCTCTGGATGGAATTTCCCCAAGCGATTTCTGGGTCTTGGAGATCTCATGTGCCTTAGCCTCTCCACCAATTTTCATGGCTAGAGCACATCCGATGCTACCAAAAATCAACACTCCCTCTTAGTGAGGAATGTGCTCTAGTAATGCTTCACTATAGAAACATCACACTGATCCTCCACATCAGTACATTTGCTGATGCTTGGCTTGCTGCCTCACATCCCCTGCACTGCTGCTTCCTGTACTGCTGCCCATGGCATTGCCACTGCCACTGCTACATCTGTACTGCAGCGCCCTTTCAACATGCTGCATCATGTTGCCCATAGCATTGCCACTGGTAACTACTGCATTGCAATTCAATTACCGAGAAGTAACTGTCTTCACCCAACCACTGACATCCCAGTTAGTTTGGAAGCCTCGTGATGCTGAAGCTACCTCTGTTGATATCATGTGCTCCCTTTGTTGCCACTGCGCTGCTGCAACCTCTTTTGTGCCTCTTGCACTGCTGCAACCTCCACTGCACTGCTAGAGGCTTCTGCACTCTAGCACTACCTTGTCGCTCCATCACACCTTTCTCCACCCGACACCCTTCATCACGCTACTATTGTTAAGGGCTCCTGTAGCTAGATGTGATCCAAGTGTTTGGGTACCTCAAGGATCCTACCCCTGCATGTAGTCCTCCTGACTACAACTCAATGTCACCCCACCTTTTCTCTAGAGGTGCATGAGCACTCCTGGCACAATCTTCATCAGTCTCGACATCCTTCTTCGCCTTTGTCGGAGCTTCCTTTGAGTCGGAAGCTTCTCCCTTGCCTTTCTTCCTGGGGCATTGAGATGCATAATGTCCTAGCTCCCCACAATTGAAGCACTTGACCTTGGAGATGTCCTTCTTCTTCCTTTTCCCTTGCTGTCCTGCAGATGCTAGAGCCACATCCTCCTCCTCTTTCTTGACTCAAACTCCCTTACCACTACTCCCCGCCTTGGTCAACCTCTTGATCTCTTTTTGTTGAAGCGCTGCCCACATCTCCTCCCAACTAGGGAGAGTCGCTCTGCCCAAGATGCTTTGGACAAATGTCTCCTAGTCCTCGGAGACTGCATTCAGAGCAGTCTTGACCATAAACTCTAGATCCGGTGTAGACCCCACGGAAGTAAGCCGGTCGCAAATTCCTTGCAACCTGAGGAGGAAGTGATCTATCTCCTCTCCTTTCTGCATTTGATATGACCTCAGCTGATTTTCCAAAAACATCTTCCATTGCACGGAAAAGCCCTGGTATAAGGTGGTCAACACCTCCCACATCTCACTTGCCTTGTTTTTCTCAGCAATATGTGGTATGACATGATCTTTGACCCTATCTAGGATCACACATTTTGCCTTCGCCTCGGCCTCCTCATACTTATTAGCATTTGGGTCAACTGGGACAATTATGGTTTTCAAGGCATAGTCCTTGATGCGATGTTTATCCTGGATTGCCAAGATCCTGGTCTTCCAGATGACAAAATTGGAAGCCTCATCTAATCTGTCATGATCCCTCAATCTGTTCACTGCCATCTCTGCTCCTCTTCTAGACTCCCTCTGAGTCTCGACTTCCCTCTTGGAAATCGGCCAACTGTCGAATCACTCCTCTCCAATCCCCCTTTGCTGCTGCAACTCGGATCTGGATTTCTTGGCTAGAAATCTGTCGAGGTAGTGCTTCCCTCTACCTTGGTTCTGTCTCCTTAGACACTGTTTTGCTCAGACAGAAACAACGTCCCACCAGCTCCTCAAATCACAATTTGCACAGCTCCCTTAGCCCCGACAACTAAAGAATCTGAGCCCTTCTGGCTCTACGCAATCATAGTGAGAGTTGGATCATCTCCTCCTGGCCTCAACGTCAATCCTTCCTGACTGAGAAAGATGATCGGGCACTACGTAGGCCTGATCTGCCCCTCCTCTGCCTCTGCACTGGCTCTCCTCTTGGCTCATAATGTTGACGTAGGCTCTGCGTGAGCCTCTGCATCACCCTCTTAGCACTGCGTCACTCCTCCTCTTGCCTCTTCAGCTCTGGAACAACGTTGTCTCTCAGGACAACTACTTCACTGCTGCAAATCCTCATATTTCTCTTGCTGGTGTCTTCAGTCCTCCTTGATCTGCAATCGCTCTGATACCATGTGAAAATTCCTGAATCTAACACATCAGAAACCCCTACTGCAATATCTGGTTTACTATCTCCTACTTGTTCTTTACATTAACAAGTTATTTATTAACATAAACATCGAAGTAAACACAATTGAAACCTTAAAAAATATACAGATCAACAACTGAAATAAGTTGAGACAACACAAGGGACACCGTTATTTTTGGACAATCGTCTGCGGAAAAACCCAATGCGGGAAAACCGGTGCAGCATATAGAGGGTTTTATTATTAAGCAGATTCTGAATACAACTAGGGTGTCATAAATGGATCATCCTTCAGAGAATATCCTTGGCAGCAATACCTCTATCCGGAGACAGATATTCTAGCAAATCAGCAGCCGGATGAACAATCCTACAATGACTGTGGTTGTTCCTTGTGCTGGACAGCAAAAGCTGCTCCACGCACTCCTCTGGAACTGCGTCACCCTCTTCAGAACTGCGTCAACCCTCTCCTGGCTAATTTGCTCTCAGTCTGCCCCATAGACTTCCTCAGTGCAACCTCTGAAGCTCTCAACGTCAACTGCGTCAACCTCTATGGCCTCAGTGTCAACTTCTTTGGTCCTCTGCATCCTCTGCGCTGGCCTCCTTAGCCTCTACATCAACCCTTGCTACCTCTGCATCAGATTTCCTAGGCTTTGCGCTGCCTCTTCCAACACTCTGCTGCCTCTCTGATATGTATTCTTCGGCCTCCTGATGAAGTGCCCTTCACTGCAACTGATCACTTGTTCAATTTCCTCAGCAAACCTTGCCCCAAAAAGTCGAACTGACTGATCTCTTTTGGTATCTTGGTGTGTCTCCAACTGACCCTCAAGCCTCCTCTTATACTTTTCCTGTCGACGATTCAATGGCCGAGATTAAGTCCCTAATCAATGGCTAAGATTAGATCTGGCTTGATCCTCGTTATTTAGAACTTTCTCATCCATATTATATTAATACACATTAATATTTTAATTTTCCTAAGTTTAGACTTAAGAGTCTCATTAAAAATATTAATTATTTTAATATCTCTCCATCTGGGTGGAATTTCCCCAAATAATTTCTGGGTCTTGGAGATCTCATGTGCCTTAGCCTCTCCACCAATTTTCATGGCTAGAGCATATCCGATGCTACCAAAAATCAACACTTTTTCCCATAGAAATATAGGTAGATCCTGGTCATATAACATAGCCTGTGCAACTCCAACAATGGTTTTGTTTTTCCGCTCCGCTACACCATTCTGCTGTGGATTATATGGAGTTGTCCATTCTCTCTTGATGCCTTCCTTCACATAGAAATCTCTGAAGTCTTTATCAATATATTCTCCACCATTATCTGAGCGAAGCACTTTGACATTCTTCCTTGCCGCATTCTCCACGAGAGCTTTAAACTCTTTGAAACAATCGAAGACCTCATCCTTGGTCTTCAAGAACTAGATCCAAGTTTTCTTGGAATGATCATCAATAAAGATGAAGAAATATTCGGCACCGTTGAGAGCTCTAGTGGACATCGGGCTGCAAATATTTGAGTGTATAAGTCCTAACACGCCATCAACTCTGTTGTCACTTCTTGGAAATGTTGTCTTAGCATACTACCCAAGTACGCATCCTCTGCGCACATCATCATGCTCTGTGCCAATTTTTGGAACCCTTGTTATTGTTTCTTTGAGCATCTTGAGTGCTCCATGGTGTAGATGTCCCATCTCTTGTGCCATAACTCATTTAGCTCCTTCCCACTGCTACTGTCACTATGTATTAGTGCCATTGGAGAATTGATTTGTAATCGGTACAATCTATTACTTTGAACTCCAAATTGCCTTACCCTTTTCCAGCTCGGGTGTTTGACATACAATTTCTTCCCTACGAAGTGAATATCATATCCCTTATCCTGTAAATGGGATACTGAAATCAGGTTCATACCCAACCCTGACACATTCAATACATCTGTAGAGCTGGTGCTTGCTCTTGACCCCCCCTGAAAATCTATGGTACCTCTCCGTACTGGAGTATATTTCATTCTATTTTCCCATATTAATTTGGAAGTCCATCTGCTCCTCTTTGTAGCTAGAGAAATATTCTCTAACCCTTGTCATGTGAGTTGATTCTCCACTGTCTATATACTAGACTCCCTGTGAAGTTGATCCTGCTGAGCAAGAAAATTCGTCCTCCAATTTGGAAGACAAATTTGAAGTCTCCTGAATGTTACTTATGTCCATGGCTATAGTGTATTATTCCTCTTTTCCACCCTGACGTTGGCTCTGCTCTAGCGAATTGCTGCAAAAAATCTCTGCGTCTAGCTAGAGATCTATTCAACAAAAAAATCTTAGTTGCTCCCTGTGCCTCTGGAATCACTTGTTCAAGAAAAATCATATTTTTTTGCTCCTCTCAGAAAAATTGGTCTTCCTCAAGTAATTTGGCCTTCTAAGAAAACGACTGCGCTACTCCTTGAGAATTTCGACTTACTGCCCACACTGAGCAGCGAAATTCCTTCTTTTCTCTTCTCAGCTCTCCAGCTGATCAATGAAGCTCTGATACGATGTGAAATTTTATCTATTGTAGCAACTAGAAATTATTCTTCTAACTCAAAAATTAATTATGGAGTTTATTTTCTACGAGAAATAACGAATAAAATCACAACTGTAATTTTCACCATAAAAATGCGGCGGAAAAATAAAACATTGGAAAGAGAAATTCTAGTACACAGTTATTTTTTGACAAATTTCCCTGGAAAAATCCAGTGTGGGAAAACCGGTGCAGTAGTGAGGGCTTTTATTATTAATATTCAACAACAAATCTGAGTACAATCTGGATGCCAAAAACTAGCAATCCACAGAAAGAAAATATGGCAAGATATACCATAAGAAACCTCGACACTCGCGCTTCCTGCACTCATGTCTCTGCACTCGCGCATTCCTTCACTTGCGCATTCTTGCACTCGCTCGTTTCTGCACTTGTGTTCCTGCACTTGTGCTTTCACGTACTCGTGTTCCTGCACTAGGAATAACTCAGCCTCTTGCTACTGCCTCTCTGGATATGGAAATCTTCTTCCGGATCACTATCCCTACCCCTCACTGACACTGCGTCCCTATCTAGCATGAAGTCTATTGTTGCTAGCTCGATCTACACAAGGAACTGCAGCTCAAGTGTGCTCTCCAAGTGCCCATCGACTTCTTCTTATAATCCTCTGTGGGGACACCAATGGCAAAGATTAAATCTTAATCGACGGCTAGGAATAACTAGAAGTTGATCCGTGTGAGTTTCTAGAACATTCACACCTTGACTTAATTAATTCTGATTAATTAACCATATTCCCTAAGTTTAGATTTGGGAAATATTTAAAAACTGGCTAATAATCTAATTAAGTCATTTCTAGGTGGAATTTCTAGAAACAATTTCTGGTTTTGGAGATCTCATGTATTTTGGCCTCTCCACAACATTTAGTGGCTAGAAAACATCCAATGCTGAAAAAACTAACAATTCATTGTTAGACAGGTTGCAACACTTCAAATAAAGGATGAAGACTACCTGGCGATGACAATTGTCCACCATATGGATAACCACCTATGATCACAACTTGGCAATCTATGAGGATTGAGAGATCTAGAAGTCAAACTTAGAGTCAAACTCCGAAAATGACGCGTAGCGATCAAGTAAAAGCAACGGAGGAATAGAACAACATCAAGCGAGCAAGATTGGAGGCTTGTTGGAGTTGTTAGATTTTGGATCGAGATAAATCTCCTATGACTTGCTCTTTCAATAGAAAGTCATAAAGAGATTGAGTTTTAAATCGAATCTATCTCCTAGATGTCAAAACAACCCTTGTCGTGTCGGCATAAAACTCTTAAAATTGTTTTATGAAATTCGTATAAAGGTTGTAAGCCAAGACTTGAGACATAAGTTTCAAATATTGAAGTTTATAGTTGTTTTACTGTGAAGACCGATATACTCTCTTTCAGCTTAGTATAAGTTACTTTGTTCTCAATGCGTGTGTGAAGATCTTGTGATTACTGGTTGACCTGCACTCACGGGAGGGCCCCCTGTCGAGCTCTAAGGTTTTGTTTATAGTTTTGTTTTGCATTACTTATATTTAGTATTGTAGTTTCTTTCAGAATTTGTTTCCATTTTAGTTACATTTTTGATAATTCTCATTTTGATTGCAGAGTACTCATAAACAGAAAAACACTAAAAAGATTTCAATTATTGAATACATCTTCCTTTCAACACTTAATCATTTCTGTAAGAACTGTGAACTATTTTAATGTAAGAACTGTGAACTATTTTAATAACTTTTCCTTATGAACAGAATAAGAAAAGAATAGATGTAGAGACAGTAAAGTTTTCGAAATTACAGATCATGATCCTGTAATAAAATTTCCTAAATTTTACAAATTTAATTAACAGAACAAAATTAATGAAAGTACTTACCTGTAGTCTTACGGTTGATGAAGCCTCAACTGCTCTTGCTTTAGTTACCAACAGACCGAAACCACCCAGCCAAACTGAGCAAACCTTGCTACTCAGTCCAGTAAACTTCTCAAGCGAAGCCCACTGTTTCCCCCGTGCCCAGAAACCTCAGAACAAGTTAGGTCTTCCTGATCATAAACTTCCTGATCATCCACAGACTCTGTGTATCAGTTTTTCTCCTCCTCCTTTCCCCCCTTTGCCTCCAACCGTCGCTTCCTTCTTATAAATTTCCATTACCGACATCCTCCATCATCGTGTCTCAATTATTATACGTGTCGATTTTTTTTATAAATCAAATCTGATTTGATTTTATCTGCATATCTTAATTTTGAATTAAAGTTTATTTATTAATTTTAATTTATTTAATTTTTAATTTTATTAATTTTATTTAATTCCATAAATATTACTTTACTATAAGTGGGTCATTACATACATCCCTCCTTCCGAAAACTTCGTCCCGAAGTTAGGGTTTATAAAATATATTAATAATTATTATGAGTATATAGGTTTTTATAGTACAAGTTGAATTTGTTTTCTTTATTATTTTTAATATTTTACAACTATAATATCCATGTTCTGTCTCAGTTGATTTTCAGCTATTTTATAATCATCCTATTCTTCCTAATCTCTTCCGCTCCCATCCTATTCGTCCTCTACCGGAGTATGTCATGGCGTCAGTTATACTGACCTAACCATTCATAAACTCCAAGGATGATAGCGTCGGCTATACCGACCTGATCCTTAGTGGGTATCCGGCAGTCATCATCACACGTCTAGGGGAGCGTGACTCGCACAGTCCTCCCATGACTCCAGGATTCGGAGGATAAACGGTGGGCAACACCTCCACCCCTCCCAATAGAATCAGGGTTAACACCCTATCATGGAATCTCTTTGAGCCTTAATTGTTCTGAGGTTTCTGTCATCACGTGGTCATTTTGGTAATGGATATTATCTGCAATCATAAACACTTGTCCATGCATTTATAAAATGTGCATTAACATATTCAAAAACAAATAGCTTATGTATAATTTACACATGTCAACTATAGTATAACATACTTTGCCATATTCTATTCATGTCATTGACTTTCATATTCAAAATTAATTATTCTTTGATTTCTATCTCATCAATCATATTGATACGCATAAATAAAACAGAATTATCATATCTTAATTCCCATCAGAAGCAAAATCACTTAAATATTTTAAACTTTACTATGACAACTATAATTTAGTAAAATCAATATTATGTCATAAAAATTTACGTTTATATATGATCATTCAAAATGGTTCTGAACCTCTGATTTACAGTAAAGTAAATATATACAAAACATAGTTTAAAGTTCTTCAAAATTGACACAGATTAGGGTACTTTTGGCATATGTTCGCTGTATCTTCCCAAATAGCTAATCTAGGGCTATACTTGTCCCACTGGACCTTAACTTGGTCTACTAGACGATTTCTGAGTTGTCAAACTCTACGTTCCAGTATACATAATGGTTCGACCGATATTATTCCTTTGTTCGAAACTTGCAGTTCCTTCCATTGAAGGTTATGAGATTGATCAGCTATATAGTGTCTTAATACAGATACATGAAATACATTATGAATTTTATGCAAGTGAGGTGGTGGTGCAAGACAATAGGCGACAAGTCCAACTCTTTCTATGACTTCAAATGGTCCAATAAATCGGGGTGACAACTTTGCCCCTTTTCTGAATCGAATAGAACTCTTATTTGGTCTGATGCGGATGAAAACCTGATCCCCTACTTCATACTTCCTATTAGTTCTGTGAGCATCAACATAACTCTTTCGTCTATCCTGTGCTTCTTTTAATCGTTGCCTAATTTGTCTTACCTGCTCTTCCATTTCTTGGATTAATTTTGGTCCTATTATCAGTCGATCTTCTAACCTGTCCCAACTTAACTGTGTTCTGCAAGGTCTGCCATATAATGCTTCAAATGGAGGAATTCCAATCGGACTATGGTAACTGTTATTGTATGTGAATTCGACTAAGGATAAGTACTTTTCCCAGTGTGATTGCTGATCCATAACATACATTCTCAACATATTTTCAAGTACTTGATTTACCTTTTCTATTTGCCCATCGGTTTCAGGGTAATAAGCTGTGCTAAAATTTAGTTGAGTTCCTAAGGCTGACTGCATGCAAGTCCAGAATCTTGAAGTGAATCGTGGATCTCTATCGGATATAATCTTCTTAGATACTCCATGAAATCTGATAATTTCATTTATGAATACTCGAGCTACGTCAGCAACTTCGCAAGTATCTCTTAAGGGAATGAAATGTGCGCTTTTCGTTAATTTATCCACTACTACCAAAATGGCATTGTCTTTGAGAAGTGAGAGATAGTCCAGTGATGAAATCCATAGAAATGATTTCCATTTGGTCATAGGAATGTCGTGGGGTTGTAAGAGACCCGCTGGATGACAATGATCTGCTTTTACTTGTTGACATTCCAAACATTTTGCAACAAATTGAATGATATCACGTTTCATGCCTGACCAGAAAAAGAGTTTCTTGGTATCTGCATACATTTTCCTTACTCCAGGATGTGCACAATACACTGCTCTGTGGGCTTCCTTAAGGATAGTGTCTCGAAGATCCCTATGATCAGGAATATACATCCTTCCATGGAATCGTAAGATTCCATCATCTTCTAGTTCATATCCTTCAAACTTAGGTTCTTTTTGATTTAAGTACCAACTATCTTTTATGAGATATTCTAGTACTCATTGCCTTAAGTCTACTTTGATAAGTATGAGAGAGAATATCCGTGGCCTTCTGCTTAAAGCATCTGCTACTACATTTTCTTTTCCCTTAATATATGATATTCGAAAGTCATATTCACTTAGGAATTCACTCCATCGTCTTTGTCTAGCAATTAAGTCTTTTTGGGTGAACAAATATTGTAGACTTTGATGGTCGCTTTTAAGTGTAAAACTTCGCCCCACCAGACATTATCTGGAGACACGTTTTGGACATTATGAATTTACTGTGATACGTGTCCGGAACGCAGTCTTATAAATATCGCTTTCAGAAATCCTTAGCTGATGATAGCCTGATCAAAGATCAATTTTTGAAAAGACAACAACTCCTTTCATTTGATCGAAAAGATCATCAATTCGAGGCATAGGATATCGATTATTTACTGTAGCTCGATTCAAGTCTCGATAATCTATGCATAATCTTAAGGATCCATCTTTCTTTTTGACAAAAATTACAGGAGCACCCCAAGGTGATATACTGGGTCGAATATGTCCTATATCCAATAGTTCATTTGAATTTGTAATTCTTGAAGTTCTGGAGCTGTCATTCTATAAGGTGTTTTAGAGATTGGTTGAGTACCAGGTTTCAATTCAATAGTGAGATCTAGCTCTCTTACAGGGGGTAATCCTGGTAGTTCCTTTGGAAATACATCCGGAAATTCGGCTAACACCGGATATTGTTCTAAGGATGGTCCTTTTTCTTTACTTACTTCTTGAATTACATATGCCTGACAACCTTTTCTTAAGCAACGCTTCATTTTCATTGCTAATATGTAGCATAAAGATACTTTTCTCTTGATTCCTTGAATTTGAATTGCTTCTCCTTCATCATTTATACCTAGAATTCTTTTCCCATAACAGTCTACCCAAGCTTGATGAGTTTCTAGCCAATCCATACCTATGACAAGATCATAAGTTCCTAAGGCTGTGACATAAACTCTTAATTTAGTCGAACAGACCCCTAGGTCAATTTTGCATTGGTCCACACTTAAGTCTACGGATTGGAGGTCTCCTGAGGCCATTTCTACTTGTCTGAAATCATTTTGTCTGCGAGCAGCCAACCCACATTTGTTTAATGCATATGACGAAATGAAACTATCTGTGGCACCAGTATCAAATAAGATTTTGAGTTTTATACCATTAATAATACCTGAAGATTCCACTACAATGGATTGATGTGCTGCTTGATTGTTGTTGACTAGCGCATGAATTCTATGATTGCCTTGGTTATTCGATATTGGTTCCTTTTCAGTGCTATGCACTATACTTGATGAAGCTTCTTGACAATCACGTTGAAAATGTGGTCCTCCAAATCCCCAACATATAACATGTGTTGGTCCTCTTGAATCAGGACGGGAATTTCTATATAAAGAGCTTCGTCCTCTCATGTTGCTTCCTCTTGAATTTCTTCCTCTATTAGTAGTGCCACGAGATCTCCATGGACTGGTGTTTGATGATTCAGCGGCTATATTATTAACTGCCATGGGAGCTCTTGTTCATACATTTCTTGAGGCAAATCTATTACCATAAGGTGGCCTTGAGTTACCTCCCCTGAAGAAATTTTGGGGAGTTTTTCCTGGAAATCCTGATTGTATAGGTTCTGCTGGCCCTACATCCTTTTTGCTTCCTAGATGTTCTTCTGCATAACGGCCACATTTTACCACCTCAGCTACTGATGAGGGTTTGCACATGCTCACCAAAGCCTTGATGTGAGGATTTAACCCAAATATGAAGCGTTCAGCCTGACGTTCATCAGAATCTAAGTAGTGAATGTATTTTACAAGCTCCATAAACCTTATCTCGTATTCCTCCACTATTTTATTACCTTGAAATAATGTATGAAAGGTTGCGGCTTGTTGTTGTTGAAAATATGGAGGTAAATACTTCATGCGGAATTTTTCCTCAAATAATTACCAAGGGACATTATCCGTCGTGAGGTGGAGTTATTTTCCAGATTTCCCCACCAAATCAAAGCACTTTCTTTTAATTGAAATAAAACAATTTTTGTTTTTGCAGAAGAAGAGTATTCTCTTAATTTAACACATCTGTTCATTTCTTCCAACCATGCCTCAGCACGTTCTCTAGCTCGACCTCCTAAAAATTTTGGGAGTTTAATTTTTTGAAGCTCCCTAGAAATATCATCCTTTGATCTTTTATACTTAAATTTCTTTCCTTTAGCTGAATTGGTTGCTAAGGGTTGAAATTCTTCTTTGGTATTAACCATGGTCAACCCTCTTAATGTTTCCAATAAGGCTTCCAATGAGTTCATTATCACGGTCAACTCCGGTGCTGGAGCGACTGGTGTTGATGATGGTATCGATGGAGACGATGATGATGGTGACGGAGATGGTGATGACAACGGTGGTGGCATTAATAATGGTGATGCTACCCGATCCCGTCGTCGTCGCTCATATGTCTTTACCATTGTAATGTTTCCTGTATACATAATAAAATTTTATAAAAATTTGAGGTATACATTCGGATTTAACATATCGTTTTGCAATTTCACATTTATAAACGGGTATAGTTTTTGCTATTTTTATCTGCTAGGCAGATCTTACTGGTACCGAGGTCAAGGAGGGTGGTCCCGCGACCTCCTTGTCCTAATGCAAGGTATTCTATCTAATGCGTAACAATACTTATTTTAATGCATGAGTCTTAAATTTTTTTTTAGTGAAAGTAATTGAATGTCTAAATTAAAAGCTTCTACATAAAATATGGCTGAATTTACTTCTTTTAGGCAAATATTATAATTTTTTTTTTTTTTTTTGTTATACTACCAAAATTTAATATATTTCATGGCGTTTTCCACGATTTTGATTCTATGACACTAAGGAGGCCTATCCAAAGTAACCTTTCATTGGATAAATACTACAGCCCTTCTGCCCCTCAAGTTGCTCAGTGAAGAAAATAAATTTCCTTGACACGTGATGACTTTCCCGCTCCCCACTCGTGAACTGTGCACCCAAGCGCACGACACGTAAACTTTTGACTATTCGAACAATATAATATGGTGTATATGTACACATGAGCATAAAGAAATTGCTTTTAATCGGCAAAATACAGGAGTATTGGTTGATAAATACATATTTTGGTTGGTTTGACTTTGAACATTAATAGGCTAAGAATGGGTTCATTATGACCCCATGAAATATTTGTATGTTATCATGACATTGAGAACATAAAATTTCATCAAGGCATGGAGGTTCCACGCAATGGATTATATGTCAATGTATGCATTTTGTCGTGGAAATGTGGGAAGCATCATTTACATCCCAAGTGCGAATTACAACTATGTTAGAAAGGATGATAGAGGAATTTTCATTGAAGTGACTATTCGTTGTCACCTGCTGTAATATAATCTCTGGATCAAACTGAGTTATCTTCTTTTTTTTTTTTTTTTTTAATTTTACACGTTGGCTTATACCCTGACGCGTCATTAAACTATACAACTTACGCCATATACTAACACGCAGCTGATTAACTGAGCGGGTGTCGGGTATAGGCTTGGCCTCGTGTTTTACCTTTAAGCTTGAGAATCCATCAATTTCTGATTTTTATCACTTTCTGATTTTTACGCATTTCAGTCATATCTTTTGCAGTTAATATGTGTACTAGCGTCACGCAGGAACCCTATGAGAGGCTGCTATGATGGGCGTAATCCGAGCGATTGTGTCAATGATCGTTTAGAGACGGCATGTCGAGCCAACACCTGAGAATGCAAACGCACATTTCAGTTGGCCGAGCTCTGCAACTTGGCGTCGGCGGCTCTGTTGTTTTGGCATTTCCCACGTTAACTAGGTGAACCAATGAAGCATACATGTGACTAGTCTCCGGTTTTACGTCAAGGTTAATGGAAGTCATTGCTCCTCAGACAATTTGGGCACTAGTAGCACTGCTGCGACTATATCCTGACTATAAACAAGTCCAGAATGGTGGCAAGAACAGGGGATTCTCCTAGAGGCAGTGATGCAGCTGCAAGCATGCGGCGAAGGAGATTGTTAGGAGTTGCAGCTGAATCTAGTAATAGCAGTGGCAGCAATATGCTGAGATTTTATACTGATGATGCTCCGGGAATTAAAATCGCACCAACTGTGGTGTTAGTGATGAGCCTTGGATTCATTGGCTTTGTCACTGCTTTGCATGTGATTGGTAAATTATACCATTATAGGGTTGGAGTATGATTATATCTTTGCAATAAAGATTCAGAGAAGCAAATGCACGATTTTGATAAAGAAACCTTTGTTTTTATTAAACTGTTAGTTGCAACTATATATTTTTTTTAGCGGAACTACTATGAGTTTTGCAACTTTTGTTCCACAGAGTGGGCTTTGAGAGGTTTTGCTACCTTTTGGATTTGTAGAGACAAAATTTATTTGGAAATTATGATGTTTACCGATTTCCTTTTCTGAAAATCTGGGTTACTTTGTCATTAATAGCTTACAGTTTTGGTTGCCTAAAGTTTGCAGATGCTAGCTTTCTGCAAAACGTTTGAAATCAATCAATCCGACAAGCGATCAATTAAGAAGGATCAGTATTTGATGTGAGTATTAATCTTATTGGCAATGACTCCTTCTTCAATGGAAACACAAGCATTTCCACCGGTGAGCATTTTACTTTCAGGTCTAATCGGTGGGTCATCGGTAGCATTATTCTTCGCTTTCTATCTCAGAAGCAGACGTAATGAAATGAAGGCGGCGGTGGCTCAATTGCCTCCAGAAAACACCAATAATTAGATTTTCGCACTCCAAGCCTCATACTTCTGCTGCTGACAAAGAACATGGTGATGCAGTTACATGGCTCTGTTTCATATCAGGTGGTTGAAGAGCTACCAAAACTGAAGCTAAAACAGAAAGAGGCTGAAGGAGTTGCAGAGAAAAGGAAAAGGAAACGAGGGCCAAGCAGTGTTTTGCACAAAGCTTAGAGATACAGTTTCTAGTGAGGTTGAGAAGGCCTATGGTAAAACAATCAATAGGGAGGTCGCATATGAAAGTTCATCTAGCTAAAGTCCTAACAGACAATGAGTACTGTCAAATTTATTACTGGGTGCATGATTTGAATAGCTTTAGCACCACCTTATTTCGACAAAATTAACAAGTCCAAAAGTTGAACCTGCTCCGATACCAGATGTAAGAATTGTGAACTATTTTAATGTAAGAACTGTGAACTATTTTAATATAAGAACTGTGAACTATTTTAATAACTTTTCCTTATGAACAGAATAAGAAAAGAATAGATGCAGAGACAGTAAAGTTTTTGAAATTACAGATCATGATCCTGTAATAAAATTTCCTAAATTTTACAAATTTAATTAACAGAACAGAATCAATGAAAGTACTTACCTGTAGTCTTACGGTCGATGAAGCCTCAACTGCTCCTGCTTCAGTTACCAAAAGACCGAAACCACCCAGCCAAACTGAGCAAACCTTGCTACTCAGTCTAGTAAACTTCTCAAGCGAAGCCCACTGTTTCCCCCGTGCCTAGAAACCTCAGAACAAGTTAGGTCTTCCTGAGCATAAACTTCCTGATCAGCCACAGACTTTGTGTATCAGTTTTTCTCCTCCTCCTTTGCCCCCTTTGCCTCCAACCGTCACTTCCTTCTTATAAATTTCCATTACCGACATCCTCCATCATCGTGTCTCAATTATTATACATGTCAATTTTTTTTTATAAATCAAATCTGACTTGAATTTATCTGCATATCTTAATTTTGAATTAAAGTTTATTTATTAATTTTAATTTATTTAGTTTTTAATTTAATTAATTTTATTTAATTCCATAAATATTACTTTACTATAAGTGGGTCATTACAATTTCGTAGCTTAAATCGATTTCTTAATTGTTGATGAAACACTGTTAGAGGCTAAATACGCACACAAGTAATCATTCTCAAGTTGTAAAGATTTTCATTTCATTTTCTGCAAGTAGATCATTTTTATAACAATTTCTCTTTCATGCAATTAATATAGAATTATTTTTTGTAATTTAGTATAAGGGTTTCCTTCTACAAGTTAGTGTAGAATGCTTTGAATTTTTCAAAATAGAATTAGATCCCTTCTTTCTTGAAATTTGGCTTTTAAGCATTTTCCTTTTACACAACTAGAAGGAAGTTTGAATTCTGCAACTTAGATAGATTTTCACTTTCTGCAAAGAAGTGGATTTCAATTCGGTTAATTAGAATTTAATATAACTTTAGATTGAAAAAACATGTGTGTAATTATTTTCCAATTTGTGTCCATGCTTAGAATTAGTTTCATTTCTAGAATCAATTAATTCACAAGAAGAATTTTAGCATATACAGTGCACATACATTTCACAAGTACACAAATCCTGGTTGACAATTAATGAACTAAATTAAGAACAATTAATTTACCAAACATTTTGGCATCGTTTCCGGGGAGGTGTATATAATATTCCATTCTTGCATATCATTTTTTGGAGTTTTTAATTTTAATAAATTGAAAAATGATAAAAAAACATTTATTCATAGTGAAAGGGATTCTAGGGGTAGATTTGTAAGTAAAGGTAGAAGTTTAGTTGCAACATCACCACTCACTCCACCTAGACCTCGTAGTGCCACACCATCCAACCATACTCGCATCTCATCATTGGAAGGTAGACATAGACTTCCTGATGTGCATAGATCTAAATCCAACCTAGAGATTCACTATCTTCCTCTACCGAAGTTGTAGTTGAAGAACCTACATCCTCAATAGAAGTAATTTTCCTCTCTTCAACAGGAGAACAACTTCTAGGACAAAAACTAGAGGTTCCTAGTGAAGAAGAAGAAGAATAAACTTATTTTAACACACCATTAGTAGAGGAACCATAAGAAGAGCTAGATAATCCTATTATAAAACCTTATGTTAGCTCTGAAAAATCTACAATGGCAGGGGAAGAAGAAGGAGAAGTACATAATGTAAATGATGAACTTAGGATTGGAGGTGGAAGAGGCAGACGAGGAGGTCAAGGTTGAGGTGGTATTGGAGAACTAGATCTTTATGGATTTCCTGTCTTTGATGAAGATACCACAACGACAATGAAGAACATCTCACCCTCCTTCCTCCCTAATTTCCATGGTTTGAGACATGAGGACCCTGAAACATTTATTTTTGAGTTTGAAGTTCTATGTAGAACCTATGACTACTTACTTGATCCTCAAAAGTTGAAATTATTGGAAACTCTTAAAGATGGAACACTTAAATGGTTTATGGGATTAGGAACACATACAATTAGAACATGGGACGAAATGAAAAATGTGTTCTTAAAAAAATACAAAAATTATTGTATGTTCCATAACCTTAAAGATTAAATATTTAAGATGATGCAAAAAGAGGACGAAAGCCTTGAAGATCTAGTTGAAAGATTTTCTTACAACATCAAAAGAGTTAAGATGTATAATTTGGATGATGAAACACTAAAAACTCTTTTGTTAAAATACATCAGAGATGATTAATTTGATCTTCTTAATTTAATGGGCAAGGGAAATGTTTCACAACTTTCATTTGGAGAAACCTGTGATTTATGTAAACATATCTCAAGGGGTAAGGCTAGAATTGGCAAAAATCCGAGAGATCTGTGATGTCAAGAATTAATAAAATTTGCAACTAGAACAGTGAGTAGAGTTGCAATAGACAATTTGCTTGATAATTTCAAAATAGACATCTTAGGGAGTCTTAGTGAACAACTAGATACCCTTAAGATACAAAACAAGCAAAAAGTTGAGAATGTTGCATTATCTATTTTCTATCCCAAGTGTTGGAAGAAACACGCCTTAAGAGAATGCCCCTAGATAGTATAGAAATTTGTGTCATATATGCTGAAAATCATAACACAAATGAATGTCTTCCAATACCTGGTCTTAAAGTTGTTTTTCAAGATGAAGCTAGAACAAGCCAAGCTGAATCTCTTTGTTTTATTGCTAAAAGACCATGGAAAAATCAATAATCAAATATGACTCAAGGTTTCAATACTCAATCATATGCACAACCACAAAACAATTGGACTACACCCATGCCATGGCAACCTTGGCCCCCACAATCTCAAAATCCATCTTGGGCTCAAGGTTGGCAAAATCCTTATGGCAAATATCCTCAATATCCTCAATTCCAACAACCATATCCTTATTTTCCACCACAATACCTCAACCAACTCAACTTTCTCAATTTCAAAATCCAAATCAACAACTTTCATTACCATTTCCTCAAAAACCCAATCAACTACCTGCTCAACCACTTCCAAATCCAAACAATAAAAATCAACAAGCTATTTATAATGTCGAAGGACAAAATTTTCAAGCTTGTATGATTACCCCATTAGGTCTAAATGATGTTCAACTTAGATCTGGTAGGGTTTTTCCAAAGAAGTCACCAACAACTGCCATCCAAAAATCTAAAGGTGAATAAATTCATGAGAAAGATGCAAATCTTGATCAAGAAAACCTTCCTCTAAAGGAAGAGGAAGGTATTCCTATACTATCAAAGGATGAACAAATAAAGCAAGCTCCAACAGTTCTTCTAGTAGAACAACCTTTTGTTTCTTTGCAAAATCCACCTTTTCCTGAAAGACTCAAAATTGATAAAGGGAAAGAAAGGAAAATTGTTTTACCAAATTATGATATGCTAGATGAACTTAAGAATATTTGCATTAAAATTCCTTTATTACAAGCTATAAAGGAAATACCAATATTTGTAAAAACTATTAAGGAGCTATGCATTAGAAAACCAGGAAGAAAAAGAAAATATATTAAAAAGATTCAATTGGTAGGAAAAATTGTTGATATCATGATGGGAAAACCTATTGTTCAAAAATATTTAGATCCTGGTAGTCCCATTGTGAAAATTCATATCAATGGTATTGAGATTCCAAACACTTTGATTGATATAGGAGCAACCATTAACATCATGAGTAAACAAACAATGGAGCAACTTAAGCTTCCCAATCTTCAATATACTCCTACATTATTACAATTAGCAGATAGATCTGTTATCAAACTAGATGGAGTATTAGAAGATGTGTCTGTTTTTCTAGATTCTTGGGAATATCCTGTAGATTTCATGATTTTAACCCCTAAGAATAATTTAGGGGCCATCTATTGATCCTTGGTAGACCTTGGTTAGTTACAGCTGATGCATTCATAAGTTGTAGATCTGGTGATATGTATATCTTTGATGGAAATTCCACTAAGAAATTTACATTGTATCCTTTTGCAAAAACAATAACTGTAGTGGAAAGTGAGATTTGGATAGATGATGATAATGAAAACTTTAATGATTTTCAACTAGTTTATACTCTTTCGCAATTAGACGAGGAAGATCAATTGATAAATTTAATGAATAATAATAATTCTTCTTCATACTGTGAGCAAGATCAAATTTTTCAAGAACAATGCAATGTTGAATATTTATCATCTCACTAAATGTCTTTACATTCTATGGAAAAATTTGGCAATTCTCAAGTAGAATTTTGTCCAGATAAAACATTGAACATTAACAATAATTTGGAAGATTTTCAAAAGAGAAAATTGATACAGATGCTACAAAAACACTCTTCTTCTTATGCATGGGAGTACATTGACATGAAAGGGATTGATCATATAACTTGTATGCATCATATTTATATTCAAGAAAATGCCAAACCAGTTAGACAACTTTAAAGATGGATGAATCCTAATTTGAGAGAACTTGTTAAGGAGGAACTACAAAAATTACTTAATGTGAATTTCATCTATCCAATATTAGATGGTCAATGGGTATCACCTTTAGTGATTGTTCCTAAGAAAAATGGAAAATGGAGAGTGTGCATTGACTATAGGGAATTAAACAAAGCTACTTTGAAAAATAATTTCCCACTACCTTTTATAGATCAAGTAATAGATACCTTTGCAGGAAAAAAGTATTTTTCACTTTTAGATGGTTTTAGTGGATATAACCAAATCCAACTAGCACTAGAAGATCAAGATAAAACTACTTTTACATGTCCATGGGGAACATATGCCTACAAGGTTCTTCCCTTTGGATTATGTAATGCACCTGCCACATTTCAGAGAGCAGTCTTAGGTATTTTTTCTAATCTAATTCATGATTGTGTGGAAGTATACATGGATGACTTTACTGTGTATGGTGATACTTTTGAAGAAGCTATTGAAATTTTGGAAAAAGTTCTTGTTAGATGTAAAGAGGCAAAGATTTCATTAAGTCATGAGAAATGTTTTATGATGTTCAATGAAGGGATTGTTTTAGGCCACCATATTTCGAGTGATGGAATTAAAGTGGATACATCTAAAGTAGAAATAATTTGCAAAATTTCAATTCTTGTTTGTCAAAGAGATGCTGGAAGTTTTCTTGGATTTATTGGATATTATAGGAGATTCATAGAAAATGTCACAAAATAGCCTCTCCACTTTTCGAACTCCTTACAAAAGATTGTGAATTTGCTTGGAATTTTGACTGTCAGAAAGAATTTGAGACAGTGAAACAAAATATTATTGAAGCACCAATTTTAGGAGGACCTGATTGGACTCTTCCTTTCCATATTTCTACTAATGCTTCAGATACACTTCTAGGAGCCATCTTGTGAAAAAATGATTTAACTCCTTATGCCATCTACTATACAAGTAAAAATTTGACTCTCGTAGAGTTAAATTATACTGTAACAGAAAATGGATTTTTAGTTGTTGTTCATGCTACTAATAAATTTCGTCATTATATTACTGTTTATGAAACTTTCATTCATACAGAGCATTCTGTGATTAGATATCTAATGAAAAAACCAATCACTAATGGTAGAATTACAAGATAGTTTCTATTATTACAAGAATACAATATTACTATTCTTGATAGACTAGGAAAAGAAAATACAGTTGATGGTTTCCTTTCTAGAATGCAGAATAATAATGAGGATGTTCCTGTAAAAGATAACGTTCCTGATGAATATCTTTTTGCAGTATCTACTAAAACACCTTGGTTTGCAGATATTGCTAATTATTTGGCTACAAGGAAGTTACCTTCACAACTATCAGCCAGAGAAAAACAAAAAGTGATCAAAACCAGTGCACCTTATTCTTGGATAGATGGAGAATTATACAAAACTGGACCTAATTTGATTATATGAGTTTTTAGCTGTTGTTCATGCCATTAATAAATTTTGTCATTATATTACTGGTTATCAAACTTTCATTCATACAGATCATTCTGCCATTAGATATCTAATGAACAAACCAATCACTAATGGTAGAATTACAAGATAGTTTCTATTATTACAAGAATTCAACATTACTATTCTTGATAGACCAGGAAAAGAATATACAGTGGCTGATTTCCTTTATAGAATGCAGAATAATAATGAGTATGTTCTTGTAAAAGATAACTTTCCTAATGAATATCTTTTTGCAGTATCTACTAAAACACCTTGGTTTGCAGATATTGCTAATTATTTGGCTACATGAAAGTTACCTCCACAACTATCAGTCAGAGAAAAACAAAAAATGATCAAAACCAGTGCACCTTATTCTTGGATTGATGGAGAATTGTACAAACTTAGACCTGATTTGATTATCCAAAGATGTGTTCGAGAAGATGAATTACCTGAAATCTTAAAATCTTGCCATGATGAGCCATGTGGAGAACATTTTGCCGCTAGAAAAACTGCTTACAAAATCATTCTTTTGGGATATTATTTGCCATCTATTTTCAAGGATGCCAAAGAATATGTTAAAAGATGTGATAGAATGGGGAAGCACATTCCATCATATGAAATGCCTCTACAGCGGCACAACCATAGGTACTTGTAGAACCCTTTGAAAAATGGGCTCTAGATTTTGTTAGACCAATAAATCCTCCATCTAAACAGAAAATGTACATATTTGATTGCACGGATTATGTTACAAAATGGGCAGAAGCTAAACCTCTTTTATTTGCAACTGAAAATGTTGTAGTTATATTTCTTTTTGAGGATATCTTTACTCATTTTGGTGTTCCAAGAGAAATTGTAACAGGTCAATGTAATCAATTCACATCAAATTTGGTGTAAAAGATCATGGAGCAGTATAAAATCAAGCATCAGAAGTCTACTCCATATCATCCACAAGCCAATGGACAAGTGGAATCTACCAACAAAGTTCTTGAAGAAATTCTTACCAAAACTGTGAATTTGCATACAAAGAATTGGGCATAAAAGTTTCCATAATCATTATGGGCATACCGAACTACATGGAGGAATACAACTAGGCATACTCCTTATGAACTTGTCTATGGAAAGAAAGTCTTGCTTCCAATTAATATCCAAGTGGAGACTGTTGAAATTTCTAAGTCTATTTGTTAGAAATTTAATCTGTATTCTTCTGGTTTATTTCTTCTACTTGTTAATTCTGAACAAGTTATTTAAAACATATAAATAAAGAAAACAAACACACAAGTGACACCATTATTTTTGGACAACTCGTCCCCGGAAAAACCCAATGCAGGAAAACCGGTGCAGCAATTCTGAGGGTTTATTATTATGCAGTATATCCTTGAGTACAACTGGGTGCCAAATTGATTCACCCGACAGAGAAAAACAACTGGAAGTAATACCTCTCTATTAAGAAGCAAGTATTTAGAAAACCTGCCCCTTGGAACTCTCTCTAGCAACACTGAAGCACTGTGTCAGCCCTTCGGCCTCTATGTCAGCCTCAAAACCCTCTGCGTCAGCCCTCTAAGGCATTGCGTATGTAGAAATTTCTGTTTTCCCACCCCGGTTTTCAGTTTCTCCTTATTTCTCCCATATAGTTAAATGCCCTTTCCCATAACCATACATTTAACAAGCTGAAAAAAATAAATTTACTGAAAACACAAATTCTGGAAATTTTATAGAATGCTGGAAATTGCAGAAATAAAAATCAGCAGTAATAAATAGCCATTAAAACACATTTAAACACTGAGATTTTTGGTCAATGTGACCTTAGAAAAACCCCCTACAACTCTTGGGGAAAACCAGTTTGAGAGCTCTTCTTTATTTCTGAAAATTTCCTTTTACAGTGAGAAATTTTCAGCAAAAACTCAGCAAGCAAATTTACAACTTATCTCTTTTCCCATGCTTCACAACAAACTGGAAATTACAGCAAACAGGACAGCAATAAATGCTGTACGGTCTCCTCGATTTTCGTGCCCACTTTCAGCATTAAATGCTGCTGTATGGCCCTCGTTTTGCGTGCAGAAAAACAAGCAAACTGCTCCTCGGTTTTTGTGCAAACCTCTCCTCGAAAATCGTGCCAAAATCTGCCTTTCACTGTGTGCTGAATCAACTGTACAAATCTGCTCAACTGTTGCCTTGGAATGTGTGCCAAGCTGCTGTCTCCTTCTCCTCCCTACTCAGAAATCTCTCTTGCTCTCTTGCTCTCCTTCTCCCAATCTGTTCATGAAAGAATTGAATCGAATGTGATCTTTTCCTCCTTTTCCTCCCTTAATATAACTCCAAATGACTTTTGGGTGACCCAAGTGACTTTTGGGTGATCTCTAAATCCAATGGCTGAAATAGATTTAGATCAATAGCTGAGATTAAATGCTCATTTAAATCTCACTTTTTATTTTTTAATTCACCCCACTTTAATAAAGACCCACTTAGTCATTTATTTCCAAAGTCACTTTTCCTTTCTAATTTTTTATTGACTTTAGAAAAGTCACTTTAAAATTAGACTTAGTAACTTTATCATTTAAAGTCACTTTTAAATTAGATTTAACTTTATAAAATTATAAAGTCACTTTAGGAGAAAAATTAAATTCTTTTGGACACTTTTCCCTAGGCCAAAGATCAAAGCCTAAGGGAACCACCTGTCCTCCGGTACCAAATTTCAACACTCCCTCTTACCGAGGAAGGTGTTCCTCACCACACCCATCTTGTCTCTGAAGTAGACATGCTTGCCCCGTGGTAAGGCTTTGGTAAGGATATCTGCAACCTGCTCATCAGTGGAAATATACTCAAGCTTCACAACTCCCTTCTGAACATAGTCTCTGATGAAATGATATCTGATCCCGATATGCTTTGACCTGTCATGAAATACTGGATTCTCCGTGAGTTTAATGCAACTCTGATTATCACAGTAAATCACTGAAGGTCTCAACGGCTGACCAAATAAGCCAAACAACATCTTGCGAAGCCAGATGGCCTCACAACTGTCTAGACTGGCTGCCATATACTCTGCTTCCGCTGAACTCAGTGCTACTGACCGCTGCTTCCGGCTGAACCATGACACTACTGCTGAACCCAACCCAAAACAACACCCTGAAGTGCTCTTCCTATCAGAAGCACAACCTGCCCAATCAGAATTAGTGTACCCTGCCAATCTCACTCCATCTCCCTGCCTGTAGTCCAGACCATAATCCACTGTCCCCTGCAAGTACCGCAAAATGTGTTTTGTAGCCACCCAGTGAACCTTCCTAGGCTCACACATAAACTGACTCATCGTGTTGACTGCAAAACAGATATCTGGTCTAGTGTTGACCAAATACATCAAGGAACCAATCAGCTGCCTGTACAATGTGGGATCCACCAACTCGGAATCCGAAGCATGAAGCTTCTTCCAGTTGGTGATCATCGGTGTCGACATGGGTCTACAATCCTCCATGTGGAATCTGCTAAGGATGTCCACAATATACTTTCCCTGCCCCAGGAAGAAATGCCACTCCTCCTGCCACACCTCCAAGCCCAAAAAGTAATGCATCAAGCCGATGTCCTTCATCTCAAACTCCGCCGCAAGATCTCTCTTGCAGTGCTCTATGAGTCTCTCTGCACCTGTAATGATCAAGTCATCCACATACAGCACCAGAATGAGAGGCTCCTCACCAATCACAATAAAGTAAAGGTTCAGATCTGCCTCACTCTTTGTGAAACCCATCCCCTGCAAGTATGTATCTATCCTGGAGTACCAAGCTCTGGGAGCTTGCTTCAGGCCATAAAGGGCCTTCTTCAGTCTGCACACATGGGACTCCTTCCCATGCACCTCAAAGCCCTGTGGCTGCTCAATGTACACCTCCTCCTGTATGAAGCCATTGAGAAATGCGGTCTTCACATCCATCTGGTGGATCTTCCAACCCATCTCTGCTGCTATCGATATAATGGAGCAGATCGAAGTATATCGAGCCACGGGAGCGAAGGTCTCCTCATAATCAACTCCTTCTGCCTGGGAGAACCCTCTAGCCACAAACCTCGCTTTGAATTTCTCAATGTTGCCATCTGCAGCATGCTTTACCTTGTAAAGCCATCTGGAAGTAACCACGGATTTGCCCTCAGGCCTCGGCACCACCTCCCAAACATCATTTTTCATGATAGAAGAATACTCCTCCTGCATGGCCTCTCTCCAGACCTGCTGGCTAGCTGCCTCCTCATAGCTAGAAGGCTCAGAGTCAAGGATGCTGGTAACCATCGCCATATAGCTACAAAACCTCTCAGGTGGTCTACTCTCTCTGACCGGCCTCTTCGGCTCAGCAACAGATGTGGCATCTCTCAAGGTGTCCTGAAGCCACTTGGGCTTCCTCTTCCCTGAGTGCACTTCTCCCACCGGAGAATGAAACTCCTCCTCCTCATCATCATCAGTAGCCTGAACTCCTGACTGTCTGTCTGCTGTCCTCCTGCCTGCACCTGAACCTGTAGAAGCTGAGGTACCGTGTGAACTGTCCATCAATGGACTCCCTAGTGAACTGCTCTGCATGCTGCCCGGAGCACCACCCCTCTGGCTCGGCGATCCACTGCTCACTGACGGACCTGACATCCTCATAGATGTACCTCCGGATCCTCCTGATCCCTGCCCACTGGATCCCTGCGACTGACTCAACTGCTGCTGAGGGTCTGGCTGATCCAGATGCTCTAACTCCCGTGACCTCCTAAAGGCCCCGTCCTCCTCGAACTTCACATCCCGTCTGACAACAACTCTCCTCTGTGCAGGAATGTAAATCCGAAAGGCCTTTGAGGTCTCACTGTAGCCCACAAAGATACCCTTATCTGCGGTGGGCTCTAGTTTGGTCCTCTTCTCCTTGGGTATATAGGAGTATGTAATGCATCCAAAGATATGAAGATGACCAATATCAGGCTTCTTCCCAAAGAAAGCCTCCTCCGGAGTCATGTGCCCCAAGGCACGATGCAGACTCCTGTTCTGCAAGTAAACAACTGTGTTGCAGGCCTCTACGCACAAGAACAATGGCTACCCCTGATCATGTAACATGGCTTTGGTAGCCCCTATGATGGATCTGTTCTTCCTCTCCGCAACCCCGTTCTGTTGGGGGTTGTAAGGAACAGTGAACTCCCTCCTAATGCCTGCCTCCGCACAATAGTCAACAAACTCTCCAAGGGTGTACTCTCCTCCATTGTCCGACCTCAAGGACTTGATCTTTCGACCTGTTTGAGTCTCCACAAGAGCTCTGAACTCCTGAAACCGCTTGAAGACCTCACTCTTGGTCTTCAAAACATAAATCCAGGTCCTCCTGGAGTGATCATCAATGAATAAAACATAGTACTCATATCCAATCAAGGAAACATGAGACATCCGACCGCGCACATCGGAATGAATCAAATCAAGTATCCCCGTCGCTCTGCTGTCACTGCTGGGAAAAGGGGATTTGGCAAATTTGCCCATCGCACAACCTCTGCAAGTATCAAAGTGATCAGTACTGAAATCTGGCACACCTGTAGTGATCTCCCGCAATGTCCTCAAGGCTCCATGATACATATGTTCCATCCTGCGGTGCCAATTCTCACACAGCTCAGAACTGCTAGCTCTGCTGTTGGCACTACTGCTCAATGCCAAAAGGGGTTGGAATGCAAACTTGTACACCTTTGCATGGCGTACACCTATCACTCTAGCTGAATCAGTTGGAGTGCCCCTGGGATACATCAACACCTGTCCTCCCCTGAACAATACCTCATATCCTCTGTCCTCTAAAGCTGAGACGGATATGAGGTTCTTCCTCATCCCTGGCACATAAAGAACCTCTGACACTTTCAAGGGAGGTTTGGACTCCCTCTGAAATGTCACTGTCCCCACCCCAACTGCTCTAACAACTCTGTCATCACCGAGTACTACCTCAATATCAGTGCCACTCTCTGAAAGCTCTGAGAAGTACTCACGGACACCTGTCATATGACGTGAAGCCCCACTGTCCACATACCAGATACCTGAAGATGCTCCGCTAATCGAGGGAAAAGCATGCTCCCTCTGAACCTGTGTGGCAGGTGATCCTGCACTAGAGGAATCACATGTAGTGAACGCAAACTCTCGGTCAAAACGACCAGCAAAGTCCTCAATCTCTGCTGAAGCTGCCACGTCCTGGTTCTTCCCCTTCTTCTTCTTCTTCTCCGGACACGCAACTGCATAGTGTCCCATCTTTTGACAATTCCAACACTTCACCTTGGAATAGTCCTTCTGTGTGTTCCCCTGTTTACCTTTACTTTTGCCTTTGCCCCCACCACTGCTTGTGGAAGCCTGCTTCTTCCCTTTGCCTTTCTTGCCTCCTGCCACCAGTGCTACATCCTCATCCTGCTCAACTGGCTTGGCTACCCCAAGCTGACCTTTCCTTATCTCTGTCTGAATGCAATCATCCCAAAACCTCTCCCATGTGGGAAGGGTCTCACGTGCACAAACCCCATCAGCAAAGTTCAACCATGAACGGGGGAGGCCATTCACTGCAATCCGCACCAACTCAGTGGGTGGAATGGCCTCTCCAATCGCTGCCAACTCATCTCTCACATTAGTAATCTTTGTGAGATATCCAGCTGCACTATCATTACCCATCTTAATGTTCTTCAGCTTCTCCTTCAGGACCATCTTCCAGTTCTCATTAGTACTCTGGTAGAGATTGGACAATGATGTCCACATCTCATGGGCATTGCTCTTTCCTCTCACATGAGGAATGCAATGGTCTTTGATTCCGTCTAGAATCAGCCTCTTACCCTTGTTGTTCTTTTTATTATAAGCTGTCAACTGAGTAGCATCAGTAGGCACAACAACAGGGTTCTGTGTGGTATGCACCATGATATCCCAGACTTCTGCCTCCTCAAAGATACTCTGCATTCTCTCCTTCCAAATGCTGTAATTTATATGCCCATCCAGCCTATCCTCCACCCTCAATCCCAATGACATCCTGCTGTCCTAAAACTGAAAAATAGCACTGCTGTAGTAAAGATAAAACTGTTGTTTATGAAAAAATTAGCTTGCTGGAATTTTCTGAGTGAAAAATCAGCGACTGTAATTTTTCCTTTTGCTGTCTCAAACTGCCCTTCAGCACTCAAGTTCCGATACCATGTAGAAATTTCTGTTTTCCCACCCCGGTTTTCAGTTTCTCCTTATTTCTCCCATATAGTTAAATGCCCTTTCCCATAACCATACATTTAACAAGCTGAAAAAAATAAATTTGCTGAAAACACAAATTCTGGAAATTTTACAGAATGCTGGAAATTGCAGAAATAAAAATCAGCAGTAATAAACAGCCATTAAAACACATTTAAACACTGAGATTTTTGGTCAATGTGACCTTAGAAAAACCCCCTACAACTCTTGGGGAAAACCAGTTTGAGAGCTCTTCTTTATTTCTGAAAATTTCCTTTTACAGTGAGAAATTTTTAGCAAAAAATCAGCAAGCAAATTTACAACTTATCTCTTTTCCCATGCTTCACAACAAACTGGAAATTACAGCAAACATGACAGCAATAAATGTTGTACGGTCTCCTCGATTTTTGTGCCCACTTTCAGCATTAAATGCTGTTGTATGGCCCTCGTTTTGCATGCAGAAAAACCAGCAAACTGCTCGGTTTTTGTGCAAACCTCTCCTCGAAAATCGTGCCAAAATATGCCTTTCACTGTGTGTTGAATCAGCTGTACAAATCTGCTCAACTGCTGCCTTGGAATGTGTGCCAAGCTGCTGTCTCCTTCTCCTCCTTGCTCAGAAATCTCTCTTGCTCTCCTTCTCCCAATCTGCTCATGAAAGAATTGAATCGAATGTGATCTTTTCCTCCTTTTCCTCCCTTAATATAACTCCAAATGAATTTTGGGTGACCCAAGTGACTTTTGGGTGATCTCTAAATCCAATGGCTGAAATAGATTTAGATCAATGGCTGAGATTAAATGCTCATTTAAATCTCACTTTTTATTTTTTAATTCACCCCACTTTAATAAAGACTCACTTAGTCATTTATTTCCAAAGTCACTTTTCCTTTCTAATTTTTCATTGACTTTATAAAAGTCACTTTAAAATTAGACTTAGTAACTTTATCATTTAAAGTCATTTTTAAATTAGATTTAACTTTATAAAATTATAAAGTCACTTTAGGAGAAAAATTAAATTCTTTTGGACACTTTTCCCTAGGCCAAAGATCAAAGCCTAAGGGAACCACCTATCCTCCGGTACCAAATTTCAACAGCGTAGCTTCTGGGAACCTCTGTGTCACTCCTGCTGCCCTTTGCGTGGATGACGCAGGCCCTTTGGCCTCTGCATTGTCTCTGATAGGCTCTGTGTGGCCTACTCTGGCTTCTGTGTCTGCCTCTCTGCCTCTGTGCTGGTCTCTCGGTGTTGTCTCTGCCTCTCTATCTAGTACTCACTGCCCCTCGTTGTTGATCACTGATTCGACTTTACTTAGCAACCCTGCTCTAGTAAATCGAATGACTGATCACTCTGCTGTGTTCTCTAATTGACCCTCAAGCCTCCTCTTATACTTTTCTTGATGGTCCTTCAATGGTTGAGATTAAATCTCTAATCAACGGATAAGATTAGATTTGGATTGATCCATGAATTTTGGAACCTTCTAACCTAGTTTTATATTAATACCCATTAATATTTTATTTTTCCTCAGTTTAGACATAGGGACTCCATTAAAAATATTAATTATTTTAATATTTTTCAAACCGATTAGAATCCGCCCAAACCATTTCTGGGTCTTAGAGATCTCATGTGCTTTAGCCTCTCCACTAATTTTCATGGCTAGAGCACATCCGATGCTACCCTAAATCAACAGATACCTTGAGAACCACAACTAAATTGGGCATTGATCTATCAGAAGCTCAGAAACAAAGATTAGCACAATTGAATGCGCTAGATGAGATCCGACAAGATGCTATTCAAAGAACTAGCATAGCTCGACAACAAAGATCTAAGTGGCATGACAAATTCATCAAAGCTAAAAAGTTCAAGCAAGGTGATTGGGCTCTTCTTTTTTATTCCAAGTTTAAAGATTTTCATAGAAAATCTCAAACTCATTGGCTTGGTCCTTATTAGATTGACAGTATTTTTGATAATGGAGTAGTCAAAATCAAAATTATTGATGATGAACAAATTAATTTCCTTGTTAATGGTCATAGATTAAGATTGTATCATAAACCACCAACAAGGGAAGAATTTGTCAAATATTTGCAAGAGAATTTTGAATTCAAGTTGGTCAAGAAAAGGGATTCTTTTCCTCACTCTCCAACTTCATTGTA
The DNA here is from genome assembly GCA_031772625.1 of Pinus tabuliformis. Taxonomy (NCBI): domain Eukaryota; kingdom Viridiplantae; phylum Streptophyta; class Pinopsida; order Pinales; family Pinaceae; genus Pinus; species Pinus tabuliformis. The sequence continues at coordinate 2,022,557,464 of CM062818.1, read as the reverse complement.
ATTTTTCAAATAAAAAAATAAAATAAAAAAATAATAAAAGTATAAACATGAAAACCAACTATGTTGGCATGTTTATACAAAAAATATTAATTAAAAACCAAGATTTCTTCGCAGTTTAGATTTTCAAAACACCCTCTTTCTTGTCCCTATTTCATTTTGTCCTTTTTTTTCTTTTCAAGTGTCAAACTATATTCATTAGGCTCAGTATTTTTATTGATCATCAATAGCAACAACAACAATAAAGAAATCTTCTCCTGATGAAATAAAGAAAATCCGTGAAATAAAAAGAAGAAAACAAAATTCCTATCATTTTGCAGTCGATCTTCAATTTTGCAACCAAATTCAAATTCTACAAAAAAAGAGTATCAGGGAATGCAGGAACAAAGGTATGTAAGAATGTTTAAATTATATTTCATATAAGATCTTAGGTTTTGATTCATGGATGATTGTATTAACTTGTTGAGGACCTTGTATATTTTTTGTCATATTCATAACCGTTATACCATATCTCCTCATCATTACATCACTAGTCACATCAAGTCCGATTGGAATTAAAAACACAATACCGGTCCTTCGAAATCGGATCTAGAAAATTGTGAAGTACAATCCGGACGCAACACAACCTATCCCATCAGTGCTTTACCTCACCATCATTTAACCCTGTGTCATATCCATTCCGCTCATTCCTAATTCACATTTCGTTCATTCCCTCTTTCAAAAACTGCCATTATCCCAGTCGAAAGAAATAGTCGAGACCGAGACTTCTCCTCACCATGGGAACGCTTGTTTGTTCTGAACCAAATGGATTAAAATTCTCCAGGCATATCCAAGGGTTAAATACCAATTGCTACAGGTGGGATGACTCTAGTTTTTCGAAAAATTCAACGGGTATGAAGCAGAAGTTACCAAATCCTTCATTGGAGCATTTGATGGAGTAGAAGTGGAGATGGGAGATATTAAGATCATCCTCACAGAATCTATTGTAGCAAAAGCAACAAGACTTTCAAGAAACGGGGAAAGTTGGTTCAAAAATAGAATAATTAAAGAGAATGACTGGGTCCATTTCCTCAGAGAACCAGGTATGGATTTATCCATTTTAAAAAAGGGTACTCCAGTCACTGTATTCAAAGGAAAATGGAGAAATTTCTTCCTCATTATTCAAAAATTTGTAACATGTGAAGGAAGATTTGGTACAATGTTTTTCTACCATGCCAGACTTATGATGCATTTTGTTGATCGAAATGAGATTAATTTGCCTTAATTTATGCTTCAAAGGTAAAAAAAATGGCATTTAGCATACAGAGAGAGTTTAGGTCCATTGATAACTCTCTTTACCATCATGGACTCATCAAGATTCTTGTAGAAACACATTTAGAAGCTATAGGAGATAGTTGGAAAGATTTCTTAGTGAGAAACCATTTTCTAGAAGCTCCAGAGGAAGAAAAAACGGTAGGGTTAAAAGAAGCCGAAGAAAGTCAAATCCTAACCCTGGAAAAGAGAAAACTGAAGAAGAAATTCGAGAGCAGAATGTAACTGAAACACCAGGAGATCCATTTGAATATGATACCCCACTATCCCAGTGTCTTGAGAAAATTAAACAAAAAAATGACAAACAGGACCTTAGAAGAAAGAAAGCTAGCCTGAGCCAAAAATTACCTGAGGAAAAGAAGAAAACAGGGGATAATAAAACAAAAAGGAAAGACTTCAAAAGCTCAGAAATAAAATTAAGGAGAAGCAAAATAATTTCAAAAATGTTAAGTACACAGTCACCGGAGATGATCAATCTAAGAAGGGTATAATACACCACCTCACACAGTCAGTCCAACAAGACAAACTCCAGAAATTGATCCAGTCCAGCAAGATATTTATGACTATGTGGAATCTCTAGAGCAAAGAGCACAACAAAAGGCAAAAATTTCTCAATATGAAATGGGTGAAACTTCAACAACAAAACAAAATGCAAAAAACAGGAACACAAAATTGAAGAAAATCTAAAGCAAGACATATATGAGCTGGAGGTTCTTAACAAATACTTAATTCGGGAAAGGGAAGCAGCAAAAGTTCAGAATGAGATACTCAGAACCCAAAATGATAATATACTTCTACACCTTTGTCATTGGTGTAAGAAGAATAAAAAACTTAAGGTTCAAAACAAGTTTCTTAAGAACAAAATCAAAGTGGTTACAGGGCAGAATTCTAATGAAGAACCAAGGACCACTTTCAACATTAAAAGGAAGAAAGAAAGCACTAGTCTGGATGTGGTTGCACAGGCTTCAAAGATCATTCACTAAAAGGGAAAAGAAAAGACGGTTTGAATTTTTGGTGCATGAGGACATGGAAAACCTTTGGTGTGGGGGAATGTTGAAGTCTGTAATTGTTTCCTTTTTACTATCCTCTTATTTCACCTTCTTATCACCATTTTGTAGCAATATCAGCATGTTCAAGGTCAAGTTCAACTCTCAAAAAGGCATTCATCATCCATAATTCGAATCTCTGCTTCTTAATGAATTATAATGAAAATATTCTTACAATGACAGAATCAAAAACATTTTGTAGTTAATATTGGTTTCCGCAAGAATATTCATTGTTAGATAGGTTGAAGCACTTCAAATAAATGATGAAGACTACCTGGAGATGACAATTGTCCACCATATGGATAACCACCTATTAGCACAACTTGGCAATCTACGAGGATTGGGAGATCTAGAAGTCAAACTTTGAGTCAAACTTTGAAAACGACGTGTAGAAATCAAGTAAAAGTAGCGGAGGAATAAAACAACATCAAGCGAGCAAGATTGAAGAGTTGTTCAAGATGTTATATTTTAGATTGAGATAAATCTCCTATGACTTGTTCTTTCGGTAGCAAGTCATAAAGAGATTGAGTTTTAAATCAAATCTATCTCGTAGATGTCAAAAAAACCCATGTCGTGTTGACATAAAACTCTTAAAATTGTTTTATGAAATGTGTATAAAGGATGTAAGCCGAGAACTGAGACATAAGTTTCGAATATTGAAGTTTATAGTTGTTTTACTGTGAACGCTGATATACATTGTTTCAGCTTAATATAATTTAATTTGTTCTCAATGCGTGTGTGAAGGTCTTGTGATTACTAGCTGACCTGAACTCACAGGAGGGCCCCCTATCGAGCTATGAGGTTTTGTTTATAGTTTTGTTTTGTATTACTTATCTTTAGTATTATAATTTCTTTCAGAATTTGTTTCCATTGTAGTTACATTTCTGATAATTCTCATTTTGATTGCAAAGTACTCATAAACAAAAAAACACTAAAAGGATTTCAATTATTGAATGCATCTTCTTTCTAGCACTTAATCATTTCGTAGATTAAATCGATTTCTTAATTGTTGATGAAACACTCTTTAGAGGCTAAATACGCACACAAGTAATCATTCTCAAGTTGTAAAGATTTTCATTTCATTTTCTACAAGTAGATCCTTTTTATGGCAATTTCTCTTTCATGCAATTAATATAGAATTTCTTTGCTACAATTTAGTATAAGAGTTTCCTTCTGCAAGTTAGTGTAGAATGCTTTGAATTCTGCAAAATAGAATTAGATCATTTCTTTCTTGAAATTTGGTTTTTAAGCATTTTCATTTCATACAATTAGAAGAGAGTTTGAATTTTGCAACTTACATAGATTTTCACTTTCTGCAAAGAAGTGAATTTCAATTTGGTTAATTAGGATTTAATATAACTTTAGATTGAAAGAACATGTGCATAATTATTCTCCAGTTTGTTTCCATGCTTAGGATTAGTTTCATTTCTATAATCAATTAATTCACAAGAAGAATCCTAGCATATACAACGCACATACATTTCACAAGTACATGAATCCAGGGTGACGATTAATGAAGTAAATTAAGAACAATTAATTTACCAAACGGGTACTAGGCTTATGATTGATGTAATGAATACCATTGTAGTTCACTTTGATCTCATTGTGGCTTCATTTGGTGATTGATCAAGAGTTTTCTTAACTTTCCACCTGTCATGCACTTTTGGATGGTCACCTAATGAGTATGGGATGTATTCTAATGATGTTTTGTTTTTTTTAGTTTCTTTATGTTAATTTTAAGTCTTTTGATTAGATGCATTGTTTACATTCTTTCATGATCATTCCATTTATGTTCTTTTGCAGGTTAAGAGTTATTGCTCTCATTTCATAAATTCATTACTTTTCAATTTGTTTGATAGATACTCATGAATGATTCTAATTTGACAATGCACATATTAGTAATTTCAATTGATCTCTCACTACTTTCAGAATCGGTTGCCTTTAAATTTCATAGATGAAGAATTCAATGCTTTCTTAGTATAGAATTTTCTACTTTCTAGATTAAATTTACTTTCAAGTCATTAGAATAGATTTACTTTCTTGTTGATAAGTTAGATTTACTATCATGTCATTAAAATATATTTATTTTCATGTCAATGGAGTAAATTTACTTTCATGTCAATTGTCATTTCGATTTCATAGATTAAAAGATTTCTTTCTAAGTTCCGAATTTGAGACTTTTGAAAGAGAAAGTGCGTGCACACTCATCTTAGACATTTTTCATGAATAGGTTTTATTTCAGTTTTGTCATTTCATTCCAATAGATTAATTTACTCTTATATTTAAAGTTGATTCCTAGCATATATTGTGCAAGTATACTTTGCAAGTTCATGAACCCCCGGTTTGACAATTTAATGACAAGTAATTTAACTAACAATTAAATTACCCAACAAAGATATATTGGCAAAGACTCTAGAGTGTCCTATTGCCACACAATCTAGTAGGGGTCCTAGGAGGGAAACCTAAGGGACAACTAGACTAAAAGACAACAATGAGATAGTGAGCCACTATCACCTCAGTCAATGTCCCCTGTTTTTGATGGACTTTCACCAAAGGGAGGAGTTCTGGTATGGAGGAAGTCACTTATAATGATGGGATCAATGATAAGGTATGAAGTGATTCGCAAGGTCTATTCAAGGAGAGACTCAATTAGGGCTCAATGCTTCAAGATAAGAAGGGTTCTCCAAGAAAGACTTAGAAAGAAAATCTAGACCTAGAGTTATACATATCCAATGATGATAAGTATGCCTAAAGTCAAGACTTCTAATGTGATATAGGACCTCTATAGAAGCTTTCCAAGGTGATTTGTCACTTGAAGAGGGCCTTTGCTTCACTAGAGATACCTAGAAAGGGCCTAAGCAAGAACAAGGGTTTATGAGTAATCGTGGGAGAAGTCCCTCCAATGTGCTCACTAGGTCAAGATAGGATAGTGAAAGGGTCAAGAATGATCAATTCTTTTGAATACTATGACCCTCAAAATGCCACTCAATCCAAGACGTTCAAGATAAGCTTTCAAAGTCACAACTAGGATGCAAGTTTTCTCGAAAACTAGCTGTGAGAATTCCACCAAACTTTCAGAATCCCTAGAGGAGACACTAGTGCAGATTCTTGTCCAAATGGATTTTCAAAACACCCCCTCTTAAGGAATTTTGTAAGGTGCCCTAGCTAGGCCCTCTAGGATGAGGGGACGAAAATATTGGAGAGAAAAGAGAGAAAAGAAGGGTGACCACCAATTTTACTTGGACTAGTGCCTACTTACCTTGGCTATGGAGTCAATGATGTTTCGAACTTCACTGAATTCATCCTCAATGAGGCTAAAAAGGGATGCCCTAGCAACAAATTTTCAACAATTACCCACCCAAGAGCTATGGACTTTTCATGGAAGGAAAACAAGTTTCAATCCACTAGGTACGCTCATCTACTTGTTATTCATGTGTGATTCCAAAATCTAACAATTTTACAATGATGTTCAATAAATTAAGGCACAAAATATCTAGCTAGTTGCATTGATTCCATAAATTACACATCACTTCAAGAAAAGATTTCAACAAATAGCACTTACAAGATAACATAAGATATATACAATCATAGATCAAGAAGCAGCTCCAAGAGAAATCAAAATTAACTCCCAAAGATATCGACATGCATTAAAGACATCCAATTCGTCCAAGAAAAAGAAGTGCGAAAGTCTTTACAACAGAGATCTAGGTGTGATGATGATGATCTATCAAAATAAGAGTAATCTTTGGGGCACAAGTGATGGTCTCGTGGGTTTCCTGAGAAAAGTGACCATGTACACTCCTCCAAATGAGAGCACGGAAGATGGTGCTTAACCTCCCATGTTTCAATGACGAGACAAACCTCCTCTAGGCTTCAGATCAACTACCAAACCATGTATATATTGCTAAGTCGGCTCGGGGCACTTCTGGTCCAAGTGCATCATCTCGCATATAATGTGGGGCAATGAACAAGTTGTTGAAGGTGTTGAGGGCACCCATAAGATGAGAAAATTCCATATCACATGGTGGAGTCTCATGTCTCTCAATGCATCCCCTACAAGTGTCAATATGATCCTTTGGTGGGCTTGGGCCCTAGTTAAGTTACCCATCCCATGATGAAACCACCTACAAATACGCATAAGATCCAATGCATCTCCTTGCCCTCAAGTACAATAATTCATTAGTGCATCTAAGTGAAACAAGCTTGTTAATCATGGGCAGAAATGAGACTTCATAATGGGTTTACCTTCCAAATTTGGGGCTTTGAGCATGTAATGGTGTTACCTCCCCAGGCAGGAGTGGTTGTTCCTAGCCCCTAAAAGGAAGGACATGTCCAAGGTACATCCTTCAAGTGGTAAGTGCCATGTGAATAATGATGAGGTGGATAGGGACACAAGGGTCTCAAAGCGAAATGTGATGTGATGGGTTCAAGGGTGGTAATGATGAGGGATTTCCACATATTTGAGTGTATAAGTGTAGGAGGGAGCAATTGTGATACATGAGTTACCTCGACGTTTGTTTCTCCACCCTTCTTCATTTTCTTTTTGCATTTTCTTAATTTTTCTTTTATTATACTACTCAAGGCTCCAGGGGATGAGAGCATGCTTTGTATGATGTAAGCAGTGATTACCCCCGTAATGATCTAGGTGGCTCTAGAGAGGTTCAAAAATCAAAGTCTTTGGATTTTGTTGAAACTAAGACTAGGTTGTATATCTTGACTAGAGATTTCCAACAACGTAAACGATGCCTCAATCTGGGTTTGTATGAGAAGGTTATTACAGTTTGAAGCTTGTATCAAACAAGAAAAAGAAGTCAAAAGTTAAAGTCAACATTCTGCCATGTGGTAGGTGTGAAAATTCCTCAACCAGAATCCCTACTGCAGCAACTGATGATATTACTCCTATTTGTTAAATTCCTTTAAACAAATTACTTGCAGTTTCCTACGGCAAATATCGTAATACATACACTGCAACCTTCACTTAATTAAATTATGTGTGGAAACAGGAAATTTAGCAAGAAAGAAAGTACAACACAATAGACACTTTTATTTTTGGACAAATGTCCCCGGAAAAACCCAATGCTGGAAAGCTGGTGCAACAGTTTTGAGGGTTTATTATTATCAAACAATAGCAAATTCTGAATACATCTCGGGTTATTCAATTACAGAGAGAGATATTGGCAGAAAGATTTGTGAGATTACCTCACACAATCACTAAGAAAAATCCTCGTTGATCCGGTCACTGGATGAGGTGCCTCTTGTACGCCCTGCAATGCCTCTGTGCAGTCCTCACACAATCCCCGCGTCAACCCCTCTTGGCACTGCGTCACCCAACCAACTGATCGATTTGCTGCCCAGAGTCACTGCCCTAAGCCTCTTGGTCTCACACCCGGCTTCTGACTTCTGAAACTAACTCTGCTGCAAAATTTCGAACTCTCTCTCACCCTCTGCGTTGGCTCTGCGTGGCCCTGTGTCAGCCTCTGCGTGAGATCTGTTGGATCACTCTCTGCCTCTAATTGCTGATGATTCTCTGGCTAAGACCATATTAGAGCAAAATTGGGAGACCATGGGTTTTGAACCCGAAAGCCCCCCAACAACAAGTAACTTAATATGACTATGCCAACCATTAAGCCAACCACACACTTTGTCTTATTCACCCTCACACTTTGTTATAAAATGTCATTCAAATGGTTCAAAGGGAACCATGGAGAATGATGGAGAATACATGAGAGATGAGGGCGTAGGCAGGCCAATGAAGACATGAATCTCAAGAATATTCTAGGAATATTGTTAGATCATATGTTAGGGAATATTCCATAGAATATTCTTTATGGAGAATCTTTGAGGAATCTTGAAGATTCCCCAAGGGTCGAATTTTGACAGTGTCATAATTATGATGAGTTTATACTTATCTAAACCAAGTTTTCGCTACGAGTCTGATGGTGCAGTCCATTTTCTGATCTGAGCAACATATTTTTTCCTCGTGTCCAGAAGAGAATCTTGTGAGGAATCTAAAAGATTCCCAGGGAGCCCAAATTTGATTGAGATAGAAAGGGGTCATGTTTATACTCAGATTTCACGGATTTCCGCAAGGAATGCGATGGCACATGCTATTTCTTCATCTGAGTAGCTGATTTTCAGGCTGTCCCCAAAAGTGGAAGTATAAGGTGTATTTTCGCCATGTGTTCATTTGATTTTGTTGAGATGATGATTTGAATTTGTGATCCATGAATTCCATTTTGTTGGAGGATCATTATATGCCACTTTATGTGAGATATTGTTATTTTGTCATGCTGAAGAAGAGATTTTTGTGAGAGAGTTTTATGGAAGAATCTCTCCTGGGAGAGACATGCCACTCTAGTTAAGGGAGTTTGGTCTCCTAGGTGGGTCTGCATCTTGGGTTTGGTCTCCCTATACAGGATCCAAGCCCTTTAGAGGGTCATATCAACGTTTCTAGGGTGAGTGTTGAGAGCCATGGGTCTCCACCATAGCAGAGAGCAGTTTGCCACATCATGGGATCCTTCAGTTCCACTCGTTGCTTGTTCGTGTTCCATTTATTTGACATCTGGACCACCTTGCCCAGTCGGCTACATTCTTGCACCACATGCTTGGCAGCTAATCCAAGGCCTAAATGAGGATGTGTCTCACCTTGGGAGACAAAGGGAGGGCTTGCATCATTCTTCTAGCCCTTACAAATGGGATACAAACATGTTAGATACATTTGGAGACCCATGAGGATGTTTTGTGCCCCCATAGCCACTTGGAGGCACCATAGGTCATTTGCTTGGATATCAAGGGGCCACCCCCTTTATCACTATGTTTGGAGCCCATCCATTCACTTTGGCACATATTAGACTCCACTAGGCCTCTTAAATGGCCCTTCGACCTATTGTATCTATCATTTTGCCCTTTGAAGGGGCTTATTGTTGTATTATGGAGCTATCTTGGTGGGCTTATCACCAAGTAATGTTATTTTGCACATTATTTTATTAGTTGGGGTATCATTAGGCCTAATTAGGTAAATCAAACCCCTTAGAGGAGTATATATATTGATGTGATGATCATTTCATTTGATCATCACTGGGATTTGGATCATTATTTCTTCTGGGAATTTCGCTATAGCTATTGGAGGATGAATTGGATATTTTTGATGCATTTTGATGTTTGGAAATTCTTGTCTTGGTCTTGGAGCTTTGATTTTTGTCTCTCTTGATGATTGGATGATTTTGCTATACTTGTAAGTGCTTTATTCATGATCTATTTCTTTATTTATGTCACATGTATAATGTATGAAAATTTTCACTCATGAAGCTGGAGTTGTTTCCCTAATGGAAATGCGAATTTGTTGAATCTTGCTTTTGTGAGGGTTTTTCATATGTTTCATGTTTGGTATAGTGAATGAATGTCCTAGGGGTATATGATCTTCATAATTGCCTTAATAAGTCATCAATTGCAGCATCAAAGAAGTGTAAATTTTCCTAGTAATCTAATTGTTGCCTTTAGGGCTATGCGAAGTCGCTGGGGAACTCCTTGATTGGGTAAAAGAAATTCTAAACATTGAAATCTCATTGACTCCATTCCCCAATAGGCTAGGCACTGGTCTAGTCTCCGACAGTGTTTTAAAAACGGGAATCTGTGACCTGAACGGTCCACCTAATGAATCGGGTTTTGAACTAGAACTAGTCGAACGGGGACTGGTCAGGTTTAAACGAACCAGTTTTAAAAAATACATTAAATAATTAATTTTTAATGAAAAGAAACTATTTTTAAGATTTAAAACCATGATTCCAAGCCAATAGAAACAAAATGTGCAAGGTTTGTTCATCTATATACCATGTAAAGTTGAATATATCAAAATGGCATCGAGTGCAATACATATCCGCAACAAAATACATAATCAATGAGGATCTAAATGGCCTCTAGAGTCCGAAAACAATGCTCTAAGCTACGGGGTCACTGAACTACTACAAGTCTACATATCAGTGATCAACAACATGATAACTCCTCATCATGATCAAACTCATCACCACTACTAGACAAGAGCTCATCAACATGAGCTACATAAATAATATGCCTTCGAGATTGAGGACTCCTAAAACTCGTCTACAACTTTAGTAGTAGTAGCAAAAATAGACATCAAAACTAATCACTGATCAACATGGTCACTCATGAAACTCATCATTGATTCAACACTACTAGAAATACATAAACATCATCAACAAGAGATACATGAACATCATCTAGCTCAAAGTCTTCAAACTTGGATTGCTCAACCTTATAACATGATAGAAATTGAAAAGGTTTAACATGCCTAACCAATGATTTTGGTTTGAGTGAAGGGTTCATCTCCTCAACTTTATAATGTGGTAGAAAAAGATTAGCATGCCTAACCAGTCGTTTTCCTTTGAGTGAAGGGTGCATTCTTGTTAAGGCCATGGTAGAGGAGTTCAACAATTAGTACCACCTATTGACCACTACGTGTCAACTACCCATAGCAGTACACCCCCTTTTTCACAAAAGGGATAGCGCCTAATCGATGTGTTCTTGCCATCCAGCTATCATCATCAGCCTGAGGATCATCTTATATTGTAGACCCTTTCTGCATGTGTAAACTGTAAATAATCTTAGCAGATTTGTGTCGTGTATGTAATTGCCTAGGTAAACCTAATTTTCTGGTGACGATCTACATTCCGGAAGGTTTTTTGTCTCACTGACCCATGGTCGGCAAAGTTTTCCTTCAGATTGACCCCAAAGCTGGAATGGATTTTGTCACTAGAATGTTAGGGGAGTCCTAGTGTGCTAGATTGAGTCTATGTAAAAATAATTTGGGAATAATCCTAACTATTTGGTTAGGTTATTTTATTACAAATTGCTTGATCTGCTAGATCATATTTGTGTCGTAGAATTGGGTAGTCTGTGAGGGTCTTGTTCAAATGGGTTTTCCCCTTGAGGTGTAAAAATGTAAAAATCATGATGTAAAATGTCTTTGAGGGTTAGAAAAATAGTTTATCCCTTCATAGGTCCTAGGTCCTAGGTAAATTTAAATTTTCCAGTGGTAAAATTCGTGGATCCTTTAAAAAATTAAATCTTCACTGGTCGAGGGACTAAGGTTAATTGATTATTTTGCGAAATTTTATGTCTTAGGTCCCTCGGGTTAAGTCAAAGTTAAGTTTCGAGGAAATAAATGCAAAATTTTAATTTTTTAATTTATTAAAATGCATTTAATTGAAAATTTCGAAATTTCCTCAATATTTAAAAATTCGACGGATGAGATTAAGAGAAATTTTGATCCTCATCAAAGGTCGAGATCATTTTGACAAGGATCACTCAAACTAGCTGTTGGAAGATTTATCTTTAAATAGGAGGTCATTTGTCAGTCAGTGTCATCCGATCTTTTGATCGTGTACTAAGCGAAAAGCTCTCTCTTGTAATCTTTTTTGTGAGCAATAAAGAAAGATTTTGGGGTTAAATTTTGCTGGTGTGACTCTTCATGGAAATGCTGTAAGATGTATTATTTTCATGCATATATTTCTTTTTAGCCATTGATATAGCTTTCTGAAGAGCGATTTGAGTACAGGTATCTTGCTAAGTTGCTGGGGTTTGAATAGTAATTTAAGTTTTGAAAATAATAGCAGGTATTTCTATTAGATCTGAATTTTATTATCGTTCTCTCGCTCTATGATTGACAACTGAATTGAGTTTTGTAGGAAAATCCTTGATTATTAGATCATCGAGCATTCAGGAAAGTTCTCAGTTGAACCAGCCAACTCTCGATCCGTGTTTTCTGAAGAGCCCAGCTTAAAATTTGATCCCGAGCTTATCATAAGATATTATTTTTATGGGTGACGCATGAAGAGTTTTAAGCTTAGTACCTCCTCCAAAATTCAAAAAAAATTAATTTTTATGTGCTAAATTGTCATATTTCGCTGTTGGGAGCCACAGATCATCAGATCTAGGAGCGGAGTCGGACTTACAATCCCTAGATCTGATAGATCTGCCATTTATGTACATAGATCTGTAATTTTTTATTTTATCTTATTTTATTTTTATTTTTATTTTTTTGACTTAGGTTTCTGGGGTTTCATTTTTTTTTGCATATTCGGGTTCTGGCTGTTTGTTTTCAGGAACAGGCTGCAGATCTGAAGGTGAAGTTTAATTTTGAAGCCAGATCTAGGCCCTGGAGGGTAAGATCTGGCCTCAGAATCAACGCTTTTAGGGGTATTTATTTCAGATCGGAAAAAAATTTTGTGGGGTTTTCATCGGGCAAATCTAAAGTAGGACAATTTAAAATTTTTATTAAGATTTTTGGAAAATTTTGAGGGTTTTCTGGGCCACCTGCCCCGTCGTTGTCTGGGGTTTTCGTTTTTTTTTTTTTTTTTTGTTGCAAGAAAGTTTCGAAAATTTTTGGGTGAACTGTGTAAAACCCTCGCTGGCAGCCTGAAGCATAAGAATATCTCTTTAATCACAAATTTCCGAAAATTTTTAAGGGTTTACCATCTTTTGGCTGCATTTTTCTTTCTCTGGAAAAATTTTAAATTTTTGTTTATTGCCTGGGCTTTTTTTCTGCTGCAAATTTCGAATTTTGTTGCCAAAAAACCCTGCATCCATCCCCACATAGCTGCCCATAGATTCACGCATTTCCTCCTCAACCTTGCGTCCAAGCTCCATCCCTGCGCTTGCACATCGAAACTCTTCCTTGTTGCCCTTTGTACGTAGCCCTATCCACGTTGTTCGCCCATCAGCCATCCAAACTTGGTTCGAGCCTCCAGCTTCCCACGCATTCTTCAAACCCTCGGCCTCTTACTCTAACCGCCGTCATCCCCTTCACGCAGCCATTTCTTCCACCTGCGTGCTGCCTGTCCGCATCATTCATCTCCTTGCTTCTCCCTCACACTGTCAGATCCCTTGCAAAAACCCTACGCAACTCCACGCTGCCAAAACACCCGCACATCTTTCTGCCTAAACGTTGTCCGATATCAGCTGCCTACTCTTCTCACTGCAGTCATTGAACTCCTCATCCCCTCTCTGCCTGCGTCCTCTTCTCCCGCAGCCGTCCTTCCTTTATATGCTGCCCGTATTCTCCTTTTGTTGTGCGTACCTGCACTCAGTCTTCAAAAACATTCAAATCCGCAGCTCATTCGTATTCCTCTACATGCAGCATCCATCATCTCCTTCCCTCTTCGTCTGCCCAGATCTCCATCCTCCCTCGCTGCCTTAAACCCTCACGCAGCTCTACGCATATCCCTTCACTGACCTGCGGCCTCCTCTTGCTGTCTTCAGCCGTTCGAACTTGCATACGATCAATAAAATTTCGACCTTCATTTGTTTTATATGTGTTTAAGTTTCATTTTATTTAGTTTTTAATTAGAGTTAGGGTTAGCGTAAGTCCCCCTTTTTTCTTTATTTGGTTTGGTTTTATATTTTTTTAGTTTAGTTTGATTCTTTAAAAATTAAAAATTAAAAAATATAAAAATCGAGTTTGTTTTCTTTTCATTATTTACTTAAATCCTAAAAAAAAAAAACTTCTAAATCATAAAAATCAAAAAATCAAACAATTTGCCTTTTGATTTCATTTTTATTTCTTTTATTTCTTTTTTTTTTATTAAAAAATATAAAAACAATTAAAATTCTAAAAATTTATAAAAATCCTAAACATTTAAAAAATCATAAAAAATTTAAAAAACTTTGGTGACTAAGGATTTTAAAAATAAAATAAAAAGGGTTTGTGCTTTAACGTTAAGAAAATTTAAATGTGGTCTATGGCCCATTAAAATTTTTATTTTAGTCCCTTTTCATTTTTCCGTCGCATTAAAAGATTTTAATTTTTTTAGTTACCATTAAACATTATTGCCTAAGGAATAATAAAAATTTAAATTTAAAGTTCCTTAGTGTTATTAAATGCATTTCTCATGATTCTTCTATAGTCTGGTGCGATAAATCATATTGGCTTTTGGAAAAGATTGATTAATTAATTCTAGATCTTGGTCATTAACGATAATCGTTTTAAATCTGGAATCTTTTGCATGTGATAGTGTTGGGCATTTATATGGATTATTGTCACTTTTCGTCACATATTGAAAATCATTCTGGATAACTTGTTTTATTGATGGTTAATTCAAATATCAAAGGCACTGGTTTATAATTGGTTTTATCTTGTGGTCGTGTCTTGTTTACATTGGCGTTTAATCTATTTATCTGAAATTAATTGGGATCAATTCATTAAGTTGTCCGTCATTAAAATCTCCTAGAGTTTGTTTTTCACAGGCTATCCTCATCCATTTACCTAGGGACTACCCCCCTTGACTTGTCTAGGAGAGAGTCTAAACGGAGTAAGGATTTAAAAGTGATAGCCTTTACTCTAAGCATTGTCGCGCTGCCTAGACATTTTGTGCGACAACACCACCAACATCAACAAAGTTCGACAATCAATGCCACGACGATCAAGGTTCTTAAAGGGATTCATGCTCTTGATCAAATGCTAATCTCATACCCTCATGCATGATAGAATCAAATGGAAACATTGCAAACCCACAAACCATGAAATCTTGAAAACCATTAAGTCTGCTTAATTTTGAGTGAAATCTAAAATTCTAGTTTCTCCATATGAAATCCAATGAGGTTGAAGCCACTCTCAAACATCCTGAGTCATTTCATGGTAATGTTAAAAATTTAAGTAAAAGGATGAAAATTAAAATTAAAGGAAATGTCATTTTTTTGGCGAAATGGAGGGTCAAACCAGGTTTTTATGTCGGTTTGACCCAGTGGGCTAGCTAACTGGCCAGTTCGACCGGTTACCGGTTCAGACTGGCTGGTTTTTAAAACACTGGTCTTCGGTGATCAGCAAAACTAAAATCTTTTTCTAAGCCCTAACCCTAGGGTCCCCTAGGGCATTACATGAAATCAATTGTAGCCATAAAAATGGTGTAATTGGGTCTAGAACTGCATTGGTGTGTCCTTGAGAGGTCCAATTTTGAAGCTATTTCGACGTGGAATCCCAAGCCTTGCCAAGCCCTAGCTCGAGAACCATTCTCTGTAGTTTTCCTTTGGTTATTGGCTTCATTAAGGATCATTGTATCAAAGTGTCAAATCAAATCCAATTCATTTGATCCTTTTCATCTCCCTCACTTGGTCAAGGCCCTTTGCTTGAATTTTCACCCTCGAACCCTTGAGCTCGTTTGGCTCCACTAGGGTTTCTTTGTGGTCCCGCAACTTGTCACTCCAATTCCACAAGGATTGCTTAGAGAATGCCATTCTGCAAGGATTCTTGGGTCTAGGGAACTTTACATCAAGAAATACTCCTCAACCCTAGGTCTAGGTCTCCCTCTAGCCCTTCTTGGAGAGCCATTCACCTTGCTTCTTAAGAAAGTAAACCCCATCACTAGAGTCTCTCCTTTGAGTAGGCTATCGAAATCACTACCTCTACACCATTGATACATTATTCTTAGTGATTTCTCTAATCCCGGGACTCCTCCCACTGGTGGAAGTCTGTAAAGAACAGGGATTTTTAGCTAAGGTGACAGTGGACTATTGCTCTATTGTTGCTACTTGACCTAGTAGTCGCTCTATAGCAACCCCTCCTAGGGCCCTTACTAGATTGAGCGGTAACAGTTCCTTTGAGGGTACGCTTTTCCTTATTACATAGAATTGAGCCTTGTTCTTAGTTCGAATAGCCCATCTTATCCTATTTGATTGTCACCTTTGAACCCTATACCAAGAATATCCTCTAGGTGACCTAAACTGGGAAACCTCCCTTGTGGTGAAAATCCACTAAAGAGGAGGTGGTGTGCTGTGGTGATATTGGGCCTCCACCTCATTGTTGTCCCTTGGTCTAATTCTTGTCCTATGAGCTCCCCTCGCAAGAGCTACTAGATTTTGAGGAAACAAAGCCACTGTGGCGAATTCACACAAGAAAAAGGTGATTTAAGAAATATTCCAAATGGGAGTTAAGTTATGGAGAAAAGCTATATGAAAATTGATGAAAATGGGTCATGCACCTTTCTAGGAGTTGATAAAATGATGAAATATGAGTCTGATATGAATTTTGTCTAGGTTAAAGGGAAAAGTGATGATATAATGAATGGTACCTAGGCAAAATGATAGGTTGAAAGTGAAAGGGGTATGGAATCTAAGCAAACTACAGTAAAGCACACAACCAAGCTAGAGGACACAACAACTAAGATTAAGACTTGAACCATCATCTAATGAATGGAACATCATGAGCTCAAGATAAAGGAAATAAGAAATTTCTCCACTAGTAATCAATCATGTAACAATTGTAATGAGAGAACACACATAATATGCTGTTGAAGCAGCCTCCACCAATGATACAATGTATGACCAATAAATCTGATAAGCTGGAGAGAGCAAGCGATCATAAAAATGATACTGCCATGTCATCTCGTAAGATTGCCACCTTTCCCTTTAGTTGGAAAAGGGGTCAGGTAACCCTTAAGTGTAGCATCAAAATAACATGTGTAACATGAAAATGCCTCACAGATCTGCAACTGGTACGTAGATTGGAAGTTCATAGGTGTCACCCTTCAAGTTGTCATGAAATGGTCCTCAGACACATCATACAATATATTGTGTAACACTACCAAGTCCCCTTTTAGTTTTTAACTTTGATCTTGGACTTCAAACTTTCAAGTGTAAGCCTTTTCTTTCTAATTATCTACAGGGCTTGGGACTAGAACGTCAAAGATCCTCCTAATGTGTCTATTTAATGGCAAGCCTCTAGAAGCATCAAATTGTATATTAAATCAAGTTTTACTGGTTCTAGATAGTTTATTTCTCACTTTTGTTTTTTTTTTTTTCTATTTGTTATTTTTCAATGCCGAGTAAATTTATTTTAAATCGTATATATACGGAAGCATACTGATACTTCAGTAACAGAGTGAAACTGTTCTTTTAAAAAAAATTATTTAATATATTTTATTTGATGTAATACAAAATATAACTTTCAGTTGAAATATACAGCTAAACTGAAAATTATGGGCACCTTTAATTTCTTTTCAGCAATTGTTGGTTTCTCATTCCAATGTTAACTCATTCTTGCTTTGTGGCCTTTTTCTTCACAGGGATATTTTTGATTGGCATGAAAGATATAAGATCTTTATATTTGAACTAATATGCCCTGTAGACAAGTTTGTGACAGGGAGAGTATTTGTTGCACAAAACAACAGTCAACTTAACTGTTACTGAAATAGGATATGAACAATATGTAATGATATTCAGACTATGTAAAGCCCGGAGTGGATCAAAATATATTTCTGAAAAAACTATGATACTGGATACTTGCCAAAGACCCTGGATTAGTCTTAAGTGTCAGGTTTCAGTTCTGAACAGCATAGATGTACTTCAGACAGGAAAGCTACAGGGATATAATAGATTTTGTGAAATTCTTAAGAGGATGAGGGATTGCACCCCTAGATAACACATGATCTAGTTTGAGCTGCATACTCTTTGGTAAAAGAAGTAGAACTCCAACCACATCTTACAATGCATGTGCACTTTTAAAGACACTTGAAAGCAATGAGTGCTATTGAGAGAGTGGGGTACTGATACCTTATCAGGAAAAGTTGCAAAGACGGTTGTGTTGATTCAGGTGCAGTTAAGATTGAAGATGAAATGTTTAGGAAAAGGTCCAAATACTATTGTGTTGATTTAGATGCAGGCAATATGGAGGATGAAATGTGTAGTTCAATCTCCAAGATAGAATGCGGCTTTGTGACACAATGTTCTGTAAAAGGCAAGGAAGTGGATAGTCAATTATATGGCAATGGTGCATCATTGAAAGACTCCAATGAGAATATTTTATGGGGTGGGAAGAAAGTTATCTCAGGAAAGTCATCCATAAATGGTTGCTCTGTAGCTTCCCCAGATATACCAGATAGTTTGACTGAAATGTCAAAACCAAGTGTAAAATTCCAACACTCCCTGCCTTCAGGATATGTTTCATTGGCACGACTGCTTGAGCTAAAACAATCACAAAAGGGAAAAGACCTGTATTGCGAAGTAGGTATGGCAGTTCAATGCAGTTTTAAGAATTCCATTTCGGAACAATGGCATCGCACAGATCTTGACAATGCAGAAAGAATTGAAGATGGGCCTCAGGATAAAAATGGATACAAACAAAGAGGGTATTCAGGGAGTAAAGACAGGGCTGAAGATAAAAATTATAATGAACAGAAACAAAAATTAAATTCAGGAAACAATAACCAAGCTCAAGATAGAATTGAACAGAGACATAAAAGGAATTTAGAAACTGAAAGGATACCAGAACAGTTAGGAAGGGTGAATTCAGGAACAAATAATATTGCTCAAGATAAAAGCATCAGAAAAGACAATCATCCAAGAATGAATGAAAAAACTAAGAGCAAAGCACTGGTAAATTGCTCTGAAATGAGAGGTACAGAAGAAATGAAGGAAGTTAGGGATTCTAAGCAGGGGAACCAACATGAGAACCTGGAATATCCCAGGAAGGCAAAGATTATGTGTGAATGTATCTCAAGAATAGGTGATGTCTCCTCATTCTTTACTTATAAGACTGAAGAGATGGAGGCATTTAATCAAGGCAAAACAGTGCCAGGTTTAGCCAGAAAATCAGAAGATATATCAAGAAAACAGCTACAAATTCAAAGCTGTAAAGAATGTGAGAGACCAGATTACTGTATATTGAAGGTGGATGCTGGACACAAGGTTAACAATGGCATTACAGGTCGCAGATCGCAATGGCGTGTAAAAACATCTCCAATGGAGGTAAAAGTGCCTCAGAATGATTTCCATAGTTGTCAACAGTTAAAATACCATGAATCTAATGGAATATCTGCATCTGATGGGAATACTGGAAGGGCCAATCAAATCAACCATAGATTTAAAAATAGAATTACAAAGACTTGTGGAAATCCTGCCAAAAATGGGCCTTTCAATAAGTATCTAAGTGTGGAGCAGCTATCTGCTGTAGATCAAATATTAAATGCCCATGGTTCTCTACCGCACCTTGTTTATGGACCACCTGGTACAGGCAAGACCACGGCATTGGTAGAAGCAATCTCACAAACTCTCAGGATCAACTCAAATGCCCATATTCTTGCATGTGCACCTTCAGATGATGCTTCTGACATACTCCTGGAGAGGTTGCTTGAATACATCAAGAAAAGAGATATATTTAGGTTGAATACATGTTCTCGTCCATTTCAAGATGTACAGTGTCAAATTCTACCATTGTATTCCCATAGAGATTCATTATTAAAATATAAAATTGTCATATCATCATACCCAGGTGCTGCGATGATCTATGCCCAAGATGTTCCTCCAGGTCATTTTACACATATTTTCTTAGATGAATCTGGGCAAGCTACGCAGCCAGAGTCAAAGGCGCACATTGCTAATCTTGCTAATGTGGACACAACAGTTGTGCTTGCAGTTGAGGCTGATCAACTGGGTCACATTTGTTCTTCTGAACTTGAAATGTTTGGATTGGGGAAAACTTATTTAGAACATTTTTCAGACTTCCAACTTTGTTCTTTTGATGGGGAATATAAAGAATATATGACAAAGCTCACCATAAATTATCGCTCACATCCTGCAATCATAGAAATTCCTTCCCGGCTCTTCTATGGAAGTGAAATGATTGCCTGTGCAGCGAAAGAGAGGCAGGAATCACTTTGCGCCTGGGATGAACTTCCAAACAAAAAGTTTCCTGTCCTTTTTATTGGCATAGAGGGTTGTGATGAAAGAGAAGAGTCAAGTCCCTCGTGGTTCAACACAGTGGAGTTATGCAAAGTTCTTGAGATCGTTAAAAACCTAAAAGATTGCAGCAGAGGCTCAATAACAGGAAAAGACATTGGGATAATAACATCTTACAATCAACAGGTCATCAAATTGAAGCAAGCTCTCACTGCAAATACTATACATGATGTCAAGGTTGGTAGTGTTGAACAATTTGAAGGGGATGAGAAATGTGTGATAGTTATATCAACTGTTCGATCTGGTTACAGTTACAAGGACTATGTTGAAGAACACAACCTAGGGCTCTTAAGAAATCCTAAGTTGTTTAATGTTGCTGTTACACGAGCCAAGAATCTGCTTGTGGTGGTGGGAAACCCATACTTACTTAGTAAGGTAATCCTAGAAGCTCCATATCTCATTTAAGGAGGTGTACTCTAATCTGTGGTTTTTTTTTTTTCTTTGTATTCTAGAAATTTTATTTCCTGGTCCTTTTTCTCTTGCATTTTTGTTTTTTCAAAATACCGTGTTTTCAGATTAGATGAGAGAGAACTATCAGAACATCCATATAAAGCTACTGAATGATTTTAACTCTGAAGCTAAACATCTATATACACATGCCAGCTTAAGGTTAAACTCTTTGCATTATTTTTTGCCTGTACCAAGGACAATCTTTTCCATGTCATTTTGCCCATAAGCGTCCAAATATTTTTTGTCCCTCCATTCCTGGAAATAGATTCCCATATTGAATCGCTCTGGCAACTAAAAAGCAGATTATTCTTCTTGCTGTTTATACATACAGCTGTGTTTTTTTTGCATGTAAGAAGTGAAAATCAGACGAAATAGACATAAAGAAAAAGAACATGAGTAACCTTTTTGTAGTGTACATTAGAATTGAAGTAGAGGCTCATTTTATTCATGGACGTTATAAAAAAGAATAATCTTGGGATAAAGTTGTTACCCAGATGTAATTACTTCTTAGAGTTCGTTCAATTTGTTTTGTCACTGTCATATGAAAATGCCAATGTATCTTTACTTTCAAAGTGTTAACAGATGATAAATACGGGTGTTTTCTATAAGCTTTTGTTGTGAGAAACTTGTGTGTGTGTGTGGAGACAAAATTTTCTTCCATGTCATACCTTCTTGTAGTTCCTTTGCTATCAGTGCATCTTGCTGTGATTTTGTGCTCATCTTTCTTACTGAGCATAATCGCAGTAAAGATGGTTTAACTCATTATTTTTGAATAAAGGATTGTATGTTGGATTATGGTGATTATTATAAAAGCTGCATTTCACAGGAGAATGTCTGAAACACCAGTTAGATATTGTAATGATGATTATATTAATGTATCAATTTATAATGTAATAAAGTAGAAATAAGTTGTATGTAATAAATCACATTTATTTTAAAAGTGATTATGAAAATAGGTGAGCAGTTCATAATGAGAATAACATAATTCTCTTCTCTTATACACACACAACATCATCTTATGTAATCATATACATATATTTGATGTAATACATCTTTCTCATTCAGAGTCTTGTTTCGACCCATAGAAGTAAAATCGACTCATAGAAGTAAACTTTCAAATGCAGTTTTTAAGTCTAAATGCAGCTAATCTATCATGAAAAATATCATATCTCATTGGTTCTAATGCAAAAATCAGCATGCAATGCATCCTACCTTAACATGCATATAATAATGCTAATGCTAAGTGTAATCATAAAGCCAGTGCAACCAACATATCATCATATCAATATACATATGCCTGCCAGTATGACTACTCATGTAGCAAATCTCGAAGCGGATGCAGATACATTTGTATGGAGGATGAAGCGGGTGGGAGGTGGGAAAATATATGATCTCCATTCGAGGTAAAAGGAATCCCTACGAGAAGGAGAATAAGCCAATCTAGAAGTGCAGGGCTTTCCCTCTAAGTACGCAATGGTGGAATGAAAGATCACTCTCAACAACTCCCTATCACAATCATTGTTTATAATATCATGCTTTGTAGATGCCACAAGGTTGTGATGAGAGGGGAACAAAGGGCGAGGGAAGGAAGGGGTGCAATAAATAGGTCACTCAAGGTGATGGTCACATTGGAGAGGGGAGGTCATGGAGTGATCAAAACCCTGAGGGTGTGTCCAAGGAGGTAAAGTATAATCAATGAGGGGCTCTTCCTTGACACTATACTCGGAAGGGGGAATGGGCTTACGGTCACTTGAGATCATGTGTTAAGTTTTGGTATGTTCTATTCTTAAGAGCAATTTACTTCAATTTTTTAATTAGCCCAATATCAATATCTAGTTTAGCAATCACATCAACATGATAGTAAAATGCAGATAGAACATAAACATAAACAGTAGAAGACAAGCCAAGACAAGAGGACACAAGATGTGGCATCAGCCAAGGACAAACCCCAATGTGGGGAAACCTTTGATGAATTCTTCTTATATTCTTCAATAGTTCAGTAGAGAGAGAGAGAGATAGTACAAATCAGTGTTGAAAATATCGGTATCGGCAAAATATCGGCGAGGGTCCAGAAAATATCTTATCGGCAATATCGACGAAAATATCGGAAAAATATCGGCAAATATCGGCAAGCATAAAAAATAATTTTTTCAGATTTTTAAATATAGCCGATATTTTGCCGATATTTTCAAAATATCGCGATATTTTGCCGATATTTGCCGATATTTTGAAAATATCGCGATATTTTCAAAACAGAAAATATCGCGATATTTTCTCGGCGATATATCGTTTTGCCGAAAATATCGCGATATTTTCGAATATCGCATATATATTGCTGATATTATCAACAGTGGTACAAATATACAAATCTGATATTTTATGACAGCGAAAGCAAACCCTAAGCAGGAAAGTCAACGTTGGTCAAACATGTCATATTTGACCTCCAAATCAGCTTGGTCAAAGCTCAGTCATCTTGGCCTCCAACAGCAGGATGGAACAACCCAAAATAGTCTAAAAAATCAGTCAAATACTAGTCAACAAAAGTCAACCTGCAGCCAGCAACTAAGGTAGTCAACGCTGGTCAAACCAGAGGTCATATCACCTCGGTTTGTGTGCCCAAATCTGCGGCCTGCCAAGGAGAAGAAGCCTCATCCAATCCGCAGTCAAGGAGAGGTCAACGATGTCCAAAATGGTCTCCCTGCAGCTTCGGTCAAACCTGGTCAATGCAGCCCTAAACAAAAATCTGTATCCTTCCTTCGCACGTGTGAGAGATGCTGCCCCAATCTGTGTATCCAATCAAGTGAGGGGAGATAGATGAGTGAAGATAAGATCATGGAATAATGAGTTTAGGTCTCATCCTCTTATATGCAACGTTGAGGTTGAGTTGGGGGTGAAAATGCTCGTTTTGCTTGTTGGCCGACCTTGACAATTTGTCAATAATACAAATAAATTCATATCTCCATATATACATGTCAGAATCAGATGATATTTAGATCAATCCTACACCTCTCAGAGAGAGAAATCCAAGAAAAATATCAGCTGCCATAAATAAGGTGACCCATATGGAATTTGGCCCTAGTTGCCAATTTAACACTCCCTCTCAACTAGGGAGAACTCCATCTGCTAATACATCTGCCAATCAGTACTATTTCTGCCATCAATGCACTGCTCTGCTCTGCTGAACCATGAAGAAGAAGAAGTGATTGAGAATGTATCATACCATTCTCTACTCACCCGAAGTCAATTTTAGATAAAAGAGAGTATCTCAGACCACTCTTATTGACCCAAAGCCAGTTCCAATGAAGAGAGTGTGTCATACCACTCTTACTGACCCGAAGTCAGTTCCAATTGATCCTAGATCAATATCATCCTAGCATAGGGAGTATGATAGTACATGATGCGTCCATCGGTAGTACTATGGTCCCTATCCTCATTTCCCTACTCATTGGCTAGATGAGAGGTACTTCCCATGAGTCCCAGACTGCATCGGTAGGATGTATCAGCAGGAGAAGGATGAACCATTCTTCCTCCCTACATGTCGCCACGGGGTATCACAGGGGAAGGTTGAACTACTCACGCTGTACACAGCAAACCACTAGGGGAAGGCTGAACCACTCACCCTGTGGTTGCTCATCACTCCAAGAAGTACCCCAAGCCCCCCGGAGCTCCCAGAGCTCAATGTCCATCTCATACAGGACCCTCATAAGAGGGTCTCTCCACGAATCTTAGTTGTTCTCGAAAATTCAAGAATCTGACCTTTCCCAGGGGCTTTGTCAGAATGTCGGTGACTTGCTCATTCGTCTCAATGTGATGGAGCCTTATTGCTCCTCGTTGTACCATATCCAAGATAAAGTGGTACCTAATATCAATGTGCTTCGAGCGATCATGAAATACAAGATTCTCGGCTTTGTCAGAATGTCGGTGACTTGCTCATTCGTCTCAATGTGATGGAGCCTTATTGCTCCTCGTTGTACCATATCCCAGATAAAGTGGTACCTAATATCAATGTGCTTCGAGCGATCATGAAATACGAGATTCTCTGATAATCAGATCCCACTCTGGTCATCGCAGAGGATCATGGTGGTATCCAACACATGTCCAAATGGCTCACTGAAGAGCTTCCTCAACCAGACAGCTTCACAGGAGGCCATACTCCCAGCTATATATTCAGCCTCAGTGGTGCTCAAAGCAACCGACTTTTGCTTCCTGCTCATCCAGGATATCGAAGCAGAACCCAAAGAGAAACAACACCCAAAAGTGCTCTTGCCATCCACCACACTGTCGACCCAATCAACATCAAAATAACCATGCAGCCTCACATCTCCGACAGTGTATCTCAATCCCTGAGTGATTGTGCCTCGAAGATATTTCAGAAGATTCTTGGCACCAATCCAATGTGTGTTATGAGGCTCAACCATATATTGGCTCAACGTATTAACTGCAAAACATATATCCGGATGGGATTTCACCAAGAACATCAGTGTTCCTATGAGTTGACGATACCCAGAAGCATTTCCCAAAAAAGGTCCGACAACACTACCGCATAACTTCTTGAAGTTAAGTTCCATCGAGGTAGTCACAGGCTTGCATCCCAACATCCTAAATCTTTCCAATATCTTCACAACATATTTTCCTTGAGATAGGAAAATTTCTCTAGGCTTTTACCAGACCTCCAACCCTAGGAAGTAGTCAATCAGTCCTAGGTCCTTCATCTCAAATTCGGAAGCCAACTCTCTCTTACATTTGTGAATGAGAGGTCTGCACCTGTCAGAAAGAGGTCGTCCACATAAAGTACCAGTATGAGAGGTTTAAAATCTTGGACCTTAAAGTAAAGGTTCGGATCGGCTTCACTCCTAGTGAATCTCAACTTCATCAGATAGCTATCAATCCTCTCATACCAAGCTCGGGGTGCTTGCTTTAAGCCATAGAGAGCTTTCTTCAACCTGCATACATGAGATTCCCCATCATGAGCCCCAAACCCCTCGGTTTGTTCCACATAGACTTCCTCTTTGATCGAACCATGCAAGAAAGTGGTCTTGACATCCATTTGATGTAGGTTCCATTCTTATGAAGCAGCAAGGGCTATGATTGAGCGGATGGTGGTGTATCGGGCAACAGGTGAAAATATCTCATCATAATCTACACCTTCCTTTTGAGAGAAGCCTTAGGCAACAAAGCGAGCCTTGAACTTTTCTGCACTTCCATCAGCTCCATGCTTGATTTTGTAGAGCCACTTAGAGGTGACAACCAATTTGTCCTGGGGTCTAGGGACCACATCCCAGACATCATTCTTCATAATAGACTCGTATTCTTCATTCATAGCATCCTTCCAAACTTGTTGCTTCACGGCTTCTTCAAATGATGAAGGTTCGTTTTGAATGATAGTGCTCATGGCGGTCAAGTATCCTTGATACCCATTCGGCTTCTTGCTCTCACGAAAAGTCCCCCTCGGTCTAATATGTCTCTCGGCTATCTTCGAGAGTCTCCCTAAGCCATAAGGATCTCCTCTTTGAGGAGGAGGGCTCTTGGGGGGGAGGATCAATAGGATCCATAAGTTCATCAACACCTAGGATCATCTCGTCCTCTTTTTCACCCTGTTTTCTGGTGTCAGCTTCTTTATACTTCCTTGGTATAGGAAGGTTGTCAACCTTGCTAGGAGCCATATCTTCGTCAAAGGTGACATCATGACTTATCTCAACTTCCCTTTGACCAGCGACATAAATTCTATAGCCCTTAGAATTTTTGCTATAGCCCACAAAAATTCCTTTCTTTCCAGATGCACCCAATTTGCTTCTTTTCTCCTTTGGCACATGAAAATATATGGGACTTCCAAAAATTCTAAAATGAGAGACATCGGGTTTCTTACCAGTGAACATTTTTTCGGGAGTCTTGGAGTCCAATGCTTGATGAGGCATCAGTTTTGAACATACATAGCGGTATTCGTAGCTTCGGCCCATAGAAACTTCAAAAGCCCTTAATCATGAAGCATGACACTAACAACTTCCACAATACTATGATTCTTTCTGTCGGCCACATGATTCTGCTCGTGAGTATATGGTGTTGTGGTCTACCTCTTAATGCCAGCTTCTCTACAATAGTCGTGGAATTCATTTGATTCGTTCTCAGTCCCATTATCAATCCTTAATATCTTGATTCTCTTCTTGGATTGGTTTTCGATCATGGCTTTGAAGTGATGGAACTAGGTGAACACTTCATCCTTTTCAAGAGTAGATCCAAGTCTTGCGAGAATAGTCATCTGTAAAAGTGAGATAATATAAGTATCCTCCCAAAGAGTTTACGAGCATCATACCAGATATGTCAGAGTGGATCAACTGCAATATATCGGTGGTCTTGCTATTACTTGAGGGGAATGGTCCCCTTGTAAGTTTTCCTTCGGCACATCCCAGACATATACCTTCATGCTCTACTTTGAACTTGGGCATACCTGTCACCATTTGTCTCACATCGGGAAGAGCCTTATAATGAAGATGGGAAAACCTCCGGTGCCATAGTTTGGATTGTAGAGATGTGTTGCAAGACATGGCTCCCAATGGACTTCCTCCAACTTGATACAAAGTGTCAACCTGGAACCCAAGAGTTAAAGCATCTTTAAAATTATTTTTCCAAACACGTACCTTTCCATTGATGAATGCCACCTTGTATCCTTTGTCTTCCATTGCCAAAATGGACACCAGGTCCTTCTTGAGATCAAGTACATATAGAAATTCTTGTAAATGAATCATGTTACCTTGATTCAATTGAAGGGTAACATTGCCTACTCCCTTCATGGGATAGGTGGCATCGTCTCCAAGAATAATCTCCAAGTTTGTCTCCTTCTTTACCAGATTAGAGAGCTTCCTTGTACCCGGTGAGTGCCTTGAAGCACCACTATCAATTAGCCAATTCCCCAAAGAGTCTGGAGGAGAGGTAGTTGAGAGGGTCGATATAAGATAGTACTCCTTTTGCTTATTGTTTGTTGATTTGTGGTAGCATTGGATGTGCTCTAGCCATGAAAATTGGTGGAGAGGCTAAAGCACATGAGATGTCCAAGACCCAGGTATGGTTTGGGGAAATTCCACCCGGTTAGAGAGATAGTAAAATATTTAATATTTTTGATGGAGTTCCTAAGTCTAAACTTAGGAAAATTAAAATATTAATGGGTATTAATATAAAACTGGGTGAGAATGTTCTAAATGACATGGATCAAGCCAAATTTAATCTTAGCCATTGATTAGAGACTTAATCTCGGTTGTTGAAGACTTAACAAGAAAAGTATAAGAGGATGCTTGAGGGTCAGTTGGAGACACACCGAGATTGATCAATCAGTTCGTTTTTTTGGAGCAGGGTTCGCTGAGAAAATTCGAACAAGTGATCTGAGTTGCAGCGAGGGGCAGTGAGTACATAACAGAGAGGCAGAGATAGTGCCAGAGGGCTAGCGCAGTGATTGAGGAGGCTATGTAGAGGCAGCAATAGCCACGCAGAGGCAGCTAGAGATTGCGCAGAGGCTGAGGGGCCCGCGTGGGTGATGCAGAAGGCCAGAAAGCTGATGCAAAAAGGCAGAGGGCTGACGCAAGGGGTTCCAGAGCTACGTAGAGGCTAGCAGGGCTGACGTAGAGCCTAGGAGAAGTGCTAGAAGGATTTTCGTGTGGCAGACTTGCTGAATATCAGTGTTTGAGGAGAGGTATTACTTTTAGATAGAAATCTCTGTTGGGTGAGCCAGTTTGGCACCCTAGTTGTACTCAAGAAAGCTGCTTAATAATAAAACCCTTAGAACTGCTGCACCGGTTTTCCCAAGTTGGGTTTTTCCAGGGACGATTGTCCAAAAATAACGGTGTCCCTTGTGTGTTTGTCTATTATTTCAGTTGATGATCTGTATATGAGTTGAGACTGCATTTGTGTTTATTTTCAGTATTTATATGGTTAAATAACTTGTTAAGGAATAAACAAGTAGGTGAAATAAACCAGATAATGCAAGAAGAATTTCTAACGTGTTAGACTTAGAAATTTCAACATTGTTCACAACATTTGATTCTTCATACTTGGAGTTCCTTGCTTTCTTAGAGGGTTGACCATTTCCTTGATGTCCCACATTCCTTTTTCCTTTTCCATTGAACCTACCATTCCTTTGATTGTTGTTGTTGAAGTTGCCCTTGGAGTGATTGTGATCATCATCATGTGATGTGTCCCTTCTATTTGGACACTCCCTTCCATAGTGGCCAAATTTATTGCAAATAAAGCACCTGCCCTTCCTTCCACCCTTAGATCTGGGCTTTCCATTGAAATGACCTTTAGACCCTGCATTATTTCTCCTTTTGGCATGAGTGAAGAAAGCAGTGGGGTTGCCTCTATTTGAAGGCATTTCTTGCTCCACCATTCTTGTCTCTTCTTGAATGCATCTCGACATCAATTCTTCAAATCTTGGAATTCGATCATTATTGAGAATAGTGGTTCTAAATATATACCACTCGGGTGGGAGTCCTCCAAGGGTAGTGATAGTAAGTTCCCTGTTAGGAATGACTTCTCCAATCGAAAGTAGATCATTCTTGATCTCAGTGATCCTTAAGAAGTAGGATTGAATATCCTCGTCCTTGCCCTTCTTAATGTCCTTCAACTTATTTTTGAGAAATAAAATTTGATTTGCATCACTAACCTTGAACATGCTGACCAACCTGTCATAGATTTCCTTGGAGGTGTTTAGATTGGAGATGTAGGCCACCAAACGCTTGTCAATGGAATCTCTGATAATCTTCTTCGCTTTGACTTCAGCCTTGTTGTACTTGTTCTTTGTAGTAGCTGGTGCATTTGAAGGAGGCTCAGGGATTTTACCCCTCACATAGTCCAACACTTCTTGTTCTTCTAATGTCAAATCAAGAGCCATCTTCCATCCATGATAGTCAGAGTTTTCACGGAGCTTGTCTTTAGCTGGGAAGTGGGATGACAAACCCATTGATCCTTTTTTCCTTGTCCAACTGTCTTCGGTTATTTCTCTTTCACCCTTGCTTGGGCTTTGTCTTCACTTCACCTTTGATACCATGTTAAGTTTTCGTATGTTCTATGCTTAAGAGCAATTTACTTCAATTTCTTAGTTAGCCCAATATCAATATCCAATTTAGCAATCACATTAGCATGATAGTAAAATGCAGATAGAACATAAACATAAACAGTAGAAGACAAGCCAAGACAAGAGGACACAAGATGTGGCACCAGCCAGGGACAAACCCCAATGTGGGGAAACCCTTGACCAATTCTTCTTATATTCTTCAATATTTCAGCAGAGAGAGATAGTACAAATATACAAATATGATATTTTATGACAGCAACAACAAACCCTAACCAACAAAGTCAATGCTGGTCAAACAGGTCAGATTTGACCTCCAAATCAGCTCGGTCAAAGCTCAGTCAACTTGGCCTCCAACAGCAGGATGAAACAACCCAAAATAGTCCAAAAAATCAGTCAAACGCTGGTCAACAAAAGTCAACCTACAACCAACAACTAGGGCAGTCAACACTGGTCAAACCAGAGGTCAGATCACCTCGGTTTGTGTGCCCAAATCTGCGGCCTGCCAAGGAGAAGCAACCTCACCCAATCCGCAGTCAAGGAGAGGTCAACGCTGTCCAAAATAGTCTCCCTGCAGCTTCGGTCAAACCTGGTCAACGCAACCCTAAACAGAAATTTGTCTCCTTCCTTCGCACGTGTGAGAGATGCTGCCCCAATCTGCGTACCCAATCAAGTGAGGAGAGATAGATGAGTGAAGATGAGATGATGGAATAATGAGTTTAGGTCTCCTTTTATATGCAACGTTGCAGTTGCGCTAGGGGTGAAAATGCTTGTTTTGCTTGTTGGTCGACCTTGACAATTTGTCAATAATACAAATAAATTCATATCTCCATATATACATGTCGGAATCGGATGATCTTTAGATCAATCCTACACCTCTCGGAGAGAGGAATCCAAGAAAAATATCAGATGCCATAAATTAGGTGACCCATATGGAGTTTGGCCCTAGTTGCCAATTTTAACAATATGACAAGGTGTGAGGGAATCACTTGATGAAGACTCAAGATGATGAATAATAGAAAAGGGCAAAGGGGTAGGTGAAGTCTCAATGGGACCCTTTTCCTGAAAAATCCATTTAAAGGCTCAAGTGATTTGAATATACTCCTGGAATCATAAGGAAGGTAGGTATGAGCAATGGCCTTATCAATCCTATCATTGCTGGTAACAAAGATAGGGTTGTTGAAGTTTCTAAGTTTACTTAGTTAGAAACCCTCCATGCACTTTATCTGATTTATTCCTACCTACTTGTTATTTTCCTTAACAAGTTATTTATAATGCAAATACTAAAAATAAACATTAGTGCATGCTCAACATATTACAGATCAACAACTAAAAGAAACAGAAACAAACACGCCATATGACACCATTATATTTGGACTAATGTCCCTGGAAAAACCCAATGCGGGAAAACCAGTGCAGCTATCTGAGGGTTTTCTTATTAAACAATATCATATTACAATCTGGGTGCTGAAATTGGCCTACCCAACAGAGAATTTCATTAGCAGTATTACCTCTCGGTTTTTGACAAATCTACTGGCTGAAACCCCGGATAATCCTTCAGGCAGCTACTCAGCACCAATCTGCCGTAGAAACCCCAGCGTCTGCCCAATCTGGATTGCGTCAGCCTCTCCTAGCCTAGTGCTAGCACTGCGTCAGCTTATCTTGGCCTGCGTTAGCCTTAGGAGGCCCTCTGTCAGCTCTCTGAGCCTCTGCGTCAGCTACACTGGCCCCTCTAGTGCTCTGCGTAGCACTTCGCTGCCTATGTGTGGTCCTGCGTGAGCATTGACTGCTCTTACATCTCTCTCTGGCTGCTCTGCTGCTATCCCGACACTATCTCTGCCTCTCTGTCTCTCTGTACTCAATGCTCCTCAGCTGCTATCCCAATCACTGATTCTATCTCTCTTAGCAAGCCTCGCTCTAGAGAATAGAATGACTGATCACTCTGATGTATTCTCCAAGTGACCCTCAAGCCTCCTCTTATACTTTCCTTGTTGACATCTCAACTGCTGAGATTAAGTCCCTAATCAACGGATAAGATTAGATCCGGCTTGATCCATGTCTTTTGGACCATTCTAACATAGATTCATATTAATACACATTAATATTTTATTTTCCCTAAGTTTAACTTAGGGACTCCATTAAAAATATTAATTATTTCAATATCTCTTGGTTTTTTTAGAATCTGCCCAAACCCTTTCTGGGTATTGGAGATCTCTTGTGCCCAAACCTCTCCACCAAATTTCGTGGCTAGAGCACATCCGATGCTACCCCAAATCAACAAAGGTCTTCCCAAAAAGGAGAATCAATCATTTCCAATTGCTCCTTTTCATGCAAGGGAAAGTGATAATTCTCCTTCCCAAGTGTACTGATGGATATGTCCCCACAAATAATGCTCGGGAGAAAGGGAGGACCAGTCTCAACCTCA
This sequence comes from Pinus tabuliformis, assembly GCA_031772625.1. Classification (NCBI taxonomy): domain Eukaryota; kingdom Viridiplantae; phylum Streptophyta; class Pinopsida; order Pinales; family Pinaceae; genus Pinus; species Pinus tabuliformis. The sequence goes on along the minus strand of CM062818.1, from coordinate 2,022,525,432 downwards.
TCCTCCTTGTCAGTGTCATAAATGGGAGCACAGTGAAATTGAGGGCCAACAACTTCCCATTTCTCTTTTTCAATATGGAGATAATCTCCAAAGTCATCTTCTAAGGGGCCAATGGGATCACCTTCCTCAAGTTTCTCAAAAGAAGAATCATTGGGAGTACTATCCTTGAGAAAGGTAAGGTTAGTCTCAACTTCACTTTTCATACACTCGTTTTTCCCAACTCATGTGTCCTCAAAATCATCCTTTTCATCCTGTGGACCCAAGGAGGACTCGTCTTCCTAATCATTACTTAGATTCTCAATGTCTTGATGATGCTCGATGAAGGCTTCCTCTTGGATGCTCAATGCAGGGTGTACTTGAAAATGTCTAAGAAAGCCATCAACGAACTCTTCAATAGATGAGATGCTCCTAGGTTCATGATCATGCAGCCATGAGTTATGACCACTAAGAGATCCCACGAACATTAACATAAAGAAATCTTGGTGAAAAATCTTCTCTCTTGAAGCATGTGCTTTAAATATTTTTACATGGTCAATTGTGGAGAGTGGATCACCATCAAACACGGACACCCCATGTACCATCCTTCCCACGACATGATTAGGATGCCCAGGGATCCTAGCAATGTCCAAAGCGGGAAATTTATCAAAGAAAGACAACCTATTTGAGATATACATGAAAAATATGTAGGAGCCGCCAAGGTGAATTTAAAGATGCCTAAAAAAATGCTTGCTTCACCCTACAAGCATCGACCTTAAAGTTCAATAGAAAACTAGGGCTTCGTTCTTCCAATGGAGTCGCCAATAATGTTATGTCAATATGTCGTATGGGGAATAAAACACATATTTTGTGTCGCCGACAACGACGCCAAAGCGTTACTGCTCAAACTAGGGGTCCTAGAGGGGCACGTGCTAGGTCAAGAGCAACAATGAAGCTATTGTTGAAAATAGCAACAAGAAATGTTAAAAATAGCATCTAGAAATTCCAATTTAACTTGTCCTTGAGTTAAATTGAGAATAAAATTGTAATTCTTTTCTTGTAGCAACTTGTAATAGTTAAACTAAATTAAGTTGACTTAGTTAACTTAGGAATTTTGAGTTGGAAGTCTATCTAGAGTCATGTAAGTGTGATCCCTAAGTTTTAGGGGTCCAAATTGAGTTTATTGGAGTTGTAATTAGATAACTCAGTTCAACTGAGTTATAGTCAGTTAAACTAGTTCTAACTATTGGAGGAACTAGTAGAGGTCTAGTAGTGAGTTGGTGCACCAGTGCATCCTCAGTGCCACACTAGCTAACTGAAGATTCACTCAAAAATAACTCATGCATGTTAGTTCAGAGGAAGACCCAGTTGAGACTAGAGTGTAGGGACAGTGTACTATCAGTTGTATAATTTTCCAAGTTGTACAGATGGTGCATGCAATCAGTTGAGGACCTAAGTTTGGATTGTGCAGTTATGGAAGAAGGATTTCCTCATTAAATAGAGGCTAATTCCTCTAGGAATTGCGCAAGGAAGTAGGGGCTTGGAAGGAAACAAATTTGGCTAAATGTTGGCTTGAGCTAGCTTGTGAGGCAAAGAGTTGTTAGTTTTTGGTAGCGTCAGATGTGCTCTAGCCATGAAAATTGGCGGAGAGGCTAAGGCACATGAGTTCTAAAGAACCCATAAATCGTTTGGTGAAATTCCACCCGGATTGTATTATATTAAAATAATTAATATTTTTAATGGCGTTCTGAAGTCTAAACTTAGGAAAATTAAAGTATTAATGGGTATTAATCAAAATATGGGTGAGAATGTTCTGGAAAGTGGATCAAGTCAAGTTTTAATCTTAGCTGTTGATTAGAGACTTAATCGCGGTCGTGGAAGTCTCAATGAGAAAAGTATAAGAAGGAGGCTTGGTGTTCATTTAGAAACACACATAGAGATTGAGGAAATCAAGTTTCTGAGGTGAGAAGTTCTCAGGAGGAAAATCGATTGGGTAGATCTTGCAGTAGAGGGGCAGTGAGAATCCAGGAGAAGGAATTTCCGGAGAATACAAACAGAGAGGCGGAGAGAGCTAGAAGAGCCAGAACTGCCAGGAACAACCGGGAAAGCTGACGCAGAGGGCAAAAGCCGGAACTACTAGGAATAATTGGAACTGCCAGAATAGCCGAGAAAGATGACGTAGAGGGCAGAAGAGGCGATGCAGAAATAGCCAGGGTTAGCCAGTCTTGTGCCGGATGAGCCGGAATTCTATCTGGTGAAGTGAGGTAAAACTCACTCAGATTTTCCGCCAATATTTTCTTTGTAAAGGATTGCTAGATGAGCATCCTAGATTTGTATTCAGATATTTCTCCTGCATAATAATAAAACCCTCAGTGATACTGCACCGGTTTTCCCGCATTGGGTTTTTCCCGGGACTATTGTGTCAAAAATAAGTGTGTCCTATGTATCTTGTTCTTTGCTCTGTTTTCTGTTTCATGAGATCAAATAATTAATTAGTGTAGGCTGCAAAGTAATTTACTTCACTATTCAAAAGAATAACTAGATGAATGTAATTTGAAAATCAAGCTAAGTTGCATGAAACGCCGAAACGTTTCGGAGTTTCCAAAACGGGTACATTTAGAAACGTCACCTTCCAAAAATGGAAACATCGGCCGAAACGTCAGTGGAAATGTGATATATGTATATCTAAACATATATATATATATATATATATATATATATATATATATATATAAAGAAATAAGTGAATAACACATTATCTTGCCAGAAAAAAGGGAATAAGACCCATATATGACAATTTAAAAGGAAAAAGAAGTCTATATTAACTCTAATATATGATTACATGATGGTCGAGTTTCAACCAAGTTTCAGAGTTTCGGGTACGGGTACGGCCTGAAACGCTGGGTTCTTTGAAGTTTCGTGCAACATAGAAATCAAATAGGTGAAGTAGATTCAGATTTGCTGTAGTAGGGGTTCCTTCAAGTCTAGGAATTTTCACAAGAGTTAGATTATACTTGTGCAGGAATTGTTCAGGTGGAACAAGCGTTGCGTTTTCTTCTCATATCTTCTAGTTAATGCAATATAGATAGTAGGGGTTTCCAGTAGTTGCTTTCCCTGGAGAAATATTATGTTATGTGCCATTGATGTTCTTCGTTTTCTGCTTATTGTTTTCATCAATCATTTTTGGTTTCCACCGAGAAAAGTAGAGTAGATTCTTGTCTTGCGTTTTAGTATATCACATGAGCTGTTGAATCTACATAGTAAAAATCTACATGGTATCGAAGTTGAAGACAATATAGAAGAGGAGATTTCAAGTTTGTTGTGTAGGTGAAAATTGAATTTGCGGTTCATACTTCAGAGTTGGCAAATGGATTTCTATGGTTTGAGACTTGAGTATGCCTTGGATGGAAGCTCGAATTACATAGTCTGGAAGGACAGGATGGAAGCAATGCTAGAAGACAATGGCCTTAGGGAATTCATTGATCAAGACATTCCTAAGCCTCCAGCATCAGATGCTAAAGCTCTGGCTGAATGGAGCAAGTGTGTGACAAGAGCGAGGCATATTATCCTTGAGGGAGTTCGAGATCACATTGTCTCGAGTCTCCATGGCAAGGATACTCCATACTCAATGTAGAAGGCATTGACGAACCTGTTTCAGAATAGCAGTGACCATAGGAAGTTGGCACTGAAGGAAAAACTCAGAAAGATTAAGATGGAGAAGGGCGACTCAATTTCGAATTACTTGACCAAGTTCACCCATTTTTGGGATGAGCTTAGAAGTGTCGGTATTACTATTGCTGAGTATGATATGGTGAGCCTAGCTCTTCTAGGATTTCCCAAGAGTTGGCACAGTTATCAGGACTCTGTCAATGGGAGGGAGAAGCTACTAGATTAGGAATGACTGTGGTCGGATTTGGTACAGGAAGAGTTTCGACGAAACACCAGAGATGGGACCTCTTCCAAAGAAGTGCAAGAGGAATTTGCATTAGCGATTAAGGCAAAGAAAGCCAAGGGAAATATGTCCCAAGGCGAGGCGGGCGACAAGAAGATGGAATTGTTGAAAATCAAATGTTTTCACTGTCACAGAGTACGAGCACCATGCCACGAATTGCCCACAGAAGAAAGCGAGCAAGAAGGAGCCTGTAGTAGCTACAGTCGGTGAATCTCTAGCTTCACAATTCGAACTTGATTTCACTGTCTTTACATGCATGGCCAACTCTGTAATGGGAAGCGTGTGGTATCTTGAAAATGATGCCTCGTTCCATATGACGGGGAACAGAGATCTCTTTAGTGAGGAGAAAGACCTCAAGCAAAACATAGAGTTTGGAGATGACGAGAGGTATAGCGCTACCAAGATCAGTATAGTTACCTTTCAAAGGGAGTTTGGCTCCCCTCTCAGAATCACAGATGTGATGTATGTTCTAGGACTAAAGAAGAATCTTGTTTCCATTGCGGTATTGGAAGACTGTGGCTATGATGTGATTTTTAGTAAGGGAAAGGTTTTCCTTAGACACAACACCATGGTTTAGGTGAAACAAATCGGTGTACGAGTCAAGGACCTGTATGCTTTTGAGGTATAAGATACATGCAAAGCCTTGAGGAGCAAGGTAGAGGTTAGAGACTTGGTGGTTGAGAGGGAGAGTGAATTACCTCTCAACATGCAGCCCCAGAAGAAGCCTCAGAAGCAGTCTTAGAGAATTGTGAAGCAACCACAATTGGAGAAGCGGAGAGGAGACCGAGTGGAGTGATCCACTCAAGAAAAGAAGAAGCAGCCTCAAAAGTAGACTCAAGAAGTTGTGGAGCAACCACAATTGGAGAAGCAGAGAGGAGACCGAGTGGAGGCATCCACTCAAGTAGAGACCTCCAGTAGGGGGAAATTTCGTGCCAAGTGGGTAGAGGGAGCACATGCAGCCATACCTCTAGGTGAGAGGTGGGGCGATGTGAAGTGATAGTCCCAAGAGGGAAAAAATTGGGCAGGGTCCATTGAGAGGTTTTATCTCTTGGACCATACCTTGCTACAGGAGCCCAAAGTACATAGTAGCAGGATGGATCAGTGGCGATTGATGTAGTCATAGATCAGTGACAGAGGCTAGAGAAGTCAGATACTAGAGAGCGCAGAGCAGAGTTGACAATAGTGAAAAAAGGCAGAGTCAGCAGAAGCGCAGAGTTTTTAGTCAACAGAGACAGAGCTAGTAGAAGTCAGGGACTTTGATGACAGATGCATCATACTGATTCAGAATGGATTTTTTTTTTAGTTTCAGGAGTTGTTGTAGCGACAACACTATAGAGAAGTGTTGCATGCAGAACATTCCAAAGGTTCAGGATCAGGATAGAGTTAAATTCCTTTCTTGTTGAGAGGGAGTGTTGAAAATAGCAACAAGAAATGTTAAAAATAGCATCTAGAAATTCCAATTTAATTTTTCCTTGAATTAAATTGAGAATTAAATTGTAATTCTTTTCTCATAGCAACTTGTAATAGTTAAACTAAGTTAAGTTGACTTAGTTAACTTAGGATTTTCGAGTAGGAAGTCTACCTGGAGTCATGTAAGTGTGATCCCTAAGTTTTAGGGGTCCAAATTAAGTTTATTCAAGTTGTAATTAGATCATTCAGTTCAACTGAGTTATAGTTAGTTAAACTAGTTCTAACTGTTGGAGGAACTAGTAGAGGTCTAGTAGTGAGTTGGTGCACCAGTGCATCCTCAGTGCCACACCAGCTAACTGAAGGTTCACTCAAAAATAACTCATGCATGTTAGTTCAGAGGAAGACCCAGTTGAAACTATTGTGCAGGGATAGTGCACTATCAGTTGTATATTTTTCGAGTTGTACAGATGGTTCATGCAATCAGTTGAGGACCTAAGTTTGGATTGCGCAGTTATGTAAGAACGATTTCCTCATTAAATAGAGGCTAATTCCTCTAGGAATTGCGCAAGGAAGTAGGGGCTTAGAAGGCAACATATTTGGCTAAGTGTTGGCTTAAGCTAGCTTGTGAGCTAGAGAGTTAGATTATGCTTGTGCAAGAATTGTTTAGGCGGAACAAGCTTTGTATTTTATTTTCAGATCTTCCATTTAATGCAATATAGATAGTAGGGGTTTTGAGCAGTTTCTTTCCTCGGAGAAATATTGTGTTATGTGCATTGATGTTCTTCCTTTTTTGCTTATTGTTTTTATCGATTATTTTTGGTTTCCTCTGAGAAAAGTAGAGTAGATTCTTGTCTTGTGTTTTAATATATCACATGAGCTGTTGATTCTACATAGTAAAAATCTACACCTAAAGCCCATTTTCACCACAACTAAAGCTTCCTACTCTTTACGGACTTTCACCGATGGGAAGAGACTTGATATACAAAGAATCACTTATGAAGGATAGATCAACTAAGATGGGTGTGAAGTGATCTCGGGGACCCTTTCATGGGGGAGGCTCAAGAATGGGACTTGCTTGCTTTTTAAGCAAGGTACAAGGCTTTCTAGGAGAAGGGCATGGGGATTTTAGGGTTAGGTTTAAAGAGTGTGAATTGTAAAGGAGCTTCCAAAACCCTAAAATCCTTGTTGAACTTGGTTTCCCAAGTGACTTTTTGAAGAGTTGACTTTTCAAAGGTATGGGACCACACAAGACCAAGTAGACCCAGGTTAGGTCAAGAGTAAGGAGTCTAGAAACCAATGATACATTTGACCTAAACAAGGAGGAGAAGGGGATCAAAGAATGGATTTTCACTCAAAGCTGCAAAATGATCCCTATGAGGACCTAGCATATGGAAACTTAGGTAAAAAACCAATCTCGAGGCTAGGGCATGGGATATCTCATAACCCCATCATCGGAGTTCCCTCAAATTTGGAGGAGGCCTAGGAGAGACACTAGCGCAGTAGAGGCCCACAGATTGAAGTTTTTATATGGGTGGTTTGTAGGGAAAATGATTGCCTAGGAGCCCTAATGTGGCTAGACCTAGAATAAAGAAGAAGAGGTGAAGAAAAATGTTTCTTGAAGTGATAACCTTATGGTAGACCAGTGCCTAATCCTTTGGGGAGACTGGAGTCAAGAAGAATCTGAAGATAGACTTTATTTCTAAGTCAAGGAGGCTCTAAGATCAACTTTGCTTGTCATTAGGCAAAAAGAAGAGTGACCTTAAAGGCTTTTATACTTCGTTTTTGCAAGGTGAAGTGGCTTGTCAAGATAAATTCAATCATAGAATTATCCCTAGGAGAATTCGTTCAATATGCATGGCCCATACATAGAGATATGATATATAGAAACATAATTCCACAATTTCGCAGAAAATGTATGCAACAACTAGCCCTAGTATAGCGAAAATCTCATCATTAATTTATGTGACAAAGAAAAATAATAAATAACGTTAAATTTGTACTTACATGTAAGAGAATATATCCAACCACCAATAAACTTGCCAATCAAGAAGCGCCAAGATAAGAAAAGACAATCCATACGTCAAAATTCATCCATGCTCCAAAATTTCGTCCACCAATAAGGAATAGCGAAAATCTCAAGAGAGATACAAGTCCAAACCAAGTGATGATGAGAAATGAAATCTCATCATTTGTATTTATACACCTCTAAGGTGTTCGATTTAGCTATTTGAGCCTACATTAGCCCATAAAATAAAAATAATGTGAAAATAACTAACTTTTGGCGACAAGCGCACCAAACTAGCTCATAAACAAAATAACAAGCCTCTCAAGAGGTCAAATGATCAATAATGCATGTCATTGGGCTCTCTAAGAAGCCTGATGAAGTCCATAAGTGCCAAAACGATGAATTGGACTTCCAAAAGTAATGGACAAGGGGTTGGCCCCTTGTTCTCCACATAATAAACCTGTGGTGCTCCCAATGATTATGAGGGCACACAAGTGATGTCATGGATCTCCAAGTAAGTCAAAGATGCCTATAGACCATCTATAAGGGCTTAGATGATGGTGTAAGTGGTGCCACATCAACACACAAGCCCTGGGTCATCTGCCAAGTGCATGGTACAACTGTGGGGCATGCTGGGAAAAGGTGAACCAGGTACATCTTCCTCGTCCAATAGGTGAATCTCGAGCAATATCTGAACATTTCTAGGGATCCATGGAGTGTTTTCTACTGTTGTGGAAGCCCATGGCTTTCAACACACACCCTACATGTGCCAATGCAGCCCTCTAGAGGATCAAGACCCCGTATAGAGAGACCAAACCCAAGATGGAGACCACCTGCAATCCTGCATAAGATCCAATGCATCCCCTACCCTTCCAGTACAACAAGTCATCAAGGAAATCGAGTAAAAGAGCTTACAAACCATGTACAATAAGTGGGGACTTGATAATGGCATGCCCTTCCATAATGGGCTTTGGCATGTGCTAATGTCTAAAAGCTCCAAATGGGGTTAACTAAGTATCCCATGAGGCGGTTTCTACTTCTAAAGGGGATAATATGTCCAAATTACATCCTTTAAAAGGTGGTAGCATGTGATAAAGAGATGAACAGAGTAGGGAATGAAAAGGGGCAGCCTTGGGCCACATGTTGGGTTACAAGGGTAGCTAGTAAAAGGGAAGCCGACACTTGGGTATATAATGTATAGGAGGGAGAAATCGTGGTACATGAGGTGCCCCAGACTTGATTTTTCCACCCTTCTTTATATGCCTTTTTCCTTTTGTGATTTTTCTTTAATTAATTGCTTCGGGCTCAAGGGGTAAGAGCATAATGCATGAGATAGAGCAGTGGATACCCCCTTTGAGGTAGGGAGGTTCATTGCCCACTAGGGGTTGCGAGAACCATGGTTTCCTAAATGATAAAGGAGGCCCATTTGGGCCTGTAGGAACTAGGGTGATGGCCATGTTGATGGGGTAGAGCTCATGTATTGGCTTTTGCCCACGTACTAAATGTGTTTGTCTAGGCCATCTTTTGCATTTTGTGGTACATTTTCATGTTGAATTTGGACAATTATGCTTTTACTTTTATTTTCAGCTGCATTAACCTCCGGGGCATCATTCCAGGTCCAAACCTAGGTGTGCGCAAGGGGAAGGGGAAAGCTAGGCCTATGTGGACCCAGTGGAGGTGGGAGGAATGATGAATGACGTCATAATGAGTGGAAGGGGAGTAACATATATGGATGAGGGAGCAGGACCACGCAACCAAAATCAGGGTTTCCCATGTAATACCATCCCTAAAGCCGAAGTGACAGTAAAAGAGATCCCGCGGGACTAGAATCCAAGGTTAACATCCAAAAGGGGTCTAAGGGGCCAAGAGCACAAACTGAGCCCATTATTTCTGCCGAATCCCTCCATTAATCCATGCCCAGAAGTGTCCATGATAAGCAAACTACAATACTCAATTACCAAATGACAAGGCATACCTTTAGGTTTGGGAGGCCCACCTTCAAACATATGATCATGGCAAATGGGTGAGGGACCACATGGTTGGGTTAGGTGGCATAGAAGTGGCACAACAAGCTAGTTGGTGGCTGCAAGGGGTTGCTGACTGAGGACCATGCTGGAGAATTTTTTTCTCCTAGGGATATCACCCACAAAATGGTGGGTAACAAGAGGGAAATTGACTAGAGGAGTAGCGCAACGGTCTAGAAAAGATCGAAAGTCTTTTTATAGCTAAGGAAGCTTCCTAATTGGTAATTTGATCAATGCATGGGATCAATTATTCAATTTAATCAGAGGGCGTAGTGGAAGTGAGATCTAGAAATATTTCCAAGAGGAGTACAAGAGTTTGATTAGAGGAGTGTTCCAGAGGAGGTTGAATGTGCATTGAAGCCTTGTGTTGAAACCTATGAGCGATGGCCATTCTTTCAAAATAAACAGAGTCAAGAATAGAAAAATGGCGAGACTTGTTTTATTTATCCTGCGGGAGTCCGTCATATAACGAAGATTATGTGAAATTTCCTTAATTGCAGTATCTGGAATTTAATCTTGTATCTAATGGGGATTATTTGTCTTCAGAATTAAATTACAACAAATAATGATTAAATCACTATAACAATTTTCACAAATAATAACAGGAACTAAGAAATAATACACATACACAAAATAATTGACACTAGTATTTTTGGAAAAATTATGCTGGAAGAACCCTAGTGTGGGAAAAACTAGTTCAATAGATGAGGGTTTTATTATTATTCAACAAAAATGAGAATTAGAGTTTTCTTTTCTCTCACTAGAAAAGCTCGAGATTTTTTTTTTCCCATTGGCAAAATCAATCTGGAAACATAAGTTTCCCTTCTGCAAAACCACACAACCTCCTGTCTGCAACTCACACCTCCTGCTTGCAACTTGCATTGGAAATACTGGAAATGCATATGGCCCTCTCTGGAACTCACCCTGCCTCCAGAAATTAGTTCCAGTGATGATCTTTGCCTCCTACAATTCAACTGAGAAACTTGCACCTCCTCAGGTACTTGTCTTCGACAATTGATAATCGAATTGTTGCCCAACTATGCGCACTGGATAGTACGACCTCGTTGTAGAATAATTTGGTCTTCCTTCCTTTCTTTGGAAATTGCAAATCACTGAGAAAAATTCCTCTGGAAATCTTCTCTGTTGAAACGCTTGCTGCTAGTGTCTCCCTTGCTTGAACTATGCCCTTGCTATTATTGCAAACTAGGTGGTTTGAACTCCTTGATGTGTCTCCAACTAACCCTTGGATTTTCTCTTATAATCTCTCATTGATGAATCAACGACCATGATCTAATCACAATCGATGACTAAGATCATCTTGACCCCTTTTCATGACTTTTCTAGAAGTCATTAGAGCAAAATCGATTTACTTTAATTCATCTAATTTAATTAACCAATTTTCCTAAGGAAAATATTTAATAATTAGCTAATTAATCTAATTAAGGCATTTCCCTTAGAAATATTTTCCGGGTCTTGGATGTTAGTTTTTGTAGCATCGAACAGGTGTTCTAATCTCGACTTTGGTCAGAGAGGCTAAGAAACACAAGATCTCCAAAACCCAGAAAAAGTTCCAGGAGAAAAAACCTAAAGATAGCTCAATTAAGTTAATTGATCAATAATTAAATATTTCCTAAGTCTAACTTACGAAAAGTGATTAATTAATAACAATTAATTGAGAAAGGTGAGAATTATCTAGAAACTCACACAGATCGAGTTTGAGATGATCGTAGCCATTGATGGGGATCTAATCATGGCCATTGGTTCACCAACGAGAGATAAGAGCAACTCGATGGGTAGATGGAAAACACACTTGAGAGGTCGAGTTCCTTGGTAGAGGGAGCTACCCACCTTCAAAGATTAAGCAAGGGAAAGAAGTTCGAACTAGAAAGGACATAGAGATAGAGAGGGAGAAAAAAGAAGTGAATTCTGGAGGACTTTTCAATTTTGGAGAGGCAGCCACAAGAGGCCGAGTTATTTCACTAGAGGCTGCGTAGGGACTGCGCAAGCAGCCTCAGTGAGGCAGTGCGATTTAACTGAGGAGATTGATTTAGTTTCCGGACGCCGTGATAATTTTCTAGAGGGTCAGAGAATCACTTCTAGGAGCAACAGTAGGCATAATGACTTGATCAAAGGCATATTCAGTCTGTGCATGTGTTGGTCTATGCAAGCACTGCACAGAGGCCTGCGCAAGGGTTCTTGGAGAGCTAGTGCTTTGAAGTAGGTTGTGCCAGGATTTCTTGTGGAGAAGGGATAATTTCCCTTAATAATTTTGGCCAAATTCTATGTTGAGGATAGCCAGTTTGGCATTGAGATTATACTAAGATTTTCATTGCTGCATAATAATAAAACCCTCGTCTGCTGCACTAGTTTTCTCACATTGTTTTTTTTTTCCAGGGACATTTGTGCAAAAACGTGTCAATTTTATTGTGTGTTTGCTAGCTTTTTCTCAGTTTCCAGTTTATTTCTGCAACATATTTTATTTGTGAAATATTGCAGTGTGATTTATTCATTGTTTATCATAGCAAATAAATTGCATAATTAATCAGTTAGAAGACTAAATTTCTAGTTGTTGCAATTTAAGAAATTTGACATGGTATCAGAGCTAGTTTGACAGATTAGTAATTCAGTGGCAAAGAGGGAGAAATTTCGAAGTTTAGAGGGAATCTGAATGAATTTCTTACAAGTCTGCGCATAGGTCCAGCCAGGAAATGCAAATTGCTAGGCAGGGATTTGATTTCTAGTTGTAGAGGCAGGGAAAGTTCAAATAAGCTCAGTAGCAGTTCCAACAGGTAGTGGTGGTGCCAGGAAGTAGTTCCAGTGAGAAATCAAAGATTTTGTTGAGCAGATTCGAGCACAGTGATTTTGCAGCTAGACCAGCAGTAGCAAATCAACACTGATTGGAAGAGAAAAGCACACACAGAGGAATTTCTGAGAGGGTTTCCAAATCCAGTTCCAGGAGGAAATCTGTGATTTCTAGTAGTAGAAGGCAGTAGCACTAAACAAAACCATGCATCCTAGGAGGGAGTGCGAGTTGCAGAGTAGGAATCCGAGCAGGAAAGGGAAGAGATTCCTGTTTATCTTCCCAATAGTGAGTTTTGTAGAAATGGCCTAAGCAGGACTTTGAGATTAGGTATGCTAGATGGAGCCTCAAATTATTGTATCTGGAAAGCCAAAATGTGTTCTTTGCTAGATGAGCATGGCCTGAAGACGTATGCGGAGAGATTTGTAGTTGTACCGACATACCCGCAGTAGTGAGAGAACTACAATAAGGAGATGGCCAAGGCAAAGCAATTGATACTTGATGGCATTCGGGATCATATAGTCTCACACTTAGCGTCCAAGAATATGGCCAAAGAAATGTGGGATGAAATTGCCACGTTTTTTCAGAATCGTTAAAAAAACTGGAAGATGTTCTTGAAGGAGAAGTTGAGGACCACCAAGATGCATAAGGGTGAAGGAGTCACTCCTTATCTCACCAGAATTCAAAGTGTCCGAGATGAGCTAGTTGCAGTAGGAGAAGCACGTCAAGAGAGCGAGCTGGTGCGTACAAATCTTAATGGTTTCACTCTAGAGTGGGCTACCTTTTTCCAAGGTATCACTGGACTAGATAATCTACCAGGTTGGGGTCGATTGTGGATTGATTTTACACAGGAGGAGATGAGGCTTGCTCTGGTTGAGAGCAATATCAACGGCATCAGTAGCAAAGGACCGAAGGGTGTGAAGGAGGAGGAGAATGTAGCCCTTGCATCAAAACAAGGCTCACAAGGAGTATAAAAGAAAAAGAAAGATTTGTCGAAGATCAAGTTCTTCAGGTGTGGTGAGTCCGGCCACTACAGTACCCAATGTCCCAAGAGGAAGAAGGACAAGCAGGAGAAGAAAGAGTAGGAAACAACTTCGACAAAGATTGAAAATTTGTCTTCCAGACTAGAGGATGAATTTACATTGTATGCGGTTATACCTCCAGGAGAGAAGTAGGTGACATTGAACTTTAGTCACCAGAGTCGCAGAGATTCGGGCAGGGTCCTTGGGAGGACAACAACATTTGTCGTATACTATTCTCATGGATCATTACCCTTGCTACACGGGCCCACAAGTTTCAGTAGGAGATGGGTCAATGTCAAATGGTGTAGTCAGATCTTGAGGGACATTTGTAGAACTAGTTGCAGTTAGTTATTGATGGGCGCAGACAGATACTTAGTAGACAATGCAGAGGCTAGTTGCAGTGAGAGACTTGGGAGACAATTACAAAGGTAGTTCAAGGACATAATTGATTCACAGTTTAGTTTTCAGTTGCAGTAGTTCTAGCAGCAGTAGCAACATGAGATCAGTTGTAGTGCAATGTAGAGTTGGTAGTAGTGCAGGAGGCACAATGCAGTGTTAGAAACAACGCAAATGTAGGGTGATTCAGCTACAAAGTGGCAGATAAATTAGAGTTGCGCAATAGCTTGGTTGGCAGTGGAAAGTTGGCACAGTTGTCAGACATCAACAACGTGTATGGGAGGATGTTATGAGATAGAGAGAACACCATCCTCACTAAGAGGGAGTGTTAGTTTTTGTAGCATCATATAGGTGTTCTAGTCTTGACTTTGGTCAGAGAGGTTAAGAAACACAAGATCTCCAAAACCTAAGAAAAATTTCCAAGAGAAAACACCTAGAGATAGCTCAATTAAGTTAATTGATCAATAACTAAATATTTCTTAATTCTAATTTAGGAAAAGTGATTAATTAACAACAATTAATTGAGAAAGGTGAGAATTCTCTAGAAACTCACACAGATCAAGTTTGAGATGATCTTAGTCGTTGATGGGGATCTAATCATGGTCATTGGTTCACCAACGAGAGATTATAAGAGCAACTCGATGGGTAGATGGAGAACACACTTGAGAGGTCGAGTTCCTTAGCAGATCGAGACCTAGCTGCAAAGATCGAGCAAGGGGGAGTTCACCCCAGAAGGGACGCAGAGATAGAGAGGGAGCAACATAAGTGAATTCTGGAGGAATTTATAGTTCCAGAGAGGCAACAACAATAGGTCGAGTTATTCCATTAGAGGCTGCACAGGGACTTCATAGGCAACTTCTGTGAGGTAGTACGATTTCGCTGAGGAGGAGGTTGATTCAAATGTCGGAGGCCGGTATAATTTTCCAGGGGGCCGAAGAATCACTTCCAGGAGTAGCAACAGGAAGAATGACTTGATTAGAGGTAGATTAAGGTTGTGCATGTGAGGGTCGCACAAGAATTGTACATATGCCTTGCAAGTGTTCTTGTAGAACCAGTTTTCTGAAGCATGTTGTGCTGGGATTGCTTGTGGAGAAGGGAGAAATTCCCTTAATAATTTTGGCTAGATTATTTGTTGAGGATAGCTAGTTTGGAATCAAGATTGTACTCAGATTTTAACTGTTGCATAATAAATAAAACTCTGATCCGTTGCACTAGTTTTCCCACATTGGTTTTTTTTTTCTGGGGACATTTTTCAAAAAACAATTGTGTCAATTTTATGGTGTGCTAGCTTTTTCTCAGTTTCCAGTTTATTTCCACAACATATTTTATTTGGGAAAAATTGCAGTGTGATTATTTGTTGTTTGCCTTAGCAAATAAACTGAATAATAAATCAGTTAGAAGAATAAATTTCCACTTGTTGTAATTTAAGGAAATTTCACATTGGAGATAATTATTCTGTTGTGTTCCTTAGCCTCTTAGACACCAATAGAGACAAGAACACTTGTTTGAGTTACTCAAAAACTAATACTCCTTAGCAAGGAAGGTGTTCTCCACTACTCCCAACTTATCCTTGAAGAAGACAAACTTTTCCGTATCCAAAGACTTTGTGAGAATATATGCAACCTGCTGATTTGTGGGAAAATATTGTAGACGAATTGATCCACGTTGTACACAATCTATGATGAAATGGTATCTAATGTCGATATTCTTTGACCTATCATGGAACACTA
Organism: Pinus tabuliformis; assembly: GCA_031772625.1. NCBI lineage: Eukaryota > Viridiplantae > Streptophyta > Pinopsida > Pinales > Pinaceae > Pinus > Pinus tabuliformis. The sequence goes on along the minus strand of CM062818.1, from coordinate 2,022,510,117 downwards.
AATTCTCAGAGATATTGATGCAACTTTGATTATCACAGTAGATATTGGTCGGATCCAACCGTTGACCAAATAGTCCCACTAGCAGCTTCCGAAGCCAAATAGCTTCACATGTGGACATGCTCTATGCCATGTATTCTACCTCTATAGAACTCAGTGCCATGGACTTGTTAAGATATTCCGACACATAGGAAATAGTTAAGTATAACTTGGTCTAGTGTAGAGTTAGGTAAAGTGTGTTTCTTTACTATGTACTTTTGTAACTTACAATTCGACGGTCAGGATATGTAGTGATCCGACGGTTCATTCTCTCCTTGGTATTACCGACACTTGATCCATGGCTTAACACCCTTTTGGTCCATGATCTCTATTTAAAGACTATGGAGGGTAATCGTTCATGTGAGAAGCTTATGCAAATTTTCATTCTTTTATTAATAAATTGCCTGAAGTGGCGGCGTTGGCTTAGGCCATGGATTGTTTCCCTCTTTGAGTATTTTAACCATGTCAAGAATATTGGTGTATTGATTTGTGATTTGTTTGTGAGCGGTGTCTTTTGGTGTTCTGTCTGAGGAACTTACCCTGTAAATTCCTACATGGTATTAGAGCTATTTGAGGGCTGCATCCGTTGGTGATCCAAATCTGAAGTCGGTACAACTGCATCTGACTGTCGTTTCCTAGATCTATTATTTCTGACTGCTTTTGGGCCGAGAGGACTGCTCTATTGTGTTAGGAGCATCTGTTCCAGTGAGGAACCCCTTTCGTTTCATGCGAAAAGGTTTTCGGTAGCCCTAGCTACGTCATTTTAAAGATTTGGAGGTATACAATCTTTATTTGCAATTCTAGTCATTAATCTCTCTGTTTATTTTGGTTTATTTAGCTCTCTGTTTTTTATTTCCGGATCTATACCTTTCATTTCTGTATATGCTCTTTGCCTCGCGACTCTGTGCGATTTAGGAAAATCAGAAACAAAGAGGAAGGATTTTTCTCATGCGTATGCTCTTTTCCGTTGCGTCTTAGTGTGATCTCGGAAAATCAAAAACATTGAGGAAAATATTTAGTTTCCGGCTAAAGCTAACTTCAAGCCGTAACGTTTGTTTTTTTGGTATGTCCGTGTTGGGTTTTGTGGTTTTTGTTTTGTAGGAAAAAAATCTTTTTCAAGTAAGCACGCACCCCAAAGCTTCAGTGACAAAAAAAAAACCCCCTTCTTCTTTTCCAAAAATTACTAACCTTTTAAACTAGTGCACTTGGTCCAAAGTTACTTTCTGAGAATAGAGGTCTTGAGTTCAAGTCTTTCTTTTTGTTGAGTTACTTTTTCAAAAAGCACATGTAACTTATGTTTTAAAGTTACTTTATGTAAAAGTGTTCTCACCCATTATAAAAAGTGAGTCACTTATAATTCTAAAGTCTCTTTATCTTTTATTTAAGTTACAATTTAGTGGGTAGCTCATAAAGTACCATTGTAAAAGTGACTTTCACTTATTTATAAAAGTGAGTCACATAATTTTTTTTTTTTAAAGTGACCTTATTAGATTAAGTTTGGAAAGGGGGGAATTTTTTTAAATATAACATTATCATTCATTTTCGCACATTCACGCACTTCGTCGGCATCTTCAACAACTTTTCTTCAAAAAGCCATAACTTCTTCATCCAGAAGCCGTTTTCAGAGCCGTCTTTTTTTTAATCAGCCTAATTTTTCGAGATCTTTCCATTGGAACACTTAGTTTCAGCATCTACAACTTCAATTTCTGTTAAAATGGAAAGTCCATGCCAAGTTATTTTTGATAGCACCAACTACTTCCAATGGTGGTCTTATATTGTGGATTTACTTAGAAGTAAAGGTCTTTACAGAATAGCCTCAGGCCAAGAAACCAAACCTCAAGATGAAGATAAGGCAACCAAATGGGAAAATAGGCAAGATCAAGCGCGTGGGTTGATAGAGATGTCTATTTCTCCAGACCTTAGATTCCATATCGCAGAACTTGATACTCCTAATGAAGCAATGAAACAACTCACTAAAGTTTTTGGAATGAAAAATGAAATTAGAGCCCATCAACTCGAAAATGAGTTGCTTACATTGGACCCCAATAATTTTTCTTCCATTGAAGATTTTTTGTCCAAGTTCAAGACCCTTAGACTTTTCTTGGAAGGTGTTAAGGTTAAGAAAGAAAATGGTAGCCTTATCTATTCCATTTTTACTAAGTTGGGATCAGCCTACTCTGTGTTTGTTTCCACCTTCCATTCTACTAGAGAAGCCTTTATTTCTCAAGGACAAGACTACAAGTTCCCCTCTTTTGATGTTTTTTGCGATTCTTTAATAATAGAACAAGAAAAAATCTTATATCTTGGTCTTCTTAATCTTGGAAACTCTTCTAAGAAAGCCTTAGCTGCCCAATAACAACCAAATTCAAAGAATCCTAAGAAGCAGTATCCTAAAAAGAATAGTCCCAAACCAAACAAGGGTCCTAAGAAATTTCAGTCTTAAAATGAAAAATCATTTCAACAAAATGATAAGACAAATAAAAACAAAGGGAAGAAGACTAATAGACATCACCACTTTTGTAATTGAGATGACCACTTAGAATCCAAATGCTTTAAGAATATGGAAGCCTTGGAAGCAACAATGAAGAAGCATAACATCCATTGGAGCACTCTTAAACTTCAACTTCATCTTCAGGAATAGCACTTTATGCATGTGGTTGCCAAGCATCTCGGTCTGGTTATGCACTAAATGTATCTTCTTCTTCTCATTCTCATGAGTGGCTCATTGATTCTGGAGCTTCTTATCACATGGCCAAAAACAAAACCATGTTTTCTTCTTTAAATAATTGTAACACCAAAAATATATATGTTGCTGATGATAGATCTCTTAGTGTTGTAGGGACTGGAACTGTTCATCTAGACAATGGTCAATTTAATGATGTATTATGTGTTTCAACCTTATCCTGCAACCTTCTATCTGTATATCAGATAACTCATTCAGGTGAAGGTAAAATCGTTGAATTTTCACCTCACAATGTTCTAATTAAGGACCTAAGAAATCTTAGACAGATTTTAGCTACTGGCATTGCTGATGATTCTACAAGGTTGTATAAGTTTAACAACTTTGGGTCATCACATCTTCCCTCAGTATTTGCTGCTCATAATGATGAAGCGAGCAAACTTTGGCATGAGCAATTTGGTCACTTAAACTATCGCTCCCTTCAGAATCTAAGTAAAAAAAATATGGTGACAGGTCTTCCAATGGTATCTTGCAGAGATGGTGTTTGTTTTGGATGTGTACTCAGAAAACGTCATCGAGATAGTTTTGAAAAACGTGCCTCTTGGCACGCCTCAGCCCCTTTACAGCTTGTGCATAGTGATTTATGTGGTCCACTTCCAGTTGTTTCATTCTCTGGCTACAATTATTTCTTAACTTTCATTGATGATTTCTCTAGACACATTGGGTATACTTCTTAAAGCTCAAAAGGAAGTATTTAACATGTTCTTGGCCTTTAAGGCCTTTGTTGAAAAACAATCTGGACATCAAATTCTTAAGCTAAGATCTGATCATGACAGAGAATATGTTAACAACAAATTCATCAACTTCTGCACTGAGAATGGAATTCAAATGCAACATATTGTTCCATATACTCCACAACAAAATGGTGTAGCTGAAAGGAAGAATCTCACCTTAAAGGAAATGGCTAATTGTATGCTTCAATCTAAAGGACTTAGTCTTAATTTTTGGGCAGAAGCAATTAACTGTGCAAATTACATAGTAAATCACACTCCTACTAAGGTTTTAAAGAATATCACTCCAGAAGAAGCATGGAGCTCAATTAAACCAGATGTAAGTCACTTTTGTGTTTTTTGAAGTGAAGCATGGGCCCATATTCTAGATGAGAAACATAAAACTTTAGAACCTAAGAGTGAAAAACGTATTTTTGTTGGATATTCTGAAGATGCCAAAGGATATAGACTTATTCCACTTAAGTCCAAAAATGTCATCATTAGAAGAGATGTAAAGTTTGTTGAAAATATATTGGCCTACGAGCCTAGTTCGGCGGATGTGCCACCTCTCTCTATCCCTTCTACTTCTGAAAATATTTCTTATTCAGATGATGACAACGAGGATGACAATCCTCCCCTACCTTCTCAGGATCCTCCTTTAGCTCCTCAGCTTCCAAAATGGGTCCGCGCTACCCGGGATGCAACAGGTGCTCTTGCCGGTGATCCTACAGATCAACGACGTACACGTTCTTAGTTCGATAGAGCCTTTTCTTTACTGGCTCAAGCTTCAGCGAATTATGATCCTGACACCTTTGCAGAAGCTTCAGTCCATCCAGATTGGGACGTAGCTATGAATGAAGAGTATCATTCATTATTGGCAAATGATACATGGGATCTTGTTCCTCTTCCAAAAGGACGAAAACTTGTTAGATGCAAATGGGTTTACAGAACCAAGTATGGACCAGATGGAAAAGTTGATAAACATAAAGCTCGTCTTGTTGCTAAGGGTTTTTCACAAGTTGAAGGCATTGACTATACTGAAACCTTCTTCCTTGTTGCCAAAATGAACTCTATCCGCCTTGTTCTTTCCCTTGCTTCCTCTTTCAAATGGGAAGTCCATTAGATGGATGTTAAGTCTGCCTTCTTGCATGAAGAAATCTATATGGAACAACCTACTAGCTTTATACAAACAGACTCCATCTTTGTATATTGGCTTAAGAAATCCCTTTATGGTCTCAAGCAAGCCCCTCGGGCTTGGTATGCCAAAATGGATAGCTTTCTTTTAGAAACTAGCTTTTCTAGGTGTCATTCTAACAATACTGTCTACACCAAGAAAGTGGGCAAGTCTCTTATCATTCTTGTTCTTTATGTTGATAACCTTATCCTTACTGGTAGTGATCACAACCTTATAAACCATGTGAAGTCCAGCCTTAAAAAGAAGTTTGAAATGACAGACTTAGGACACTTGCACTATTTTCTTGGTTTAAGTCTTGCGATCCAAGGAAGGTATTTCCCTTTCCCAATTAAAGTATGCCTGTGATCTCCTACGCCATTTTCACATGGAAGACTGTAAGCCAGCCCCTTCTCCTTTTCAGTCTGGAGCCAAACTTTCAGTCACTTGTACTTCCCCTAAAGTTGATGCTACCTTATACCGTCAACTTGTAGGAAAACGTTTGTATCTGACCCATGCTCGTCCTAACCTTTCCTTTGATGTTGGCCTTATTGCTCGGTTTATGCAAAACCCACATGAAAGTCATTGGAAAGCAGCTAAAAGAATACTTCGTTATGTTCGAGGTACAATTCAATTTGGGATTCATTACAGTGCAAAAGCATCTCCTCTATTGGTTGGTTTCACTGATTTCGATTGGGCTGGTGACCTTGATGATCGGAAGTCTACTGCAGGTTATGTGTTCACTCTTGGTTCAGGACCTATTACATGGGCTTGCAAGAAACAAAGTGCAATTTCTCTTTCTTCAATAGAAGCAAAGTATCGTGGTGTCGTAGAAGCTAGTAAGGAAGCGTTATGGCTTCGTCAAATCTTGTCAGAGTTTGGCTTTCAGCAGCAACATCCGACTACACTTTGGTGTGATAATCAAAGTGCCATTCAACTATGCAAAGATCCAGTCCAACATCAGCGTAGCAAAAACATTGAACTGCAGATGCACTTCATCGGAAAGCTCATTCATGACCATGTTCTTGAAGTGCAATATTTTTCAACAGATGATCAAGTTGCAAACATCTTTACAAAGGCTCTCACAGAGGCGAAGTTTACTAAACTTCGATTTATGGTTGGAGTTCAGGAAGTTGTCACTAAGGGGGGATAGGCTCTAATGCCTCCTTCCTTCTCCTATTGTGTCATATTTGTACATCCTTCAATCCTATCCCAAGTTGTTCTTAAGGGGGGATGTTAGGATATTCCGACACATAGGAAATAGTTAAGCATAACTTGGTCTAGTGCAGAGTTAGGTAAAATGTGTTTTTTTACTATGTACTTTTGTAACTTACAATCCGACAGTCACGATGTGTAGTGATCCGACGGTTCATTCTCTCTTTGGTATTACTGACACTTGATCTGTGGCTTAACACCCGATTGGTCCATGATCTCTATTTAAAGAGCATGGAGGGTCATTTGTAGGGTAACCGTTCATGAGAGAATCTTATGTAAATTTTCATTCTTTTATTAATAAATTGCCTGAATTGGCCGAGTTGGCTCAAGTCGTGGATTGTTTCCCTCTTTGAGGGTTTTAACCACGTCAAGAATACTGGTGTATTGATCTGTGATTTGTTTGTGAGAGGTGTCCTTTGGTGTTCTGTTTGAGGAACTTACCTTGTAAACTCCCATAGGACTGTTGCTTCCTGCTGTACGAATAGACAACCCTTGATCTAATACTCAAACAACACCCTGAGGTGCTTTTCCGATCCACCGAGCTACTTGCCTAGTTGACACCATCACCTTGGGAATACCTCAATCCATACTCGACTGTATCTTGTAGATGCCTCAATACATATATCATTGTTGTCCAATTTACTCTCTCCAACTCCATCATCAACTGACTAAGAGTATTGACCGCGAAACAAATGTTTGGCTCTGTGTTGACTAGATACATGAGAGATCCGATGACTTGCCTATATAAGGTTGGGTCCACTACTGCATGTTGGAATTTCTAAGTTTAACTGTTAGAAACCCTTCATGTACTTCACTGATTTATTCCTACTTACTTGTTTTGTTAATTAACAAGTTATTTACCATGTAAATACTGGAAATAAATACAATTACATGCTCAACACATTACAGATCATCAACTGAAGGAAACAGAAACAAGCACACAAGTGACACCGTTGTTTTGGACTAATGTCCCAGGAAAAACCCAATGCGGGAAAACCGGTGCAGCTATCTGAGGGTTTGATTTATTAAGCAGTTTCAGAATACAATCTGGGTGCCAAATCCGGCTCACCCAACAGAGAAAAATCTCAGCAATAATACCTCTCTACTTGGAAGCAGATATTCCAGTTGAAACCCCGGGTAAACACTTCGGCAGCTCCACAACTCCAATCTGCCCCACGAAACCTTAGCGTTAGCTTCTGGGGACTACGTTAGCCCTTCATGGCCCAACGTTAGCCCAACGTCACTCTGGCTTGGCCTGCGTCATCCTCTGGAGGCACTGCGTTAGTCCTCTGTACCTCTTTGTCACTTATGTTGGCCCTTTGAGGCACTACGCAGCTCCTGGCTGCCTATGCGTGAGCCCTGGCTGGCTATGTGTGAACCCTTGGCTGGTTTTGCATCCCTCTCTCTGGCTACTGTGTTGATCCTACCGGTGCTATCTCTGCCTCTTTGCTTCTATATTCACTGCCCCTCAGCTGCAACTCTGATCACTCTCTCAACTTTCTCAGCAAACCCAGCCCCAGAAAGTCGAAATCTTGATCTCTTGGTGTGTTCTCTAAGTGACCCTCAAGCCTCCTCTTATACTTTTCTCGTTGACAAATCAATGGTCGAGATTAAGTCCCTAATCAATGACTAAGATTAGATATGGCTTGATCCATGACTTTTGGACCATTCTAACTGTCAGGCCAGGGTAACTCCAGAATGGGCAGAGAAAAAAACGGATTGCATAATTCATTAGCTAACTATCATTTATATACATAAATGGGACGGATCAGTTCATCTCCTTGATGACTGTTCGCGTTCCAGTTCACCCATCCGTTGAGGATTAGGTGTCAACATTCCCCCCCTTAATCTGAAGGGATGTTGGTGAGTCCAAGCATCGTTCTGAATCTTTCAAGCTTTTTTCTTCCAAGCGCTTTGGTGAAGATGTCTGCAATTTGCTCGTTTGTGGAACAATGACGGAGATGGATTGTTTTGGCCTCAACATGATGTCGGATCAGATGATATTTAGTATTGATGTGCTTAGTGCGATCATGGAACTTTGGGTTCTTGGCCAACTTTATTGCAGAGGTGTTATCAATCATGAGTGGAGTTGATTGTATTTGTTTTACCTGCAAATCTTCAAGAATTTTCCTGAGCCACACAATTTCTTTCGTTGCTTCAGCTGCTGCCACATATTCTGCTTCTGTTGTGGAATCTGCTGGTACTGATTGTTTGCGTGATCTCCAGGAGACAGCCACTGATCCAAGACTCATAGCATATCCTGAAGTAGATACCCCAGTTTCTTTGTCTCCATCGAAGTCTGAATCAGAGTATCCAATCAAGTTGAAGTCATCCACCTGTGTATACTTGATTCCAAGGTCTTGAGTTCCCTTCAAGTACCTTAGAACTCTTTTTGCAGCAGACCAATGTCCCTCACAAGGCTTTTGCATAAACCTGGAGAGGATTCCAACAGCAAATGAAATGTCTGGTTTGGTAGTAGTGAGGTAGATGAGACTTCCTACAAGCTGTCTATACTTTGTTGCATCCTCAAATTCCTTTCCTTCAATAGATGTGAGCTTCAAGTTTTGTTCCATTGGAGTAGAAAGAGGATTGCACTCTGTCATGCCAAATCTGTTTAACAAATCTCCAATGTATTTCTTTTGAGAAAGAAATATGGATTTTGGATGTTGGGTTACTTCAATGCCAAGATAGTAATGAACATAGCCCAAATCAGTCATTTCAAAACTTTTTCCTAATTCTTTCTTTATGGATGCAATATAGCTTTCATTGTTCCCTGTCATTAAAAGATCATCTACATATACCACAAGATATACAATTGTTTTGCCAACTTTCTTGACAAATAAAGTTGCATCATCAAGATCAAAATGTTTGAAGTTGAGTTTCAGAAGATGCTCAGTTAGTTTTTCATACCAGGCTCGTGGTGTTTGTTTGAGGCGATACAAGGACTTCACAAGTTTGCATACTTTGTGTTCATGTCCTTTCACAGCAAATCCTTCAGGCTGGGACATAAAAACATTCTCTTTTAGATCTCCATTCAAGAATGCAGTTTTTACATCCATTTGATGGACTTTCCAACCGTTCTGAGCAGCTAGTGCAAAGAGTGTCCGGATGGTGGCCCATTTTGCTGTGGGGGCAAAAGTTTCCTCATAATCGACCCCTTCTTTCTGTGCAAAACCTTTTGCCACAAGCCTAGCTTTGTGCTTGTCAAGTGAGCCATCAGCTTTGTACTTGTTCTTGTAGACCCACTTGCAGCCAATTGGTTTGGTTCCAAATGGAGGATCAACCAGCTTCCAAGTGCCATTCTTTATAAGGGCATCATACTCCTTCTGCATCGCTTCTTTCCATTCATCATGAGAAGCAGCTTCTTTGAAGGAAGTTGGTTCAAAATCTGTAGACAAGTTCAATTCACAATCATAAGTAACATCCATATCAACAGGTGAATTAGAGTTATCTACATCACCTCCATCTTGTCGGTTTGTATTTCTGGTTCCTGTTTTTCCAATTTCCTCAGGATGAACACTTTCAAGTGTCTTTGTCAGCCACTTTGGGGGACCTTTCTTAGATGGTCCAGGCTGCTCTGTTGATTGAGTTGGGATTGAATCAAGATTGAGTCTCCCAATTCTATCAATTACATCACTTAAAGCATCATCCGTTGTTGGAGTTTCATGCAGGGGAGATTGTTCTTCAGAAGAAGATTCCACATGTTGTTCTAGTATAGGAATCCCCCCTTCAAGATGTGGAATCTGATTATCAAACTCTTGAAATGATTTCGGTTTTGTGAATCTATCCAAGCGATCAAGTTGCCGCTCAGCAACACTGTCAGATTTGGATGATTCAAGAAAAATGACATCTCTAGATACAACAAACTTTTTATTTACTTCATCATAGAGACGATATGCTTTAGATGTGTTTGAATACCCCAGGAAGATACACTTACGACTTCTAGCACCAAGTTTGTTTCTATGTACCTTTGGTATTAAAGCATAACAGGTGGAACCAAAGATCCTGAGATGTTTTACCGAAGGAACATGTCCATACCACAATTCATAAGGAGTCTTGTTTCTTATAGCACTAGATGGACATCTATTCTTTATATATGCAGCACATAGAACAGCATTAGCCCAAAACATTATCTTTACATTTTTGAAGAAAAGCATGGATCGTACCATATTCAAAATTGTTGTGTTCATTCTTTCAGCTACACCATTCTGTTGAGGATTATAAGGCACAGTTGTCTGATGTTTAATCCCATGTTGGCGAAGATAGTGTTCAAATTCATTTGATGTATATTCTTTTCCATTATCAGTACGAATAGACCCAATATGAGATTGTGCATCATTTTCAATCCACTTATGAAAATTCTTGAATGTTTGAAAAGCATCAGATTTGTTCTTCAATAAATAAACCCAACACATTCTGGTGTAATCATCAATAAATGTCATGATATATTTATTTCCATTTGCAGAAGGAACAGGCATTGGACCACATAAATCTGAATGAATGAGTTCAAGCTTCCTATGTGCTCTTGAATGTGAATCATGAAAAGACTATTTGCTATGCTTTCCTAGAATGCAAGCATCACATTGCTTATGTTTTCTAGGAATTGTAGGCAAACCAGCAACACCATTTTTCTTCAACAAGCAGAGACTATCATAGTTTAAATGTCCAAATCTAGCATGCCATAATAAACTTGACGGAAGTGTACCTTCTTCATGATGAGAAATATATGAGAAATGTTGTGCATGAGCAGAGGTTCCTTGCAATTTAAGAAGTCTTTCTTCTTCTATACCCCTCATGACAAGTGAGTGGTCAGATGCCTTTCTTACCTCAAGCTTTCCATCAAACATGTGAATGGAGTGACCTTGCTGGCGGATGTGGACTAGGGACAGCAAGTTTCTCTTGAGCTGTGGGAGATATAGAACATGATCCAGAAGAAAGTCTGGAAGACCAGGTAGTTTAAGCCTGATTGTGCCAAGCCCTGATGGCTTGATTTTTGACTGATCTGCAAAGTATACTGCTCCATCAACATTATCAGTGAAATCTTCAAAAAAATATTTCCTATGAGTCATATGACAGGTTGCTCCTGAATCAAGCAACCAGTCATTTTTCGAAGAAACAAGTGAAGCATTAAACAAATCTTCATTTACTCCAATGTTACATTGTGCCTCAATATAGTGAGCGGATTCAGGTGCTTTACCTTTGTCTGTGTCATCAGTTTTACCTTTCTGCTGGTTTCTTTTCTGCTCAATCTTTTCCCATGGTAGCTTGCATGTAGAAGCATCATGTGATCCATTTCGTTTGTAGCGAATGCAATGCAGATCTGCCTTTTCTGCTTGAGAATGTCTGCCCCCCTGCCTTTGAAGTATCTTCCTCTTCCTCTTCGTCCACCTCTTCCTCTTGTAGAATCTTGAGTAGGATGCTTTTCTTTATGAGCAAGGCAAACAGTCTCTTCAGAGGATTCAGGGACTGTTTTCTTTCCAAAGGCTTTCTCTCTTTCAGCAAACTTTTTCACAAGAGACTCAAAGGTTATGTCTTTAAGATTTCCATTTGCTTGTAAAGACTCAAGATAATTGGAGTAGGTAGGATAGAGTGCTTTGAGAAAGGCAATAAGAGAGATATCCAGCTCAACCTTAGTGGATTTAATATCATGCATTATAGACTTTATTTCAGATGCAAGAGCAAGAGGATCATTATTTTTTAGTTCAAGAGTGAAGAGTTTAATCATGAGCTGAACAACTTCAAGTGCAGAATGTGAATCATAGAGTTCTTTCAGCTTTTGTAAAGCTTCAAAGGCAGTGGAATAGGATGAAATATGACGACTTACTTCTTCATTTACAGATGCTGCGATCAATGCATAGGCTTTGCTGTTCTTATTTTCCCAAATGACAAGTTCTTTATCTGATGTAGGCTGCACAGGGTCTTTGTCTTCTTCTCCGACACACACTCCTTTCCACAACTCATTGTAGATGAGGGTGTGTTTTACCATCCGAGACCATTCAGAATAGTTCTCCTTGCCAGTGAGAACTATTCCTACCATAGAAATGATTGAATGCATTCTGTAAAAAAAATACTTCTGCTAAAAAACTTCTGCTGATAAGAAATTTCTGCTGATAAAAAACTTTTACTGATGTACAGTGAAATTGTACTCAAAAGATTTCTGTGGGAAATAACTTTGGTTGTTTAAAAAATAATCAGTCATTCACCGCGAGCTCTACAAAGTTGGAGCAGCAACGGTATTAACCGCGAGCTCTACAAAGTTGGAGTAGCAACGGTATTAACCGCGAGCTCTACAAAGTTGGAGCAGCAACGGTATTACAATTTCAAAGTTCACTGAAAAGACTAAAAAATCACCATAAATCCCTTTGATTCTCTAGACCTGAGCCCATAACCAGATTGAGTATCGTTTCTATTAAACACAGATTGAAAAGTTTATTCAAAATCTGGTGGCTGTGCAGAACAGACCTTGTAGCAAAAGAAGATAGCTTAGGATTTTTAATAAAAATGAATAAAATCCCCAGTTACAGCCTTCAACCCACCATGAAAGCCGTGAATGAAGCATCAACTAAAACACGACAAATCCATGTTATAAAATGGTAGATATTTTTTTTTTTTTTGAACTACTCACGAGGCTGCCCACATATAGCAGTAGTAGCATTTGACACTGAACTTGGTTTCTAATTCAACGACAAAGCCTTTGTTTGAAGCCTTCGATCACCATCATGACAATAAGGAAAATGAAAACATCTTAACCCTCCTGTCGACGCTTTCTCAGTAACCAATATCTTTATGCGGATCTATCCGAGACCATAGATGCAATTGTTTGATTCAACGAAAATATACAGCAATTGTTCAGATTGTGCCAATTCATTCCTCCGCAAAACAAACGGCTATACTGTTTTGAGAAAGGGAACCCATAATTCAAATTGCATGGAAAAGTTATGCAAAAAGAATTTATAAACCTATTTCTATCACTCTCATAAGCAAGAGAGACTGACACTAATATCAGCAATGTGGCAAGTGCCACAACCTTCCCCAGAAAAGAACTGGACAGACAAACTAAGTAAACTATGCAGACGACATAGCCACCCGTAATGCCTATAGACCTAATTCAACAGTTCGACCATCTCGGCGCCTCAAACCTGCCGTGTACTGCTTTTCCAAGTCCTGCTGCAATTCGATTTGCTTCTCTGGGGCAAGCAGCCCGCCATCAAATGAATGGATACCAGGATTTTCGGCTAATAGAGATCTTACGTTACTGCAACCATGCCTGAGGACCGGAAAAAAAATCCTGGAAGCATTGGCGGCCAAGAGAAAAGCCGAAGCCGAGAGCGGGAAAAAAGAAAAGGCAGAAAAGTTCTTTGAAGCTCTGATACAAACCGCCTACGAGCTTCTTACTGACAGAATGGGAATACAAGGAGTGTGTTCAACGGTAACCAGCATGACAAATAACGCAGGCGTTCAAACCGGGTAGTGCGCAGTCTCAGGCGTTCAGGTTAGTCAGAGAGCGCAGAGATATCTGTCAGAGGAATATCAGACAGAGGCAGAGCAGCGCAGGACAGAGGCATTATGGCAAACGTTCAGGCAGAGGCATTATGGCCAGAGGAGTTACAAGGATTCTGGGGCCTGTGCTTTGATACCATGTCAGGCCAGGGTAACTCTAGAATGGGCAGAGAAAAAAACTGATTGCATAATTCATTAGCTAACTATCATTTATATACATAAATGGGACGGATCAGTTCATCTCCTTGATGACTGTTCGCGTTCCAGTTCACCCATCCGTTGAGGATTAGGTGTCAACACTAACATAGTTTTATATTAATTCACATTAATATTTTATTTTCCCTAAGTTTAGACTTAGGGACTCCCAAACTTTTTAGAATCTTCCCAAACCCTTTTTGGGTATTGGAGATCTCATGTGCCTTAGCCTCTCCACCAATTTTCGTGGCTAGAGCACATCCAATGCTACCCCAAATCAACACTCACTCTTAGCGAGGACTGTGCTCTAGTAATACTCCTCACTGAGCATCACTTTGATCATCCGGCATCGGTCCCTGTGCCAATGCTAGGCCTACTACCCTCACCTGCACTGCTGCATCCTCTACCACTACTCGTGGCCCTGCTACTACCACTGCTGCATCTGTACTACAACTCCCTCTCCTGTTGTTGCATCGTGCTGCCCATAGCACTATCACTGCTAACTGTTGCACTGCAACCTAGTTACTGAGAAGTAAGTAACTGATCTCCCAACTCTGACATCTCTGTCAGGCTAGAGACACCCTCGATGCCGAAACTCCCTCTGTCGCTAACATGTGCTCCCTCTCTGACCTCTGCGCTGCTGCAACAACTCCATGCATCTCGCACCTGTTGGAAATACTGAGAGGGGGGGTGAATTAGTATTTCTTATCCAATTGTTATTTTTCCAGTCAAAAACATTTATATTCAGAACACAAGTTGAACAACAAGAATAAATGCTTTTATTAATATAATCTTTGCAATAAAATAGATACAATATATATATGGTTCCAATCTGTTGCCAAGCACCAACTTGGACTTTTGTGAGGCTCCAACCTCCAGAGCACCAACTCAGTTTTGTCAAGGCACCAACCTTAGACTTAGGAGCACCAACTCCCAGGACACCAATCCTTCCAGTTCTGAGGCACCAACCTCAAGGGCTCCAACCCTCTCCTGTCAAGGCACCAACCTTGGATATAGGAGCACCAACTCCAAGGACACCAATCCTTCCAACTTCTGATGCAGAAACCCCAAGGGCTCCAACCCTCTGCCAGTTTATAGCTTCACTGTAGTCTCCATGCTACAGCATCAATGACAACCAGTCTTCATATGAAGGAGTCTTTACAACTCTTCATACTATCCACATAGAGTCTGCAAAAAGTTATCTCATGATGATATCAAATAGCCATCATGATCTCCAATAATGTCTCCACACAACTTCAGTGTGTCTACAATTAACTGCACTAAGCTCTGCACAAGAATCAACTCTCAGTTTTAGGCCTCTATTCTCACTATCACTGCAAATGCTTCAGGCGTGACTACTTCTCACTGTTCTAGCTATCTCTTACTTCCCAGAAAACAAATTCACATACGCTTCAATGCTGGTACTTGTTACTATTCCTTTCAAGTGATATCAAATGAAACTTTATTTATCCCTTCACAGAATTGTTCTTCAGGTTGCGTTATGTACCTGATTAACCCAACATTGGTTTGAGCTTTTCAAAGGTGAATCCAATCAACAGAGTTGGTTGTCCTTCGGCTTCCTCCTGTCCTGTTGGACCTTCGGCTTCCCCCTGTCCTGTTGGACCTTCGGCTTCCTCCTATCCTGCTGGACCTACTGCTTCTTCCTTTCTTCTAGTTCGCCAACCACCACTCATAAAGGCAATTCTCTGTTTTCTTATACTGATACGCCTTACCTTTGGCTTCCCTTTCGCACACTTGAACTTCCGCTTCCTCTGTGCTTGCTCTACCTTTTGGCTTCCTCCTTTGATCGCTTGATCTTCGGCTTCCCAATCTCTGGCTTCCTCTGTCTCAATAGGGAGGTCCCACATGCCACGTCACTATCTCAATCGCAATCGGTAGTCCGGCAATGACAACCCTTATGATTTGCGTGACTTCCCTGATACCTGGACACGATATTACATAAAGGTATATTTTATGGAGCTATCGGGTCTGCGTTCATAAATCGTTGGGTCCGCACATCAAAGACATCTCCGGAGCGCTTTCCGATCTCCGATCAGCCCTTAACCTCTGTGATTAGCAATTAAATTGCAACCGTCGATCTGGTGCTCGATCCGACAGTTGTCGCTTAGCCTGATCACCAACCAGTCCGCTCGATCTCCACCATTGATCTCCTTCCATCAGATCAACGGTTGATGCCTTTTCCCGATCAATCAACTTGCACGACACTTTGTGACTGTTGATCTGGATCCGCTTGATCTGACGATCCAAAACGATTTCGGGTGAGACACAAGCACAGAGAATACCCGCCCGATAAAGCGGTTTTTCTCTCTCCTCGGCTGCTACGTGTCGAACAGTTAATGGAATCGGATGACTACCCTTCAATACAGTTTACAACTTTTTGTCTGCCTGAAATACCACTTATGGTTTTGAGAAACCACCTCTTTGCTGATTATCTTCCGCGCTCTTCCACCATGCAATGACCGTTGATCTATGAGATCCAACGGATCCTGTGCACTCTTCGTCTGTTTCCTCCTTAACTTAATCTCGCTTGCTTTTGATGGACTCTGTGTTAAAACCACGGTTTTTTCCACACTCTATTTAACACACGACATTCATATATCGATTCATTCACTTAATATTGGATCGCCATTGATCCATTCAGTGGGAATAAAAAGAAATACTCGGCTAACTGTTGAACGTGGATACACAGAGTAACGAGAGTCCACACCAGGCACGAGTCTTGCCCTCTCAGCTCAATTACAACAATAAATTGACCTCTGTCTCAAACCCCCTCTAATACTCAACCTCTCGCTTCTCACTCAAAACCTAATCATCTCAGCTCCCTTGACTTTCCGCTCTTCTCTGGTCTGATATGGCTCCTCTGTTAACTCCTCTGATACTCTGCAGTTCTTCTTTGGCATATATTACATGTGATACTCCCGATATGGTTCCTCCTTAATCGCCCGCTCTTACACTAACTTGGCTTTCCTGTGGCTTCTGATACCACTCCAATACCTCTTCTCTACTTTGATAGCTCTGCTCTGATAGCTCCTATGACTTCCGATATTCTCTCCAATGGCTTGACTGTCTTGGCTTTCCTCTAGTTTCTCCTCATGGCTTCTTGCTCCTGTTTCTTCACGGATTTTCTCTACTTCTCTCTGGCTTCATATCATCATTTAGTATCCTAGAATATTGCCATATTGACATACTCCTGTTGCTTCATGGATCTACTATACTTGGCTTCACATCATTGTTTACTGTCCAGAATATTTCCATATTGACATCAATGACAACCTAGATTAACAATCTCCCCCTTTGTTTTTGATGGCAATATTCTTCTTCTCTCCCCCTTTGACATCAATGGCAAAGGAGTGCACAAGGACTCCCCTTGTCGAATTGCTATCTTCTTCATGGGTCTGTTACTCCCCCTGTCATAGTGCTCCTCTTTTTACTCAAGATAGAAGGATTGCTGCAACTAGTAGATTATCCCCTCTTCATGTCTCAGAACTACTTTATCATGGCTTCAATAATGCTTCAGTTTTGTTAGATGCTGCCAACTGCTCTTTCTTCATACTTCATTCCCAAATGTATCTGTTTGTTTGAAGGTTGCCTTTATTTGTGTTCATAATTTACCTGTTCTCACATTCAATCCCTGAGTTGAGGCATAAACTTCTGTAATAACAACAACATGGTTATTTGCCCTATTTCTCTAGTATTAAATGACATTCTTTGCTGTTCCAATTTCTACTTAGTGATCAAGTGGAAAACATCTTCAACACCAGTCCAAAGAATAGTTAAGAGATCAAGTTCTTCAATGGAGTGCTCTTGAGAAATGATATTTATCAATGAATGATTGTTAATATAGCTCAACAAGGATTTCATAAGAACCCTTTCACTAGTAGCTTCTACAATAATGATCAAGAATCACAGGCTCCCCCTAACTGTACGCATCTTCTCTTTTGGCGGAATCTTCCTATCAAATGCTCAGATCGTCGAAGATCAGGTCAACAACATGTGTTGTTGGCTGGAGAGTTCAAGGGACTTTCAGATTGTATTTGCTTCCTTCTCCATACTTGTGTAACTTTCTTCTTTTGCATGGTTCTAGCTTGTGTAAGAGCCCAAGTTAAGTTACAATCACGTGCCATATGACCAATGTTATGACACTTGAAGCATTCTATATTGTTCATGTATAAGAACTCATGATTTCTTCCTGCAAAATTGTTCCTTGGAGATTGTTGGGGACCATAATATCTATCTTTATGATATGGTTGGGACCATAACATCTATCTTTATGATATGCTTTACAATCTTTTGCCATGTGACCAAAGTTTGTACAAGAATAACAATAACCAAGAAATAAACTTTGGTACCTGGGAGATGGAGATTTCCTTGATGTACTTCTGAAGTCTTTCTGTCTTGAGATCCTTTGATGATAACCATTGCTTCTAGCATCCTTGACATTATCTACATTTCTTCTTGGAGCGGGATTTCTTCCATTGTTGCCTTGATTTTTCTCCTTGCCTTTGCTGGAACTGGGAGCATCACCATTTCTTTTTGGCTTCTTCACATCCCTTTTGTTTGAAGCATTATCATTCTTGTTTGAGGATTCACCTGCATACCCAAGACCTGATTTATCAAATGGACATCTTTGATGGTTGAGCATGTCATCCAAGGCTTGAGAGCTCTTCAAGGTTTTGTTCATCCCTTCAACCTTTTTCCTGAGGAAGACAATCTCTTCTTCCAATCTTTCACACTCATTATTCTTCTTAGCAAGTTGTTTCTCAGTTTCTTCCTTGATATGAGCAGCTTCATTTGCTTCTATTTTAAGGGAGATGATATCTGACTTCATTTTGAAGATTTCTTCATTTTCCTTTGCTAGACTGCTCTCCATTTCTTCCTTGATCCTTGTAGCTTTAAATGTTTTGGCTTTGAGAAGTTTGATGTTAGATTTTTATTTGAAAATTTCTTCATTCTTTGCTTTTAGTTGACATATCATGGTGTTTCTCTCCTTTTTTGCTTCATCAACCTGTTCTTCTATGATTGCCAATGCTTCCATTGTCTTCTCAACTCCTTGTGCTAACTTTCTTGCTTCTTGTAGTTGAGATTTGAGAGAGGAGACCTCTACCTTGTACTGACCAATCTCTTCTTCAAGTTTGTTCAAGCTCTTGTGCCTTTGTTCAAGTTGACTTGACAAGGTATCTTCCCGTTTCTTTGCTTTATCCAATTGATTTGTCATGGCTATGACTTCTTCATGCTGCTTTCTTTTGCTTTGATGAAATTCCTTCCTAAGCTTGGCAAGCTCTTCATCCCTTTCTTGTACTTGAAGCTTGACAAGGTCAACTTTCTTCCTTGTTTGGTCTTGGTCACCAGCTAGTGCTTTCTTCTTAAGTTCCTCGTTTTCGTTTTTCAAATTGATAATCTCTTCCATGGCAGCCATAAGTTGAGCGAGGAGACCTTCTACAAAATCTTTTTCATTCTCTTCATCTTCTAGATCTTCTTTAGCCTTGATATCATCATTCTCATTTTCAGCTTCTGTGATGGGTTCTGGAGTTCTTTCTTGATTTCCATCATCTTAGTGACTGAGGGTCATGGTCAATGCTCCTTTTGAGTGAAGGTCATGAAGTTTGTCCCATATACCCTTTGCTGACGAACATTTTCCTAAATTGTTCTTTATAGAGTCAGGTAGCCCATTCAAGATTGCCTTCATTGGTTTTGCATTGTACTCCTTGGATTCTCCATCCATCATGCTATCAACAATTACTGATTTCCAGATTTCAATGTCTTGAGTCTTTAAGAAATTTCTCATTCTTGCTTCCCATATATGAAAATTCCCATTGAACCACAGAGCCTCCTCAAATTGATTGTCTTCTATTTTAGTGGTAGAGGGAGACACATCCTTAGGAGGATTGGAGACTTTCTTCCTTGACTTTGCCATTAGTGTTCTAAAGATCAACCTTCAAGCTGTTAGGCTTTGAATGAAGGTACTGGCTCTGATACCAATTGTTGGAAATACTGGGGGGGTGAATCAATATTTCTTTTCCAATTGTTATTTTTTCTAGTCAAAAACATTTATATTTAGAACACAAGATGAACAACAAGAATAAATGCTTTTATTAATATAATCTTTGCAATAAAATAGATACAATATATATATGGTTCCAATCTGTTGCCAAGCATCAACTTGGACTTTTGTGAGGCTCCAACCTCCATAGCGCCAGCTCAGTTTTGTCAAGGCACCAACCTTGAACTTAGGAGCACCAACTCCCAGGACACCAATCCTTCCAGTTCTGAGGCACCAACCTCAAGGGCTCCAACCCTCTCCTATCAAGGCACCGACTTTGGATATAGGAGCACCAACTCCAAGGACACCAATCCTTCCAACTTCTGAGGCACCAACCCCAAGAGTTCCAACCCTCTGCCAGTTTACAGCTTCACTGTAGTCTCCATGCAACAGCATCAATGACAACCAGTCTTCATATGAAGGAGTCTTTACAACTCTTCATACTATCCACACAGAGTCTGCAAAAAGTTATCTCATGATGATATCAAATAGCCATCATGATCTCCAATAATGTCTTCACACAACTTCAGTGTGTCTACAATTAACTTCACTAAGCTCTGCACAAGAATCAACTCTCAGTTTCAGGCCTCTGTTCTCACTATCACTGTAAATACTTCAGGTGTAACTGCTTCTCAGTGTTCTAGCTATCTCTTACTTCCCAGAAAACAAATTCACATACGCTTCAATGCTGGTGCTAGTTATTGTTCCCTTCAAGCGATATCAAATGAAACTTTATTTATCCCTTCATAGAATTGTTCTTCATATATCGATTCATTCACTTAATATTGGATCGCCATCGATCCATTCAGTGGGAATACAAAGAAATACCTGGTTAACTGTTGAACGCAGATACACAAAGTAACGAGAGTCCACACCAGGCACGAGTCTTGCCCTCTCGGCTCAATTACAACAATAAATTGACCTCTGTCTCAAACCCCCTCTAATACTCAACCTCTCGCTTCTCACTCAAAACCTAATCATCTCAGCTCCCTTGACTTTCCACTCTTCTCTGGTCTGATATGGCTCCTCTGTTAACTCCTCTGATACTCTGCAGTTCTTCTTTGGCATATATTATATGCAATACTCCCTATATGGTTCCTCCTTAATCTCCCGCTCTTACACTAACTTGGCTTTCCTATGGCTTCTGATACCGCTCCAATACCTCTTCTCTGATAGCTCCTATGACTTTCGATATTCTCTCCAATGGCTTGACTATCTTGGCTTTCCTTTGGTTTCTCCTCATGGCTTCTTGCTCCTGTTTCTTCACGGATCTGCTCTACTTCTCCTTGGCTTCATATCATCATTTAGTATCCTAGAATATTGCCATATTGACATACTCCTGTTGCTTCATGGATTTGCGCTACTTGGCTTCACATCATTGTTTACTGTCCAAAATATTGCCATATTGACATCAATGACAACCTAGATTAACAGCATCGTTGCACACCTGTTTGTGCCATCTTGCCCTGGTGCAACACTCCCGTGCTTCTCGCACTGCTGCCTCACGCTGTCCTGGGAATCCTGCACTGGATCTCCCTCTGTCGCTCCATCTGCATTCGTCTCTACTGACATCCGCCAATACTGCCACTCCTCTTCGAGGCTCTTGTAGCTAGGTATAATCCGAGAGTTGAGTACCTCAAGGATCCTACCCCTCATTGCCTGTAGTCCGTCTGACTACAACTTGATGTCTCCCCACTTCCGCTCAAGTGGTGTGTGTGCACTCATGGCACAGTCGTCGTCTGTCTCCACTTCCTTCTCTTTCCTTGCTGGCGGAACCTTGGTCTCGGAGGCCTGTCCCTTGCTCTTCTTCCTTGGACACTGGGTCGCATAATGACCTAGCTCCCCACAGTGGAAGCATTTGACCTTGGAGAGGTCCTTCTTCTTTCGCTTCTCCTGCTTTCCCTCAGATGCTAGGGCAACATCCACCTCTTCCTCCTGTTCTGATCCCCTTGCTGCTGCTTCTTGCCTTGCTCAGCCTTTTGATCTCTTCTTGGCGAAGAGAAGCCCACATTTACTCCCAATTTGAAAGGGTCGCCCTGCCTAGTATGCTCTGGACAAACACCTTCCATTCTTCTGAGGTTGTGGTTAGGGTTGTTCTGACCATCAATTCTTGATCCAGCATGGCCCCTATGGAAGTCAACTGATCCCGGATCTCCTTCAATCGACCAAGGAAGGGGTCGATCTGTTCTCCCTTCTGCATTTGGTATGATCGCCGCTGATTTTCTAGTAACATCCTTCTCTGCACAGAGGTATGCTGGTACAATTTCTTTAGGGCCTCCCACATCTTATTTGTCGTGTCCTTTTCAGCAATATGTGGTAATACATGGTCCTTGACCCCGTCAAGAATGATTCTCTTGGCCCTCGCCATTGCCTCCTCGTACTTGTCATTATCAGCTGTGTCAACTAGGATAGCTATCATCCTCAAGGCAAAGTGCTTGACACGATTCCTGTCTAGAACGGATAGGATTTTGGCCTTCCAAACTACGAAGTTTGAGGCTCTGTCCAGTCTGTCTTGGTCTCTTACCCCGTTCACTGCCATCTCGCTGCTCCTCTACTTCCCTCATGGAAGTTCTTGGTGTGACTCCATTTGAGCCTCGATTTCCTTCCTGGAAACCCTTTTGCCAATGTCGAGATGCCCCCACTCCAATCGTTAGTGCAGCTGCACCACTGATCCGGATTTCTCGGCTAGAAATCCTCAGCAGCAACTCCCTCCTCCTTGGCCTTGTCCTGTTAGATACTGTTCTGACTCACCAGCTCCACTCTGCAACTTACCCATAGCCACCTAAACCCCAACAAATTGAAGGTTAGAGCTCCTAGGCTTTACGCGATCCCGGCACCAGAAAATCAGCTTCCTCAGCCAACTGCGTAAGACCTCCTAGCCTCTGCGTGGCTCTGCGTGAGCCTATCTTTGCCTCCCTCAGCCTCTGCACTACCTCTTCTTGGCTCAAACTTAATGACGCAGACATTGCATCACCCCTTCCTTGCTGCTTCTCTGCTAGGAACAACTTCTGTCACTTAGGACAATTGTTTTTTGTTGTTGCTGCTCTGCTCGGTTGATGTCCTTAGTTCTCCTGTGATTTTCAACCATGCTCTGATACCATGTTGGAATTTCTAAGTCTAACTGTTAGAAGCCCTTCATGTACTTTACTGATTTATTCCTACCTACTTGTTCTGTTAATTAACGAGTTATTTACCATGTAAATAGTGGAAATAAATAAATGTACATGCTCAACACATTACAGATCATCAACTGAAGGAAACAAAAACAAGCACACAAGTGACACCTTTGTTTTTGGACTAATGTCCTCGGAAAAACCTAATGCGGGAAAACCAGTGCAGCTATTTGAGGGTTTGATTTATTAAGCAGTTTTAGAATGCAATCTGGGTGCCAAATCCGGCTCACCCAACAGAGAAAAATCTCGGAAATAGTACCTCTCTACTCGAAAATAGATATTCCGGCTGAAACCCTAGATAAACACTCCGGCAGCTCCACAGCTCCAATATGCGCCACGAAACCCCAACGTCAGCCTCTAGGGACTACATTAGCCCTTCCTAGCCCAACGTTAGCTCAGCGTCACTCCGACTTGGCCCGCGTCAGCGTCTGGAGGCATTGTGTCACTCCTCTGGCCCTCTGCGTCACTCATGCTAGCCCTCTGAGGCACTATGCAGCTCATGGCTGCCTCTACATGAGCCCTAGCTGGCTCTGCATGAACCTTTCGCTGGTTTTGCGTCCCTCTCTTCGGCTATTGTGTTGATCCTCCCGGTGCTATCTTTGCCTCTCTGTTTCTGTATTCACTACCCCTCAGCTGCAACTCTGATCACTCTCTCAACTTTTTCAGCAAACCCAACCCCAGAAAGTCGAAATCTTGATCTCTTGGTGTGTTCTCCAAGTGACCCTCAAGTCTCCTCTTATACTTTTCTTGTTGACAAATCAACGACTGAGATTAAGTCCCTAATCAACGGCTAAGATTAGATCTGGCTTGATCCATGAATTTTGGACCATTCTAACACAGTTTTATATTAATTCACATTAATATTTTATTTTCCCCAAGTTTAGACTTAGGGACACCTTTAAAAATATAAATTATTTTAATATTTCCAAAACTATTTAGAATTTGCCCAAACCCTTTTTGGGTATTGGAGATCTCATGTGCCTTAGCCTCTCCACCAATTTTCGTGGCTAGAGCACATTCGATGCTACCCCAAATCAACACTGCATCCTATGATACATCTAGCTTCCTCCAGTTGGTAATCATAAGTGTCGACATGAGTTTACATTCCTTCATTTTGAACCTCTTCATGATATCCATAGTATATCTTTGTTGCCTAAGGCAGATCTCCCCATCTATCTACAATACTTGCCTAGGAAATAATGCATCAGTCCCAAATCCTTCATCTCGAACTTAGTTGCCAAGTCCCTTTTACAGTCCTCTGTGAGCCCTGATGACTCTGTCATAAATAGATCATCTACATAAAGTACTAGAATGAGCGGTTCACCTCCTACCATCAAATAATAGAGGTTTCAATCTGCCTCACTGTTCATGAAGCCCATCTACTGCAAGTAGCTATTAATCCAACCATACCATGCTTTGGGAGCTTGTTTGAGTTTGTATGGTGCCCTCTTCAACCTGCAAACATGTGTATCTCTCTCATGCATCTCAAATCCCTCTGGTTTTGTTCGATATACATCTTTTCTATCACCTCGTGTGAGAAAGCTATCTTGACATCCATTTGGTGAATCTTCCATCCCATTTGTGCTACTAGAGATACTATGGCCCTAATAGAAGTGAATCTGGCCATTGGTGTGTAAGTCTTCTCATAGTCTATGCCTTCCTTTTGCACATACCCTTTGGCCATGAACCTAGCCTTATACTTCTCCATGCTTCCATCTACAAGATAGTTCATCTTGTAGATCTAATGAGAGCCAACTACTGGCCTATCCAATGGTCTAGGCATGACCTCTGATACATCATTAATCATGATGGAGTTGTACTCCACCATTGCATCTTGCCACACCTGATGTTGTGTAACCTCTTGATAAGTAGAAGGCCCTTTGTCAATGACCTCTGTCACTAATGCCTTGTACTTATCTAGTTGTTTACGCTCTTTAGTGCTTTCCTTAGGAGCTCCCATGAACTCTTATGCATCCTTCAATGTCTGGATCACCTCTGTGTTTCTTCTTTTGCTGGTGGTGGTTGGAGCTTCATGCTCTTCATCCTATACCTATTGCTCCGTCTGTTGAGAACTCTCTGGACCACCTGCATCTAAGCTAGTGATTGTACTCGTAATAGTACTTGTGGTCTGCTATCCCTGCAGTTGTTGCTCAACTCTTGGAGCTTCTGTTGGCCCACTCTGATCATTAGTTGGCAACTCGCAAGATCTTCTAAAGGATTTCTCCTCCTGAAATTTGACATCTCATTTCACGATGATCCTTCTACTACTAGGAATATAGATCTTGTATGCCTTGGATGTTTTATTGTACCCAACAAAATAAATCTTTTCTGCAGTCTGATCCATTTTGGTGCATTTATCATCTGGCATGTGACAATAAGCTATACTGGCAAATTATCTAAAGTTCCCAACCTTTGGCTTCTTCCCTGTAAAGGCCTCCTTTGGTGTTATCTTTCCCAATGCTCTGTGAGGAGCCCTATTTTGTATGTACACTATTGTGCTACATGCCTCTCCCCATGGAAACTTGGGCATATCTTAGTCATATAACATCGCCATCGTTTCCCTCACTATCGTCATGTTCTTTCGCTCTATGATCCCATTCTGTTGTGGGTTGTATGGCATTGTCCACTCTCTTCTGATACCCTCCTTTGCACTAAATCTCGCAAAGGCCTTATCTGTGTACTTGCCTTCATGTCCATTTGAAGTACCTTGATCTTTTTGCCTGTCATGTTCTCCACAAGAGCCTTGAACTCTTAGAAGCGACTGAAGACCTTGTTTTAAGAAATAGATCTAGGTTTTCCTGTAGAAGTCATCGATGAAGGTTACAAAATATACATAACCCCTGAGAGATCTAGTAGGCGGTGGGCCACGAATATCTAAGTGTATCAACTAAAGTAGACAACTAACTCTATTGTCACTCCTTGGGACTATTGCTTTGTAAATTTCCCAAGTACACACCCCCTGCACACATTGTCATGTTTTGTGCTCAATTCTGGAACTTTTGTCACGGTTTCCCTAAGCATCCTGAGTGCCCCATGATGTAAGTGTCTCATCCTCCTATGCCATAGCTCTCCCATGTCTCTGCCACTGCTACTGCTACTATTAATCAATGCCTTTGGCGAATCAAATTGCAACTTGTATAACTTGTTACTTCCAATTCCAATCTGTTTGACCTTCTTCCAACTCAAATGTTTGATGTACACCTTCTTCCCCATGAAGTAGACATCATATCCCCTGTCCTATAGTGCAGAATCTCAAATCAAGTTCATGCCTAAACTTGGCACATGCAACACATCTATAACACTATTTCTCTTTCCTGACTGCCTCTGAATGTTGATGTTACCTCTCTCGACTAAAGTACATTAGCCTTGTTTCCCATCTGTATCTGGAAGTCCATATCTTCTTCCTTATAATTGGAAAAATATTCTCTAACCGCTGTCATATGTGTTGATGCTCCACTGTTGATATACCATACTCCTATGGATGTAGAGCTAGAGAGGCAAGCTATGAGAGCGAATTCACCCTCTAGCCTCGAAGACAAAATATCAATGTTTGTTGAAGCTGTTGTCTGCTTCCCCTTCTTATCTCCCTTCTTCTGGTTAGGACATTGACTGACATAATGTCCATGTTGACTACAACCGAAACACTTGACCTTACTCAGGTCTTTCTTCTTATTTTCTCCCTTTGAACGTAATCCCTTATTGTATCCTTTCTTCGCCTTCCCTTTACCTGCTAGGGCCACATTTTCCGGCTCCTTATCAACCTTCGGTGTTTTCCTATTGTTTCTACTACTTCCATTAACCATGTTGAGCCTCAACTCCTCCTGAGTAAAGTCACTCCATAGGCAATCCCATCCTAAGAGTGTATCTTTCCCATTTATCACTTTGACGATCACATTCCACTCCTTGGAAAACACATTTAGAGCTATTTGCACCAGTTGTAGCCAATTCATCCCTGACAACTTGAACTCTGGTGAGATAAGAAGTCACGTCTTCACCCTTTTGCATCTAGATGGTCCCCAACTTCTCTCAGAGATTCAATGTCCCATTTTTTGTAGGATTTTGGTACAAATTTACAATTGTGTCCCACATTTTCTTCGCTTTGTCCTTCTTTGTGATATTTGAAACAATATGGTCCTTGACTCCATCAAGGATAATCCTCTTGGCCTTGGCATTATCCTTTCTGTAGGTTGCTAGATGTTGTGGATTTGTTGGTACGACTATCCCATTAGTTGCATGCTCCTTCAATCCAAACTCGTCCAATAGAAAAGACATTTTGGCTTTCCAAACACCAAAGTTGGAGGCTCCATCCAATCTGTCCTGATCTCTCAAACCTGTTGCGACCATCTCTAGAAATATGGAAATATAGCGAAACTCAAATAAATCTAGAGAAAATAAATTGGGTTATAAACCCTTGGCTTTCTCTTCCTGTGTCTTGTGCTGATTTCCTCCTGTAAACCCCTGCGCTTTAGATCTGCTCTGATACCATGTGAAATTTCCTTAATTGCAATAACTTGAAACTAATCTTCTATCTACTGGAGATTATTTGTCTTTAGAATTAAATTAAGGAAAATAATGATTAAATCACTACTACAATTTTCATAAATGATAACAGGAATTGAGAAATTTAATGTGCACACAAAATAATTGACACCAGTATTTTTGGACAATTTGTCCTTGAAAAAACCCTAGTGCGGTGAAAACCAATTTAGCAAATGAGGGTTTTATTATCATTCAGCAAAAATGAGAATTGCAATCTGCTTGCCTCTCTCTGGAAATGCTCCAACAAATATTTCCTCCACTGGAAAAATCAATTTGGGAGCAAAAGTTTCCCTTCTACAAAACCACACAGCCTCTTGACTACAACTCGCACTTCCTGCCCGCAACTCACATTGGCAAAATTGGAAATGCATACGACCCTCTTTGAAACTCACACTGCCTCCGGAAATTTGTTCCGTTGATAATCTCTGCCTCCTGCAATTCGATTGAGCAACTCACACCTCCTCCAATATCCGTCTCTTGCAAATAGAAATTGAATTGTTGCCTAGCTATGTGCATAGGCTAGTATGGCCTCACTGCAGAATAATGTGGCCTTCCTTCCTCTCCTTGGAAATTGGAAATCATGAAGAAAAATTCCTCTGAAACTCTTCTATGTTGAAACCTCTGCTACTAGTGTCTCCCTTGCTCGAACTACGCCCTTGTTTTCACTGCAAACTAGGTGATTCAAATTCCTTGATGTGTCTCCAACTAACCCATCGATTTGCTCTTATAATCTCTCGTTGATGAATCAACAGCCATGATCTAATCACAATCAATGGCTATGATCATCTTGACCCCTTCTTATGACTTTTTTAGAAGTCACTAGAGCCAAATTGATTTAGCTCAACTAATCCGATTCAATAAAACAATTTTCCTAAGTTAGACTTAGGAAAATACTTAATAATTGGCTAATTAATCTAATTAAGACATTTTCCTTAAAAATATTTTTTGTGTCTTGGAGATAATTATCTTCCTATGATTGTTAGCCTCTTAGACATCAATAGAGACTAGAACACTTGTCTGAGCTACTCATAGACTAACAAATTGCACTGATAGAAACGAAGAAGCATTGTCTCAAAATAGAAGCTACCCCAAAAGGTCAAAGGAGTGGAAAAAGTCAAGCTGCCAAGATGGCGTAGAAGCTGTCAGGATGACATGGAATGTGACAAGATGATGTGGAGAAGATGAGAGGATGTGTCAAAATTCTAAACGAGACTCGTTTCTAAAGTGTCAAGGTCGTCATTTAATGGAGATCAGGACTGGTTGTTAATGGGAAATATTCCCATTCCCTTAAGCCTATTTCCCCACAAGTTTTAACAAGAGGAACAATGGGACAACTTTCCAAAAGGTCAAGGTCTGAGGTCGACAATTAATAGGAATCAAGTGTGGAAACTAACGAAGGAGAATTCTCATCTCGGGTTTTGTTGCCCTGGAAGTTTTGAAGGGAGGAAAAAGGGCTTGCATTCCAAATCACCAGGGCTCGGGAAAAGTATGAAGTGGTCATGCACGCAGTCACGAGGAGCAACTACCAAGGAACTTTGATAATGTAAGGGGTTTAAATATTACAAGGAGGCGCAATCAAAAGATGAAGACAGAGGATAAGCAACAATTAAGGAAGATAATTTATGTCCCAGAGTTTGTCTCCCTGGGAGTTTCAAAGGTAGACCTAAGTGCGTTTGATACAAAGGCTTCAGGGTTTGGGGTTAAGTCTAGCGGTTATGCCCGTGGTCACAAAGTACTGTCCCGTTTGTTGAAAGGAAGATTTGCTAAGGAGAAAGGGGATGTGAAATCAGATTGGCTTGCATATAGTTATAATATAAAAAATTCTTCATGCGCTCTTATATGAACATCATCGTTCCATGGTCAGGATTCAGGGAATGTTTCCAGTGCATATATGAGAGGCTTGAATATGATGGTTTTGCGCTTGTCTTGGGCCTGCACTGCTTTTGATACAAGCTTGGTTTCAGTGACTATCTAAAAGGTTTTGTGCTATATGTTATCTCTCCACCCTTGTAGCTCCTCCCACTTAACTTGTAAAGTTTTAAAAAGGGATTTATTTCCCATGGTTGGATTGAGGGAAGCGCCTATCCGATTAGGGATTTGTGGGGATGTTGGTCAAATCCTGCGGTTGCATCAAAGAGGTATCAAAGTAGGTTTTAAATCTGTGTATTTGAATGATTGAGGAATTTGGTAATACAAAGGAAAACCAGCGAAGGAGATATCGGCAGAGGAGTTGTTTTAGACAAAGCAAGGCATTATAACATGACCAAATTTGTAGAAACTCAAATGAGGTAAAGTTTTCTTTTGTTTTCAATTCATATTGATTTTGAAGATTGATGATTACAGGATGAAGCTTGAGAAAAACATTGAGGATCTTGGTAGGAAAGTAGAACATAATGTTTTGAGTTGAAAAACATTGAAGGTCTGCAACAATGAAGGAATAGCTAGCAAAGGATTGGAAATTGAAGGCGATTGTAGTAGAAGGTTGAAAGCACTGAAGCACTCTCGAGGAGGATTGTTCTGAAAAAATACAGAGCATATGTGTTTTTGAAAGAGAATTGGTTCAGTAAAGTGGACCAAAAGGGCGATTATTGAACATAAGATCTTGGCACAGATATTATAAAGAAGAATATGATGTTTTTTTTGTTAACTCTGGTTGTGAAGAATTGTGTTTGCAAGTAACAAAGAGGGAAGATTGGTAGAAGCTATGACAGTGAAATAAACCATGACAGAAGGAGAGGGAGCAAACAAATATCTCAAGTGAAGAAATTGTGATAGAACCCCAGCAGCAAGATGAAATTGTTGAAGAGAGGATAGAAGAGTTCTCAAGAGAAGAGAAAAGTGGGGAGATGAAGATGCAAAAGCCAACAACTTTGGAAGCTAAGGAGAAGAGGTGCTCAAGAAAAGGTTCTATTACAAAGAACTAGAGAAAAGGAGGATATTGAGAGGATGACTTGGTATTGGTGACAAGTTACAAACTTGTTGTAGAGATGGGAAGGCTTGTTGCAACTCACGAGTGGACAAGGAGAGTTCATACAAGAAAGGAAGAATGTTTACTGATAGTCAAGACAAGGGTTCAGAGAGAAGTCATAATAAGAGAAGAAAGGATGCCAAAATTGCTGGCACAAGGAGGATGAGTGATGAGGAATTTGAGAGGGAGCTGGTTGAGTTAAGAGCATAACTCAATCATGTGAAACAATTTTTACAAGACCAAGGATATGGTTGGACAATAAAGAGGAAGGTGATATGGCATCCATTACAAATGCAGCTGAGGCAAGGGATGTATGATAGGTTAAAGGAAGAACTCAGAGCAACTGAATATAATTTAGTTGTTTTTGGACAAGGTTTATTCCTTGACGCAGAGGAAGCCAGAGATGTCGAGGAGCAATTTATTGAAAACTTGATGAACTATGAGATTAGTTCGGATCAACATGAAGATGAGGTGGCTGAGGCATCAAATGCCTTATGTTTTTGAATCTGACATTTTGTGTATGATTGTAGGTTTGGAATGTAATGACCAACACTTAAATGACGTGCTTATACATGTTGATGAAGAAATGAGACTTCTAGAAGAGATGGCTAAGATGGAAAGATTTATAAATGAGCATGTGTTTATTGGCCTTGAATATGGTGAACTTAGCAGGGAAGCTATCATAATGAAGGAAGTTGAAGACATGTTACCCACCACCTGTGGGTGAACCCTATAGGAGAAATTTTCTCCTATATTTGTCTTCGGTCGGCAACAAGAAGCCACTTGCAGCCACTTGATAGCTCGATGTGCTACCATTCTTTGCCACTTGATATGGTTGTTGTGTACCCTTGCTCATTTGTCATGATCGTATGCTTGGAAGTGGGCCTTCCAACCCCGAAGGTATGATTCTTCATTATGTAATTAGGTTCTTATGCTTGTTTTTCTTGGGCACACTCCGGAATGGATTACTAGGGGGGACTTGGAGGGAAGAAAGGGCTTCGATTGCACTCTTGTTTCCTTACCTCTACTAGGGGGTTAATCATGTATCCTAGTCCTGTGGGAGCTCCTTTATTGGCTACTAGCTTTAGGAGTGGCACTACATGGGAAACCCTAATTTTGGTTGCATGGTCCCACTTACAATATATCTCACTCCCCTCCACTCATTACAAGCCCTTTTCACATTTTCCCCATCCCAATCCACATTTTTCCATTGGGTCTGTTACCCACCATTTTGTGGGTAATATCCCTGGGAGAAATTTTTTCTCCAAGATGGTCCTCAACTAGTAGCCAAAAGCTCCTTGTAGCCACCTGTTTTTTCATTGTACCATTTCTCCGCAACCTGAGCTATCCATGTGGTCCCTCGCCCATCTGCCATGATCATATGTTTGAAGGTGGGCCTTCTGAACCTAAAGGTATGCCTTGTCATTTAGAAACTAAGTATTGTAGTTTGCTTGTCATGGACACTTTTGGGCATGGATTAATGGGGGGATTCAACGAAAAGAATGGGCTTCGTCTGTACTCTTGTCCCCTAAAGCCCCTTTAGGTATTAACCTTGGATTCTAGTCCCGTGGGATATCTTTTACTGACCATTTGGTTCTAGGGATGGTATTTCACGGGAAACCCCGATTTTGGTTGCGTGGTCCCACTCCCTTATCCGCTTATATTACCCTCTTTCCATTCATTATTAACCCATTCATCATTTCTCCCGCTTGGGTCCACATTCCTCTGTTGGGTCCACATAAGGTTATCTTACCCCTTCCCTTTGCCCACACCTTGGGTCATGGCTTGGAATGAAGCTCAGAGGTTGATGCAGCTAAAAATAAAGATAAAAGGATATATGGCCACATTCAACAGGAAAATGTACCACAAAATGAAAAATATGGTTAGGACAAATACATTTAGCACGTGGGGAAAAGCCAATACATGAGCTCTACCCCATCGTCATGGCCATCACCCTGGTTCCTACAGGTTCCATGAACCTTCTTCATCATATAGGATCCCATGATTGTCCCAATCCCTGGTGGGTGATGAACTGCCCCACC
Source organism: Pinus tabuliformis (assembly GCA_031772625.1). NCBI lineage: Eukaryota > Viridiplantae > Streptophyta > Pinopsida > Pinales > Pinaceae > Pinus > Pinus tabuliformis. The sequence continues at coordinate 2,022,477,767 of CM062818.1, read as the reverse complement.
TTGAGAGGGGGAATTCACTGCTACATTTTATACATCATGCTCTAACCCCTTGTGCCCGGAGCAATTAATCAAAGAAAATCATAAAAAGGCAAAAGACATATAAAGAAGGGTGAAAAAATCAAGGTCGGGGCACCTCATGTATCAGGATTGCTCCCTCCTACACATTATAAACCCAAGTGTGGGCTTCCCTCTTATTAGCTACCCTTGTACCCCAGCATATGGCCCAGGGCTGCCCCTTTTCATCCCCTACTTCATTCACTTATCTATCACATGGCACCACATTTTGAATGATGTACCTTGATTGTATTAGCCCCTTTAGAAGTGGAAACCACCTGATAGGATTATTGGTTAACCCCATTTGGTGTTTAGGAGACATTGGCACATCGCAAAGCCCATTATAGAAGGGCATGCCATTATGAAGTCCCCACTTGTGGTCCATGATTAGGTAAGATCATTTACTCGATTTCTCTAATGACTTGTTGTACTGGAAGGCTAGGGGACGCATTGGATCTTATGCAAAATTGCAAATGGTTTCCATCTTGGGTTTGGTCTCCCTATACAAGGTCCTAACCCTCCAGAGGGTTACATTGGCACATGTAGGGTGAGCATTAAGAGCCATGGGCCTCCACAACAACAAATTGCACTCCATAGATCCCCACAACCATTCAGAGATTGCTTGTGGTTCACATATTGGACGAGGAGGATGCACCTAATCCGTCATGCCCAGCTAGCCCCAAATCTACACCATACACTTGGCAGATAATCCAGGACTTGCACAATGATGTGGCATCACCTACACCATCATCCTAGCCCTTGCAGGTGATCTACAGGCATCTTCGATTTGTTTGGAGACCCATGAGGACACTTGTGTGCCCCCACATGTCATTTGGAGCACCACAGGTTATTACAAGGGGCCAACCCCTTGTCCACTGCTTTTGAGGGTCCTATTCTTCATTATGGCACCCATGGACCTCATTAGGCCTCTTAGAGGGCCCTACGACATGCATAGATTATTATTTGACCTCTTGAGAGGCTTACTTTTTCATTTATGAGCTAGTTTGGTGGGCTTGTCACCAAAAGTTGTATTATTAGAACATTATTTTATTTTTGGGGCTTATGTAGGCCAAGGAGGCTAATTCGAACTCCTAAGTTGTGTATAAATACAAGTGAGATGAGTTCATTTCTCATCATCACTTTGGTTTGGATCTCTTATCTCTCTTGAGATTTTTGCACTTTTCTAAGGATGAATTGGAGCTTTATGGATGAGTTTTGATGTATGGATATTGGTCTATCTTCTCTTGGAGCTTCTTTATTGTCAATTGTGAATGGTTGGATATACTCTATTACATGTAAGTGCGTAATTTTTGATGTTATTCTTGTTTACTTTTGTCATATATGTTGGATTGGGATTTTCGTTGTTCTAGGACTAATTGTTGCATGCATTTACTGCTTAATATTGTGGAATTCGTCTCTATTATAGCATGCCATCAATGTATGGGCTTTGTAATGGGAGTGAAATATCCTGGGGTAAAATTTCACCTTGACAAGCCATTCCTCTTGCACATCGAAGTATAAAACCTGCAAGATTGCTTCTTCTTGACCTAGAAGAAGTGATCTTGAGGCCTCCTTGACCGGGAACCAATAAATCCTACTCTTTCTCAAAATAGACTCCATTCTCCCAAAGATTAAGGCACTGGTCTACCAAGGGTGGTCACTAAAATCCATATTTTCTCACATCCTTCTGGGACTAGTGACACTGGGGTGTCTAGGGCATCAATTTCCCGACAACCTAGCCATGAAAAAAGATCGATCTCCTAGGGTCTCTTGCACTGGCCTTTCCTCTAGCTCTCCTCCAATTTTGAAGTCATTCTGACTGTGGAGTTGGGAGAAAAGTCAAGCCCTAGCTCCAGGATTAAAACTTGCCCTGCCATCCCCAAGGGTAGTACCTCATAGGATCAAGACAACATTTCAAGTGAAATTCTTTCTTTGATCCTTTCCTCCACCTTGTCTAGTGTAAGAATATCATTGGTTGTTTCGTACTTTCCTCATACCCAAGACCGGGTCCACTTGGTCCCGTGTGGTCCCACTCCTTTAAAAGATCATTCTTCAAGAACCATCTAGGATACCAATTCTAACAAGGATTCTAGGGATTGAGGAACTCCTTCACAAGCCTATATCCATAAATCTAACCCTCAAAATCCTCTCTTCCTTTCCCCATAATACATAATACCTTGCTTAGTGAGAAAGAAAGCGCCATATTTCAAACTTTTTTGGGAAAGGGTTTGTTGGGTCACTCATATTCATTGACTTATCATTCATTAGTGACTCCATACATATCGGGTCTCCTCCCATCGATGAAAGTCCGTAAATAGAAAGGAGCCTTAGTTGAGGTGACAGTGGGCTAAGTCTCCATTTGTTGCCCTTGGCCTAGCATTTTCCCTTTAGGGATTCCCCTTAGGTCCCTTGCTAGTTTGAGCAGTAACAAGGTGCAGAAGGTGTTAGCCTCCCCTTCACCTTGTCCACACCTTGGGTCGGGCCTAGAATGTTGCCTCAGAGGTTGATGCAGCTAAAAGAAAGATAAAAGCATAATATGGCCACATACAATAGGAAATGTACCACAAAATGCAAAAGATGGTCAGGACAATAAAATTTAGCGCGTGGGAAAAACCAAGCATGATCTCTATCCCCTATCATTATGGCCATCACCCTAGTTCCTAGGGCCCCTATGAGTGCCCCTTCCATCATCAAGGAACCCATGAATGTCCCAACTCTTGGCGGGTTATGAACTGCCCCTCCTTAAGGGGGTAATCACTACTACGTCTTACACATCATACTCTCATCCCCTTGAGACCCGATTAGTAAAATAAAGAAAAATCCATAAAAGGCAAAAGGAAAATGAAGGGTGGAAAAAAAAGGTCGGGGTAACCCACATACCAAGATTGCTTCCTCCTTACATTCATACACCAAAGGTGTGGGCCTCCTTCATCATAGCTACCCTTGTACCAGGGCATGTGGCTTGGAGCCTTCTCCTTTTTCCCCACTCCATTCCATCATCATTTCACATACCACCTACCACTTGATGGGTGTAATTTGGATCTTGTCATTCTCTTAGAGGTTGACACCACCTAATAGGGTCCTTCATTAACCACTCCTACCCAAGAAGGAACACCAATACATGTTCAAAGCTCGAATATGGAAGGGAAAGCGACTATGAAGTGTCCACTTTTCCCCCTGATTAGCGAGCTTATTTACTCAATTGCACTAATGGATTGTTGTATTGGAAGGTGAGGAGACACATTAGATCTTATATAGGGTTGCAAGTGGGTTTTCATCTTGGAATTGGCCTCCCTATATGGGATCCAAGCCCTCTAGAGGGTCATAATGGCATTTTTAGGTGAGCGTTAAGAGCCATGGGCCTCCAACCATGCAGAGCATTGATTTCCACACCATGGGCTTCTTTAGCACCACTATTTGCTTGCTTGTGCCCTAGTTATACAAAGATGATGATGCACTTGGACCAAGTTGCCCAGTCGGCTACACATTGCACTCGACACTTGGTAGCTGATCCAGGGCCCAGAGGAGGTTATATCTTTTCCACAGAGACACAAGTGGGCATGTGTCATCTTATAGCCCTCATTGATGGAGCATCGACTTGATCTTGAGCCATTTTGAGACCTATTTGGAGCCCACAGAGCCCAAATTGGGGTTTGGAGATGTTTTGTAACATTTGGAGGGTATCCCCCTCTTATTCATCATTTTTTAGGCCCTCACTCTCATCCTTAGCAAATGAGGGCCTAATGTTTCCCTTCTAGGCCTCCATGGCATCCTTGTGTGGGCCTAAGAAGACGTATTCAATTTAATTTTTGAGCTATCATGGTTGGCTTGTAACCATGAGTGGGTTACTTGACATTTTAGGCATTGGAGGGGCTTTGTCTTTTAATTTTTGAACTCATAACTCATCTATAAATAGATGAGAGCTAATCTCATCTCAATCATCATCACTTGGATTTTCGATCTCTCTTATTGAGAATTTCGGACCTGCAATTAGTGGATGGATTTGGATGATTTAGATGCATTTTGGTGTTTGGAAAACTTCGTTATCTCCTTTGGAACTTCATTTTGGCATTTTTATGGATGGATATATTCTTCATTGTCTTGTAAGTCATGTTTAATGCTATATTTATGATTTTGATTAATGTCTAATGCATGGAATCTTGTCTCATGGTTTTCAGTGTGCCCTAATTGATGAAACTTTGTTTAAACATTGAAGCTATTGGGAAATTTTTCTTGTATTACTCATGGATAATGAATGAATGAATGTTCCTAGAGGATTTCTCACTTTTGCATCCTCGAAACTCCATTAATAATTGCAATCAAAGTGTAAATCTAGAAGTTATTTTGTTGCTGCTTCCATTTAGGGTAGCAAAATTCCTTCTAGGTCTCCTTGAAGAGCGAGTTCCCTTCTCAAGATTATCTTTGAATCCAATTCTCCCAATTGCTAAGCACTGGTCTTAAATCCAGGGTGATCACTCACAAATTGATAAATCTTCTTTCTTTGACCTCCTCCTTACCTTGTTTTCCTCATCCCATTAATGATAAGGAGGCCTCTATAGGGCTGGGTGTGAAATCCATTAGAGGAGTACATTTTGAATTTCACTTGGATAACTATCTTCCTTAGTGGATTTATTACAATGCAATATTCGGAGATTTGATGCCCTAGCCTTCACACCAAGTGGGAATCCTAGAAACGAATCCTTCAACTTGGGGATTTTCTTCAATGCATTTGCTTTAGTACTTGTTGGAGTAAATCATTATTTTCCTTTTCAATCTCCTACCTTGACCTTGGATGACCGTATATATCATATCAAACGTCAACCCTAGGTCTCATGTAGGATCTTTCCAAGGGCTTTTTCATGGAATGTCTTACAAGCTTCTCCCAAAATTTGCACATTGTTGAACCTTTCCATTGAATGAGGCACCTTGCCTCACTCCAACCCTATCCTAAACATATCTATCATAAGTTAGGAATACTGGGACTCCTCCTATCGGTGAAAATCTGAGAAGAGAAGGGGACTTAAGCTATGGTGACAAAGGACCTTTGTCCCAGGGTGTTGTGCCCTCTAGCTTTTGCATATTTTACAAGGCCTTCTAGTTTGTGCAACAACATTTTTGGTGTTTTTTCCGGGGACACGAGACATGTGTCTTGTCCCTATATGACATCATTGATATATCCTTTTAGCGACTCCATTGGAAGAACAAAGCCCTATTTTTCATTGAACTTCAAAGTCAATGCTTGTAGGGTGAAGCAAGCACCTATTAAGGCATCTCTAAATTCACCTTGGCGACTCTACATGATTGATATGTGTAACCTAATAGGATGTCTTATTTTGATGAATTCGAGCCCTGGACCTCACTACCATCCCTGGGTACCCTAATCATGTCACCTGAAATACTATATGTGGGGTGCCCAAGTTTGATGGTGATCTGCTTTCTGCAATTAATCATGTAGCACAATTTTCTGCATATACCTCAAAGGCTCAAGTGGTTCACCACGATGTCCTCATAATGTTATTCATGATATCCCTCCATGCTCATAATTCATGGTTATATAATTACAAACCTAGGAGCATCTTGTTAATTGAAGCATTCTTTGATGGATTTCTTGAACATTTTCAAGCTTGCCAAGTATTAGATATTCAAGAGGAAGCCTTCATTGGAAATGAGAGGATCATGAAGAAAGGGATTCCCTAGAAAGTAGAATGGAAGATGGCCCCATCTTTCTCAAGGATGTTGTCTCTGAAATTGTATATATCAAGGACCTTGATGGAGATGATCATGATAGCCCCTTGGACTTTGACGTTAGTGATTACTTCTATATTGAGGAAGGGAAGTGGGAGATTGATCACCACCACTTTGGAAAAGACCCTATTTATGATACTGATGATGATACTGATAGGACCTTTGTCTTGCCTTTTCCCTCATATCACGAAGACGAGGTAACTATCTCCCAACCATATGTTGGGAATGGTGGGCCCATGATGGTTTTCCCTTTTCGATGTGATCCTCATGATGAGTATCATAATTGTGATGATCTTCCTTGCCAGCCGCCTCCTTTTCCTTCCCATCATGACCTTAGGACTTTATGAAGTGTGACATCCCTGAGAAGGACCATGATGAGGATGTTATGTCTGAGGTAGCCCTTCATCGGAGATTCATGAGCTTGATTGTAGATATCTTTATCTTTTGGCTAGAAGAGAGGATACAATGGTACAAGCTACATCCCCCTTTTCCCTCCTCATTCATTATCCTTAGCACTTAGCTGTTTTATTTTCCCATCTCCCGCCCTTGTGATCCTACATATGATTCTTCCTATCTTTGCTTTGGGATTTATTTCATGAATAATCATAGGGGCATGTGTTCTTATATTGATCCACTAATATGTTGGTTGCATTGGTTGTATGATTACATTGAGCATTTGCATAATGTGGCCATGCATCTTAGAGTAGGATGCATTGCATAATGATTTTTGCATTAGAATTTAATATCATATTAGCTTTTTCATGCTACATTAGGTGCATTTAGAGTAGATTTTATTCCCTGTTTGATTTTATCATCAAACAAAAGCATGGGTGATCAAAGTACGCCTTTGACACATGTTGTCTCTATTTGCTTTTTTGTTGACAAGGGGACTTAGGCTGTGTTGACAATGGGCCTTTGTCCTAGGGTGTTGTTGTGATATCTAGCTTTTGCCTATTTTACAAGGCTTGCTAGTTTGTGTAGCAACATGACATACATTAATTTTTGTTCAAGAGGAGGATGGAATAGCTGTTAGTTTTTGTAGCATCAGATGTGTTCTAGCCTTGAAAATTTGTGGAGAGGATGGAATACATGAGATCTCCAAAGTCCATAAATCGTTTATGGAAATTTCGCCTAGAAATGACTTAATTAGATTATTAGTCAATTTTTAAATATTTCCTAAGTCTAAGCTTAGGGAATATGGCTAATTAATCAGAATTAATTAATTCAAGGCCTGAATGGTCTAGAAACTCACATGGATGGACTTCAAGTTAATCCTAGCCATCGATTAAGATTTAATCTTGGTTGTTGGAGTCCCAACAGAGGATTATAAGAAGATGTTGATGGGCACCTGGAGAATACACTTGAGAAGTTCGATTTCATGAGCAGATCAATTTCCAAAGTAGTAGCAGTCAGTTGCTGGAGAGAGAGCCAGTGAGATCGAAGCAGTGAGAGAGGGGAAGAGACAGTGAAGTTGGAGGAAAGATTCCAGATCTAGTGAGAGAATTTGCAGAGAGGCAAGTGAACATAGTGAGGCTGACGCAGAGACAACGTAGTAGCCTCTGGAGGCAATTTCAAAACTGTTGGGGAAAGTCGAGTTTCAGTGCCGGAAACTAGACAGATGTTCTAGAGGCCAGGCGAGACATTTACCCAGACAACAGTAGACCAGACGACTTGAGGACAAGTTGGTTGGAACTGAGTGCATAAGTGATCGCGCTAGGGTGACGCAGTAGCTTCACAGATCCAGTTTGGACGACTCAATTTGAGCTGAGGTCAGAGCCCTGATTTGCCTGTGGAGTGAGGAAATTTCCTCACTAGATTTTTCTTGCCAATATTTCTGAGTAGGATTGCCATTTTTGGCATCTAGTTGTACTTAGATTATTTCACTACTGCTTAATATTAAAACCCTCAATTGCTGCACTGGTTTTCCCAAGTTGGTTTTTTCCGGAGACATTTGTCCAAAAATAACTGTGTTATTTTGTGTATCTGTGCTAGCATATCTTCCAGCGTTTATTCTTCTGCAGTTTTATTTGTGTACATTGCAGTGTGATTTATTCAGTATTTGTTGTAGCAAAGAGTAAATAAATTGTTAAATAAAATCAACAATTAGGAGAATAATTTCCAGTTGCTGCAATAGGATTCCGGTTTTTTGAATTTTCACAATAGCATCACCTGCAAGTGTAGAAGATGAAGAGTTACTTCATGAAGACATGTTTGAGGATATTTCAATACTAATTAAAAGTCTCATGCTAGAGGAAGAAAGCACAGATCAAGTCAAGATGAAACTCTTGGAGGAGTGGTTGGTAGAAGATCTAAACAAGGAATATTGGATGGAGGACTCTAGTACAATTCAAGATGATTTTATTGAATTGTATGAAGAATTGAATTTCTTGGAGGAAAGGATAGAAAGCCAAAGACTGCATATTCAACATGTGAAAACAAAGCTGGAAGAAGAAGAAATTATGTTCAAAAGAAATGAGAAGAGGACTGTGAAGTATGATCAGCAGGTTGATAAGGAGGTATATAAATTAGAATTGAGTACTCTTATACCAGAGTAGTATATGTAGCATCCTGTGGACAGTAACATCAATGAAGTTTAGCCAAGAACAGAGTCTGATGATACAATTGATGGATTGTGGATGCTAATGAGGAAGACATCCAGGAGAAGGTACAACATACAAAGGAGGACAACCTGCAAGTGAATACAGTTGACCGAGGAACTTTGCATCAACAAAGAAAATAAGTAGCAACAACACAAAGTGTGGAATCCTAGAGAATTCAAGACAACAGTGCAACATTAACATAGCAGAGTAGAAGATCAACTACAAACTAAAGTTTGGGATCCAAGAGGACTTAAACATGAAACTCATGATCAGGAGATCATGAATTTTTTGTTCCTTGGGAGTATGATGCAGGAGCATCTTACCTCCAAGTCAAAACACATTTTGACTAGATCTAGGGGTCTTTCATTTACCAAGGGAGTTGGTTCCCTAATTGAGTGTAATTGTTTAAATTATTTATATTTCCTATGTTTTTAAGGAAATTTATAAATATTGTCAGACTAGGAGGTAACTCTTCAAATGTAATCGTATTATTCATTCAGGTTGTTTATTATTATATACAAGAGGGAGTGACTGTTCAGTTCATCTCCCGATGACTCTCCATTTTCTCTATTATTTATTTACACTAATTACAGTTGTTCACCCAATCCCTATGATTAGGTGTCAACATTTCCCCCCTTAATCTGAAGGGATGTTGGTGAGTCCAAGCATCGTTCTAAATCTTTCAAGCTTTTCTCTTCCAAGCACTTTGGTGAAGATGTCTGCAATCTGTTCATTAGTGGAACAATGGCGAAGATGGATTGTTTTGGCCTCAACATGATGTCGAATCAGATGATATTTTGTATTGATGTGCTTCATTCGATCATGGAACTTTGGGTTCTTGGCCAACTTTATTGCCGAGGTATTGTCAATCATGAGTGGAGTCAATTGTACTTGTTTTACCTGCAAATCTTCAAGAATTTTCCTGAGCCACACAATTTCTTTTGTTGCCTCAGCTGCTGCCACATATTCTGCCTCTGTTGTGGAATCTGCTGGAACTGATTGTTTGCGTGATCTCTAGGAGACAACTCCTGATCCAAGACTCATAGCATAACCCGAAGTAGATACCCCAGTTTCTTTGTCTCCATCGAAGTCTGAATCAGAGTATCCAATCAAGCTGAAGTCGCCCACCTGTGTATACTTGATTCCAAAGTCTTGAGTTCCCTTTAAGTACTTTAGAACTCTTTTTGCAGCATACCAATGTCCCTCACAAGGCTTTTGCATAAACCTGGAGAGGATTCCAACAAAAAACAAAATGTCTGGTCTAGTAGCAGTTAGGTGGTTGAGACTTCCTACAAGCTGTCTATACTTTGTTGCATCCTCAAATTCTTTTCCTTCAATGGATGTGAGCTTTAAGTTTTGTTCCATTGGAGTAGTCAGAGGATTGCATTCAGTCATGCCAAATCTGTTCAACAGATCTCCAATGTACTTCTTTTGAGAAAGGAATATGGACTTCGGATGTTGAATTACTTCAATACCAAGATAGTAATGAACATAGCCCAAAATCAGTCATTTCAAAACCTTTACTCAATTCCTTCTTTATGGATGCAATGTAGCTCTCATTGTTCCCTGTCATCAAAAGATCATCTACATATACCACAAGATATACCACTGTTTTTCCAACCTTCTTGATAAACAAAGTTGCATCATCAAGATCATAATGTTTGAAATTGAGTTTCAGAAGATGCTCAGTTAGTTTTTCATACCAGGCTTGTGTTGCTTGTTTCAGGCCATACAAGGATTTTCATTTCACAAGTTTGCATACTTTATGTTCATTCCTTTTACAACAAATCCTTCAGGCTGGGACATAAAAACATTCTCTTTTAGATCTCCATTCAAGAAAGTAGTTTTTACATCCATTTGATGGACTTTCCAACCGTTCTGAGCTGCTAGGGCAAAGAGTGTCCGGATGGTATCCCATTTTGCTGTGGGGGAAAAAGTCTCCTCATAATCGAACCCTTCCTTCTGTGCAAAACCTTTTGCCACAAGCCTAGCTTTGTGCTTGTCAAGTGAGCCATCAACATTATACTTGTTCTTGTAGACCCACTTGCAGCCAATTGGTTTGGTTCCCAATGGAGGATCAACCAGCTTCCAAGTGCCATTCTTTATCAAGGCATCATACTCCTTTTGCATTGCTTCTTTCCATCCATCATGAGAAGCAGCTTCTTTGAAGGAAGTTGGTTCAAAATCTGTAGACAAATTCAATTCACAATCACAAGAAACATCCATATCAACAGGTGAATCAGAGTCATCTACATCACCTCCATTTTGCCGGGTTGAATTTCTAGTTCCTGTCTTTCCAACCTCATCAAGTTGAACACTTTCAAGTGTCTTTTTCAGCCACTTTGGGGGACCTTTCTGAGATGGTGTAGGCTGCTCCGTTGATTGAGTTGGGCTTGAATCAAGATTGAGTCTCCCATTTCTGTCAATCACATCACTCAAAGTATCATCCATTGTTGGAGTTTCATGTGGGGGAGTGAGTGCATTAGAAGAATATTCCACAGGTTGATCTAGTATAGGAATCCCCCCTTCAAGATGTGGAATCTGATTATCAAATTCTTGAAATGATTTTGCATTTGCGAATCTATCCGAGCGATCAAGTTGCCGCTCAACAACATTGTCAGTTTTGCATGATTCAAGAAAGATTACATCTCTAGATACAACAAACTTTTTATTGACTTCATCATACAGATGGTATGCTTTGGAGGTGTTTGAATACCCCAGGAAGATACACTTACGACTTCTTGCACCAAGTTTGTTTCTATGTACCTTTGGGATCAAGGCGTAACATGTGTAACCAAAAACCTTGAGATGCTTTACCGAAGGAATGTGACCATACCACATTTCATAAGGAGTCTTGTTTCTAATAGCATTAGATGGACATCTATTCTTTACATATACAACACATAGAATTGCATCAACCCAAAACATCAATTTTACATTTTTGAAAAACATCATGGAGCGCACCATATTTAAGATTGTCCTATTAATTCTTTCAGCTACTCTGTTCTGTTGGGGATTATAAGGCACAATTGTTTGATGTTTGATCCCATGTTGGCGAAGATAGTTTTCAAATTCATTTGAAGTGTATTCTTTTCCATTATCAGTGCGAATAGAGCCAATATGAGATTGTGCATCATTTTCAATCCATGTATGAAAGTTCTTGAATGTTTGAAAAGCATCAGATTTGTTCTTCAATAAATAAACCCAACACATTCTTGTGTAGTCATCATAAATGTCGTCATATATTTAATTCCATTTGCAGAAGGGATAGGCATTGGACCACATAAATCTGAATGAATGAGTTCAAGTTTTCTATGTGCTCTAGAATGTGAATCATGAAAAGATTGTTTGCTATGCTTTCCTAGAATGCAAGCATCACATTGCTTAAGTTTCCTAGGAATTGTAGGAAAACCAGTGACACCATTTTTCTTCAACAACCGGAGGCTGTCATAGTTCAAGTGTCCAAATCTAGCATGCCATAATAAACTTGATGGAAATGTACCTTCTTCATAATGAGAATTGTATGAGAAATTTTGTGCACGAGCAGAGGTACCCTGCAGCTTGAGAAGCCTTTCTTCTTATATCCCCGTCATGACAAGTGAGTGGTCTGATGCTTTTCTCACCTCAAGCTTGCCATCAAACATATGAATGGAGTGTCCTTGCTGGCGGATGTGGACCAAGGACAACAAGTTTCTCCTCAATTGTGGGAGATATAAAACATGATGCAGAAGAAAGTCTGGAAGACCAGGCAATTTAAGCCTGATTGTACCAAGCCCTGATGGCTTGAGTTTTGATTTGTCTGCAAAGTATACTGCTCCATCAGCATTGTCAGTAAATTCCTCAAAAAAATCTCTTCTAAAAGTCATGTGGCAAGTTGCTTCTGAATCAAGTAACCAATCGTTTTTCCAAGAAGCAAGTGAAGCATTAAATAAGTCTTCATTTACTCCAATATTACAGTGTGCCACAACATAGTGAGCGGATTCAGGTGCTTTACCTTTCCCTTTGTCATTAGTTTTACCTTTGCGTTGGTTTCTTTCATGCTCAATTCTGTCCCAAGGAAACTCCAAGGAACTCCAAGGAAGAATGTTGATTCAAATCATGGCTATTACAACAGGTACCAAACTATCTTTCTTGGGCATTGTTATTATTGTAAAAATTTTGGGCATCAAGCTAAACATTGCATGGCTCGTAAGAATGAAACACCAAAATTGAAGGATCAAACAAACAAACCATATGGTCTCAAAGGGAAAGGACAAATCAAGACCTACAAATCTTTTGATCCTTTGGCCAAATTTGATCCAATTTGCTCATTATGTAATGATAATGGACATAATGAACAAAATTGCCCCCTCAAAAGAAGAGAAGCAAAAGATGAGAATCCCAATATGGATAAATGTGGCCTAGCTCTATGTGCTCACAGTGATGAAAATCATTGGTTTGTGGATAGTGGGTGCTCCAAACATATGACAGGTGACAAAAGGAAGTTTGTCTCATTGAACAAAAAAGAAGGAAATGTATCCTTTGGAAGTGGATCTGCCAAAATTGTTGGAAAAGGAACTGTTACCCTTATTAATGGAAAAGGAAAGGCTCAAAATGCTTTGCTAGTAGACGGGTTCAAAGACAATCTCGAGTGTTAGTCAAATCTGTGATCAAGGACATAATGTTGTCTTTAGCACTAAAGATTGTGAAACAAGGAACTCTTCCACAGGAGAACTTGTGGCGAAAGGAGTTAGAACATCAGATAACATCTACATTCTGAACAAAATTCAAGAAAATAAATGTTACCTAAGTCAAACAGATGAAAGTTGGTTGTGGCACAAGCGACTGGGACATACAAGTTTCGATAACTTGATCAATATCAGCAAGATTAATGCAGTGCGAGACATCCCAAAGTTATTCAAGCCAAATCAAGGTGTATGTGGTCCATGTCAACATGGAAAGCAAACTAGAACCAGCCACAAGACCAAGGAGTTCTCTACATCAAAACCTTTGGAGATCATTCATGTTGATTTATGTGGACCAACTAGAACTCCAACGCTCCAAGGAGAAAGGTACTTTGCTTTATTTGTTGATGACTATACTAGAATGATGTGGGTATATTTCATAAAATATAAATCCGAAGAATTTGAATGTTTTAAGAATCTTAAAGCTCTTGTAGAAAATGAAAAGGATTCTAAGATTAAATGTCTTAGAACAGATAGAGGGGGAGAATTCACATCAAAAGAATTTGATGAATTCTGTAAAGTACATGGAATCAAAAGAGAACTCTCTGCTGCTAGAACACCCAAGCAAAATGGGGTAGTTGAAAGAAGAAACCGAACTGTTCAAGAAATGGCAAGAACAATGTTAATAGCAGCTGACTTGCAGCCAAAATTTTGGAGAGAAGCAGTCGGGACAACAGTTTATACCTTGAATCGAACTCAACTAAGACCAAATAATGAGAAGACTCCTTATGAATTATGGAAAGGAAGACCTGCTTTAGTAAAATACTTCAAGATTTTTGGAAGCAAATGCTTCATAAAAATCAATAATGACTCACTAGGAAAATTTGATTCTCGGGTTGACGAAGGAATATTCCTTGGATATTCTACTAGGAGCAAAGCCTACAAGTGCTACAATAATCGACTACGGAAAATAGTGGAAAGCATTGATGTGAAGATTGATGAAGCCCTTCCAGAAAAGGAAATTGAAGATCATGAAGTTGACCCTCTCATTGAAGAAAACGAAGAACCTGAAAAAGAGGAAAAAGATCAAGAAAAACAAAAGGAAAAAGAACCATCTCAAACTCCTTCAAAGGTGAAATTCCTCCAAAAACATCACCTGGAAGAGCAGATTATTGGCAATGTAGATGAGGGGATACAAACCCGAAGAAGGATGACAAGTACACCAAGGAAAAATGATGTTGCTCTCCTATCTATGATAGAACCAGAAACTTTTACTCAAGCAAGTAAGGATCCTCATTGGGTGGAAGCCATGGAAGAAGAAATGTCTCAAATCGAGAATAATGAGACATGGGAGCTGGTACCTCGTCCAAAGGATAAAAATATAATTGGAACCAAGTCGGTGTTCAAAAACAAAATGAATGAAGATGGACGAATCATCAGAAGTAAAGAAAGGCTTGTTTGTAAAGGTTATTCACAAATTGAAGGAATTGACTTTGAAGAAACCCTTGCATCGATAGCTCGTATGGAAGCTATAAGGATGTTCTTGGCATTTTCTTGCTCAAAAGGATTCAAAGTCTATCAAATGGACGTAAAATCAACATTTCTAAATGGGGAACTCAAGGAAGAAGTCTACATGGAGCAACCAAAAGGGTTTAATCTAGCAGAAGGAAAAGACTTTGTTTGTAAGTTGATAAAGGCATTATATGGGTTGAAACAAGCTCCTAGAGCTTGGTACGCAATATTGGATCACTATCTAAAACAACAAGGCTTCAAGAAGGGGGTGGCAGGAAGTAATCTCTACATGAAGATGGATGAGGATAAGTTACTAGTCACTCTCGTCTATGTTGATGATCTGACTTTTGCTAGCAATAATGATGAGATGAGCCATGAGTTTGCTCAAAATATGTCAAAAGAGTTCGAAATGTCAACGATAGGAGAGTTATCTTACTTCCTTGGACTACAAGTATCTCAAACCACAATAGGCATGCTCATATCTCAAGCAAAATATCTTAAAGACATGCTTAAAAGATATGGAATGGAGGACTGTACACCCATGAGCACACCTATGACCATAGATTGCAAATTAAGCAAAGATGATGACTCTCCTCCGGTAGATGCAACTCATTATAGGTCAATAATTGGAGCCCCCCTATACTTAACTGTTACGAGACCTGACATTATGCAAGTAGTAGGAATGGTGGGAAGATTTCAATTAGCTCCTAAATAATCCCATTTGTTGGTTGTAAAAAGAATTCTCAGATACTTGAAAGGAACTCTTGATTTTGGTCTTTGGTACCCCAAGAGCTCAACTCTTACTATGACTGCATACACTGATGCTGATTGGGCCGGAGGTGTCGATGATTGAAAAAGTACTAGTGGAAATGCATTCTTCCTAGGAGATTGTCTAGTATCTTGGCTCAGCAAAAACCAAACATCCATATCACTATCTACAGCTAAAGCAGAGTATATAGCTGCTGCAAATTGTTGTACTCAAATATTATGGATGAAGAAAGCTATGAAGGATGTCAACATAGATACCAACCAACCAATCACCATCTATTGTGATAACACAAGTGCTATCAGTCTCAACAAAAATCACAGTGATGCATGCAAAGACCAAACATATACCAATCAAGTATCATTTTCTTCGTGAACAAGTAGCTGAACAAAACATAAAGTTAGAATATATCAATACCAAGGAGTAGATCGCTGATATTTTCACAAAACCTTTTTCTCGAGAAGCATTTGAACATCTTCGCCAAAAGATGGGGGTTATTGCTCTAGCATCACACTAAGCTGATTCATAAAGATGTTGCATGACAAGGCGAGTTCTTGTGCACTCATTTGCCATTGATGTCAAAAGGGGAGAGAATGTTGGAAAGACAAGAATATTGCCATCAATGACAAAGGGGGAGATTGTTAATCAAGGTTGTCATTGATGACAATTTGGCATTGTCGAGATGGAAAATATTCTTGTGATTCATAACTCTAATCCTAGCTTTACTAAACCCTAAAGGTGTGAAACCCTAATCCTATGTGCATACCCTACAAGGGATCCCTACATCTGAAGCCCTAAAATAAGAAACCCTAGCATGATTAAAAATGAGCAAAGCCTATGAGGTTTGATCCTGGGCCTCCCATAGATTAGGCCTGGCAGTTACCGATTCACCATGTGGTTAAAAAAAAAAATGAGCAAAGCCTAGCCTTTAACAATAAAACCCTAATATGCTACAAACCTAGAACCCTAACCCTAAAAGCATATTAATAAAAGGGTACACTAATGAAAGAAATGTTGATGGGTTATAAAGACATGAATAAATAAAAAAAGGGGCATGACCATTATATACTATATTTATATGACATTCATTTCATACATGCGGTCCCAACAAACCCATATGACGGTCCCCACACAATACACACTCATTTGGATTCACTCCTCGATGGTCATTGTTGTAACATCCATTGTCATTTAAATTTTGTTTTTAATTTTATCGCAAAAAATTTTAAAAAAATCAAATATTATATTCTAATGGAATTAAAAGAGAATTTGGAAGTCCGAAAGAAGTGATTTGTTTTATATTATTGATGGCTTTCGAACGTGAGAAACCCAGGAGAAGATCTGAGTCGTTCGATCGACAGGCAACAGATCTAACGGTAATCGCGTGCTAACAAGCACGGAGGATAACTCCAAAATCGGATGCGAGAAATTATAAAACTGAGTTAAAACCTCAGTTAATCGGGGCCGTCTGCTTGAAGGATTCAGATCCGATGATAATCGCGTGGTTAACAAGGACGAGGTTTAATCCAGAAAATGAACGCGATGGTTTATGGAATGTGATTTAATCCATTGAAGTCCGGATCGATCACAGCTGCTCATCAAGAAGGGACGAGATCCGATGGATATCGCATCAAAAAGTGCACGGGTTTTATTATAAATTTCGGACCCGAGAAGTCTATGAATTGCAATTTTGTTTCCTTTTGGTTCCGTGGGGAAGGTAAAGGTTTGTGGAAAAGGCAGACACGATAAGATTATGAACCAAAGTCTTAATTCCTTTGGTTCTGTCCATAAACGTTTAAGGAAGGACCGACGGTGATTGGTCGGGTTTCTTTTTGATTCTGCCAATTAGAATGCTTTCGATATATACGTGGGCACATAACCCACAGGTCCACACACAAAATTTTGTAAAGATGTAGCTTTGCTGCGTTAAAGCAATTTAGTTGTCGTCATACCACCTCCTCAAGCCACAGATTCGAACAGTGAACAGGAAAATCACTAATCATATTCTAATTTATGCTACTTGTTATCTTGCTTTCCTGAGAAGAATAAGGTGTCTTTTACCCTCTAATGTAATATTCTGTAAAGAATTTTACTTTAGACAGTTAGGAGATATTTAAGCAGTTTGACAGTTTTGGTGGTTACCAACTGTCCCATGATGTATAAGAAGAGGCAAAATTATAGAAGAAAAGTCTGAATTTTGAAGAACCTGGAGACTAGGCTATCATATTTTTGATAAACTATTGATTAATGAAAGAATCAAAAGTTTTCCACACATTGTTGGATATGATTTTGTAATTTCTCTGTTAAGTGTCATCACATGTCTTCTTTTCTTTAAGTATGGTAATGAAGCTGCAGGTCTTTGTTTACTTATGTGAATGAATTTAAAATTCCTTAAAAGAGCACTCCTATATTTAAATTCCCTACTTCTACATTTCTTCTAAGTTACAGATAATAGTTTCTGTGAAAAACAACATATTGTCTCTAACTTCTCAAAGCATTCTTCACTCAGCATTCATATTCAATAATCATATGGCATTCTGAGACTTTCTTATGAGCTAAATATTAAAGGTTAAAAGTCAGGCCATTCAAGTCCTTCACTTGATGATATATCATACAAATAAGTGACATGAGTAATAAACATTAATGTCTTAAGCACAATTTCTACACAGCCAAGAAATTGGTTTCTTAAGTGACAACATTAATTGGCGCCGCTGCCGGGGAACAAAATCAAGAACACTTTTCCCTGAGTTTTTAATATTTTGTTCTAGTTGTTCAGTGAGGAAATATTTGGCTGTATTGAACAGAAAATAATAACTCTGGCTTCAAAGAGGCCTCATACGAGGTCAGATACCTCACATCAAAAAGTTCAAGCCCTTTCAGAGCCTAAGAGACTAGTTTCCAAGAGGGTTGGAAGGCCAAAAACTCCATTTACACCAATTCCTACACTGTCTGCACCTGGCAGCAGTTCAACATATCTTTCATCCAAACATTCACCTTTTATTGACCAACAGCTACCTTTTACATCCACTTCATTTCAAGAACCCAACTATCAAGAATAGTCTTTAGAGTCTGTTTCTTTTTCAGTATTCAGAGATATATCTGCTATAGGTGTTCAACCTGAACCTATAACTACATTGCCGCCTTTTCATACTCCATTTACTCCTCAGATAGGTTTTACATCTACTGGTACTCAAGGTTTAGTAAGTTCAGGAGCAAACATGGCAGCACCTGCATTCTTGTTGAATAGGTATGCACCTATTCAGTTTCCGCAATAGTTGAATCCAATGCCTCAAGAATACTTAAAAATTCTTCCTCGTTTCTCAGGGGAGGATGAACAAACAGCAGAAAAGCATATAGCAGTGTTTTGTAATTTTGTAGAAAATCTCAATGTTGAACACCTGGATGTTGTTTTAAGACTTTTTGTACAATCCTTGGATGAAGAAACAAGAAAGTGGTTTAAAGGGCTTCCTAATAACTCTATTCCTACATGGGAAGAGATGGAGCACCTGTTCACCCAGAGATGGGGAGAGAAAGGAGACCATGGGTATTCACTCACAGATTTTAATGCTATTAAGAAGAAATCTGATGAAAGTGTTGTTGAGTTCATCAGAAGGTTCAATAAACTTTACAACAGTCTTCCAGTGGAGATCAAGCCCCCTCCTGCTGGTGCAAAAATAACTTTTGCAAGGGCATTTGAATCATATTTTGGGTTCACATTGAGGGAGAGAAGATCCACAACCCTTGATTAGATCCAAACTGATGCCTTAGAGATAGAAGCAAATCTGGTGGCTACAGGTAAAGCACTAGAGACACAACCTACCCATGATAAGGGAAAGGCTAAAGTGGAATCCTCTCAATGTCAAACATTAGAGGATATGAATAATGTAATTAAAAATTTGTCTAATAAATTGATTAAATTGGAATTGAAGAGTAGGAATTCTCAAAGGCAAGTACAACATAACATAAACTTTAATCCTCAATATAGAAGATAACCTCTTCAAATTTTGCAGAAGGAGAGAAAAGACCAAGATCAAGTTCAAGCACCACTTTACTTAGAGGCAAATCCTGATGAAGTAGCAGAGCATTCCAGGGACCATGATGATCATATTTCCACATTGTATGCAGTAGATGAAGATGAACTAGGTGCTGAGGGAGAAGAATATACTGAAACAGATGCCATTTATGATGAAAATGAAATTGATGAGTATTGGAAGAAGTTTACTGATTTTATGCACGCAGAATTACATAAGAAATATGACTTGAGATCAAGGAAAAGACTAGAATTCAAGAATATGAAGGTGAGCAGCAAGTTCCATCTCCCCTACAAAAGGCGACTCCACAAGAACCACAGCCTGCAAAACAATTAAATAAAGGAAATTAATAGCAGAATACAATTAGCAAGACTCAAATACTTCAAGGTGAGTCTTCTCAAGATAAAAGTGACAAAATGCCTTTAGAAAAAATTGTTTCCATTCCACAAGATATTTTAGTGATGAAGAAAAGTGAAGATGAAAATGAAAAGAATGCTAAGCAGGTTCATGTATTTAGTCTCACCAAAGAGTTAGAAAGAATTAGAATTCAAGTGCCCCTCACAGAGTTGGTCAAAACACCAGTTTATCAAAGAGAGATTGTTGAGTTTATCAACCTGTCTGAGAATGTGAATATAATTGACACTGTGAATCTGCAAGAAGATAAACCAGTAGTGGTTTTTGGTCCACATGTGGAGGAGGTAGATTCTTCAACACCTCATTTCTACATTTCTTTATTGATTCATGATTTCCTCTTGCATAATTGTATGTTTGATTCAGGAGCTTCACATAACCTTATGCCACTATTAGTGATGAAACAACTAAACCTACAAGTTACTAAACCTTACAGAGACATGTATTCTTTTGATTCAAATAAAGTCAAGTGTCTCGGGGTCATTAAAGATATGGTGGTGTCACTAGCCCAGATCCAAGCTAGAAGCTTAGTAATGGATGTAGTGATAGCAGATATCCCTGCTAGATTTGGAATGTTGCTATCTAGGTCATGGGGGGCTAAATTGGGTGGTGTTGAGAAACTGGATTTTACATATGTTGTCATACCAATTTTTGGTGGAGAAGAAAGGAGACTGTACAAAGAAACAAGATTTGTTAAAACAATCACAAAGAACTGAGTAAGCAATTTGCCTGTATATAGCCAAGAGAAAGATGACTTTTCTTGCTTCATGCTGCATGACAATGCAAAGTTGGCTGAAGATAACCAGAGGCAGCTTACTTTAGCCAGTGTAAATACAGAGCTGCAAACAGAAGGGGTGTGGAAGTGCTTCTTTGATGGAGCCTATTCTAAAGAAGGAACAGGTGTTGGTTTCCTTTTAATTACACCTAGAGGTAATATGATCCCTTTTTCTTTTAAATTGGAGTTCGAAGCGACTAATAATGTGGCTGAATATGAATCCTTGATTATTGCTCTGCAAACAAAAAAACAAATGAGAGTCTAGTCAATTTCTGTTTTTGGAGACTCAGAGCTGATTATAAAGCAAATTAAGAACCATTGTCAAACAAAACACCCTAGGCTTAGGGCATACAGAAATGAAGTGTGGGATTTAGTTGAGAACTTCTTTGAGGCTTTCAACATACAGTTCATTCCAAGAGATGGAAACAGATTAGCAGACTCTTTGGCTATGGCTGCCAGTACTTTTAGGCCTCCTATAAATCCAAAGCTAAGATATGAGGTTGAAATGAGGCATAGGCCTTCTGTTCCGGATAATATAAAACACTGGCAGGTTTTTGAAGATGATCAGCAGATTAAAGAATTCTTGACTATGATTGAAGATTTTCAAGGCACCAAGATTGATCAAGATGGTGATGAAACATCGGAAGGTGCAGAAGTAAGTGGTTTCAAAAATTCCATAGTTAATCAAAAAATTATTCAATTGAAAGATAATATTCTGCCAAGGGGGCTTGTCCCTCTTGAAATAATTTTTAACTCCAATGATGTAGTTGTTAGTTCAGAGAAAATTCCACAGGATGACTAGATTCAAGATCACAATATTGGAACCCAGAATGAGCCCAAGTTAGTCAAATTATTTAATGGAGTTCCACTTAATTATAAGGAGAGATATATTGAGCTTTTCAGGGAGTATACTGATGTTTTTGCTTGGTCCTATGAGGATCTCAAGACATATGATGTAAGTATTATTCAGTACAAGATTCCCTTGAAAGAAGGGATTAAACCATTTAAGCAGAAACTTAGGCAGATAAACCCTTTGCTTTTACCATTGATTGCGAAAGAAGTCAAAACGCTGCTTGATACCAAGATAAAAGTTCCACTCTGATACTCTCACTGGGTGGCCAATCTAGTACTTGTGAGGAAGAAAAATGGAGAAATAAGGCTATGTGTGGATTTTAGAAATCTGAATAGGGCTTCCTTGAAAGATAACTATCCGTTACCTAAAATGGATCATGTGCTGCCAATCTAGTACTTGTGAGGGGGAAAAATGGAGAAATAAGGCTAGGTGTGGAATTTAGAAATCTGAATAGGGCTTCCTTGAAAGATAACTATCCGTTACCTAAAATGGATCATGTGCTGCAAAAGGTAACATGATCATTCAGAATGTCAATGCTGGATGGGTTCTCTGGGTATAACTAGGTGGTTGTTGATAAAGACGATCAGAAAAAGACTGCATTTGTTAAACTCACATGGACAGCACAAGAGATGTGAAGGATAAGTCATGCAATGCAATTTTTATTAACAATTGATTTACATTTATAGTACAATATCTGACTCTTGGGTTTCAGATCCCAAGGTCTCTTGGACTGCTTAGTCTTTTCGGTTTCCACACTAACCCTTTAGGATTAGGTGTCCAACATTCCCCCCTTAATCTGAAGGGTTATGTATGAGTCCAAGAAGAGAGCTGTAATACAAAATCTGCGAAAAATGCATGGCAGCACTAGGCTGAATGTGCTCTATGAAATGTTGGTATAAAGGGCGGTGGTTTAAGGGTGACCACCAACACTGGAACGCTTAGTGCAGTTCCCGGAACTCTTCCAAAACTGGCAAGAAACTGAAGTTTTCTGCTAGAGGAAGTGTTCTCAATCTGTGATGGTTTAAGGATGACCAACAACTCTGGAATGCTTAATGCAATTCCTGGAACTCTTCCAAAGCTGGCAAGAAGCTGGTGTCTTCTGCTAGAGGAAGTGTTCTCAATCTGTGATGGTTTAAGGATGACCAACAACTCTGCTGGAACTCTTCCAAAACTGGCAAGAAGCTGGAGTCTTCTGCTAGAGGAAGTCCCAGATTGCCAACTGAAGGCAGTCTCTGGCTACAACTCTGAAACTGGTGTGGCAGGTTGTGGCTCAGGCTCGCTTGATGTGGCTTTGAAGCTTGTAGATGACCATCATTTCCCCCCCTGTCAGATACAAGGTGAGAAGATGGAGAAAACTCAACTGCAAGACTGTTCAATATTCTGGAACAGGTTCTGACATGTGTTTGGAATATCTTCTTGGCTGTTGATGCCCATTGCCAAGAAGCGATCCATCCAAGATGAATCTTTGTTCTTGCAGGACGTTTGTTTTTGAAGCATCTGTGTGAAGAATGGCTGGTTTTATGACAGTGCTTACATGGATGAAGATCAAAACAGTGATCTTTCAAATGGCCAACTCGGTCACAGTGTTGGCATTTCATAATCTGTTGTTGTTGTTGTCGCTGTTGTGGAAGAGGTGCAGAATCTGGAACAGCTGAAGCTGAACTGTCATGAGGAGCGGGTGAACTGTCATAAATGAATCCAGCACTCTGAAACTGAATGGGCTTGGCATAGTCTGGAATATGAAAGGACAAGTCCTTGTCATATCCAAGACCAGTTTTGTGCTTGTTGTGGACAAGCTGGTCCCAAGGTCTGATGATGGGCTTGGGAAATGCAGACTGAGTTTTTGCATCTGCATATACAACTGCTGCTTTATTTGAATGAACTGTACCATTAGTAACATGCTGCTCATGGGTGGTTGTCTCAATGTTCTGAACAGAAACAGGTTCAGAATGGTGTCTATTTTGATGTAGCTCTTCTTGTTGTAGCTGTGATTCAAGCTGCAAAAAATCGATTTTTTCTTGTGCATCATGCAGGCAGGTCTGAATGTCACAAAGAGTGTCTTTGCTAACATTTACCTTCCCACCAATAGTGGAGTGTATTAGTGTATTCAGTAGCTCTAGTACATCATCAAATCTAGCCATTTTCTCCGACTATAATACCTTGCGCTATAATTTACACAAAACTGGATGAGAATTTGCAAGTTTGCAGACCAAATGGACTATAACTGCGATAACTATAACCTCTTTTTGTTTGTTGAATGCTCAAAACTGTAACCTTTTTTTTTTTTTTTAAGTGCCTCTCAAACAAAATAGATCAGTTTAACAAAGAACCAAACGGAAATTATGATTAGAGAATGAGAGAAACAGCATCCTCAAAGCATCAACTCATAATCACCTTGAATAAACTCATTCTTGTCAGCACTTATTGCTCAGTCTTTACCAAGATGAGCTTTAACAGAAAAATAAAATTTCCAAAATTACCAAGTGCAATACAGGACTGATATCAACTGAACCATGGCTTCACCAGTTCATTGAGAAGAATAAATGATGTCCCTATTGGAAACATTCATGAATAACGCTGTGAACAATCTTGACTTAAGGAAATGAGCGTCAGAAGTAAATACTCAAAACTAAAGCAGGCCAGCAGAAGGCCCCATCTTTGAAAACCTTGGAACCGAACAACCTCCTAAATCGCCATCCGTGGAAAAAGCCCTCATGATATACAGGAAAGTGCTGATGCTATTATTGATGATCCACTCCAGGGAAATGTTTTTCGCGCTGCTGATGGTAGCAGTGCCGATAATGTCACAGATATACAGGAGCCCAATTTTATCTGGCCAGGTAAGCTTATGCAAAGCGCCAAAATTCAACTGCTTCCGCACCTCAATCCATGTTTATACCAGAAAGGATAGTTTAGGGCGATTTTTCACCAAACAGGTTTGAACTACTCATGGCTTCTCCTCCAATTCCTAAAATTCTCAGGAGATAAAAATATCATCATTTAATAAACCAGTTACAAAGCACCTAACATACCGCACAAGATTGATTTTCCCCAAACTGTTTGCTAAAATCAGAGCTTCGAGTATCAATCCCTTCAACGCACAGAGACAGAGAAGTGTATCTACAAAAACCCAATCAAAAGGAATTTCGACTGAACAGCGACTAAACTCCTTCACAAGAAAACGTGCATAACACTATGTCAATCCAACAACAATGCGTAACTCGCAAAGAAATTATGCTCCATTATGTTACTTCGAATGAAAGCTTTACGCTTCTGAAGAAATGCAACAGAAGCATTTCTCAAGAGAGGCAATGGAGAGTAAAATAGTAGTCTAAAACCACAAAGACCACAGAAGTCTTCGACTTGGAATGAAATGTTAGCCTCGTAAGAAGAAAGACAACCAAGTGCATTAATACTTGTGATTCTGGTATCTTATGTATAGTTGTCGAATTCAAGGCGGAGTGATGATGCCCGAGTGCAGAACGTCCACAACGCAGTGCTGGCGGCAAGAGATGCCCCTATCGACAAGAGATGAGATATTCCCTTAGGCAGTTTTACGCTCCCCAGCGAGCAGTTTTTGCAGAGGGCTTTCACATCTAACAAGCTGACCTTCAAATGACATATGTTAAACACACAGCGAACCGAGATTTCACAACCCACTTCACGCAAACAGTAGTGACCACAGTCGGTCCCGGCGACGGTTCTTGAGGGCAAGACAAGACTAAAACAATGAATATGGACTGGATGAATGCAAGTATTTGTTAGAAGAAATCTCAAAAATGAAAACCCATGCTTAGAGTTAGTGGGTTCCGATTTCTTTGGAGTGAGTACGTGGCAACATGCAAACCCAATCTAATTAGATGTTGTCGATGCACCTTCTCATTAACAAAATGTCATGTGCAACCTTGATTACTGCAGCTTCTATTCGTCTTCCTTTTTTTTCTTCGGTTTTTTTTTGTTTTATCTTCAGAGGCTTCGTACAATGCAAAAGCGGATCAGAGGTAGGCAAGAATTGAACCAACCTAAAGAAAAGCTTATCATGTGCACGCTTGTAACATTAGATTTGAACGGTTGTAAACGCGGTGATAGTAGCTATGGCCACACATGCTTCCCAGAATGGTCTGTTTATTTATCACTCGACATCATCTACTGGAAACCCGTTGCGTTCCTCTGTTGCAACGGACGCCGCTTATAATTACTTTTCGAAGAATCCTTGTGTTGGCAAAAATGGAAACATAGTTCACGTAAAACCGCTGCTGTTTCTGGAGAGCATGAGCAGCTTTCGGGGATACATGTTTACACGTTACAAAGCACCACTACAGGTGCTTGGTCTTGTGGACAGTGTCTTCTGCAACGTGTTCAGAGCACATTACACTCGTATGCTCCGAAATTACAACTTCGCCATGTATTTAGCAGAGTTGTATGAGCCCTACGCTTTCTTTCAGGGAAGGTTCGATACAACCAATACTGAAAACTTGTTCAGAGAGATTTCGGCGGAAGACAGAAAAGCATTCAACTACCATTCAATAACGCATTCAATACCACAGCGTTTCAAACTCATTCAACTACCATTCAACAGCGTTAATATGCATTCAACTTCGATCATAACGCATTCATTCAAAATCGTTCATACGCATACCATTCAACTTCGAACCATAACGCATTCAACAGACCTTCATCGATGGTGGCGAATCTCTGCAGTGGCACCTTCAGGCTTCAGCTCTAAAACAGGATCTCTGCAGTGGCACCGTCAGGCTTCAGCGCTAGAACAGGAAATGATGGTCTAAAACGGAATTTCACACAGTCTTCGATGCGCAGAGAATGAAACGCAGGACAGAGCAGCGTAATCATGAAACGCTCATGGACAGTGCAGACAGCACGCAGGAAAGGAATATGCACAGCCCAGGGAGTGCAGAGGGCGCAGTCAAGGTGTAACCGAAACACACATTCAACAGGGCAGAGGGCGCAGTGTCAGGACAGAGGCGTTGATGAGAGAGGCGTTATATGGCAGAGGGCCAGGACTGACATGCACATAACAGGCCACAAAAAAACAAGTGGCTCTGATACCATGTTAAACTCACATGGACAGCACAAGAGATGTGAAGGATAAATCATGCAATGCAATTTTTATTAACAATTGATTTACATTTATAGTACAATATCTGACTCTTGGGTTTCAGATCCCAAGGTCTCTTGGACTGCTTAGTCTTTTCGATTTCCACACTAACCCTTTAGGATTAGGTGTCCAACAGCATTCACAACTCCTTGGGGAACCTTCATGTATGCTTGAATGCCTTTTGTGTTGATGAATGCAGGTGCAACATTTCAGAGGGCTATGGACATTGCATTTGTAGGTGATAAGTTTGTAGTGATATACTTGGATGACATCACTGTTTTCTCTAAGTCTGATGAGGAGCATCTGGACCATCTTAAAAAGACTTTTGAGAAATGTAGAAAATTTGGGCTTTCTTTGAATCCTAAGAAGTCTATTTTTGCTCTAGAAGAAGGCAAATTGTTGGGGCACATTGTTTCTAGAGATGGAGTGAAGATAGATCCAGCAAGGGTGCAAGTTGTGTAGAAAATACCCCTGCCCAGGAGTAAGAAAGACATTCAAAAATTTCTGGGAAAAATCAATTTTTTTAAGGAGGTTTGTGTCCAATTACGCTGAAATTGTAAAAGAAATTACAAATATGTTGAAGAAGGAAAATGAAGTGCATTGGACCAAAGAAGCCAGAGAGTCATTCTCCAAGATTAAAGAAGCATTGCAAGCAACTCCAGTTCTAATTAGCCCTGATTATCAAAAGCCTTTTCAAATTTTTTCATTTGCATCACTTAATTCAATAGCTGTTGTTTTGTTGCAGAAAAATGATGAAGAAAAAGAGCAGCTAGTTGCTTTCTTTAGCAATATTCTCAGAGATGTTGAACTAAAGTACAATATTCTTGAAAAACAGTTATATGCTTTTGTAAAATCCCTAAAGGCCTTCAGGACTTATGTGTTGTAGTCACAAATCATTGCTTATGTGCCAAATGTTGCAGTAAAGGATGTCTTAGTCTAGAGTGATGTGGAAGGAAAAAGAAGAAAATGGATAGCTAAGATTCAAGAGTATGACCTGGACATAAAGCCCACAAAGCTGGTGAAAGGGCAGGGATTGACCTGGACATAAAGCCCACAAAGCTGGTGAAAGGGCAGGGATTGGAAAAGATGTTGACAGAGTCAAATTTTCAGGCATTGGGAATCAACTCGCTAACACTTGTAAATGAGGAAATAATTAAAGAAGGTGAAGAAAAATCAAACCAAGGTATGAAGATCCGATATAAATTTTTATGTTCAGAATGGTACAAGCACATAGTCCATTATTTATGTTTTCTCTCTTGTCCTCAATCTTTGGATAGAACAAGATATAGAGCATTAAAAATCAAAGCACAACCATATGTGATTGTAGAGGGCAGATTCTATTGGAAGGATCCCGTGGGAATTTTATTGTAATGTTTAACAGAGGATGAATCTACAGAGACCATTAAAGATTATCATGAGAAGTTATGTGGTGGACATTATAGTTGGAAAGCTACTGCA
Source organism: Pinus tabuliformis (assembly GCA_031772625.1). Lineage (NCBI taxonomy): Eukaryota > Viridiplantae > Streptophyta > Pinopsida > Pinales > Pinaceae > Pinus > Pinus tabuliformis. The sequence continues at coordinate 2,022,449,782 of CM062818.1, read as the reverse complement.
CATAAAATCCTCTAGGCAGGGTTTTATTGGCCCACCCTATTTGGTGATATATATAAGTTTGTCAGAAGCTGTCAGAAGTGTCAGCTTTTTGCTGAGAAGAAGAGGTTAGCTCCCTTGCCTTTGATCCCAGTCTTCATAGAAGAACCATTCAGACAATGGGGACTAGATTTTGTTGGAGAAATTAACCCACCTTCAAGTGGACAACACAAGTGGGTTCTTACAGCTACTGATTATTTCACCAAGTGGGTAGAAGCTATACCTACTAAAAGGGCAAATGACCAGGTGGTGATGAAGTTTTTAGAGGAAAATATTTTCAACAAATTTGGATGCCCTGTCAAAATCATAACAGACAATGCTCAAGTGTTCAGTTCAAGTAAGTTTGTTGCTTTTTGTCAAAAATATAATGTTATTTTATCTCATTCAACAGCTTATCATCCACAGGGAAATGGATTGGCTGAATCCACTAACAAAACATTGATGAAAATTCCTAAGAAAACTATTGCAGAGAATCAGAAAGACTGGGATTTGAAATTAAAGTTTGCTCTATGGGTTGTCTGAGTGACTACAAAAAGGTCTATAGGCAAATCACCTTTTGAGTTAGTGTATGGAGCTCAAGCTTTGTTCCCAAGTCAGCTTGTGAAGCCTGTGATTGTAATGATTTAGGAGGAAAAAGAAGAGCCCAATGCTCTGATAAGAAGGATGCATAAGGTAGTGGAGTTGAGTGAAAGTAGGGATAAGGTAAGAGATAATTTGATTATGTATCAATCAAAGATGAAGGGTATTTTTGACAGAAAGGCCAAGGAAATTGGTTTTAAAGTTGGAGACCTAGTATTAAGGTGGGATACTAGAAGAGATGATAAGGGCAAACATGGGAAGTTTAATCCTCTCTGGTATAGCCCATTCAGAATTATAGAAGCAAGGGAAAATAATACATTCTTCCTAGAGAATCTTGATGGTGAAACTTTACAGCTGCCTGTCAATGGGTAGTACCACAAACATTATTTTCAATTCTGAAGCACAAGCATCCTGCCATTGTAGATATTGGAGTGAAATCATTGTACAAATTCCATAGAATTTAAATTGGCTAAACAATATGTGACTCCATGCTCGAGGTGAAGGCACTGATCTGCGGTTCTTAGTGCTTCTGTGGCAAAAGCACTATCCCCAGGTGGAGCTAGATGTTGTAGCATCCATTGTCATTTAAATTTCGTTTTAAATTTTATCGCAAAAAAAAAATCAAATATTATGTTCTAATGGAATTAAAAGAGAATGTGGAAGTCCGAAAGAAGTGATTTGTTTTATATTATTGATGGCTTTCGAACATGAGAAACCTAGGAGAAGATCTGAGCCGTCCAATCGACAGGCAACAGATCTAACGGTAATCGCGTGCTAACAAGCGCGAAGGATAACTCCAAAATCGGACACGAGAAATTATAAAACTGAGTTAATCGGGGCTGTCCGCTTGAAGGATTCAGATCCGACGGTAATCACGTGGTTAACAAGGACGAGGTTTAATCCAGAAAATGGACGCGATGGTTTATGGAATGTGATTTAATCAGTTGAAGTTCGGATCGATCACAACCGCTCATTAAGAAGGGACGAGATCTGACGAATATCGCGTCAAAAAGTGCACGGGTTTTATTATAAATTTTGAACCCGAGAAGTCTATGAACTGCAGTTTTGTTTCCTTTCGGTTCCGTGGGAAGGTAAAGGTTTGTGGAAAAGGCGGATGCAATAAGATTATGAACCGGAGTCTTAATTCCTTTGGTTCTGGCCATAAACATTTAAGGAAGGACTGACGGTGATTGGTCGGGTTTTTTTGTGATTCCGCCAATTAAACACTTCCGATATATACGTGGGCCCATAACCCACAGGTCCACGCACGGAATTTTGTAAAGATGCAGCTTTGTTGCGTTAAAGCAGTTTAGTTGTCGTCGGACCACCTACTCAAGCCATAGATTCGAATAGCGAACAGGCAAATCACCAATCATATTCTAATTTCTGTTACTTGTTATCTTGTTCTCCTGAGAAGAATGATGTTTCTTTTATCCTTCAATGTAATATTCTGTAAAGACTTTTACTTTAGACAGTTAGGAGATAGTTAAGCAGTTTGACAATTTTGGTGGTTACCAACTATCCCATGATGTATAAGAAGAGGCAAAATTATAGAAAAGAGGTCCGAATTTTGAAGAACTTGGAGACTAGGCTATTGTATTTTTGATAAACTGTTGATTAATGAAAAAATCAAAAGTTTTCCACACATTGTTGGGTATGATTTTGTAATTTCTCTGTAAAGTGTCATCATGTGTCTTCTTTTCTTTAAGTATGGTAATGACGCTGCAGGTCTTTGTTTATTTATGTGAATGAAGTTAAAATTCCTTAAAAGAACGCTCCTATATTTAAAGTCCCTACTTCTACATTTCTTCGAAGTTACAAATAATAGTTTCTGTGAAAAACAGCATATTGTCTCTAACTTCTCAAAGCATTCTTCACTCAACATTCATATTCAGCAATCTTATGGCATTCTGAGACTTTCTTATCAACTAAATATTAAGGGTTAAAAGTCAGGCCCTTCAAGTCCTTCACTTGAGGATATATCATACAAATAAGTGACATGAGTAATAAACATTAACGTCTTAAGCACAATTTCTACACAACTAAGAAATTGGTTTCTTAAGGGACAACAGTCACCACATCATAAAAAATATGTGTTGATTCACTCCAAAACAATTAGCAAAAGTGGCACGGGAAGTTAACTGCTATGTTTTTTGAATTGGTTAATACACGCAAAGTGATGGCAAATAGTATTGAAATTAAAATATACGAAAGCCCCGTTGTAATATTTTAAATCAACTCAAACTGTTATGTTGGCTCTCTAAATTCACAAAAATGTGACTGGTCGGCTCCACATTCGGACATGGCTAGCAAATACGTATATATTGTGGCATAAGCTCATTCGGATGATATACGATTTCAGCGAAGATACATAGGAACAGAATAGAACGGGACAGTTCACGTCTTGTGAACTCAAAGAAAGATAAGCGTGCAATTTATTCTGGGTAATGTGCGCTAGTAAATCCGATTCTGACAGAACTCAAACACGCTGACAAATAAAAATTCAGTGAAAAATACAGATAGGGAACTCAGACTGCTGGAATATAGTTTTGAAGTGCGGATCTCAAGTGCTGGAATATAGTTTTGAAGTGCGGATCTCAAGTGTCTAGGCTTGGTGTATTAAACAGTTACTTATTGGACATTTTCTGGAGCTCAGATCTGTATTTGTAGAGATCAAACCACACTACAGTGCCTCAGTCTTGTCATCAAGATCTTCAGACCTGTGATAATCTCTGTGGAACTGTGGTTTTGCAGATTTGTGGAAGACTGTTCAAGTGGCAATCTAGACCTCACCAGAACTCGGTTTTGGGTGACTGTTTGAAGCTCGGTCTTGTGGCAATTTCTATGTTAAGGTTTCCTCATACTCAGGAACAGTAACCATTAACCTCGGACCTATTTCACCTTTGAAGAAGCTCAGATCTATAAGCTTGGACATATCTTGTTGTTATACTGTGGACAGTATTCTAAGGTTCAGACTTCAGGACAAAGGGGTAGTCATCTTGAGAGGGCTCGGTACAGGGATTTGTTTGCAGCTCAGACAGATTCTAGACTTGTGGTGTAGCTCAGATACACCTGTGGAGAATCGAAGTAGGAACAATTGTGCAGCAAAATTTGTGACAAAGTCTTGTGGGAGTCCAGAACTGTGGAGAGGCTTGGACAATCACTTATATAAGAGATTGGACCTGAAATTTTTAACCTTGTGGAGGCTCAGTGCTATAATAACTTTAAAAACTGTCCTATACACCTCTTCTTGGAAGAATAACTCATGTTTCATCCTTGTTTTGAAAGCTTGTACAAGTAAAAGAGCTTGATGATCTTGGACAATGGGCATATTGAAATCTGAAGCAGTCTTGTGGAGAAGATGATCAGCTGTTAAAGTAAGTCTTTCATACACTCTATTTAATTGAAGGATTGGTGTCCTTTGGGTAGGTGCCCATAAACACAAGGTTGGTACCTTGGAGAAGATAGGGTCGAAGCCCTAGAGGTCGGAGCCTCATCAAAGACCAAGTTGGTGCTTGGCAATAATTGTCATACATTGTATTTATTCTTTTATACTCAATAAAATTATACTTATATGTTTCACTAATTAAATTGTGAATAATCTAACTGGTAATAATAACAATTGAAAGAAAACACTGATTCACCCCCCTCTCAATATTTCCAATAGCTAGGGTTAGGGAAAATTTAACACAGATGGGGCCAACAAGATCAAGAAACCCTAGTGACTCCAAGAGAGAGAGAAAGAGATCAAGTACATAAGAAAATCCAAGAGAGAGAAAAGTGATGGGCTCCTTTTAATTGTGAAATTTTCCTTAAAATGCAACAAGTGGAAATTATTCTTCTAACTAGTTAATTATTATGCAGTTTATTTGCTATGACAAATAATGAATAATTCACACTGCGATTTCTTCACAATAAACAAAATACTGAAGAAGCAAAAATAGGAACTGAGAAATGCTATCACACGCATAAAAATGACAATTATTTTTGGACAATTGTCCTTGGAAAAACCCGATGTGGGAAAAATGGTGTAGCAGTTGAGGGTTTTATTATTATACAATAGTAGAAATTATGAGCACAATAAAATGAATGCCAAACTGGTGTTTCTACTTGAGAGAAATACTGGCAAAATTTACTGATGGAAATTACCCTCCTCCTTAAGCAATCCCACAACAAACTAAGCCTTAGAATTGGCGCTGGAACACCTTTGCATAGGCTTTTGCACTGCCTCTCTGCAAGCCCAACTCGTGCTACCCAGAAAATGCCTCTGATGATGACATTTAGCCTGTTGCTGCCTTTGGAAGTGATTCTCCCGGTCTCCTGGAAATTTTCTCGACCATTAGAAGCTAAATCAAGCTCTTTGTTGGATGAATCGAACTACCCCACTTGAGGCACCGTGCAACCCTTGCACAACCTCCTGGAGAATAAACTCGGCCTTCTCTCACTACCTCTTCAAAATTGGATACTCCTCCAGAAATCTACATACTGCCTCTTTGCCACCTGCTACTTGATCTCACTACTGAATCACCTCCTACTGGAAAATAGAATTGCCTTGATCATTGAGTATCTGCACTGGTGTGTCCTCCATCTACCCATCGACCTCTTCTTATAATCTCCAATTGAGACTTCAACAACCACGATTAAAACTTAATCGATAGTTTAAATCATCTCTAAGTCGATCCATGTGAGTTTCTAGAGAATTCTCACATTTCTCAATTAATTACTATTAATTAACCAGTTTTCCTAAGTTAGACTTAAGGGAAAAGTTAAATGATAGTCAATTATTTTAAATGAGATATCTCTAGGTGGAATTTTTAGAAACAATTTATGGGGTTTGGAGAACTCCTGTGTTTTAGCCTCTCCTCAAAGTTTGAGACTAGAACAGCATCCAACGCTACAAAAACTAACACTCCCTCTTAGCAAGGAAGGTGTTCTAGTGTTGCACTCCTACAACAACTTGTCTCTGCATCATCCTCCCATACATGTTGTCGATGTCTGACAATTGTAGCTGCTTGTCACTGTCCATCAACAACTGTGCTAACTTTGATTCATCTGCTACTGATTGTAGCTCAACCATACTGCCTCTGTGTTGCTGCTGACACTACACTGTACAACCTATATTGCTACCAAATCTGCATCTGTACTGCATCCCAAATAACAATCATTCTCACTGTTGTTTCTGTTGTTGCAAATATTGTTGGATAGTTGGCATTGTCTCAATGGCCAGTGGCGCAAGTGTGTTGGCATTGATGTGAACAAGATGAGCATTGATGTTGGTGGTAGCAGGTGTGTTGGCATTGATGTTAACCAGGTTAGCATTGATTTCCACTAGGCTAGCATTGATGTGAATTGTGTGTCAAGCTCAATGGGAGTCCCATGGTTGCTACAGTCTCTTGTAGAGAATCATCATAGTAGTAGGCTAACTGAAGAAGCCATAATATGATGACTATGATGGTTAGGGAGTCCCATGATTTGAAGGAAATTCAGCCTCTGGAGTTGAGTTTAGATGCTCCTAAAAGTGGCGTAGTTGGATAGTGCTTGGAAAGATCTTTCCAACAGTATGCTGAAGTTTGCAAATAGCCCCCTAGATCGAAATTTATTGCTAGTCAAAGTAAGGACCCCCAAAGTCAAAGTTGCTGTGTTAAAAGTGGCTACAGGACTCTTTAGTGGCGTGATAGTTTGGCGGCCTTGCCAAACAAGGCAGAGTACTTTAGCGGAGTCGTTAAATGAGGATCAAGCTTAGAGGGCAGACAGAGGAATAACGGGGAGCGTTTTCATTGGCCAGCGGAGGTCCCACCAACAGCTAAGCCTAATGGCAGTTCCCTAGAAGTTTAACTAAGCGCACAGAGATAAAAGCATTGGGATGGAAGTACGTGGCTCGAACACAGCACAACGGATACAACCATTGGCTTAATGATAAGCGGGAGGCCCCCACAGCGACAGAAAAGCCTGCAAAGGCTTGCTTGGAGGGATATCAAATCAAAGTGCAATGGAACCCCAAAAATTTTATAAAGGAAATCTGCGGAAAACAAGGCCCCAGACCCTTCTCTCTCCTCTTTGACAATGAGACAAATGGCAGCGTATAATTGGTCAAAGATGATGTCAGCATCAACCAACGGGAGCGTGACACATGGAAGTCATATTTGGTGTTTTTGGGCACTTGAATGGCCCATATTTGAGTGACAAATGGACCAATCAGAGGTCGCCATGTGGCATTGGTGACGTCAATGTGATCTCATCCTGTTGGTCCGTCCCCAAAAGGTTAAAGCAGAGCACTAAGGGGAGTGATGGGCTGATGTGGCCGTGTCAGTGCACAGACCAATGGAAAATACGTTGGGCATACCCCACACTACACGTCATCCCGCAAGGCTCATCCTGTAGAAAATATAAGGGTGCAAAGAGTTTTGGTTGGGATACAAGTACCGAGACACATTGGCGTAAGCACAGAACGACGACCAATGAGAGTGAAGGCAGGGGGTCCCACAGGACACATCATGCCACAAGGCTAATCCCAGAGGTAATTAAGGGCACACTGTTTATATCGCCAAGATTAATGTGTCAAGGCTAAATTAAAGCGTCAAGACTTGTTTCTGTGGGGGGCTTTGTGACTGTTGCGCAAAAAGATTAATATTAATGATTAATCCCTCGCGACTGTAGCTCAAAGAGGGGCCCAACGACAGTTTAAGCGGTGGTTTTATGTGTTTTGGTGACCAAGGACCGTGTGATAAAAAAACAAGCCTTCAAGCTAAATGCACAGTGTTGCGAGCTTGGGTTCTGGAGGTCAAAGGCATGGATGAGTTGACAACTAAAATTTTTGTTTGAGTCAATGGCGAATGCTGAGAGCTCTCGATTGAGACAGACAAGACCACGATTAGCAAAATGAATTAATGAAGCCTGACTCAGACAAAAGCAAGCCATCTTCGTTCTAACTTGCATGCTAGGAATAATTAAATGGAAAATATGGCTAAGTGCAGAATCTCTTATCACAGACCAGGAAAGCCATCCTTGAAGTACATCCTGATCTTTGTGAAGCAATTAAAGAAGAATGGAGAGCCTAGTTGTAACCTACAGTTTGACTGAGAATTAATTCTCAGTATGGAGAAATGCTCAAAAGCCCATTCCCAATGTTTAATGATGTTGCAACGGTCGTGTAATTAGACACAACAACACGATGGAGTGCCATGCAGGAGTACACTCTTGGGTGGTGTGGATGGCAACAAAGATAACATCGACCATTATGCAAGAGAGGAACAAAACTTAGGATTTCCATTGAGCAATTGGGGGGGAATGCAACATTGTTGCAAGTGAGTTGAGTGAAGAGATTTTTGTGTGAGTGTGTTGCTGAGAGAAGGCCAAAGTGTGCCTGTGTTGCAGAGAGAGGCCGAGAGAGCCTGTGAAACAGAGAGGGGTGAGAGTTGAGTGTATGCTGCTGAGAGCAGAGGGCCGAGAACATTGAGATGCTACAGTATGGACAGAGAATGTTGTGTGGGACGAATAAAGAGGAGGTTGCAAAGCAGAACAGAGGGCCAAAAACAGAAGAGAATAGAGGGCCAAGAGCAGAGGAGAAAAAAGAGCTGATAACAGGTAGGGTGGTTGTAATTTACAGTGGATATCTAGTTCCTTATTGAGTGTGAGTTGGAGCCTGCAAACCAGGGAGTTGGTGCCTCCTACAAGTTGGTGTTTGCAACAAATCCATGAAGTTGGTGCTTCTGGTAAGTTGATTAGGGGTCTACAAAAGAAGGAAGTTGGTGCTTCCTGCTAGTGGGTGCTAGCAAAGAATATAAGGGAGTTGGTGCTTCCTGTGAGGGCGGATCACAAACAAACATTGATGTAATAGATTAGGTGCTCTTATTTACATCAAATAACAAACAAGCTTTGGTGGTCTTTCTCTCGAAAGGGTTTCCATGTTAAACCTTTGCGTCACATGTGTTTGTTGCTCATTATGTGTGTGCTTTTGTTGATTCATATGGTTGCTGTTATGATTTGTTAATGGTTGCTCACATGAATGGTTTCTATGTTTGAATAAGAAAATATAAATTGGCATAAAAAGTTAAAGTTAGTCTTAATACTAATTCACCCCCCCCCCTCTCAGTGTTAAACAGTGTTTCCAACAACTACTGCAACTGAGAAGCATCCAAAATACTTTGTAACTGCTAGTGAAACAAATTCTCCACTATACCCTTCTGTTCTCTGAAATATACGAACTTAGCTCTTCCCAGAGATTTTGTGAGTATATCTGCAACCTGCTCTTCTATGGGAACATACTATAGTTGGAATGCTCCACGCTGCACACAATTTCTAATGAAATCACACTGAATATCTATGTGTTTCAACCTATCATGAAACACTGGATTTTTAGAGAGCTTGATGCAACTCTAATTATCATAGTAGACATTGGCCGCCTCCATCCTTTGCCTGAACAAGCTCACCAATAGCTTCGAAAGCCATATGGCTTCACACGTAGTTGTGCTTGCTGCCATATACTCTACTTTTGCAGAGCTTAGTGCTACTAACTTCTGCTTCCTACTGCACCAAGTAACCATTCCTGACCCAACACTGAAGCAGTTCCCAAAGGTACTTTTCCTGTCCACTGAACTGCCTACCCAATCTGCATCTATGTATCCACATATTTTGACATCATCACCTCAGGTATATTTCAACCCATACTCTATTGTGCCACACAAATACCTTAGAATGTGCCTCGCTATTGTCCAATGTACTATCTTTGGTTCCACCATAAACTGACTAAGAGTGTTGACCGCGAAGCAGATATCTACCCTAGTATTGACCATATACATGAGAGTCAATGAGCTGTCTATACAAAGGTTGGGTCAACATCCTTTCCCTCTGATGCGTCTATCTTCTTCCAATTGGTAATCATGGGCATAAACATGGGTCTACAATCTTGCATATTGACCAAGGAAGATCTCCTTGTCCTTCTAACACAATTCCAAGCCTGGGAAGTAATCCATCAACCCAAAATCCTTCATGTCAAACTCTGTTGCCAAGTTCCTTTTGTAGTCCTCTATGAGCCTTGATGACCCTATCAAGAAGAGGTCATCCACATACAACATTAGGATGAGTGGCTCATCCTCTACCATAAGATAATAAAGGTTGGGATCTACGTCACTCTTGATGAACTGCATCTGCTGCAAGTAGTTGTCAGTCTGACCATACCATGCCTTGGGAGCCTGCTTGAGCCATATAGAGCTTTCTTCAATCTCCACACATGTGTGCGCCTCTCATGCGTCTCGAAACCCTCTAGTTGTTCTATATATACCTCCTCCTCTATCACCCCGTTCAGTAAGGTTGTCTTGACGTCCATTTGGTGAATCTTCCATCCCATCTGTGCTACTAGGGATATTGCTAAGCGAATAGAATTATATCTAGTAATTGGGGTGAAGGTCTCCTTGTAATCTATCCTTTCCTTTTGTGCATACCCCTTTGCCACAAACCTAGACTTATACTTCTCCATGCTGCCATCTACAGCGTACTTGATCTTATAGATCCATAGAGAGCCCACAACTGACATGTCGTCAGGCCTTGGAACTACCTCCCAAAAATCATTAGTCACGATAGAGTTATATTCCTCCACCATGGCATCTATCCACACCTGATGCTGTGTAGCCTCCTGATAGCTAGAAGGTTCTTCAACCTATGCCACCAATGCTTGGTACAAATCTGGTTGTCTGTGTTCTCTTGTTCATCCTAGGAGCTCCAACAAACTCCTTTGCATCTCTCAATGTCTGTTGAACTTCCCTGTTGGTTTGACCACTAGTGGTGGGAGGCTCAACCAGCTCCTCATCTTGCCTTTGCAGATCCATCTGCTATGAACTCACTAGGTCTCCTGCACTTGAGGATATGCTAGTGCTAATCACTGTAGTAGATCCCTGTGACTGTCAAATCGGTGGTCCTACTGGCTGCCCCTGGTGCTGGACCAATGGAGCTTTTGCTGGCTCACTCTGATCACCTACTGGCATCTTGCAAGACTTCTTGAAGGCTCTGTCCTCCATGAACTTCACACCTCGTCTCACTACGATCTTCCTGCTACTAGGAACATAGATCATGTATGCCTTTGAGGTTTTGCTATACCCAACGAGGAACCCCTTCTCTGCAGTCTGATCTAATTTGGCGTGTTTCTCATCTAGCACATGGTAGTAAGCTATGTTGTCGAAGATCCTGAAGTGACTTACCTCGGGCTTCTTTCTTGAGAAGACCTCTTCTGGCGTTATCTTCCCCAATGCCCTATGAGGAATCATGTTTTGAATATACACCATTGTGTTACGTGCCTATGCCCATAAGAACTTGGGCAAATCCTGGTCATATAGCATTGCTTTTGAAAGCCCAGCTATAGTTCTATTTTTTTGCTCTGCTACCCCATTTTGTTGTGGATTGTATGGAGTTATCCACTCTCTTCTGATGCCTTCCTTCGCACAGAAATATGTGAAGTATTTGTCTGTGTACTCTCCACCATTATTTGAGTGAAGCATCTTGATCTTCTTCTTTGTCGCTTTCTCTACTGGAGCCTTAAACTCCTTGAAGCGATTGAAGACCTCATCCTCGGTCTTCAAGAAGTAGATCTAGGTTTTCCTAGAATGATCATCAATAAAGGTGACAAATTATTCGGCCCCAATGAGAGCTCTAGTTGACATAGGGCCACAAATGTTTGAATGTATAAGTCCCAACATGTCATCTTCTTTGTTGTCACTTCTTGGGAATGTTGCCTTAGCATATTTCCCAAGCACGCACCCTTTACACACATCATTGTGTTTTGTGCCAAGTTCTGGAACACCTTTCACTATCTACCTGAGCATTCGAAGTGTTACATGGTGTAAATGTCCCATTCTCCTATGCCATAGCTCATTTAGGTCTTTCCCACTATTATTGTTGCTGCCACTAGTGCTATTGGAGAATTGAGCTACAACTTGTACAACTTGTTGCTTCGAACTCCAATGTGTTTCACCCTCTTCCAGCTTAGGTGTTTGACGAACACCTTCTTCCCTACGAAGTGGACATCGTATCCCTTATCCTGTAGCTGAGATATTGAAATTAGGTTCATACCTAATCTTGGCACATGCAATACATCTGTAGCACCAGTACTTGCTCCTGAGTCCCTCTGAAAATTGATGGTACCTCTCCCTATTGGAGTGCACTTGGTCTTGTTTCCCATCGTAATTTGGAAGTCCATCTTCTCTTCATTGTATCCAGAGAAATATTCTCTAATCCTTGTCATGTGAGCTGATGCTTCATTGTCTATATACTAGACACCCTGTGAAGCTGAGCTATTTAAGCGAGCAAATTCGTCCTCCAATCTAGAAGACAATTTTGAATCCCCCTTAATACCAAATATGTCCATGGCCATATTGGAGAAATCTGAAGACATCCTTAGTATAATTTCGTGTGTTGTTCTCTCCCACCCAACACTGAATCTGCTCTAGCAATACTATTGCAAACCCTTTGTGCCCAGACAAGAAATCTGCTCTGCTAAAATACTATGTTTCCAACCTCTGCCTGTTGGAATCACTTTCCCGAACTAGTCAAATTTTCCTGCCACCCTGCCACTGAAAATCGAATCTTGTCCAGCAATTCGCACTGCCTGGCTAGGCACTATGCAACCCCATGAAAAAATTGTGTTTCTACTCCCTCTCAGCCACAAAATTCTCCCTCTTCATCTTTGAGCATCCTGTGTGTCAAATACGCTCTGATACCATGTGAAATTTTCCTTGAAATGCAACAACTCGAAATTATTCTTCTAACTGGTTAATTATTATGTAGTTTATTTGCTACCACAAATAACGAAGAATTCACATTGTAGTTTCTTCACAATAAACAAAATACAGTGGAAGCAAAAATAGGAACTGAGAAATGCTAGCGCACACATAAAAATTACACAATTATTTTTGGACAATTGTCCTTGGAAAAACTCAATGTGGAAAAACCAGTGCAACAGTTGAGGGTTTTATTATTATGCAGCAATAGAAATTCTGAATACAATAAAATGAACACCAACCTAGCGTTTTTATTTGAGAGAAATACTGGCAAATTTTACGTAGGGAAATTACCCTCCTCCTCAAGCAATCCTGCAACAAACTGAGCCTTAGAACCGGTTCTGGAACACCTTTGTGCAAGCTTTTGCACTGCCTCTGTGCAAACCCAACTCATGCTGCCCAGAAACAAATTCTGATGATAACATTGAACCTGTTTCTGCATCTGGAAGTGATTCTCCCGATCTCCTGGAAATTTTCCCAGCCACTGGAAGCTGAATCGACCTCTCTGTTGGCTGAATTGAACTGCACCACTTGAGGCATTGTGCAACCCTTGCACAACCTCTTGGAGAATAAACTTGACCTCCTCTCACTGCCTCTCTGAAACTAGAAACTCCTCCGGAAATCTGTTATACTGCCTCTCTGTCACCTGCTACTCGATCACTGGCTCGATCTCCCGGCTGAATCACTTGCTACTGGAAAATTGAACTGCCTTGATCACTAAGTATTTGCACGGGTGTGTCCTCCATCTACCCATCGACCTCTTCTTATAATCTCCAGTTGAGACTTCAATGACCATGATTAAAACTTAATCAATGGTTGAGATCGTCTCTAAGTCAATCCATGTGAGTTTCTAAAGAATTCTCACCTTTCTCAATTAATTACTATTAATTAACTAGTTTTCCTAAGTTAGAATTAGGAAAAATTTAAATGATAGTCAATTAATTTAATTGTGTTGTCTCTATGTGGAATTTCCATAAACAATTTATGGGTTTTCGAGAACTCTTATGTTTTAGCTTCTCTATAAAGTTTGAGACTAGAACACCATCCTATGCCATTAATCACATCTTTAACACAATAGTGACAACAAGCGAACTATGATGATAATGATGGAAAGGGCTCTCTCCCTCTACATATATGAGAGGTCAGGGGGGCCAACAATACATATGTGGATCTATATGCTCTTACAAGAAACCTACAATAACACATGTAGGGCCACACATATGGAGTGTTACGTTCTAAGAGTACACATGTCAAGCTCTAAGGTGATGTCATCCACGAGCAAGTCTCCAAATGTGATGTCTCCATGGGATGTGTGCAATGCTCCTACAAATCTTCAAAGATTCCATCAAATCCCGTAAGCCATGTACACCACTAGTTCCACTCCCCTACATTCTTGAGCTAATTCCAAGCCTCCATGCAAGCATCCAAGTTACCTTGTGTTGTCTAGGTTCTGATGCCCTTCTTTGGGATGCAAAACATTCCACTTGCATGTGAAATTTCCTTAAATTCACCAACTGGAAATTATTCTCCTATCTGATTAGCAGTTTATCTGTTTATGACAAATAGAAAATAACTCACTGATGCATTCTTCACATACATAAAAATAGACACCAATATTTTTGGACTAAAAGGTCCCCAAAAAAACCTCTAAGGGAAAACCAGTGTAGCAGATGAGGGATTATTTTATTATTGGGCAACAAATTTTGGGATTACATAATCTGCATGCCCAACTGGCAATCCTCTAGCAAATATCTAGCCAAAATAATCTGGAGATCTCAAATCTCCTCTACTAAACAAATCGACCTCCTTAATCCTGCTCAAACCCCACATTGGCTACTAGCACTGTAGCTTAGAATTCACACTGTTGGCCCTAGGAAAATTGCACTGCGTGGAAAATGGCTCCAAGTGAGTCATCTTGCCTCCTTTTGCCTCTGGAAGTGACCTGCTTTGCCTCCTAGTAGTGGATCCAGCCTCCGGAAACTGGATTTTCTCTCTTCCTGCAACTCGCTCAAGGGTTTCTGGCTATTCGCACTGGTTTCTGCGGCCTTCTCTGCAGATAATTTGACCTTCTGTCTCTTGCCAATCTGACACTGGAGAAACATTGGAAAACTCTCTGGAATCCTACACCTAAATTTTATGTTGCTTCCTCTCTCGGATGCTCTCGCTCTGGCCCAAACTGCACCCTCACTAACGATGTGAACTTGGCAGTTCGATCTGCCAAGATGACTGATGCTCAATGGCTAAGATTAAATTTCCATCAATGGCTAGGATCAATTAGACTTGATCAAGAAATCTCCAACAACCCTAGGGAAGAATATCATGCAAGCACCCAACTAAGGTCAAACAACCATTTTGTAAGCCATCTCGATTGTGCGAATACATCATGGATGATCTCTCATGCATATCAATAATGGACCAAATAGGGGATGAACATACACCATGTACTCCAAATCTCATGTAACATCCCCAAACATGGTGTGAACACTGTTTGTAGTAAACTCGAAACTAACATGATGTCAATTTCAGTAATAATGCAGCAATTTGATAGCAATACTGCTCAATAAAAGATCACCTGAAAACTTAATAAACTCAAACATCATGCAAGTTTTTGCTGAGTCGGTTCTCCATTACTACGTTTATCACTCAAAACATAGCTTACCTGCTCGTCAAGTGGTTTTGGCACACACACATATATAACAGGTTAATGAATGGAGCATGTGCCATCCATCATTCTACAGTTTCTCTTTTCGTTTTCATTGGAAATAATTGCAATTTTTTTTTTGAGTACTAATGAGATATATAACTGCATTTTTTTCCCATATTGGAAATATCCTTTGGATTGAAATTTGAATTCATATAGTTACACTATAGTGGATAGTGGTGCATCTATTAAATAAAAATGTGATAAAATAGTCGTATATGTCTTAATTAGAAATGCCGAGATTTGTTTCGAGAGGATATTTTCTCGAAATCTAGTAAGTGCAATCCACCATGTTTCACAAAGCATCTTTATATATATATATATATATATAAAAAGTTGAGAAGTATGCATAATTTCCTTTCATCTACTTGGTTCTCTTTGCTGGGATATGCGTAATACTACCTTTGTAGCACATGTACTCAAGTTCGGTTGAGCTATTTTGGCAATTTGTACTGACTAATAAGATTTTCAGTCTCAATTTCAATGTATGTTCTTCATGAAGGAATTGCTTTTTATTGTCTTGTATCTTTTGTAATCTATCCAGTAGATGATATATAGTTAATGCATTTGGAAGACCTTTTCCATTGTTTATTTGTTGTTTCTTGAGCAGGAGAACCATTGGAATGAGCTACTGCAGTATTGTCTTAAGCACGAGTCTTATCTTGGATCTTCACCACCTCAGAAAGCCAACGAAGCTGGTTTTATTTGCATCGGTGGAATGCCCATTCCATTAGATTTTCCATGTAGATCAGGTATACCATGAGGGCATTGAGCAGCCTGATGGCAGCGCTGTGAATGCAGTAAATTTTGCAAAGACTCTGCAGGGAAATTTTGAAACTGTACATGATTTTTCTCTGGTAATGATTTGTCATTTTGCAGTGCTCTGAAAATCAAGGATGAGACAAAATTTGCAGATAAGAGTGAAGCTTGAATCAATTTTGAGAAGTGCAGCAATTGTACATACTTGTTAAAATCTGTTAGAGAAATTTTCATGTACCTACCTTCTCATCTTATGTGCTCATCGGTCAGACTGAAATCTTTTGTGGAATGAATATGATGTAGTGTGCCTCTGGAAATATGGAGTAATGTGTTTGGCGCTTTAATGTGAGCTGAGATGCTCTTTCACATTGTGTTGCAAACATTCAAATTTCTACCTCCGGATACAACTCGTCAATACCAAAAGAAACATCGCATAGCTTTCCGTTTATGTTTGTTTTGCTCCGAACATTCAAAGATTTTATTCTATTCTCATATATAGAAACAACATAAAATTGAGTAATTTCCTCTAAAATATGAAACAAACTTGGTTTGTAAGAGGAGTTTTTTATAAATAGAATGAGCTTACTCGTTGTGTGGATTGGGGATAAAGTTTGTAGCACGATTTAATCCGCTTATTGCTATTGTTATTTTCGTTGGGCTATTTCCCAATTTATTTGATTTCCATGGAATATATATTCTTTTCATTGCTGTAATTGTATGGAGTTTAGGTTTTGTTTTGCTACTTGATAAAATAGTTTAATCTTTGAACTTTTGAATTGATTAATGTTTTTTCCTCAAAACGCATATACGAGGGCTGAATGTTTAAAACTTGTTAAAAAGTAATCAATGAAATGGTAGTGATAAATAGTTTAATCTTAAAACTTTTGAATTGCTTAATGTTTTTGTATCTCTCAAAATGCACTTTCGAAGGCTGTATGAAATGTGAAGAGTTAAAAGTTAATTAAGTGCAAGTTTTCCTTTGTAACTTTGGTTTAGGGATTTGAATATTTTTCAATGTATTTTTATTTTTTCAAAATATCAGGCTTGAAATTTATGTTCAAGGGTTTAATGTTTAAAACTTGTTAAAAAGTAATCAAAGAACTGTTAGTGATAAATAGTTTAATCTTTAAATTTTTGAATTGCTTAATGATTTTGTATCTCTCAATGCACTTTCAAACGCTGTTTGAAACATGAAGAGTTAAAAGGTAATTAAGGAAGTGCAAATGGTATCTTGTAACTTTTGGTTTAGTGGTAGGAATATTTTTCTAAATTGTGAAATGTATTTATTTTTTTTCAAAATATCAGGCTTAAAATTTATGTAAGAGATGACTTATATATTTAGAACATCCAAACCATGTTAATATTTGTTTAGAACATTCAAATATACTTTGAATATGTAGTTAGAATACCCAAATCTGCTCTTAAAAATGTATAACAGCAAATAAAATTATTAAAAACAATAATTTTTAAATTTGGAAATTAGTAATTTTGACCGTAGCACCTTGAATTCTATATTGATGGAAGAGAAGATCAACTAATCCTAAATAATATTCAAAGTTGTTTGGTCTAAAAAATAAAAACAAATCAAACATAACACAACCGATAATTAAGGTTTCATTCTCTCATAAGATGATGTCTTTATTACAAAGCTACAAGTACCACAAAATTTGGATAAATTGGCTTCAAAGCACTCCAAGGGATTATTCCGGATAAGGAGATGATAACTCAAGCCATGAATCTAAAAATCAGAGAAGAACTTTTTATTCTCACTTATAGAATATATAAAGAATAGAATAAGGAGATAATAATTACAAGAAAATATAGTCTGAAAATATAGCCATACTGTTGCAGATTACAAGAAAAATCTCACTTTTTTTTTTTTTTTTGTAAAATACTTGTGTTCGTTGGAATTCTAATAGCCGATGAATAGGGTGTCGATATTTTGATGCTCTATTTATATGACATATCTTATGACGTAAGTAATGTGACCGTTATTTGACTGGTCATATTTGACTTTGACTAGCCAATTAACATCAGAATTTCGATGATCAATAAATATATAAATATCTTGCATGTAAGAGATGTTGCAACATCTTTGCTATAAGGACAATAATTCTGAAAGGTTATAAGGTGTTTTTCACGAGAAAAAATAGATTTGTTTATAAAACTAATATTATTGGTGAATACAATTAATATTAGATTCCATAACATATATTGGGAATTCCCTATTAATATCTTACAAAATATATTAATAGGGCACAAGGAAAACAATTTTTTCTATATATATATATATATATATATATATATCAATTGCATTACAAAAATATAATATTAGATCTAGTTACATAGCCACTTAGTTTTATAACATAATCATCACTTTTTTTTTTTCTTTTTTTTTTGTGGCTGGGAAGAATGTCAAAAAAACATTAGATGGGGATCTAATTGGCCAGGGGTCGATGATGGGAAATGTTATTTCCCTTGCACTCTTTGTGGGTGCACACATCTACAAAGAATTTCATATGTTATAGTTGATAGACATTGTAGGAAGAATGGGCACGTTGAAGGGGGAATGAATGGTGTCTCGTGGTAAGCTTTTTATGAATCATTATATATATGTTCTTTATATTAATCGTATTTATAAATTTTTATGTTATAATATATATTTTTTGTAGATTAATTTCATGTGATTTCTTGTAATGATTATAAAGTCAAGGTGTCCCCGTAGGTGTTATAAGCTCAATGTGCTAAGTAGTACTATTAGAAATGATGTTCTACAAGTTAAGGAACTTCGAGTAAATATTGAAGATCGTGATAATGATCCTATGGAAGAAGATGACAATAATAACATAGTTCAAGATGATGGGATAAATGAATTGATCCAAGACTTGTTTGACGATGAAAATGATGATCTTATTTGTGGTGAATCAATGTGTTAGAGAAGACAGAGACACCACTTTATGAAGGCTCAAGAGAAAATATTCTCTCGGGTACATTATTGTTGGTGAACTTAAAGGTTTTGAATCGTTTGTCAAACACTTGTATGACACGGATCCTAAGGTATAATCTACCATGAAAAGTTTATTTTTTTCTCCTTTTTTCGTTAATTAAAGTGTAAAATAATAATGCAATATTTATGATTAATATTTTTTACGCTAACTAGTCATTTTTTATGTTGTATTAGAGTGTTAGGTGAATTTATTTTGTTATCGTCAAACAAGTTACCTTGCACATACTGAGATTTATATGTCATTATGAAACAAATTTAAATGGAGTATCAAGTTATAGATGCATGTCCTAATGATCATATTATATATCATGGTGTTAAGTTATGGTAAGTTTTGTGATTAGAGGAGTTTATTTCTTTTTCTTTTTATTATCCACGGATTAGCAATCACATGTATATTAAGTAAAGTGCAGATAGAACATTAAACGATCGACAGAAAACAAGCCAAGACAAGAGACACAAGATGTGGTGGCTAGCGAGGGACAAACCCCAATATGGGGAAACACTTTGATCAAATTTTCTTTTATCTTCAATAATTCAGTAGAGAGAAATAGTATAAAGATCTGATTTATATTAGTAGCAGAAAACCCCAGATCTGCCCTAAACTAGGGAAGCAGACCCTAGATCGAACTTGTCAAGTTTCCACCGATGAGTCGTTCATCGTAGACTAGTCCAAGACTTTGTCGTGCACTAGTCCAAGATTCACCGTGCACCACTGTAAGATTTCGCCGCACACCAGTGCAAGATTTCACCGCACACTAGTGCAAGATTTTTCTGCGCACCAATGCAAGATTTCGTCGTGCACCAATGCAAGATTCCACCGTGCACTAGTGCAAGATTTCGTCGAGCACCAGAGCAAGATTTCACCACGCACCAGTGCAAGATTTCGTCTCACACTAGAGCAAGATTTCGCCACACACTAGAGCAAGATTTCGCCGCGCACCAGTGCAAGATTTCGCTGCGCACCAGTGCAAGATTTCGAACGACCTGTTTCGGCTCGGGTGAGAGAGAGAGAGAGAGAGAGAGAGAGAGATGTGATGAGAAGTGTGTCTCCAAATGAGGAGGAGACATCCTATATTTATATGCAAACGTTAATGATGAATAGATGTGTATGTTGAGCTTCTAAGCCTACATAAGTTGCTGGCCGACTTTGACAATTTATCCATAGTCAAAATAAATTCATATCTCCATAAATACTTATCGGAATCAGATGACCTTTAGATCAATCCTACACCTCTCAATGAGAGGAATCTAGATAAAATATTATCAGCCATGAATAAGATGACCCACATGGAGTTTGGCCCTAGTTGCCAATTTTAACACTCCCTCTCAACTAGGGAGAACTCCATCTGCAATTCATCTGTCGGTCGCTACTATTCATCCATCAAATGCACTGCCTTTTACAACTTGACCCTTGCTTTGCTCTGCTCTATCCTGTCTGCTCTGCTCTGTTTTGTTCTACCCTGTTCTGATCTGTTCTGCTCTGCTTTGTTATGCTCTGGTTTGCTTTGTCTGAATTATGAAGAAGAAGAAATGATCGAGGATGTATCATACTGACTCAAATTCAGTATCAGAGTGTGTAACACTAGTCCCAGACCAGTCCTCAACCGACCCGAAGTCAGTGTCATAGTGGGTACAATCCCTACCACTGGTCCCAGACTAGTATCATCCTCCACTGACTCAAACTCAGTCTCAGAGTGTGTACCACTGGTCCCAGACTAGTCTCAACCGACTCGAAGTCAGCATCATAGTGGGTACAACTCCTACCACTGGTCCCAGACCAATCCTCCACTGACACGAAGTCAGTCTCAGAGTATGTACCACTGGTCCCAAACCAGTCTCAACCGACCTGAAGTCAGCGTCATAGTGGGTACAACTCCTACCACTAGTCCCAGACCAGTCCTGCACTGACCCGAAGTCAGTGTCGGAGTATGTACCACTGGTCCCAGACTAGTCTCAACCGACCCGAAGTCAGCGTCATAGTGGGTACAACTCCTACCACTGGTCCCAGACCAGTACCATTGATCCCATATCAATGAAGGTCATCCTAGCATAGGGAGTACAGTAGATACAGCGATGTGTCCATTGATACTACTATGGTCCCTATCCTCATTTCCCTGCTCATTGATCAAATGAGAGGTACTTCCCATGAGTCCCAGACTGCATGGGTAGGATGCCTCGACAGGAGAATTAATCACTCATGTCCTCACAGGAGAACTAATCATCCTACTAACAATTGTCATGGATAACACATCATCCAGACCTCATAGGAGAACTAATCATCCTACTACATAATCATCATGGAGAACACATCATCCAGACCTCACAGGAGAACTAATCATCCTGCGACATAATTGTCATGGAGAACACATCATCCAAACCTCACAGGAGAACTAATCATCCTGCTACATAATCGTCATGGAGAACACATCATCCAGACCTCTCAGGAGAACTAATCATCTTGCTACATAGTCGCCACGAGGTGTTGCAGGGAAAGTTTTGATTCTTTTACCTTATGATCATATGTCGCTCCAAGAAGTACCCTGCACCCCCCCCCGGAGTTACAAGAGCTCCATACATCATACAAGACCCTCATCAGAGGGTTTCTAAACGACACCAAGTCGTTCTCGGAAAGTAAAAAATTTGACCTTTCCTAGGGGCTTTGTCAAAATGTCGGCGACCTGTTCATCTGTATCGATATGTTGGAGCCTTATAACTCCCCAATGCACCATATCTCGAATATAGTGGTACTTGATATCAATATGCTTGGAGCAATCATGAAATACAGGATTCTCTGACAAATGAATCCCACTCTGGTTGTCACATAGGATCACGGTGGTATCCAATGTAAATCCAAACAACTCACTGAAGATCTTTCGCAACCAGACTGCCTCACAGGAGGCCATGCTAGCAGCAATATACTCTGCCTCTGTGGTGCTTAGAGCCACCGACTTCTGCTTCCTTCTCATCCAGGATACCGAAGCATATCCCAAGGAGAAACGACACCCGGAAGTGCTCTTACGATCCACCACACTGCCTACCCAATCAATATAACTTTTGAAAGTTAAGATCCTCGAGGTAGTCACAGGCTTGCAGTCCACCATACCAAATCTTTCCAATATCTTCACCACATATTTTCCTTGAGATAGGAAAATTTACCTTGGATTCTGCTAGACTTCAAGTTCTAGGAAATAGTGCATCAGTCCTAGGTCCTTCATTTCAAATTCAGAAGCCAACTCCCTCTTACATTTGTGAATGAGAGGGTCTGCACCTATTAGAAAGAGGTCGTCAACATATAACACCAGTATGAGAGGTTTGTCATCTTCAACCTTAAAGTAGAGGTTAGGGTCGGCTTCACTCCTAGTGAATCCCAACTTCATCAAGTAGCTGTCGATCCTCTCATACCATGCTCGGGGTGCTTGCTTCAGCCCATAGAGGGCCTTCTTCAACCTGCACACATGAGATTTTCGATCATAAATCTCAAATCCTTCGGGTTGCTCCACGTAGACCTCTTCTTTGATCGAACCATGCAAGAATGTGGTCTTGACATCCATCTGATGTAGGTTCCATCCTTGTGAAGCCGCAAGGGCTATGATCGAGCGAATGGTGGTATATCTGGCAACAGGTGCAAATATCTCGTCATACTCTTTTTCTTTCGGTTCCCTGGTGTCAGCTTCTTGAGAGCTCCTCAATGTAGGAAGATTGTTCACTTTGCTGAGAGCCATATCTTCGTCAAAGGTGACATCATGACTAATCACGACTTCCCTTTGACCAACTACATAGATTCTATAGCCCTTAGTATTTTCACCATAGCCCACAAAGATTCCTTTCTTTCCAGATGCACCCAATTTATTCCTTTTCTCTTTCGGCACATGAAAATATACATGGCTTCCAAAAATTATAAAATGAGATATGTCAGGTTTCTTACTGGTGAACATTTATTCAGGAGTCTTGGAGCCCAATGCTTGATGAGGGCATCGGTTTTGTACATATACAGCAGTGTTTGCAGCTTCGGCCCATAGAAAATTCGGAAGTCTTTGATCATGAAGCATGGCACAGACAGCTTCCACAATTGTACGATTCTTTCTTTCTGCCACACCATTCTATTCAGGAGTATATGGTGTAGTAGTCTCCCTCTTAATGCCAACATCTTTACAAAAGTCATGAAACTCGTTACATTCATATTCAGTCCCATTATCAGTCCTTAAGATCTTGATCTTCTTTTTAGTTTTATTCTTGATTAAGGCTTGAGATGTGTCACATGACATGACACCTAGCGGACTTCCTCCGACCTGATATAATGAATCAACTCGAAACCCAAGAGTGAAGGCATCTTTAATATTGTTTTTCCATGCACGTACCTTGCCATCGCTGAAAGCCACCTCATAGCCTTTGTCTTCCATAACCGAAATGGATACCAGGTTCTTTTGAGGTCAGGTACATATAATACATCCTGTAAGTGGATCGTATTGCCTTGATTCAATTTGAGAGAGACATTGCCTACACCTTTCACGAGATATTTCATATTATCTCCAAGGACAATTTCCAGGTTAGTTTCTTTCTCTATTAGATTATGGATAACTTCTTTGTAACCAGTGAAGTGCCTTGAGGCACCACTATCAATAAGCCAATTTCTCAGCAAGTCTTGAGGAGCAGAGGTAGATAATATTTATCCTGTTTATTGTCAACAGTGTTAGATTCATACCTGGAATTTATAGCCTTCTTGAATGGTTGTCCTCTTCCTTGATTTCCAGCACTCCTTTTACCTCCGCTATTAGATTTGCCATTCCTTTGATTGCCATGAGAGGGATTTTGATCATTGTCCTGGTGTGAGTCCCTTCTATCAGGGCACTCCCTTGCATAGTGACTTGCTTTATCGCAAATGTAACATCGTCCTTTTCTTCCACCCTTAGGTCCATTTGTTCCTAGCAGCAGCAGATGCATTTGATGGAGGCTCAACAATTCTGCCTTTCACATGGTCCAACACTTCCTGTTCTTCTAATGCTGGATCGAGAGACATCTTCCATCTCTGGTAGTCAGACTTCTCATGGAGCTTATCTTCAACAGGGAAGTGTGTTGAGGACCTCATGAATTCTTTTTGGATAGCTTGCCAGTATTCTCTTCGGTGGTTGCTCTTGCTCTTGCTCAGGCTTTGTCTTCACCTTAGCTCTGATTCCATGTTAAGTTATGGTAAGTTCTATGCTTAGAGCAGTTTACTTCTTTTTCTTATTATTATCCACAGATTAGCAATCACATGTACATTAAGTAAAGTGCAGAAGAACATTAAATGATCGATAGAAAACAAGCCAAGACAAGAGACACAAGATGTGGCGGCTAGCCAGGGACAAACCCCAATATGGGGAAACCCTTTGATCAAATCTTATTTTATCTTCAATAATTCAGTAGAGAGAAATAATACAAAGATCTGATTTATATCAACAACAACAAACCCCAGGTCAGCCCTAAACTAGGGCAGCAGACCCTAGATCGAACTTGTCAAGTTTCCACAGGTGAGTCGTTCATCGTGCACCAGTCCAAGAATTCGCTGTGCACCAGTCCAAGGTTCGTCGGGCACCAGTTCAAGATTTCACCGTGCACTAGTCCAAGATTTCGCTGCGCATCGGTGCAAGGTTTCGCCGCGCACCAATGCAAGATTTCGCGTGCAAGATTTTGCTGTGCACTAGTGCAAGATTTCGCCATGCACAAGTGCAAGATTTCGTCGCGCACCAATGCAAGATTTCGCCACACACTAGTGCAAGATTTCGCCGCGCACCAGTGCAAGATTTCTCCACGCACTAGTGCAAGATTTCGCCACGCACCAGTGCAAGATTTCTCTGCGCACCAGTGCAAGATTTTGCTGCGCACCAGTGCAATATTTCACCACGCACCAGTGCAAGATTTCGTCGCGCACCAGAGAAATATTTCACCGTGCACCAGTGAAAGATTTCGCCGTGCACCAGTGCAAGATTTCCCCGCGCACCAGTGCAAGGTTTTGAATGCCCTGTTTCGACTCGGGTGAGAGAGAGAGGATGTGATGAGAAGTGTGTCTCCAAATGGGGAGGATACATCCTCTATTTATATGCAAACGTTGATGATGAATAGATGTGTCTGTTGGGATTCTGAGCCTACATAAGTTGCTGGCCGACTTTGACAATTTGTCCATAATCAAAATAAATTCATATCTCCATAAATACTTATCGGAATTGGATGATCTTTAGATCAATCCTACACCTCTCGATGAGAGGAATCTAGATAAAATATTATCAGCCATGAATAAGATGACCCACATGGAGTTTGGCCCTAGTTGCCAATTTTAACACATTGACAACATACATCAAAATGAATTGCCCACAATGTCAGAGTTGTAGATATTAAAGCAATCAACTAACAAAAAGAGTCCCTTAAAAAAGTTTTTTCTTCATATTCCCATAATTCTAGGTTTGCAGTGATTGTTCAGTTGTGAAAGTAAAGCATAGTTTATGGATTACCATGCACGGAAGAAAAGTAGAGATGGTTTTCTTCAAATGTCTGCAAATGGTTATGCATTTAGGGAAATTGAGAAAAAATGGTTGCATTTTAAAGATGAGCCTTGTAATGTTAGGCTTTCATTACCAGCTAATTGTGTTAATCCATTTTCAGAGCTCAGGTCTATTTACTCAGTGTGCCAATTTTTGTTATCAACAATAATCTTCCTCCTTGGATGTCAATAAAGAGGGAGCACATTATGTTGAAAATGATTGCTTCGGGTATTTCTTTACATTAATTTTTCAAATATTTTAACGTTTTTATTTGTCTTGTTTGTTGCATAATATGCTATATTTATTTATTTATATGTACATATCATAGTAGTAATTATGTGTAATTTCAAACAATTAGATAAGTACCAAGTTAAAGATATGAATGTATATATCGAGCCTCTTATCAACGAGTTAATGAATTTATAGGTCGAGATCACTATGTATGACATCTGTAAACCAATAGGGCAGAGGAAATTTCAATTCTAGGGAATACTTGTATGGGCAATTCATGATGCCCCGAGAATAACACATTTTTGTGGTATGTAGTGTTCCATTGCACTTTAATGGTATATAATTATTTCAATTAGATCATATCATGCATGTTTTTTAAATAGTCCTTTTATTTATAATTGATATTAATCCATCCCTTGCAGACCTTAAAACAAGTGTAAATTTGCATGTATATTTTGTGGTCCTAAATGAAATCTCAATGTTCAAAAAGTTTAGGAAATAAGGTGTTTGATGAGTATAGACACTTCCTCTCTAAGAATCATAGGTATTGAGCTATTGAAAAACATACTTTCAATGGGAGAGAAGAGACTTGATTAAAACCATGAAGAATGACACCTCACCTATGGAAGTTGAAATATAACAAAAATAGTCATGAAGGACATGGTGGGCTTCCACGAGGAATGAAATTTATCCCACTCAATTCATGAGCTTTCCCTATTATGAGCACCTAAGAATAACTCATTTGTTTGATACAATGCATATTGAGAAGAGTGTGACAAAAACTATATGGCAGATCATATATGGTAGGGGGGAATAAAAAATAAAGTACTCAAACTTTGTAATGACATTGTGCAAGTCGATCATGCAATGAAAAGCTGGATACGATTAAACAACGATGGAGATTGAAACAACCTTCCATGGTTATTAATAGAGGAGAAACACGATGATCTAAAAGAGGCCATTCAAATAATTAAATTTTCCATTGACTTTTCTTTAAATATAATAACATCTTAATAAATAAAGATGAATTTGGTGGGGTAAAAACACGACTAGAATACCTTCATTAAAGTAATTATATATATATATATATATATATATATATAGGTATATATACATCTTTATGGTTTTTTTTTTCTACTTTAGATTAAACATATAACGATTTATTATTATTATTACAATCTTTTATACCTCTATTTCTCCCAGATGGCTTCAACAATAATGTCAAACAAGTTATATATGATCTTGGAAAATACAGGTAAATAGTGATTTATAAGGCAAAGTGTTTTTTCAATTAGTTGTTCAAGTTAATTACATGTGTTTTACATGTAATATAATATATTATGTTTTGTTGAAACATATTATTCGCTTGTATCATCTATAGATGGTTTTCATTGAAACAAACACACAAATACGATATAAAACATTAGAAGAGAAAAATATTATGTAGGATGACATACTTGAGTGTGACTTTGGTTCCTTCAAATTGGTTATGTTCAACGTGAAATGCTATATGCTATGAATGAATGAACATGATCCTGATAGAAATACTATTCCACATGATAATGGATTTACCATGGTTAATACAAAGTCATTTGAAACAAAATCAGATTGTTATGCTCTTCTAAGCTAATGCGAACATGTCTTTTAGTCATAGGTTCTAGGTAGAGTGAGTTGTCATATGTTATTAGATATGATCCAAGAGCAAGGTTGGTAGAGTATAATGTAGCAGTTGAATATGATGATGATGATGTAGAGTAGTTAGTTGATCATGTGTCATATCATGGAGATGTCAAAGAAGTTCAAGGAGATGTTTGACTAGACAATGTTCTCGATGAAGATGACATCAATGATGTGTTGTTAGATGAAGAACTTGAAGAAGTTGAGCCAAATGTAGGAGATGATGTTTGTCATGATGATATCGATGCTGATATGATTATTGGAAATGATAACATTGATGATGAAGTTTAAATGGCCGATCATTTCAATGTCGTTTTTGAAATAGAAGACATAAATGTTGAGTTCAATGAAGAAGAATATTAATGATATCTGTTAGCGCCGTATAATTTAATCTCTAGGCTGAGAAAATGTTTATAGGGGTAACCACAGACCTATTATGGCTAGAAAACTAGAATTTTCCAACCGAAGGGGGTTCCCTCACTTGAAATAAAGTCAAATTATGTAAACAATAATGCTCAAGGATATTCAATAGAGGCTATATAGTAAAGGAAAATAGGATTTGATGACGATGGTTGATAGACTTGAGAGGGAGGGCCACTGAGCATGGATCCATGATTCATATTTTTACATAAAATTATTAGAGCTTACATTAGACACATATGAAAATAGAGGCAAGGTAGGTATTATTTCAAGTCATAACATATGTCATAGCATAGTGGGTGAGTTTTGAAAGTAACTTGAAAATACACAAAGATATCCAATCACATGTAACAGAGCATGAAATGAATTATGCAACATATATTTTATGATCAAATATCGAGAAGAATACCATAAAGTAGCACCTAATGAAGGGTGAAATCCATTATAGTTTAGAAAGTAAAACAATCACTCAGAGCATTAGCATAGACTAAATTATGAAAAATTGTTTTAGAGCCAATTTAAAAGTGAAAATTTTAACAAGGACATAGAGACTAACATGCACATAAGAAGAGTCACAGAAACTTGAAATCCATACCACAAGAATCTCTGGTCAGGTGGAAAATTCTCTGCAATGATAATTTGATTTCAACAAAACCAAAACACATACATGGGCCTTCTCCCCAATCCGAACCCTCTTTTCATGCTTTGTTCAGTTTAAATACATTTTAATGTTATTAATGTATTTTTTCATTGGTGTTCTCAAATCTCAGATACATTTAAACCTATATGCAAGAATATGATTGTGTGTAGACTTGTATTTGTAGTAGTAGTAATTGTATTATAAAAATATGAACGGTGCTTCCAAATCTTCGTGGCGGTGTGCCTATATAGGCATTGAATGGCCATGAAGATATAATGACACAAATTTTGACGCATGTCTCTTCACAACTAATTAGACATTAAATAATTTTATTTATTTATTATATTAATATTTTATTTTATTTTTTTAATATTTATTTTTAATTGAGGTTTTATGAATATTTTTATTCATAACACTACCACCCCCTTTAGAGATGCTTTGTCCTCAAAGCACAACCAAAAGGATTTTCTTTAGATGAACATTGTTGTGATGGAATGACATCCTTTCATTGAGTGGTGCATTCTTCATGAGTACTTGTACCTTCCTTGGAGTTGGAAATGTTAACACCATTTAATTTATAATGTCGCCCTTGCCAATTAAACTCCATGAATTGTTCTTCAAGGTTTGTAGTATACCTCCCTAGTTGTATTAACCATTTTGCGGCTAGAACTACATCCATTTCTTTGAGTGGTAGGGCAAATAGGTATGTTTGTAGATTTAGTTCTGTATTTGGATTGAAACTTTTTGACATTCTCCTATTTCCTTGATTTTCCTTCCAGTAGCGAAAAATATGGATAGGTCCTTGATTGGGCATATACAAAGACCAATTTGTTTAGCAAGATCAATGTTTATACAATTGTGAGCACTACTAGAATCTATAAGTATATTGACATTTCTGTCTTTTATGAGTCCTTTGAGCCTTAGGATTTTAGGACATAGACTCTTACTCATGTTTGTTGATGGAGTAGTAAGTTTAATGTTCCTTTTTGGGAATTGGCTCTTCTTCTGAAGATGTGGTGGAATGTATTTTGTAGTTGCTTGTTGTTCTTAATCTCCGAAAGAGTTACTATTTTCATTAAGGTTTTTCTAGTCACATGAAATTGCAGCTAATGACGGTTCCTCGGAATCTGAATCTTTACTGTGTGTGACAACAATTCCTTCATCATGTTCTTGTACTTCAATTTGCTTCCCATCTACTATTTTACAGTAGCGCAAGGATGTGTCTTCACATTTATGGCCTGGTGTCCAATTTTCTCCACATTTGCGACAACTAAATTCTTTTTTTATATTTTTTTTGGATTGTTACTTGAAGTGTTTGATTCCTTCTCAACTTCATAAGTTTACAGTTTCTTGTTAAAGTATCTGTGTCCTGATGTCCATTTGTTTCCACAATACCTACATTTGTTAGTTTCTTTTTTTCCCGAGTGTTGTTGAACTTGGTCTTCGTCTTCCCTGAATGATGACAGTCTGAGCTTATATTTTCTCTCAATAATTATGGCTATGTGTTTGACATCTTCAATGGTTTGGGGTTTATATAATTTTAATTATTCCCGAATGTAATCCTTAAGGCCACAACGATACATTTTTAATAGCTCTTCATCTGAGAATCCCCTTTTCCTTATTTCTAACACTTCCCATTCATGTGTGTATTCACTTACCGATCCCTTATGTTTGAGGTGTGTTATGCTCCTATACCAATAGGTGTCAAATTTCATGATTGACTTGATGAGCTCTGTAATATGTTCATCCCTTTCTTGTTGCAAAGGTTTTCCATATTTTCAAAAAAATAAAAAAATTTTAAAAATGTAAAGAGGGTATACCCTAAAAGAAAAATCAAAGGGTAAAAAGAATAAAATGGTCAAAAAAGTGAAAGAAATGAACCCCAAACAAAAATAGACCAGGAAAGTGTGCAAGTCTAAATGCCACTACTATTTCATTTTCTGTAATAAACAAATTGTGTGTAGTTTGTTACTTTTGCGACAATTCATGAATAGTCAAATTGTTTAAACTTGGCTTATTCATCTTTCAATTTCATGCTGTAGAAATAGAAAATAAATATCTGACCAAACAATGTAATCTTGGCAGATAAGTAGATAGGTAGAGTAAATAAAAGGAGCTCAACAGTTTAATCTGAGCCCTTGATGTAATAAGTGTAGACTTAGGTGGGCTTGCCATGTAAAAGAAAAAAAAAATTGATAAGGGTTTGCCAGTCTAAGTGCACCCAAATAAAGAAGGAAAAAATGCTAGGTTAAAGTAGGTAGGGTAAGTAGATGGTGTTGCAGAATGATACTTGTGATGAATAATGTCTCTAAATGTGTTAATTTCTCATTTTTCATCATAAGGCAAAGGCATACACAACATTGAAGACATTACAAGCAAAACAAAGTCACAATGATTAACTCCTCTTCTCATTTTCCCTAATTATTTACTAATTTCCCCTAAGGACTAAGGTATTTGCTAAATTGGAGGGGCTCAGAGCATTTCTTTGACTTTTGGAGAGATCAGACCCTCAGCCCAATGATTTAAAAAGACTAAAGTACTTAGAATCATCTAGAAACCATTCATTTCATTTCATAAAGTTTTTCCTAAGTAAAATCCTATTTTACTTAGAAAAATACACAATATTACCTAAAAAACCCCTTTTTATCTTTAGCCTAAGTTTGAATATATACATGAAATGATTTAACTTGGCGATTTTACACTTCATAGTCATATTAACTATTAACATATTTATTATATAAATCCTGAATAAACATTTACCCTTCCTGTAATATGTAAATATATTAAAAAATCCCCAAAATGTTATATATCCCGCCCCGATTGAATACAACCATAATTAGCATTTAAAAAAGGATTAATGAGTTAATCCGTAATTCATTAAGAACCTTAATTCCCCGCTGCACCAACGGGATTAATTAACCCTCTTGGTTAATTAATAACCTTCCTAACCACTCGCAGTCCATCGGATATGATTGATTAATTGTTAATTATATTGCGCCCGCATACATAAACTCCCGCCCTACTTCACTTCCCGTCCACTGCCCGATCATCCCCCCATCATCTGACGGTCTACATCAATATCGCACCCCCCTTGGTAACCGCGCTTTAACTCGCGATAACCAAGCGGTTTTGCCCCCGTACCCTTGCCACATGTCACGCAGTCGATGTGATCGCTCGCCCTCCGCCCGATACCACTTAACTCCAAAAGCGGTTCGATCGCTTACCGCCTCCCACTAACGACAAAACTTTACATCATCAAGTCGGTTCCATTGGTCCACTGTTAATTCAAATCTTACCCGCCAATATCAACCCTTTACCCGTTTAAACATAAACACCCTAGTGTTGCTCATTTTCACTTGATTGTGCAGTAAAACCCTTTGTAACCCAGTTGCGCCACCTGAAGCCTCTGTTAACCAATTCGAGCATGGTTTACCTCCAAAAAATAATTCTAGACTCACTCCACAGACCTCTCAAGCTCAAATGAAACCTTTTCGACCTCCCCTACAAACCAAGGCTTTCTTAACAATTTGTTTTGTTTTACAGGTGATCAGAAGACCACATACTTAGATAAACAGTCTTAATACTAGTCATAAGACTTGTTTGCTCCAAGAGTGTTATCAAATATATTCAAACAGAGATGGAAGATAAAACATACAGTTGAAAGACAAGCAGAGGAAACATGAAATTAAACAATTTACTGTTGAAATAGACAGTAAAAACCTAAAATATACAGTGAAGGTAAAAGGACACAGTAAATAACAGTCAAAGTGTATCAGGATTAAAGAGTATCAGATTGAAGACCAAGTCAAGTAAATCAGCTAGCATGAAGATAAACAACAAAGAAGACAGTTACAAAGCATAGCATACAAATTCATGTCAAAGTGAAGATAGATGAAAAAACAGAGTGGTAAAAGTAAAAAGTAAATAGTAAACAGTAAAAGTAAACATGAAGACATTGAGGGTTAAACAAAGATGAAAACACTTTCACCAGCTACAATGAAGTTTATCCAAAGTAAAAGTGAAAAACAGTCAAAATAAGTTTAAGGTTAAAAGATGAAATTAGAGCAAAAATGGTACATTCTTCATAAATTTATTGTTTAGGCCATAGTTTTGCAGAAACTATTGTGGCTAATCCAAGAAGTATTTCGAGAAAATGGAAGAGGGTTTTGTTCCTAACAGGCCAAGCTACAAAAAAATATCTCACGTTTTACACAGGTATTACCAAGAGGGAGATAAGTGCATGTCTTCACAACCTGTTTTTCAGTTTGTGCAAAATCCTGTTTTTGACATCTCTTTGCAGAGAATATTATGAACAGTTGGAGCTGAATTTTGGGAAACTGAGAGAGGTTTATTTAAAAAACATTCTTATCTACAAAAACCTCTTTCATTTTTTACATATCTATCAAGGATTGAGATATACAAGCGTATCATTGGACCCTAAGTTTGCAGAATTTCTGGGGCAGAATGCATAAAGGAAGGATGCAGTTAGTGGTTGGGATGCCTCATCATCAACTAAGAGTTGCTATCAAATTCGACTTTCTCTTGTTTGTCACAATAAATCCATATAAATAGTGCCAAATATATTCATTAGTTTGGAATGTCCTTTATTAAAGTTCTATTAATGTAAACAGTTGGAGATATTTGTGAAACTAATCTTGATATTTTTTCAAGATATTTCAATTTACAATTAGTATAAATACTTCTTCATTTGAAGTATTTTGGGTGGATTCATATACATTGCTTTAATATTGGTTTTTTTGTAATAAAGTGTTGATTGGATCAAATTTTCGTGTGGCTTGTTGGATAAAGAATTGAAGCAAAGGACTTTCCACATATATCTTGAATCAAACACTGGATCAATAAGTGATCTATACCTTGTGTTTTAAAGTTTTCTTTGTTCCTTATATCATCTGTGTTCACATCTGAATGATAAATAAAAATTATTAATTCGGAATATGCTTGATTGCACTCTGTTTTCAAAAGTTATCATTCTCTATGTTTTCATCTGAAGTAGAATAAACAGTGAAATCTTAAACTGCTCCTGTTTTCTATTTCTTGCACTTTGACTATTACTTGAAGAATAATTAATTGCTCTTTAGTAATAATCAATTCAATTCTCTTTTTCAAATAGGTTGAAGGATTCTTAGCTGCTTTTCTTCCATTTGAAACCATTCCATTTACTCCAAGTCTTAGTTTGTTCTCTGTTTGACCATCTAGCTGTGTAAAACCATCTTTTGTTAAGAGACCTAGTCCAGTTAAGCCACCTTTCTTGACTCCATTAGCCCAATGGCCTAAACTAGCTAATCCTACCCCTTTGCTATTGAATCTCACCACCCAAACTCAAACAAAACTCCTAAACTTCATAACTAGCCTAATACCTTTAAAAATAACAAAGCTAAAACTTAAAGAGAGAGCACTCTCTGGATGTAGATTAGCTAGAATATGTATCTAAAATATTGGTTTGTGGTTACCTCGGCCTCGTTTCCCCTTCTTACAACTTCTGGGAAAACCTGAGTGATAACATAGTGGCGACTCCACTCGGGATCTGAATAATTTGTTTGTTACTATTGTTTACTCTATAGGCTACAGACGGAGCCTGAAGTTAGCTAGGTAGTCTTTGAAATGCTCTTGCTTTGAAATTGCAGAAGTAAATGAATGCTGCTTCAGTCTATCTCCGGTCTAGTTTATGGATTGAATATCTGGTTTCAAACACTTGACCAGTTCTTCATGTCAAATAAATCTTTAAGAAAGTTTAAATCTCATATCTAAAGCCTCTTAAAGAAATCATAGAAGTTGTTTTGAAAATTCATAAAAAAGCAAAATAATCATAAATTACTCAAAATTTGGTTTCGTGGAGAACTAACTTTTTCTTCAGAATTGTTTTACAGGTTTAGATCTGATCTATGATGATGGACAATGATTAGACACACAAAGGTTAAAATCATCCACCTGGTGACTCCACATCAATTTCACAACTAAGACTCCACTGGAGGAACGAACCTAAAAGAACAATACAAAAAGATCAGGCTTTTAACTTGGATTGTTATCCAAGACATTATGTTCTTTCTAAATTGATAGAGTTTTCCAATGTATATTGTATTTTAGAGAAGATTTTAGATTAATTTTTTAATTATTTTCCTTTGAAAATTGTAAATATATATCATCCTTTTGAATCTTATGATGATCACTTTCCAATCAAGAAGCCTCAAATACTCAAGACTCCACTACTAAAAGAATCCATAGTTGTTGAGAACCTATGGTGACCCAATTTTAGCATTAAGTGTTTTCAAGATGAATTTAACAAATCAACATAGGTATGCTCCTTTGGACAGGTCAAAGATTCCAGGTTTTCCAAACCCTTTGCCCAAATTTGATTGGTCAAAAAATATTCCATTGTTTAAAGATGAAATAGGAGATGATGCTGCTTTACATTTATTAAAATTTCATATGCACATTCGAAATTTTAAACTCAAATTCCATGAAGATTGTCTTATGAAAATATTTATGGTAACTTTAGAAGAAAAAGCTAGATCTTGATATGAAAATTTACCAGCCTCTAGCATGTTCTTTAAAGCAGTTTCATGCTACATTTCATGACAAATACAAGGAAAGGTATTCATCTCTATTGCTAATTCAAGACTGCTGTGACAATTTTGAAAGTTTTATTCAATATCTTGAAAATTACTATGATGATGATGATCAGTTCATGGATCATGAAATATTAGAGGTCTTAGAAGAAAAGCCTTTTCAAAAAGTGGAAGCCTTGCTTGAATTATATTCCCCTTAGAAAGAAAAAGATGATGTATGTTGTTCAAAAACCCATGAAGTTTCCCCACAAAAACAATTCTTGCAACACAACAAACTAATCAGAATACATAAGAAATTTAGTTCCTTGAAATTGCTCAAATAGAAAACAACAATGAAAACCAACAACAGTCCAGAGATTTGCAGGTAGAGGCAATAGAGCTTAAAAGTATTGAACCACAAGACCATCTTCAACAAGTAGTGGTTTCTTCAGAAATTAAAGACCAGTCAAATTTATTTGATGAAAACCTTGTCACAAATTTTCTTTTCTTGCATGTAAATGAAATAAGACAACATAATTTGATAGATCATGATATTTCATCTAAAATTAATGAGAGTTTGCAACTCCCTTGCAAGCTTCAATATGACAAAGATAATGATAAGGATTTTCTTGTTGTATGTGATAAGGTTGTTATATTTGATGAAGATCAAGAGAATTCAGAGAATTTGGTTACAATAGACAATAAGGAGGAGAAACAATTGGCCAATCACTTAAATCAAACAACAGTTTGGAATGAGGTTTGTTTTCCTGGTACAAATCATCTAGAAGATCTTCTATGGCAGGATTACCATTATCACTTGGTCAATATATTGCAGCCATCAGTACAAGAAGAGATTAAAAATCATGAACAAATTTATGCTAATTCCAACTACCATAGATCGGAAGATAGATTTATAAAGCAATATGTGGAGGAGAAAGCTCCTGACCTAATGTGTGTGTTTGATGACATTACTTATTTTGATGATTTGCCCAAATATGATAAGTATGATGATAATTATGTTCTTCAAATCCAAACTAACTTTATAGAGAAATCAAAGGCTAGTTTGGGGAATAAGGAAATCCAGTTTCACCAACTTGAGAATAGTGATCAGCTTGTTCATTTCAGCTATGAAAGTGAGGAAGAAAATGCAGAAAATTTGGAAATAAGTGAAGCTTCTTTGCCTCTTTATTTTGAATCATTTCAGTTTTTAAAGGGAATGTGGTATAAAATCTCTAAAGAGAAGGGTAAGCAGCTTGTAGAAACTTATGAAGTTCCATTTGAACCTATATGTAATAAGTTGCATCAATCCTTCCAAGTTTTTCATGATCCCATAACTGATGAGTTTGATAATGAATGCAATCATAATTTTTCTCCATCAACAGACTATGAGAGTCAAAATCAAGATGATAATGGTTTCACCAGTGAGATATTTCAATCAATAGGAGTATCATCACAATTCTCATCTCAAAGTCTGCAGGGAGGTAAAGATGAAAGTGACATTTTAGTTTCATGGCATGAAGGCTATCCAGAACATTTATATAGTTGTTTGAATCTGCTTAAAAATAGTGTGCACATTTTGGAGGATCCTTTTGTACATTTTTTGGAGCCTACAAAGGAAAGCCAATATTTACTTTTCTTATCTATGGTTGACAAGGTTATATTTGACTTTAGGGTCCCAGTTTCAATCACAAACAAGCCCAAGCAGCAAAATCCATCAACATATATATTGCTTGAGTGGTTGCATTGGGTGTTTCATTTTACCTAACTAATAGCTAGAAAGCTAATTAGAGTAAGTAGGTAGGATTTCAGTTTGATTTAATTCAATTTTCAGTAGATTATGAAATAAATCCTAAAATATTTGAATCAAATCAAAAGGCCCTAAGATCTTGATGATTTACTAATTTGGTTTGAAGGTTGCAACACCTTTTAGTTTCAGGTCAGATCTCAAGTTGTGCAGGAAAAGGTTAAAAAGATTTTTGATAAAAAGGCCAAGACTGAAGATTCCTACCTAAGTTACAAGGTGCTCAAGTGGGATTCAAGTAGGAAGAATAAAGGTTTGGTGTTGATTGGATAGTAACTTGTTGGAGTTGAAGCTCGAAGAGAAGGCCCTAAGCTTCACAAGTGTTACTGTCATACATATAATAAAGAAACCAGCAGAAGGAGATATCAGAGCATAGTCAAATTCATTTAGAAGCCCATTTGAACTGCTATTCTTGACTTTTCACCAGGAAAAGCCATCCCCAAGTGGAGTCAGTGTTATGCTCCTATACTAATAGGTGTCATATTTCATGATTGACTTGATGAGCTTTGTAATATGTTCATACCTTTCTTGTTGCAAAGGTTTTCCATATTTTCAAAAAAATAAAAAAATTTAAAAAATGTAAAGAGGGTATACCCTAAAAGAAAAATCAAAGGGTAAAAAGAATAAAATGGTCAAAAAAGTGAAAGAAATGAACCCTAAACAAAAATAGACCAGGAAAGTGTGCACGTCTAAATGCCACTACTATTTCATTTTCTGTAATAAACGAATTGTGTGCAGTTTGTTACTTTTGCCACAATTCAAGAATAGTCAAATTGTTTAAACTTGGCTTATTCATCTTTCAATTTCATGCTGTAGAAATAGAGAATAAATATCTGACCAAACAGTGTAATCTTGGCAGATAAGTAGATAGGTAGAGTAAATAAAAGGAGCTCAACAGTTTAATCTGAGCCCTTGATGTAATAAGTGTAGACTTAGGTAGGCTTGCCATGTAAAAGAAAAAGAAGATTGATAAGGGTTTTCCAGTCTAAGTGCACCCAAATAAAGAAGGAAAAAATGCTAGGTTAAAGTAGGTAGGGTAGGTAGATGGTGTTGCAGAATGATACTTGTGATGAATAATGTCTCTAAATGTGTTAATCTCTCATTTTTCATCATAAGGCAAAGGCATACACAACATTGAAGACATCACAAGCAAAGCAAAGTCACAATGATTAACTCCCCTTCTCATTTTCCCTAATTATTCACTAATTTCCCCTAAGGACTAAGGTATTTGCTAAATTGGAGGGGCTCAGAGAATTTCTCTGTCTTTTGGAGGGACCGGACCCTCGGCCCAATGATTTAAAAAGCCTAAAGTACTTAGAATCATCTAGAAACCATTCATTTCATTTCATAAAGTTTTTCCTAAGTAAAATCCTATTTTACTTAGGAAAATACACAATATTACCTAAAAAACCCCTTTTTATTTTTAGCCTAAGTTTGAATATATACGTGAAATGATTTAACTTGGCGCTTTTACACTTCATAGTCATATTAACGATTAACATATTTATTATATAAATCCCGAATAAACATTTACCCTTCCTGTAATATGTAAATATATTAAAAAATCCCCAAAATGTTTTTTTTTTTTTTCCCCTAGGAAAAAGTCGTAATTTCCATTAGTGTTTAAGAAAATTACATTCTGCAGATGCCGAGGCATATTCAAATGCAGGCAGTGTGCCTGTCGAGTTCACTATTGCTGTTTATATCTCCACGCAGGGAGCATGTTATAACAGTCAAAAAAAGAAGCAAAATTTGATGTCATGCTCTTCGCAGAGAGCAAATATATACTATATATATCAAAGATGTACAATAAGGTCTTTATCTACAAAAACTGTAAATAAACAAAAAACTATCAGCATATATATGGGCTATATAGCCCATCAATCATGATGTTCTTCAAAAGGGCGATGATAGTACTGGTAATAAGTGCCGTCTGTGTCCTCCTGTATCCACCAGTCCTCTCCTATTCTGTGCGCAACCTCTTTGGAGAGTTGATCTGCAATGGTGTTCTGCTCCCTGTATATATGATGACAGGTAAAAGATTCAAAGGACATAGTCAGTCTCTTGGCTTCCTCCAAAATATGTCTTAAAGCAAATGCATGGCAATGAGATGCATTGTTAAGCCAATTGCAAACAACTTTTGAGTCTCCAAATAGCTGTAAGTGTCGGCATCGTTTAAGAATAGCAAAATGAATAATATGTTTAGCTGTAATGAGCTCAGAGTAATTGTTAGTGCCTCTGCCAAGATATATTTGAATCTTAAAACTATGCCTGTCATTTAAATGAAGTGTAGCACCCCCCCCACAGCCATCAGGTTGGGCCGATCCATCAAAAAAAGCCCAAGGTTTTGAGTGATCAATGGGAATCAGGGAGAGAGTTCGAGGAGTAGGTACGGTTACTTCTTCAGGTATTAGATTGTAATCAGCAACCGTGGAAAGGATGACCGAGGGCCAGTGGGTTCTCTTCAATTGAAAAATCGATAAATTGCGAGCTATCCATATAGCCCAGCAGATCAGCAAAGGGAGGTTTTTGGCTTTGCCAGAATGATCAGTGCACCAGGAAGACCATGCCTCCTGAAGGGATGCCCCGCGCCAAGGATTCAGATGAGGAATATGAGAGGTAATGTCTTGCCAAATATGTGTGGTCACGGTGCAAGAGAGGAAAAGGTGCTCCGTTGTTTCTTCAGCATTTAAACAGAGGTGACAACGATATGGCCCGTGGAAAGATCGCTTGATGAGGTTGGAGCCAGTCGGGACTTTGTCAAAAATGATATTCCACATTAAGAGTCTAGTCCTAGGAGCAGCCTTTAACTTCCAGATCGTCTTCCATGCACTGTGAATATCAGGTGGCATGAATGTCTCCATTAGTTTAAGATATCCTAACTTAGGAGTGTATGCACCATGTTTGGCGTGTGCCCATATAATTTCATCCGGTCCGTCCAGGAGTCTGATATTGGCCTGACTGAGCGCAGAGATAAAGTCCTTCCAATCATCTATCCACTGGGGTGGCAGGTTCAATGCTCTGTCTGTAATCCAAGCCTGCTGAAGAAATGTGGTGTTATCTTGGTCCCCGATATGTTTAATATATATGATGCCTCTGTCATTGAGATAGCGCACCAGCTCCGCCGGGAGTCTGTGTGCATTCCCACAGCCTACCCAGGGATCCACCCCTATCCTAACAGCATTCCCTTCTTTGATACGCCATGTAATGCCTTCTCTTAGTAGGGGGATAGAATCAATGACAGCTTTCCAAATATTTGAATATTGCGTGCTATGCCCAGGTCTGGTGCAAAGCCAATCAAGAGTAGATAATGGCTTTATATATTTAGAATGTGCCACCCTGGTCCAGAGACTGTCCGCTGTTAGAAGGCTCCAACCTAGCTTGGCTGCCAGCGCTTTGGAGAATATGGCCAATCTCTTGATTCCCCATCCTCCCCATCTCTTAGGTTTAGTGATAGTTTCCCATTTGACCCATGCAAAAATACGGCCTGTTTGGTGCCCTTTCCACAGGAAACGACAACATATGTTCTGTAGACGGTTCAGGATACCTCTAGGTATCCAGGCCAAGGCCATCCAATACACCGGAGTTGCTTCTATGACTGCCTTTATGAGAACGAGTCTGCCAGCTCTCGAGAGGTATTTGTGGTACCAGACTTGTAGTCTTTTTTCCACCTTGGCGATGAGCCATAACCAATCTGCAATCTTGTAACCTGTTGGCTTCAGTCTGAAACCCAGATACTTAATACCATCCGACAGCTCCAAACTAGCAAATGGGAAACGCTGTGAGGCATAGATTACTTCATGTGCCGAGCATCCAACAGTGGTGATAGAAGATTTGTTATTATTAATTTGCATACCCGTAGCCTGTTGGAAGAGTCGGAAGGAGTTATGAAGGGAGGTAGAGTCACCAAAGCTGCCATTGAGAAATATGAGGATGTCATCCACGAATAGAAGGTGTGTAAGGAAGAGTTCATCCACAATTTTGATACCAGTGAGCTGTCGACGAGCTTTGGTGGATGAGATAATCCTGCTCAGCCCCTCCATGATCAGCAAGAACAGTAAAGGAGATAGGGGGCATCCCTGTCGAAGCCCTCTCTCTGCTGTGAAGAAAGGTGTCGCTTCTCCATTGAGGAGCACACTGTATGAGACATCCAAAATGCAGCTCATAATCCATTTGATAAAGTCAAAAGGGAAGCCGATATGTGTGAGCAGAAGCCTAAGGTACAACCAATTGGCTCGGTCGAAAGCCTTAGAAAGGTCGACTTTGAGGATCATACCCTTCTGTTTCTTGGTGTGTAAGGAATGCAAGAGCTCCTGGGCCGTAGCTATGGCCTCATGTATCTGCCTGTGATGTAAGAATGCAAACTGTTCAGAAGATATATGCTGAGAGAGTATGGGCTTGATACGGTTGGCGATTATCTTAGCAATAATCTTATAAAGGCAGTTGCATAATGATATGGGTCTGAAATCGTCAAATGTGGCAGGGTTATCTGTCTTAGGTATGAGAGCGATGAAAGTAGATTTAATGGCTGATGATATTCTACCTCTTTTCCTGCTGTCCTCCACTATACCCAATAAGTCCTGACCCAATATGTCAAAAAAGGAGATATAAAATTCGATTGTCCACCCATCTGGCCCAGGACTTTTGTCCTTTTTGAACCATTTCAGGGTTGCCTCAAGTTCCTCCATGGTCACCTCCTTGAGAATCTCTTCCGAATCTTCCTGGTCCACAAATCTGGGGAAGAGCTCTGCAATGCGCATGATCTCCAGTATATTTGCATTCCTGGGAGCCTTGTAAATGCCCCGGAAATGTTCAGTTGCCAGTCTTGCCAAATCATGTTG
This sequence comes from Pinus tabuliformis, assembly GCA_031772625.1. Classification (NCBI taxonomy): domain Eukaryota; kingdom Viridiplantae; phylum Streptophyta; class Pinopsida; order Pinales; family Pinaceae; genus Pinus; species Pinus tabuliformis. Next base: position 2,022,408,241 of record CM062818.1, on the reverse strand, counting down.
TTCTGATATAGTGTGTCCCCGTTCATCTTTAAGTTCCCAGATTGTGTTGATAGCTTTGCGCCCATTGGCAAATTTATGATAGAATTTAGTGTTATCATCACCCTCTGTGAGCCATATAGCCCTGCTTCTCAACCTCATACTTTCTTCTCTTTCCTTCAGGATTCGTGTGCGCTGGGCTATCAGAAGATTATACTGCTCCTTGTCCTCAGGCGTGTTAAAGTTCCCTGTAGAAGAGGTTTCATATTCAGATATGATTCTCTCTGCCTCCGTTAGAGTGTGGTTATCTTGTATCCTCTTCTGATGAGCCCATTTCTTAGTGACCAGCTTGAGCTCAGATAACTTCCTGACAAAACCCGAAGGTAAGTCTTCCTCCTCCCTAATAGGGTTATTATGCCAGAAATCTTGTACCAGTTGAATATAAGCTGGGTCTCGAAGCCACGCTGCATTGAATTTGAAGGGACTCTTTATCTTGTGTGTGAGGCCATCTAGCTCAAGATAGATGGGCCTGTGATCTGATAGACCCCCTGTTCCAACCCATTGTCTAGTTCTGGGTAGATCACTATATAATTGTTCTTTAATAAGGAAGCGATCCAATCTCCTAGCCAGACTCTGATCTCCACTTCTATTATTGGTCCAGGTATACTGGAGTCTGGCTGACGGGATGTCGACCCAGTGGTGGTCTTCCAATAGAGAGGAAAGTGTTTCTGAGAGGGAGTCCACTTGTGCCATATGCCCCCAAGATTCACTATATCCCAGAGAGAAGTTAAGATCACCTCCCAGTACAATATTGTTAGCTTGCAGCAGCTGCCTCTCAAATAAGGATCTCCAGAATGTGAGTCTATCAGTGCAGGGTCCATAGACATTAATCAGACGAAGGTCCCGATCCAGAGTGTGAATGTGAATGTCAATACCAATGTAACCCTTACCACCCCAATAATTACTGATATCTATGGATTTGTTGCAGACACCGATGGCAAGGCCCCCAGAACGGCCTGCAGCGTCAAGAGCATGAAAGGTCCAATGCGGAAGCCATGAAGATAGGGTGCGAACAAGTATATCCATAGGGCAGAGGGTCTCTTGTAGGAATATGATGTCCAGATGATCCGAGGTAATAAGCCTCCTGAGCGCTAGTTTTTTAGAGGAACTAGCAAACCCTCTACAATTGAAGGAGAGGATTTTCATAAGGAAGGCGGGGGAGGGCCATCCTTTGCTCTAAGGGCCCCAATAATAGTATGCTGTCGCCTGAGGGCGACCTCCTCATCAGCCGTCTTCCTGGCTTTAGTAATACGGGATGGACGACCACGGCCTAATTTGTAATGCGAGGGAGGATTTATAGGATCAAGGCCGATCACATCAGGTCCCCTATCTTTGTTCCGGGGACGAAGGGCGTACCGAGGTGATTGCTTAATTATAGAAGAGGTCGATGAGATCAGGGATGGGGGAGCCAAGGGAGGGGGAGGAGGAATCGAGCAAGTGAGAGATGTGTGAGTCAGCTGATGAGGGGTGTGAGAAACAAGCGGTTCAGCAAGTGAGATGTCATATGTTATGCAGGATGCTTGTAAATTCAAAGAGATAGGAGAAGAAAATAAACACATACCCGTAACCGCAGTGTCCTTTGGAGGGTTCAGTGAGTGCTCCTGAGCCTCTGTGGATGAAGGCGGTACCGGGGGCGGAGGATCCTGTGCTGTCTGAAAGTGACCATTTCCTTCAGCCATCTCAGCATCCCCTGAATTGCATTGTGGGGCAGCAGGAGGCTGTTCAGGCTGCGAATTCGAAGGATTCGAATTGTCTATCTCCGTGGCCTGTTCCTGTGCTTGCCTAGGGGATTTCCGAAGGAGTGGGCAGTCTCTGTAAAGGTGCCCCACTTTGTGGCATCTGCGACAACGATATGGAATGCCCTCGTAGTCAATGATCTGCCTTCGCGCAGAATCTCTCCATTGGATGGTAATGTATTCATATAGTCCTCCCCGAGTATCCATATAAATAAGAATCCTGGCATAGGCCATCATACCAGTCTGGAGGTATGAATTGTCATAACCCATATAGGATCCCAGAGCGTTGCCAATGCACTTGAAAATCTCCTCTGACCAATATTGTAGGGGGAGACCTGGAAGCCGAATCCAAATAGGGCCAATCCCAATTTGCTCCGTCTCAGGATCAAATAATGGAGTCCACCGCTTGAGTAACACAGGTGCATGGTCAAAATGCCAGTGAGAAGACAAAACCCAGTTTGTGTGGTCGGCACGCGCGAAACGAAGTGCAAACCATCCCCTCACAAATGTCTGTACAAACGGTAGATCGACCAAGTGGTGACCCCAGACCTCAGTAACCCATTCCTTCAAGCATGCCGCCGTGTAGTTCCGTCCCCTTATGCGACCAACTAAGACCTGGTCCGCAAAATCCATAGCTTCGCCCCACTGAATGTCCTCTTCCAGCCTGAGGAAGTAGTCAGCCTCCCGAGATTTAAAACATTTAGTTTTCTTTCTAGGGCCTCCAGAATGAGAAGGGATCCTCTGCGAATGTGGAGCCGATGGAGGCGTATGGGAAGGTATGGAAGAGGGTAAGGATGCAGGGATACCAGCGAAGGGGGCAAGAGAAATGCCAGATAGGGGATCCGAGAGGGGAGGTACGGATGAGAAACAACCAGACGAGGGACCAAGATAACCCGCAGAGCCAGAGGTAGCCAAAGCAAGGTTAGGGTTATGCGCAAGGTGTGAAGAGCCTATAGTCGGTGGAGTTAACCCGAGGGATGGGTTTAACGAACCAGCCACAAACCCTAGGGTCGCCGGGGAATGAGAAGGCGTCGAGAGGGCCGGCCAGGTGGGTGGGTCGTCCGGAAGAACCACGGGCATAGTTCTGGAGGATTCTCCATGCACATACTGAGAGTAAATCCCAGAAAAATCACCATACAACATTCCATCTGAGCTGGCATTGGGAGTTCTCCAGATGGAGACCCCTTCCAAGGGATCCGCGGAGTAGTCCACACTCTCCAAGTCATCCATGGTAACGGCTTCTCGAAACGGTGAGCGAGTCAAGCGGTGGAGTAATCCCGGCAGTATGACACGGCACAGTAAAAAACCCCCAAGGTAAAATAAACAAAATGCTGGTGCAGTTAACGGCCGTAGGTTACCTGACTGCGAACAACTTCAAGGTAAACGGAAGACCTGAAGGTAAGAACCAAACGGCAACAAAACGGCAGCATCGAACGGCAGCATCGAACGGCGGATGTACAGGCAGCTGTAACGGAGAGAGACCAGCGTCGAAATGTAGCAAAGGGAAAGTGTTGTATGAAACAGAGCCTGTAGGGTTCTGAAAACCCTACCCAAACCCTGACCGCACGGATGGTCTACACGCGAGCCGCTCCATCCTAAAATTCGTCACCAAATCCCCAAAATGTTATATATCCCACCCCGGTTGAATACAACCATAATTAGCATTTAAGAAAAGGATTAATGAGTTAATCCGTAATTCATTAAGAACCTTAAATCCCCACTGCACCAACGGGATTAACTAACCCTCTTGGTTAATTAATAACCTTCCTAACCACTCGTAGTCCATCGGATATGATTGATTAGTTGTTAATTATATTGGGCCCGCATACATAAACTCCCGCCCTACTTCACTTCCCGTCCACCGCCCAATCGTCCCCCCATCATCTGATGATCTACATCAATATCGCGCCCCCCTGGTGACCGCGCTTTAACTCGCGATCACCAGGCGGTTTTGCCCCCGTACTCCTGCCACACGTCACGCAGTCGATGTGATCGCTCGCCCTTCGCCCGATACCACTTAACTCCAAAAGCGGTGCAATCGCATACCGCTTACCTCCTCCCACTAACGACAAAACTTCACATCATCAAGTCGGCGCCATCGGTCCACTGTTCATTCAAATCTTACCTGCCAATATCAATCGTTTAGCCATTTAAACACAAACACCCTAGTGTTGCTCATTTTCACTTGATTGTGCAGTAAAACCCTTTGTAACCCAGCTACACCACCTGAAGCCTCTGTTAACCAATTCGAGCATGGTTTACCTCCCAAAAATCATTCTAGACTCACTCCACAGACCTCTCAAGCTCAAATGAAACCTTTTCGACCTCCCCTGCAAGCCAAGGCTTTCTTAACAATTTGTTTTGTTTTAAAGGTGATCAGAAGACACATCCTTAAATAAACAGTCTTAATACTAGTCATAAGACTTGTTTACTTCAAGAGTGTTATCAAATCTATTCAAATAGAGATGGAAGATAAAACATACAGTTGAAAGACAAGCAGAGGAAACATGTAATTAAACGATTTACTGTTGAAATAGACAGTAAAAACCTAAAATATACAGTGAAGGTAAAAGGACACATTAAAGAACAGTCAAAGTGTATCAGAATTAAAGAGTATTAGATTGAAGACCAAGTCAAGTAAATCAGCGAGCACGAAGATAAACAATATAGAAGATAGTTACAAAGCATAGCATACAAATTCATGTCAAAGTGAAGACAGATGAAAAAACGGAGTGGTAAAAGTAAACAGTAAAAGTAAACATGAAAACATTGAGGGTTAAACAAAGATGAAAACACTTTCACCAACTACAATAAATTTTATCCAAAGTAAAAGTGAAAAACAGTCAACAGAATTTTAAGGTTAAAAGATGAAATTAGAGCAAAAATGGTACATTCTTTAGAAATTTCATGTTTAGGTCATAGTTTTGCAGAAACTATTGTGGCTAATCCAAGAAGTATTTCGAGAAAATGGAAGAGGTTGTTTTTCCTAACAGGCCAAGCTACAACAACCTATCTCACTTTTTACACAGGTATTACCAAGTGGGAGATAACTTCTTGTCTTCACAGCCTATTTTTCAGTTGTGCAAAATCCTGTTTTTGACATCTTTTTGCAGAGAATATTGTGAACAGTTGGAGCTGAATTTTGGGAAACTGAGAGAGGTTTATTTCAAAAACATTCTTATCTACAAAAAAATCTTTCACTTTTTACATATCTATCATGGATTGAGATATACAAGCGTATCATTGGACCCTAAGTTTGCAGAATTTCTGGGGCAGAATGCATAAAGGAAGGATGCAGTTAGTGACTGGGATGCCTCATCATCAACTAAGAGTTGCTATCAAATTCAACTTTCTCTTGTTTGTCACCATAAATCCATATAAATAGTGCCAAATAGATTCATTAGTTTGGAATGTCCTTTATTAAAGTTCTATTAATGTATACAGTTGGAGATATTTGTGAAACTAATCTTGATATTTTTCAAGATATTTCAGTTTACAATTAGTATAAAAACTTCTTCATTTGAAGTATTTTGGGTGGATTCATATACATTGCTGTAATATTGGTTTTTTTGGACTAAAGTGCCGATTGGATCAAATTTTCGTGTGGCTTGCTGGATAAAGAATTGAAGCAAAGGACTTTCCACAGATATTTTGAATCAAACACTGGATCAATAAATCATTTATACCTTGTGTTTTAAAGTTTTATTTGTTCCTTATATCATCTGTGTTCACATCTGAATGATAAATAAAAATTATTAATTCGGAATATGCTTGATTGCACTCTGTTTTCAAAAGTTATCATTCTCTATGTTTTCATCTTAGTAGAATAAACAATGAAATCTTAAACTGCTCCCGTTTTCTATTTCTTGCACTTTGACTATTACTTGAAGAATACTTAATTGCTCTTTAGTAATAATAAATTCAATTCTCTTTTTCAAATAGGTTGAAGGATTCTTATCTGCTTTTCATCCATTTGAAACCAACCCATTTACTCTAAGTCTTAGTTTGTTCTCTGTTTGACCATCTTGTTGTGTAAAACCATCTTTTGTTAAGAGACCTAGTCCAGTTAAGCCACCTTCCTTGACTCCATTAGCCCAATGGCCTAAACTAGCCAATCCTACCCCTTTGCTATTGAATCTCACCACCCAAACTCAGACAAAACTCCTAAACTTCATAACTAGCCTAATACCTTTAAAAAACAAAGCTAAAACTTAAAGTGAGAGCCCTCTCTGGATGCAGATTGGCTAGAATCTATATCTAAAAGATTGGTTTGTGGTTACCTCGGCCTCCTTTCCCCTTCTTACAACTTCTGGGAAAACTTGAGTGATAACAAGGTGAACAAATATTTCGTAAACATCATCCTCTTCTTTGTCGTGAAATCATTTTAGAAAGGTGTTTTTAAAATTTTGTCAATTAAACGAGCGAGCTACACATTTGTTAAACCACCATAGGAACCAATCATACGCTTCTACTTCTAAGTAGTTTGATGTAGTCATGACCTTCTATTGTTCACATATTGGTGGATTTTCTCCGAAAATGGTGTCCATCTTATTTACCCATACAATGGTACCTTTATGGTCCTTACCATCATATTTTGGTAATTCTATTTTAATTTTGAGGTACTCTTTGTCGGAGAACTTTGTATGCTACTGACTCCCTTCAAACTGTATATGTGATATTCGTAGCTTTTCATGCATCGATGAAATTTCATGATTTGAAAAAATTCCTCTTTCTGAAGTTTTTGGACTTTGCATCTTTGAGGGATTAAAAGATGGGTTGGCTCCTCCCATAAATTGGCTCATCATGCTCTTTATTTCTATGATGTCCTGAGCCATTTGGTCTTGACTCTTCCCGAAATCATCTTGCTTCCTCTTGATATTGTCAAGGCGCTTGCGCTTTCTGGTGATGTCTTCTTGATTTTTTTTGAATTTTCGTCATTGTTACTACTTCCCATTTTGTTCCTTTTTTTCCTTGTAAACCCATTTTTTTAATTAAATTTATATAATCAGATAAATAAAATTAATTAATTGTGATTAATGTTTTAATTAAATGTTATATAACACATAACCTGTATCACCTTAATTGCATCCACATCACCTTAATTGAAAAAAATACATTTGATTAATCGTTTGATTAATCATGATTAGTTTACATTTGATATGTCTCACATCACCTGACATATCACCTTAACCATTACACTGTATCAGGTTATCACCTTAATTCACCCACGATATCACTTATCATGTTGTCTTCCTGTCACAACGTATCAGGTTACTTCGCTCCTTGGTGTGCGTCCTCCCGCGTTCATTGAATTCTTGTGTCACGATTCGATGCTGTGATACAGACTAATTCTTGAGCGTAGTGGATCTTAATGCAGGTATGGCGTGTAGCAAGAGGGTTTTTAGACAGTCAGTTATAACTGCAACTGGGACTGAGGCCTGGCAGGATGGACAGTTTGTTGGAGAAACCCACGAGAAGGGACGATGCAACAACGAGGACGGTCGAGCAGTGAAATAGTGGAGCACCGAGATAAACCAGTCTCCTCGATGTACAATGGAGGTTATGATACCACTGTTACAATGTATTTGCTCACTGGTGTTCTCAAATCTCAAATACATTTAAACCTGTATGCAAGAATATGTTCATGTGTAGACTTGTATTTGTAGTAGTAGTAATTGTATTATAAAAATATGAATGGTGCGTACAAATCTTCATGGCGGTGTGCCTATATAAGCATTGACTAGCCACAAAGATAGAGTGATACAATTTTTTACCCATGTCTCTTCACAACTAATGAGACATTAACTAATTTAATTAATTTATTATTATTGATATGTTTTTTTAATATTTATTATTTAATTGATGTTTTATGAATATTTTATTCATAACATTAAGCAGAATGAAAAATCATAAACTAGTTACAATGTATCTCTCATCCACTAAGAGGATCGAAACAACTCAACTTAGAAACATCAAGTTTTAAAGTTGATACTAGGATAAGGCTAAGATAAAAACTGCAACATCATTTTTAAGAAAAACAACCTTGTCTCATTTACCTATTTCATCCCTATCCTGATCACTAGTATAACAATAGAAAGGTCCAAAAATAACTGGAAAAAAAAAAACAAAATAACTGAGCGATGTGTTGTGCAGCAGTTGTGTAGTAGATTCCAACTCAGCATAGTCATGGGCCGTACCTACTGAAACTAAGCTAATAGGTATGATGACGATGCTGTTGAGTCAGAGTAGGGCCCTTCAGATGTTCCTTCCCACGTGTGTAGAACTAAAAAATTCCTAGTCACCATGTGCGTAACAAAATTTCAAATTTCTGGGTTTGACTATCATTTCCCTCTCCAAAACAATGCAATGTCCAACAAGTCATCTCATATACCTTATGACTCCCAACAAGCACCAAAAATCCAAAAATCTTCACAGTTTTCCTAAAAAATAAGTAACCCTTGGTAATTTCAAAAGATCCATAACTACATAGATGTTGGCCTTCAACAAAATGTAACAGAGAATATGATAAAAAATGAGAAATTTCAGTCAAGGAACCTGGTCATCTCTATAACAGCCCTGGTGAAAATTCCATGTAAAAATATATAATACCATGGATGATGGGACACGTATTCCAAGCTGAATGGTAGGCAAGACATCCTAGGGGTTGTTCATTTGGTTGTTTATGGCTAAGGAAATTGGCAAAAGTAGTGGCTAAGGCAATGGCTAAGGCATTAAACAGGCAAAAAAGTATTTTGGCACATTTTATTTATGAAAATAATGGAAATTAGGAGAAAAGAAGGTGAAAGGTCACAGGTTTCATGTGAGGAGGAAAATGAAGGAAAATAATGGAAAATGGAGAAAATAGAGGCCTCATTAATAAAAATGCTTCTGAGGATAAGTTGGCAAGCTTGGTCAATGAAGGCTTGATCAGTTCAGTTTTGGAGCTCTCTCATTATTCTCTCCCTCTCTCATACTCTTGGATACTTAGATTTTTCTTGGAGCATTCTTGGAGGTTGTGGCATACTTGGATTCTTGGATCAAGAAGGAAAAGGAAGAGTAGGAAAGCACAAGAAGGCATCGACATCAGCAACTACATCAGATTTGCTTGCAGGTATCGAGTTGCATGTATGACTTCTTCACTAGTTTTGGCATGCATGGCACATGCATGTGGTTTCTTGGTTATGATTTGTCATTGGCATGGAGGATGGTAGGGATTGATAGTGGATTGCCTAACCATTCAACTTCCTAGATAGTCATGGTGTTTGTGGGTTTACTTTCATTGGTTTTTTTGGTTGGTTCTCATGTTTCCTTAGCTTGGGTTGAGTTATTAGTCCTTGAAGCCCTGGTTGAACAAATGCTCTGGAAGCCCTATAACATCTTGGGTTGAGTTACTAGTCCTAGAAGCCCTTGTTGAACAAACGCTCTGGAAGCCTTGTAACAGCTTGGGTTGAGTTACTAGTCCTAGAAGCCCTGGTTGGACAAATGCTTTGGAATCCCTTGGTGGCTTGAGTTACTAGTCCTGGAAGCCTTGGTTGGACAAACACTCTGGAAGCCCTGTATAAGTTGCAGTTGAGTTACTAGTTCTGGAAGCCTTGGTTGGACAAACGCTCAGGAAGCCCTGCATAAGTTGTGGGTTGAGTTACTAGTTTTGGAAGCCTTGGTTGGAAAAACGCTCTGGAAGGTTTGGATGGAGACCAATCTAATGATGGTTTTTTGGTGATGTTCGACCATGAGGTGGAATCATTATTTGGTGGGTTGATGTGGATCGCCTCTGGAAGCCCTGGATGATTTTTTATTGATGTGTTCTATGAGATCCCACATTCATGGTTGGAATATGGCACAGGGGGTGAATGGCTGAAGAGAGATTTGGCTCAGCCATTCTACAGTCAGGTGGAACATGGTAGTCCCATCTTCGGTTGGTTCATTGCATTCATAAATGAGAAATTATTCCCTTTATTTTCATGTGCAAAGGTATTGATGTAGTTATGGATTTTATCGCTGATATGTTTATGGTATTTTTGTTCCTATTATGTCGGTTATATGCACATTTCATGACAGCAGCATGTATGGCTCTCATTATGTTTTTACTTGTATATGAATGGATAATGTGTTTATGAGTTAATGGAGGATAATGCAACAAATGGCATGAGGGAACAATGGTTCATAACGATTCTCAGATAAGTATGAGATCCCTACACTTAATTTTGTTATATACACCTGCAGGTTACATGTTGATGATATGTTTGACGAAATGCCTATCATGGCTAGTAGGGGTTTGGTTATGATCTTGTTCATCTTATTTCTTTTGCATCCTTGTTTCCTTGCATCCTTACTAATTCTAAGTGATCATTCCATTCTAGGCAGTGTCCTGAGCTCTGGGCCAAAAAAGATGGCTCAAATCCTGGAATGCTAGCAAAACAGAGTGTTAGTTTAAGGCTAACTCGCCTGTGCAGTGTCTGGGAAGCGTTATAAATCACCTTGGTAGTGTTTGGGGAGCATTAGTCCTAAGACTAACTCACCTAGGCAGTGTCTAGGGAGCATTACCCTGCCCTAAGTCTCTTAAACAACAATAGGACCCAAGGACAGGTAGTCTAAGTGGCTGACTTGTCTCTTGAATGTTATTTGGATGATGTTGGATGATTGTATGTGATGTTCCGTTGATTCTATTTCCTTAAAGTCACCAGGGAGGTTGAATCTTATCATAGTGGCCTCTACTCGCATGTTTACTCCAGCTGGCTAGTTGCTTGGGTAGATGTGGGAGGAGGGTGTTACAGAGTGTTATCAGAGCGTGGTTGCGCTTTCCTTGGGCTGTGTGTTGGTCATGCTTTCATTTTGGTTGCATATGTGTTCCTTATGCATGTATTCCATGTACTTGTTGCATTTGCATGGTGTTGATCATGGTTGTAGTGATGTAGCCATGTGAAGGTTGAAGGTGTTGTCATGGAGTATGTCTTTATGTGTGTATGGTTGATTATGCAGTATTAGGCACGTCAGTGTTCACATATTATCAAGTGCATGTGATATGTCTATTGTTGTCATGCATGATGTTAGGGTTTGTTTAGTTGAGGTGGTCATGCATTGATGACTGAACTCTAGTTTGAATGATGTGTATATGGTTTTGCACTCATGTGTTATATGTCTATATGCATTTGTTATGCATGTACGATCTTGGTTATAGTTATGTATGAATAGTAGGTCAAACATGCCTTGTGAATCATTGTATGAAATTTAGGTCATCATGATGCTATTGGATGTTATGATGCTAATGTGTTGGATGAGATAGAGCAGGAGATGTAGATCATCATAAGGAGGTGGCAGTATTGGACCTGGACACAAGAGCAAATTTTCATATAGGTATTTTATGTTGGCATGCATGTATGTAAGTTAAGGATTATTATATGCATTAGGGTTATATACATTAGGTTTATAAACATGTATTTGATGTTATGGTTACATTCATGATATATGTTAGATGGTTAGTGTATTTATATGCACATGCGTCAGATAGTCATGAATGATAGTAACCTATGGTTGTATGCATTGCTTTTGTTGTTCATGTTAGATAGCTTTATGATTGTGTTATATACTGTTGATGAACATGATATATAGCTTATTGTTTTTATGTGCTATCAATTTGATGATTAGGGTTATTTTATTGAAATCTTGATGTTGTAATTTGGATTGGTCATATGCGTGATGGTTATGCTCATTTCATTGAAGATCTTGATGTTATATGTACTGTGTTAACCTGGTTTGACCTATGTAGATGGTTATGGTTGTGATATTCAGATATGAGTCAACATATTTTTGATATGGTGTCATACTAATCTATATTGGTCATACATATGTGATTTATATGCATAAATGATGATTGTGTATGAGTTATGATGTAAACATATTAGTTAGTTATTGTTATGGATATAATGATCTTACTTGTGTTTGAGATGATATGTTGTGAAGTTATATTATGCTAATATGGATTGATTGTGCAAACAAGATAGTCTCCCCTGAGATGCATTAAGGTATGAGCTTGCTTATGTGATATACCTGGTGCTTGATTATTTGATTATGACATCTGTTTGGTGTTTGAGTGTTTGGTGTCTAGCTGATCTATTTAACATGGTATGTTGCAAGTTGGTCGAATGTTTGATGAATTGCATAATATGATTATGTGTTCTAATACATATGTGTTAAGACAGTTGATATGCACTTGAGTGTGGTAGGTGATAGTTGTAGCATTATGTCTAATGACTATGATTTGACTATGGATTATGAAATGATTGTTTGTAGAAGTTGATTTCAAATTGATAGATATGATTGTCTTGATATTTGGAACATGTGGTTGACACGTGTGAGCAGTTGCAGGGGAACATGCTTGGTATTATCATGACAAGGTAATAGTTGATGTGTTTATATAAATAACAGTTGGGTGACATGACCATACATAGTAAGCCTCGATTGCAACAAGGTAAAAAGGCAAAAGAAAGGAATTAGACAAGAATTCCTTTGGATATGTTTGGAAACACTAATTCCAAATGAATGAGTGCTTTGCATATAGGAAGTCTTCTTAACCTTCATCTTGTTTGACATTATGTGGATATGTGCTATATTCATGAAAATATACTTGATAGGTATATTAGCTAGTCTTTAGTTACATGTGGATCTATCAAAGGATTGGAGTCCCTTGAGAGATGGTGTGGATGCGTTTAGTTGCAAGGAAGCATGCTTGGCACAAAAATATGAGGTAACTAGTGTATTGTTATGTTTATTTATGCACTAACAGTTATGTGTCAATGACAACACAATGCAAGGAGCTGAATGGCAAGAGTTGTTTCCATGAAATCTTGAAGAAGACTCAGGTTGAGATTTCCTTGGGAACCATGGGGATTGAGTCATGGTGTTTGTTTTCAGTCTTGCGATTTTGGTCTTTTATGATTTTTTGAGCTTGATTTGTGGTTTTTTTTTTATGTTTGGTGCAAGGCCTTGCCACTTTGGTTGTGGTGTCGTATTGTTGTTATTGGTTTTCATGATTTTGTTCATGTTTGTGTCTTGGCTTGCCCTTTTATGTTTTGAGTTTGGGGAAGTGGATGGGAAAGAGGAAAGTTAATGGAGCTCGGGGAGAGCTGTTTGGTACCCGACAGATGATGTAAGACTCAGATGAAGCTCAGATTATGATTAAGTGCAACGAAAGGTAAGACTATGACAGTCAGTTGGACTGGTTGGGTCCATAGTGGTAAATGGATCTACGACTTCAGATGCCTTGGCTATGTTGGGAACAATTGTTCTCAATGTCATGCCTGAATAAAGGAAGTTCTCTTAACCGTGACCTTATGATATCAAGTAATTATTTTGTGATCATGATTATGTTGATGTCTATATGTGTATACATGTATATATGTATGTCATGTCTGATAGGGCCGTCATGGATCATGGTTGTTTAAGGCTAATGTTTATATGTATATATGCATATCGTTGTCTGACAGGATCATGATTGTTCTATGCTAATGATTATGTATGTATGTATGTACCTATTTCACTATCTGATAGGGTTGTCAAGGATCATTCTTGTGGAGGAATGATAGCTTATGCAGGAGAATGGCATGAATAAGTTCCTGGTCTCGCGAGGAATCAAGTGGAAGAGTAGTCATGACAAATATATGAGGCCAGTGTCATGTGAATATGAATTTATATGCTTGTATTATGCCTATGTTTACGTTATGACAGGTAAAGTTGAAGGATAGATCATCAAAGTGAAAGCAGTGTGGTCTGCGACATGTTGGGACAAGCATGGGTAAGACACTGGAAGCAAGGTTGTTTGGCATAGGTAGTGTTGTTTCAAATGTGTGGTACTATTTTTATGCATATGTTGTACATGTTGCATCTGTGATGTTGTGCGCATGCAGTGGTGTGCATATATAGCGTGTGTACATGTTGTTTATGCAATATTATGTACAGGGTGTTAGTATAGACAATGTTGTATGAATGTTTCATATTCACTGCTAGGTATATATGGTGCTATGTACATGTTGGATATACAGTGTTGTGTACATATTGTATTGTGTGCATGATGGATATGCGGTGTTGTATGCAGATGGTGCTCTGCACATTTTGGATATGCGGTGCTATGTACAAATGATGTTATGTACATGTTGGATATGTAGTGCTATGTACATGTGATGTTGCATGCATGTGGTACATGTGGTGCTATGTACATATGGTGTGATGTGCATGATTTTTCAAAAGGTACTGTGTGCATGTGGTGTTGTGTACATGTTGTACAAGTGGCGATGTATGTAGGTGGTGTTGTGTACATGTCGTGCATGTGGCGTTGTGTACATCGAGTGTCGCATACATGTCATGCATATGGTATTGTGTACATGTTGTATAGTGGTGTAGTGTACATATGGCGTTGTGTACACATTGTGCAGGTGGTGCCATGTACATGTGATGTTGTGCATAAGTTGTGCAGGTGGTGCTTGGTACTGGTGTACATGTGGGATTAAGTGCACGTCATACATGCTATGTTGCAGGCAAGCGGTACTATGTATATGCATTGTGTAATCATGGTATCGTGACATATGCATTCATTGTGCTGCACTCAAGACACGTATTTGTGTTATGATGTACATTAGGTGTAGGTGCATGTATTGTGTTGTACACTGGATGTAGGTGTATGAGTTGTGTTGTATATTGAGTGTATGTGTATGCATTTTGTGTTGTCACATGTTGTGTGTGGATGAGTTTCTTATGATGTACATTGTGCACAAATATGCACATACAGTAGGTGTAGGTGTATGTGTTGTATGTTAGGTATAGGTTCATGCGTTGCATGGTGTTGTATGGCATGTGTGGCAGTATGTGTGTGATGCATACTATGCATATGTACACCCAGAGGAGGAGAAGGCACTGGGTGTTTGCTGGGTGTGGCAACTGATCGGTGTCTATACAAAATAACAAAGGAAAAAGTAAGGATCGATGAAGGATAAGTATCAATATTGTATTTCAGTTTTATTTATGCATGTGATTTATGACTATGGTCTATGATGATTATATATGATCTATGATTCTTGTTTATAATGATTACATGTGTTTTATGATTTTGATGGTTATATTTTGAGCTAACTTGATGTGATATTTTTATATATGTTGATTTGGTCAAATATTCTAGTTTGACTTGTTGTGACAGGAAACAAACAGAATTTCATATGTACCTTATTGATGAGATACCAATGAGGTATGATGTGAATTTATTTTAATTTATTTTAATATAATGGAAGTTATGTGCTTGGAACAGGAATGCATGAACATGCCCGGTTGGGTGGTCAAATCGACTGCAAGAATTGGCAGCAAAAATGAAAGGAATTGAAAAATTCAATAGTATGCTAGTAAAGAACTTAAGGAGCAGGGTCGTTGTGGGATACTGGTACCCAATAGTGACCATTTATTTCCATGAGCATGCTATGACCGGTATGATAGTTTGAGGTAAGTGTATGCCTTGGGTTTTGTACCTTCTGATGCGAGGAAGCCTTGCCAAGGGATGGACTACCCGTGATGGGGGTGCTAGTGGAACTTGGAAGGTGAGTGACTACACGGAAGGGGTGACCGGATTCCCGAGGGACTGTGTAGCAGAGAAGGGAAGGTCACAGATGGATTTGTTTTGATCATTAGCATTACCAGATGGAATAAGATGCACATTGGGAGTGCTCCGTGGAACAATGAGCCGGTAATTGTTCGTTGAGAGGACAAGTGGCGCATGATTATAGTGTTGGACATTGGATGCATATTTGACTTCGCAGTGGATTTTGGACTTCTTGGGAAGGAGGTGAATCTTGGTATTACTTTGAGGGTGGAGGTGTGAGCCTCTGGATTCCCTTATTGTGGATGTAGGCATTATATTCTTTTATTTGCTGGTTGAGAAAATGTGCATATGGGTATATGTGGTTATTATAAATATAATAATGAGCTATGTTATAAAACTCTAGTATGCGGCTTGCTGTCATGTTGTCATGATGTTTCGATCTTGAGAAGATATTTCATTGTAAATACTGCAATGAGTTGTGTTATAAAGCTCCATGGGTAGTATGTTTTGTTTTCAACAGTCTTTTGGTTATAGGTGTCATTGAACACCGAGGACGGTGTTCCCCCAAGGGGGAGGGTTCTGTAACATCCCTTGTGAAAATTCCATGTAAAAATATATAATACCATGGATGATGGGACACGTCTTCCAATATGAATGGTGGGAAAGACATCCTAGGGGGTGTTCATTTGGTTGTTTATGGCTAAAGAAATTGGCAAAGGCAATGGCTAAGGCATTAAAGAGGCAAAAAGGTATTTTGGAACATTTTATCTATGAAAATAATGGAAATTAGTAGAAAATGAGATGAAAGGTCACAAGTTGCATGTGAGGAGTAAAATGAAGGAAAATAATGGAAAATGAATAAAATAGAGGCCTCATTAATAAAATGGTTTATGAGGATTAGTTGGCAAACTTGGTCAGTGAAGGCTTGATCAGTTCAGTTTTGGAGCTCTCTCATTATTCTCTCCCTCTCTCATACTCTTGGATGCTTAGATTTTTATTGGAGCACTCCTAGAGGTAGTGGCATGCTTGGATTCTTGGAGCAAGAAGGCAAAGGAAGAGTAGGAAAGAATAAGAAGGCATCAGCATCAGAACTACATCATATTTTCTTGCAGGTATCGAGTTGCATGTATGACTACTTCACTAGTTTTGGCATGCATGGCACATGCATGTGGTCTCTTAGTTATGATCTCTCATTGGCACGGAGGATGGACGAGATTGACAATGGATTGCCTAGCCTTGCCATTTTCTGGATAGCCATGGTGTTTGTGGGTTTACTTTCATTGGTTTGTTTGGTTGGTTCTCATGTTTCCTTAGCTTGGGTTGAGTTATTAGTCCTAGAAGCCTTGGTTGAACAAATGATCTAGAAGCCCTATAATAGCTTGGGTTGAGTTACTAGTCCTGGAAGCCTTGGTTGAACAAATGGTCTAGAAGCCCTGTAACAGCTTGGGTTGAGTCACTAATCCTGGAAGCTCTGGTTGGATGAACACTCTGGAAGCCCTTGGTGGGTTGAGTTATTAGTCCTGGAAGCCTTGGTTGGAAAAACACTCTGGAAGCCCTAAATAAGTTATGGGTTGAGTTACTAGTTCTAAAAGCCTTGGTTGGACAAACGCTCAAGAAGCCCTGTATAAGCTGTGGGTTGAGTTACTAGTTCTGGAAGCCTTCGTTGGACAAACGCTCTGGAAGGCTTGGATGTAGACCAATATGATGATGGTTTTTTGGTGATGTCTGACTGTGAGGTGGAATCATTGTTTGATGGGTTGAGGTGGATGGCCTCTAGAAGCCTTGGATGAGTTTTGATTGATGTGTTCTATGAGATCCCACATTCATGCTTGGAATATGGCACGGGGGTGAATGGATGAAGAGAGATTTGGCTTAGCCATTCTACGGTCGGGTGGAACGTGGTAGTCCCATCTCCAGTTGGTTCATTGCATTCATTAATGAGAATTGCATTCCCTTGATTTTCGTGCAAAGGTACTGATGTAGTTATGGATTTGATGGCTGATATGTTTATTTTATTTTTGTTCCTATTATGTTGGTTATATGCACATTTCACTATAGCAACTATGTATGGCTCTCAATATGTTTTTACTTGTACTGGATAATGTGTTTATGAGTTAATGGAGGATAACGCAACAAATGGCATAAGGGAACAATGGTTCATAGCGATTCTCAGATAAGTATGAGATCCATACACTTAATTATGTTATTTACACCTGTAGGTTACATGTTGAGGATATGTTTGATGAAATTCTTGTCATGGCTAGTAGGGGTTTGGTTATGATATTGTTCATCTTATTGCATTTGTATCCTTGTTTCCTTGCATCCTTACTAATTCTAAGTGATCATTCCATTCTGGGCTGTGTCCCGGGCTCTAGGCCGGAAAAGGTGCCTCAAATCCTAGAATGCTAGCAAAAAAGAGCATTAGTTTGAGACTAACTCGCTTGGGAAGTGTCTGGGAGGCATTATAAAGCACCTTTCCAGTGTCTGGGGAGTGTTAGCCTTGAGACTAACTCGCCTGGGCAGTGTCTAGGGAGCATTACCCTACCTTAAGTCTTGCAAATAGTAGTAGGACCCAGGGACAAGCAGTCTAAGTGGCTGACTTGTATCTTGAAGGTTATTTGGATGATTTTGTATGATTGTATGTGATGTTCCATTGATTCCATTTCATTAAAGTCACCAAGGATGTCAAATCTTATCATAGTGGCTTCTCGTCGCATGTTTACCCCGGCTAGCTGGTTCCTTGGGTAGATGTGGGAGGAGGGTGTTACAACCTCCTCTTCTTCCTGCTGGATGATGGTTTGGCCTTGTTGGATGATGATTTGAGCTATTTGTTGGAGGTTGTTTTGACTTCCTCAGCTGGATGTACTACTGTAGGCAGGTCACTAGGTGGATTTTTTTACTAGTTGACCTTCTGGAGTTGTCTCTTAGCCTTTGCCAATTTCTACTTCATCACCCTCAATCTTTTCCTCAAAATTAGATTTCTCATGTAATAATTCTTTATATTTCTGTGTAGGGGAAGAGTCCATTTCATGAATAGTTTGGCTCCATCAACTACATCCAAAGCTTCTGCAACCTAAACATCATCCTCCGAGATGGTATCATTGATGCCCCTTTTGTGGATTTCAATATTCTCTGTTATATGATCAACTTGCCTTTGACATACTTCAATCTTCTCAAAAAACCTATGATACTCCTTCAATTCATCGAACACTGAATTCTTTGTTGTTTGAAAATTTTCTTTCATTACCTCTTTGCATTTAGTTTCTAACCTTGTCATAGGCTTTCTTAGATGCACACTACGTTCTCTTGCCTCCTCCACATCAATTAATTGTTTTCCTTTTTCCTGAGTTGTATGTCTAGGAGGCCTCTTGGACATGTCACTTTCTTTTTTCTGGGATGCTTCTTCTACTGTGTGTCTGAGCTATCTGTTTTCCTTTTGAAAATAAGCAAATCTGAACGTGGGATTTAGCAAGGGTGTCATGCAATGTTTTGATTTCGAGATCTTTATCCTCCATTTGAACATCTTGTTCATCCCTTGCACCTTGTTCTGGCATATCCTCTAAGATATCAACTTGAGGAGTTGGCTCCTCAATCAACTACTTTACAGAAAATATAGTCCTCAATCTAGTCCTCATCCTATGTATAAATTGTTCTTCTTCCACTGGTATCTTGCTTTTTCCTTTGCTTGTTGCTCTCTTATTCCTCCTTGTTTCCTTAACTGTCTCTACAGCTTTAGGTACCTCTACCTCTTCCACTGTCACTTTGGATTTAGATGCCTTTGTCTCTTTAGCTTTAGGTTCTTCTTCATGTGCTTCCATTGGAGAAATGTTTGCATGAGCCAACAAACCTGCAGTTGACAAGAAACTATCCCAAGACATCTTTCTTTTCTCTAACTCATGTAAACAATATTTTGATCAGTGAAAAATGAAATAAACTAGGCAAGTGTTTGTTTCTTTTTTATTGAACCCTTTATGCCATCTTGCCTGGGATTTTAAATAGATAATAAGGTAAATACAAGCTCCTTTTACCAATGAAATGCATAAGCAATCTAATGCATTATTGATACACCTCGCTAAAGTGACATTCACTTGTAAAATATCATTATATAACCTTCAACAATTGACTGTAGTGGTCTAACAAATAAGACTTTGGAAATGTGGTATCATATTTGTTTTTGAACTGAGGCTTTACAAAATCTTTAAAGTGTGAGGCATATAATTATTTTCCTTTGAACCAACTCTCACCTTACAAAGGAATTTTTGTAGCTTGAGAAATGGTTTCTTCGGACATTGTAAACTCCAGGTTACCAATTTTTACCTTATCACCTTTGAAGTTCAGGCAAAACATGCTTGCAAGTTGAAAATGATGGTCATGTATCTGGACTTTATCACAAAAGGATATGCACCCTGTTCTTTCAAATGCTACTCTAATTGCGGGGTCAGAGTTCACCATGTCTAGACTCTTAGATTCAATACGAACCACTTATCTTCCTTTTGTTTTCCCTCTGCTTCTTGGGCTTTCCATCTGGCTTCTTGAAACCTACAGTGCAAAGTTCAACTATATTTCATGGCACACAAAAACTATGGTGAAAAGGCTGAATGATAGCGCAATGGACAAACTAACAGGGCAATGCAAAGAGGTGACTAATAGGTTTTTTAACAAGAGTTAAATGGCTTTGTTGTTTGTACTTTGACAACCCTTTTTACCATGCGGTGTATATGATGTGTATGGAAGAAAATAATAAGTTTCAACTGTTAGGCTTATAGACCAAGGTACCTTGACTCATATAAATGACACATGAACCCTAAGAATTTAAAACTGTCCCAAACTCAAACCAAATTGTAGGTAGGGTTTGCGTAGCGATTGTGCAACAACACATACAAATTTTAGTATTTGATGTCTAACTGTCCTTTAAAAGGGAAACTATGACTTGAAAGGGATATCTCCTACCTCAAACAATAAGAGAACCCGATTTGAAGCAGTGGGAGACCTCTGGAAGGAAATGGATGTGATTGTGCAGTAGATTCATAGTGATTGTGTAGCTCCAAAACTTGTGCAACTATTGCGTAGAAATTTCCCCATAGTTTAAAAAAAAAATCTTTGAACCCCTATAGGAATGCTCTCGGTTGTGTGTTGTGTAACTGTCAATTCTTTTTAGAGAAGGGCATGAACTATAGAGTGGAGGAAGAATGAGGGTAGTATGAAAGAAATTTAAAAATGGTGCATTATGCTTGATCCAGGTGGATGTTGGTGGCCACCCACCTATCCCATTTGGACCCGCACAACTGTCTCCTTCAGTTTTTCAGTTTCCTTAATTATAGCACAGTTTACTATTTTTAGAAGTTTTTCGGGTCCTAAACTTCCGGAGCCGTTTTGAGGCCCTAAACGACGTTTTTTGGGAAATCCACCGCCTGCAATTTTTTTGATAAAAATCGTCTTTTATGTTGTAGTCCTCGGAGAGATCTTTCCAACGGGCTATCATGCGTGTCAAACGGAGATAATACGACCAATTCGCGACCCCGGGAAGTTGGCTGTCCAACTCACCCCAAAACGGGGCCCACAATTTGGCGTTTCATCTTCTAGGGTTAGGTTTTGGAATGTGAAGGGTTTTCCATTGTTTCTCAATAATAAATAGGCCTTCGAGCCTCATTGTAAACACAATTTGAAACAGTTCAGAGGCATGTAGCCGACACATCTCTTCTCAGAGATAAGCTACCATCGCCCTAACTGGGTGATTTCTATTTGTAAGCATATTTCAGTATTCTCCATTAATGAAATGAAGTATTATTTCCGCTGCATCTCTCTTTTTATGGTTATCGTATCTCTGTATTTATGGTTATCTCTGTAATCTATTGCGTTCCTGCTTAAATCCGGATCAGTGGTATCAGAGCGGTCTGCTTTTTCTCTGTTTTTCTTTACATGTCCCCAACAAGGTCGGGATATAAGGAGTTAGGGTTTGAATTGGTCGAACCTTTGCAAGAGCAGCCTCGCAAATCTCGACGACCTCCCATGGCGGATGAGAAGAAAGACGAGGGGGCAGGAGATCCTATCAGAATCTTGCTCGAAGAAGCCCTCGAGCGGCAAAGGAACGCGATGATGGATAGCTTTGTGCAGATCCTTCAGCGGCTACCCAGAAGCGATGCATCGGCTTCCAACAGCTACTCTGGAAACGCCACACCGTTTAAGGTAGAAGTTAATTTTGAAATCCCCGTCTTCGAGGGTCAAATAGACGCAGATGTCATAGATAAATGGTTAAATCTGCTAGATGGGTATTTTTATGTTCATGAATTTTCAAGTCGGGAAAAGATTGTTTTCGCTCTTCTCAAAGCAGCCCCCCACGTCAAGGACTGGTGGGAAACATACTGCGAGCAGAAGGATGAAAGTACATGCTCACTGTTTTCAACCGCCCCCACTTGGAATGACTTCTAGGATGCCATCAAGGAGCAATACTACCCTGTCAAAAGCTATGAGGACAAATACATCAAATGGACCACACTGCAGCAGGGACGAGACCAAGATGTACCAGAGTTCACAAATATTTTTCATACCCTTCGCACACAGTTGGGTATCAAAGATTCTGAGTTGCATCTAGTACTCAAATACTGCGGCTGCCTACACAGATACATCCAGGAAGAGATGGAGTTCTTGAACATCTCCTCACTTGGCACAGCATACCGATACGCTGTCAAAATCGAGCAAAAGTTCAAACAGAAGAAGCGAGACTTTGGATCTGCAAATCCGAAGCCCAAAGGACAAAGCCAAGGCGGGGTGACCCAAGACAACCCCTCTAAGCTGCAAGAAAAGAACAACACCATGAAGCCGAAGAAGGACACAGGAAAGTGGTGTTGGAAATAATACTGAGAGGGGGGTTGAATCAGTATTATTAAATTCTTTTCAATATTTCTTCCTTATTTATACTTTGAATTATTCTTCAGATATTGATCGTTACTTTGTATGTCAGTACCATAAAATAATGAGCATGAACAAGAAAAACAGATAGTCACACCAAAGAACACCAGATATAAGGTGGAAACCCAATGTGGGTGAAAACCACCTGCTGCAATATGTCTCTATCTTCTTTCAATTAGAAACTCCTTTTACAATGATTTTGTACTGGTGCAGTCCTTTACTAGTACGCAGGCTGCAGCCTGCAGAGAGCTACAACCCTCTCTCGTTTTCCAGTCTCTCCTGGAAGGGAGCTACAACCCCCTACTTCGTTCAAGGACCACGTTTCATTAATTTTCAGACTGGATCCAAGAAGATCAAATGGTCATCAAGTATAAATGATTCTTCAGAAATACCCAAGCATCAGATCAATGTATATTTCCTTTATACAGCAGATCTTTCAAAATCACCCCAAGCGCCAACCCAAGCACTAGATCAAAATATAAATAAATGCACGATCTGGTCAGCCATCAGAACAAAATGCAGAGGATATACATCTAACAGTGCACCCGGAGGCTAGGCATAAGATAAACCCAATATGCACACCCAGAACCCTTTAGCGAACAGCAGAGGAGACTATATCAGAGTTAAAGAATGACTGCTGCTTAAAAGTAACCCTGCGGTTGGCTGCTCCTATGCTACTTACTGAACTGCAATACATCTGAAGCAGTGCGATTTCTCTCGAAGAAATGTCTGAACTTCAAGCCAGCGATCCTTTGCTTTGTTCTGCGCGCATTCTCCTTGATTTAGATTCAGTAAATGCTCCTTAACCGATCACAAGAATGCCAATCAACTCTCCCTTAAGATCTTCAATTCATAATCGATGCCTTTCCAAAGGATCTCATTTCTTCTTATATAGTCATGCTTTTGATAAAACCATGAGTCGAAACCAGAGGATCCAAAATCCTGTGGCACAACTGTTTTGACCGATCTCTTAAGAAAAAGGCTTAAGCGGAAAAACGATGAAAACGGTCCAAACAACAAAAGGCGGACTTTAAACTGAATGAACCCAAAATAATACTATATCGGGTCCGCTCCTTTCATCGCTATCGGCGATTTGAAGTGGGAGGCTATTATAAGATGGGCGAACGCCACAGATGCGATTTAATATGTCCGACCCCTCTTATCGCAATCGGAGGATTGGGGTGGGCGACCCTTTATGTATTGCGATACACTGCGGATGCGATATTGTTATAAACCATGTTTGATACCACCATCGGGTCCGCTTGCAATCGGAGGTTTGGGGTGGGCGACCCTTTATGTATTGCGATACACTGCGGATGCGATATTGTTATAAACCATGTTTGATGCCACCATCGGGTCCGCTTGCAATCGGAGGTTTCAACGAAGTCACATAGCCGAACCCCCGACGCGCATATATGCCGAACTGCGGATGCGATATTATTATAAGCCAAATTTGATATGCCATCGGGTCCTTTCGCAATCGGAGGTTTCAACGGTGTTACATACCCGAACCCCCGATGCGCATATATGCTGATATATATGTATTAACACATATAACTATGTTTATCCACCGAAAGGGGAAAATGCTATTGTTTATTATATAATACATATATATGGGTTTTAAGCGCCCAAACACCTCCCGATAATATAAATGCATGCATATATGGGTTTTAATAAGCCCGATAGCTCCCAATGGCTCCATGGCTCCCGATAACTGCTTCTTTGGCATATATAAGTGAGATGTTCGTCTATGAGAGGGTTGCCATCAAGTTCAACACATGTCCATAATGCCATAATGCCAACAAGTGGTGTGAGTTCCACAAGAGTCCCACTCGTAACACAAGTGAGTGTCGGACCAAGCAATCGCTGGTGGCCGAGTTGAAGGCTTCCGAATCAGATGCATGTTCTGACTCTAAGCCGGAACCCGACAAGGGGGATGGAAAAGGGAAGCAAATCATTGATGCGGATCCTAGTGCCACTGTTGCCACTGCTAAGATCCAGAAGAATGAGCCCGAAGAGCCAGAGGAGGGGGAACGTCTTTTCCATTCACAGATGTGGGTGAAGGGTTCGCCACTGCAATTCATTGTCGATATTGGCAGCCAAAAGAACCTCGTTTCAGCAGAGGTCGTGAAGCGGTTGGGCCTACCAACTACGCCACACCCACAACCGTACAGTATCGGGTGGCTTCACGAAGGACGAGATCTCAAAGTTCACCAGCAGTGCCGCCTTCCCTACAGCATCAAGCCCTTCATAGATGAGGTATTGTGTGATGTTACACCTCTGGATGTTTGTGATGTACTATTGGGCCAGCCATACTTGTGGCGGTGACATGTTGTGTATGAGTCAAGGCCTCGCGCTGTCATTATTTCTTTGGATAATTCATTATACAGGATACCAGAGGTACCTCCACCTACCACCACCTCTTTGATCACTGCTAAGAAAGGCAGCAAGCTCATCTCACAGACTAGGAAATTTATTTTCTGTTTGGTCACTCCCAAAGGAAGGGGAAGATCGTTGCTACATCCATGACCCCCGCAAAGGGTTCCTCCACACAGCAACAACAACATAGGGATACAATCATGACAGAACTCAGGAACAACTTCTCCTTACCCAGAGGGGTACCACACAAGTTTCAGGTGGGCGAAAAAGTTTGGTTACATCTGCAGAGAGAACGCCTTACCAGAACCCATCAGAAACTCAGACCGCTTCGACATGTTCCTTACACCAGTAACAAGGTTGTGGGCAACAATGCTTTGAAGCACAACATTCCTCCATTCCTTCAGAGATTGCAGAACAGCTCACTAGAGACCCAGCTCAGCAGAAGCTTCCTCATCTCAGGGAGGAACTCAATGCAATGGGGACCATTGCTTCCTAAGGGGGGAGGAATGATCCAGGTGGATGTTGGTGGCCACCCACCTATCCCATTTGGACCCGCACAACTGTCTCTTTCAGTTTTTCAGTTTCCTTAATTATAGCACAGTTTACTATTTTTAGCAGTTTTTCGGGTCCTAAACTTTCGGAGCCATTTTGAGGCCCTAAACGACGTTTTCTGGGAAATCCACCGCAGCGATTTTTCTGTTAAAAATCATCTTTTCCATCGTAGTCCTTGGAGAGATCTTTCCAATGGGCTATCATGCGCGTCAAACAGAGATAATACGACCAATTCGCGACCCCGGGAAGTTGGTTGTCCAACTCACCCCAAAACGGGGCCCACAATTTGACGTTTCATCTTCTAGGGTTAGGTTTTGGAATGTGAAGGGTTTTCCATTGTTTCTCAATAATAAATAGGCCTTTGAGCCTCATTGTAAACACAGTTCGAAACAGTTCAGAGGCATGTAGCCGACACATCTCTTCTTAGAGATAAGCTACCATCGCCCTAGCTGGGTTATTTCTATTTGTAAGCATATTTCAGTATTCTCCATTAATGAAATGAAGTATTATTTCCACTGCATCTCTGTTTTTATGGTTATCGCATCTCTATATTTATGGTTATCTCCGTAATCTATTGCGTTCCTGCTTAAATCCGGATTAATGCTTTGTTTGGTCATTGGGATGAACTTAGGATAAAGGGTGAAATAATTATGATTAGGAATTATAATAATGGGTTGTGGATGTATGGGGATGTGATGGAAATGATGATGAGAGGTGAGTTGAAGGGAAGGAGTGTGCATATGATGATAAATGATGAATGAAGGATAGTATATGGAAGGGAGTATATGAAAAGATTATAGGAATGGAAAAAGCATATGGTAGGGGTAAATAAAAGGGATCATGAGTTGTGAATGGTGGAATGGAGCATGATGAACAATACTAACAACATAGTCGACACAACCTTAATAAATGAACCAAACTTGTTTTATTCATGGTTCTAACCAGTGATACATAACCCTTGAACCCTAAATGACTTTATATGAACAAATGACCTGATGACCTTTTCATAGACTCAGATTCTCTGTTATGAAACCAGCTCACAAAAAGATAGAAAAGAGAGATCCACGCCTTAGAATTCAGCCTCTTCGAGGGGGCAACCTCCTTTACATTACATAAATGAACAATTCTTGAATGATTCAAATAACAAAACCTCATTTCTATATATAGGAGTATATGGAGTCACAATATAATACAGCTGACCTAACAATCATAATATAAAGCCACAAAAATAACAATAGAGGGATTCTATGGGCACATTAATAACAATATGGGGGTAATGGGGGCACAATAATATAAATAAGGGGTATAACTACAATAGTAATGGGGTGATCACTAGTATTATAGGGACCCAACATGCCCCTCTCCTTCAAAAAAGTGTTGTCCTCAACGCTTGAGTAGTTCAGGATACTTCTACATAAAATTCTCATCCTCCCATGTGGAATCTTCAACGGATAAGTTCTTCCACTTGATAAGGTACTCTGAAATTGATCGATTTCATAGCTATCGACTTCTTGTTTCTATAACTGCTTCCGGTTCCAATATAATTTTTCCTTCCTCGTCAAGTTCTGGCAATATTGTTTGAATTGGGAGCTTGTCGCCTATAACCTTCTTTAAGCATGAAACATGGAAAACTGGGTGCAATCGAGAAGCTGCAGGAAGCTCCAATTTGTATGCCATAGTACCAATCTTTTGCAACACCTTGTATGAACCATAATACTTTGGTGATAATTTATTATCCTTCTTAGCTTGCTTGAGGGACATTTGCTTATATGGTTGTAGCCGTAGGAATACCCAATCACCTACATCAAAACTTCTTTCACTGCGATGTTGATCTGCCTGTTGTTTCATTCTATTCTGTGCCAACACGAGGTTATCCTTTAAGAGTTGGAGGACTTGTTGTTGATGTTCGATGTGATGTTCCACTGCCTGAACCTTAGAATTTTCTCTTAAATATGATGTGATGGATGGTGGTTGATACCCATAAAGTGCCATAAATGGGGTCTTTTTTGTTGCTGTATGAAAGGAAGTGTTATACCACCATTCAGCCAGAGGCAACCATTTGACCCATTGTGTCTGTTTATCAGATACAAAGCAACGAAGATATCCTTCCAAACATTTGTTTACTATCTCAGTTTGCCCATCAGATTGAGGATGATAAGATGAGCTATGAGCTAACTGAGTACCAAGACAAGAAAATAATTGTGTCCAAAAATTTCCAGTGAAAATGGGATCTCTGTCACTTACAATAATCTTTGGGTTTCCATGTAGCTTTTGAATTGTTTCCATAAATGCAGTAGAAACTGTACTGGCTTTAAATGGATGTGATAATGCACAAAAGTGTGCATACTTGGTAAGTCTGTCAACTACCACCATGATGACACTCTTTCCCTCAGACTTGGGTAAACCTGTGATAAAATCCATTGAAACCTCCTCCCAACGTTGGCTTGGAATGGATAAAGGTTGTAATAGACCCGGTGTCTTAATTGTTTCAACTTTATTTTGTTGGCAAACCAAACATTCTGCCACAAACTTTTGAATATCTGATTTAAGGCCATCCCAAAAAAATTCCTTCTTAACCCTGTGGTAAGTTTTTAAAAATCCTGAGTGCCCTCCTAAGGGAGAAGTGTGCAATTCCATAAGAATCTTTTGTTTTAGCTGGGAATTCTTACAGAGGTATAAGCGATCTTTGTACCATAACGAATCATTTTTCCAGCTAAATGTATCAGACATACTGGAATCTTGTTGTAGCTTTCGAATAAGTGCCCACACTTCTTCTTCATTCTTCCATTCCTCCCTTGCTTCATTTATCCAATCTGGTTGGATAATAGAAATAGCGCACAACAATGCTTCCACATCCTCATCCTTTCTTGAGAGTGCATCTGCCACCACATTTTGCTTCCCTTTTTTGTAGATGATTTCAAAGTCATAACCCAACATCTTTGTGACCCACTTTTGTTGCTCTTCAGAGGATAATCTTTGTTCTAAAAAGTATTTAAGGCTATCATGATCTGTTTTTACCTTGAAGTGTCTTCCCATTAGGTAGGGTCGCCATTTCTTAAGTGCATGGAGTATTGCCAACATTTCCTTCTCATAAATAGCTTTGCTTAAAAACTTTCCCTTGATTGGACGACTTTCAAAAGCAATGGGTCTTTCATCTTGCATTAGAACAGCACCAATTCCATTTCCTGAAGCATCACATTCCACAATAAAGGTTTTTGTGAAGTCCGGTGTAGCTAAGACCGGTGCTTGGCACATTGCCTCTTTAAGATGTTCAAAGGCCTTTGTTGCTTCCGGAGTCCATGAAAATGCATCTTTCTTCAATAATGTTGTTAGAGGTGCTGCTATTCTCCCATAATTCTTAACAAACTTGCGATAATACCCTGTCAACCCAAGAAATCCTCGCAAATGCTTTATGGATGTGGGGATTTTCCATTCCTTAATGGCTTTAATTTTGCTAGGGTCTACCTTAACTCCTTCATGAGATACAATATGACCCAAATATTCCACCTCCTGGACTCCAAAGAAACATTTGGATCTTTTTGCATATAATTGTTTCTCTTCCAATAGTTGTAGCACCCTGTCAACATGTTCAACATGATCCTTCCAAGACTTGCTGTAGATTAGTATATCATCAAAAAATACTAACACAAATTTTCTAAGGAATGGTTTGAAAATTGAATTCATCAAACCTTGAAATGTTGAAGGTGCATTGGTAAGGCCAAAAGGCATGACCAAAAATTCATAATGACCCTCATGAGTTCTAAATGCCGTTTTCGGAATGTCTTCAATCTTCATTCTGATTTGATGATATCCTGAACGAAGATCCAACTTGGTGAAGTAAATTGATCCATGCAATTCATCCAGTAATTCATCAATGACAGGAATGGGGAACTTATCTTTAATAGTGAGCTTGTTGAGCTCCCTATAATCCGGACACATGCGCCATGATCCATCCTTCTTGTGCACCAATACTACTGGAGCAGAGAAAGAACTTTGACTCGGTTGAATTATACCAGCCTCTAGCATTTCTGCAACCATACGTTCAATTTCACTTTTTTGGACATAGGGATATCTGTACGGCCTGATGTTTGGAGGAACACTTCCTGGAATCAGATGAATAGCATGATCATGATCACGCATAGGTGGGAGACCTTTGGGAGTCTCAAATACCTTGGAATGATTGTCCAGGACTTTTTGGAGATCTGGAGAAATAGATGATTCTAATGTGGAAACATCTAGCGAACATAATTGTGCAATTACACCCCTTTGCTCCTTTTTTAGAAGCTTTGTCATACCATTAGAGCTGATTATCTTTCCTGGTTTCCCTGCAATACCCCTTAATTCAACTTCCTTTCCTTCCATAGAAAATTTCATGAAAAGTTCTTGAAAATTAAAAGCTATTGTACCCAAGGATTGTAGCCATTGGACTCCTAGTACAACATCAGCACCTCCCATTGGAATGGAAAGCATTGGGCTAGTCAATACATATTCTCCCATGGATAGCTTGATATTATGGCACTTTCCAGAGCAATTTATTGTTCCTCCATTTGCAATCATCACTTGACACTCTGGTGCTGGATATAGGAAGCAATTCAATTCTTTTGCTACCCTACAATGAATAAAATTGTGGGTGCTTCCTGAATCAATCAACACTATTACCTTTTTCTTCTTGATTTGTCCTTCTATCTTGATGGTTTGAGGAGTGGTAATTCCCGCCAATGCATTACAAGATATGGTTGGATTTATTTGTTCTTCATCTAGGCTTTGTTCCTGGAGTATATCTTCTTCTTTTGACCTTTCTTGCTCCTTTTCTTCTTCCTCTTCACAATCTATGTAGAATAATTTCTTCTCAGCACACTTATGACCTTTAGTGTATTTGCTATCACAACTGTAACAAAGCCCTTTTGCTCTTTTTTCTTCCAATTGTTGTGGTGTCAACCTTATAGGTTGTGGAAGACTAGGGGCAACAACACTTCTGTCTTTATAGTTGTGAGTGGTATGCTTCCTGGTTGCCATAATTTTGCTTTCCATTTTTCTTGCTAACCTGAATGCCTTCTCTAATGAATCAGGTTCCCAAAGGCGAACATCATGTTGGATATTATCCTTTAAAGACCCTATGAACACATCAATCCTATGCTCCTCTGGAATATCTTTTACCCTTATGTTCAATTTTTGGAACTCCTCAATGTGCTCCATTATTGAACCCTTTTGTTTGAGACTTATCAATTGGCTAAAAAAAGTGTTGCTTTTTGTATCCTCATAATGTGCTATCAATTCTTCCGTAAAAATTGCCCAAGTGATAAATTGTTTACGAGAGCAAAGCCATTGATACCATACAAACTGATTTGGTTCCAAATATAAAGTTGCCATACGTACCTTTTGTGTGTTTTGCACATTATTGAGATCGAAGAACTGCTCCATCTGTAATATCCATGTGGCGGGATCCTTGCCATCAAACTTCCTCATATCGATTTTTGGAATATGGTGGGTCTTCGATCCAACATTAGAATCTATGGAATCATGATTAACATTTCTTTTGTTCACATCATGAGTTTCCTTTACAACCTTTTCACCATTAGTAAGTATCTCTTGTAGAAAATTTGTCAAATCTGTCTTCAAATCTGCCATGTCTGTCTTCAAACTTGCCATGTCTTTCTTCAAATCTGTCTTCAAATCTATCTTCAAATCGTCCATCTTAGCTTCCATGCCCTTTATCTTAGATTCCACGCCATTTATCTTAGCATCTGTTAGCTTTTGTGAGCGTGACATTTGTTGCACTTGTTCTTGTAATTTTGATATATCATGTAGCATTTCTTCCTCTTCTTCATGAGTCATGCTAGAGCTTTCAGGTTCCTTACTAGGTGTTTGCATTTTCTTTCCTCAGGGCATCAATTACCGATAATAATGCTTTACTATGCCCTTTGAATTCCTTCAAACCAAGCTTATGCAAAAATAAAAAATAAAAACTACACACCTTTTTTTTACTTTGTAGAAGCCTGATATTGAATCTGATGTATCTCTGTAATTTCGAATCATCCAGTTCTGAAATTGTGACCTGTAGTAGCCTTCTGTGTCCTCTTTCCAATGCCACTAGTCTGAACCAAATTGGATTCTCCAAGAAAGAGTTATGCACAATCTCTCGCAGTGACCTGATTATAGACGGGTTCAGTAGAGCGAACTTGTATGAAGTGCCACGTGTCACTGTTTCAACCTTTGACTCTGAAAAATATATAAAAGAAAACTACAGTCCTTCCTCTTTCTGTAACTTCTTACGAAATTTCAATCCGATGCTTAGAAAGAAAGTTATGACGATTTTCCCCAGGTCACCTGTTTTGAGTGTAATTCAGGAGTCTGAAAAAAGACCAACTTCCTGAGATCATATCTCCGAAAATATCACGTGAAAAGCTCTGAAATTCGGACCCAAGGTTCCGTGTGATTTCTTCTCAAATGGGTTTTTTTTTCGACTTCTGAAACGTCACAGAAAAAAAGTTATAGCGAAAATTCCATGATGACCTGTTTGGAGCAGCGAAACCCTAGAATCCAAAGCTCTGATACCAAATGTTATGAAACCAGCTCACAAAAAGATAGAAAAGAGAGATCCACGCCTTAGAATTCAGCCTCTTCGAGGGGGAAACCTCCTTTACATTACATAAATGAACAATTCTTGGATGATTCAAATAACAAAACCTCCTTTCTATATATAGGAGTCTATGGAGTCACAATATAATCCAGCCGACCTAACAATAATAATATAAAGCCACAAAAATAACAATAGAGGGATTCTATGGGCACATTAATAAAAATATGGAGGTAATGGGGGCACAACAATATAAATAAGGGGTATAACTACAATAGTAATGGGGTGATCACTAGTATTATAGGGACCCAACATTCTCTCAAATTTTATCTTGTGTTTAAGGACCCTTTATAACATGGAATTATAATAGTGACCTTAGATAATGAGTGAACCTAGATAATGAGTGACCTTAGACTATGAAAACAAATGGTTCATAGGCTAAACTTCTACAAAAAATCTCAAAATGAATGAAAGAGACAAAGACATTTGATCCCTAAACCCTAGGACCCTAACATTGGCTTCAGTGGGGATGGAAGCCTCCTAGTGAGGTGCCAAGAACACTACAGACTAGTAACCTACCCATTTGGCGATGGAATGAAACAATAAAAATTGAAACTTAACTGACTGGCTAACTTACATATGGCAGCAGATCACCGGAACCTTAGGGCCTTCACTTCAAGCTTTAAGTTTCAATGATAACAACCACCCAGACTTCCAATATTGGAAGTAAAATGATATATACAATGGAGTGTTGGATTAGATGAGTTTCAAGTGAGATAATGTTTCAGTAGCCTACCATTTACAGGCCCTCCTCCAAGTGGTTCATCTGTCAGATCTTTGAGCAAGTAAGCATTATTTCCATGGAAAGCAGTAATTTTGAAAGGCCCCTTCCACAAATTCTCAAACTTCTCGTGCTTTCCTTTCTCCTCATTCCTGGCATCCCATTTTAACACCAAGTCTTTAATCTAGAAATTAGTTGCCTTAGTCCTCCTATCATAAATCTTCTTAATCCGGTCTTGTATCACCTAAGTATTTTTGAAAACTTCTTCCCTAGTTTGCTGCAATTGGATCATTTGATTGATTCTTCTTTGTACATCATTGGGTTCTACTTCAGCCTCCTGCAAAAATTTCATGACCACAACTCCTAATGAAGAAGGAAATACAACATATGTGCCATGAACTAACTAGAAAGGGGACATGCCTATTGATTTCTTAGTGCTTACTCAGTCAGCTTACAGTGCATTCACTAACTTCTTATGGCAACTCTTTTTGTTTTCTTGCAACAACTTTTCGATGATGTTGACCAAACTTTTGTTGGATGACTCGACCAAGCCATTACGCTGAGGGTAATAGGTTTTTGAGTGATCAATGGTAATATTATACTTATGACATAAATCCACCATATTCCTTGATTTGAAAGAAATAACATTGTTTGTAATGATTTTCTGAGGGCAACCAAATCTAGACAAGATATTGCTTTCCAAAAATTGAATGAGTATAACCTGCATTTGGAATTGCTTCAATCCATTTGGTGAAATAATTAGTTGTTGTCAAGATCCAATTATGTTGTCCAGATGAGGCCGAGTGGATTTCACCTATGAAATCAAGTCCCGACTGCTGAAAGGGTGACTCAACTGCAATAGGTTTTAGGAGCAGTGGGAGAAGTTTCTTTCTTCCTTCCAAAACTTGACATTAATGACAGCTACAAACATTTTTATATACATCAACAAACAATGTTGGCCAATAAAAACCAACCCTTAAGATCTTGTTAGCAGTGGTCTTCCAAAATAAGTTTATGCCACCATCACCTTTGTGAAACTCCTCTATAGTTTTATGCACCTCATTTTCAAGTAAACAGTTCAACAACATACCACAGGGGTATTTCCAAAACACAAAGTAATCTATGACACAAAAGCTGATAACTTTCAATTTAAGGAATCGAGCTTTAGTCTTAGTCAAACTTGGAGGGGCTTGCAAGTGCTGCAACACATACAAAATGTCTGCATACCATGGAGAAACAACAATTTTTTCAATACTTGTTGAACTGACCTTAAATCATCCTCTTCCGACAAAGAAACCAAGAAATTAATCTCAAGTGCATGCAAATTTGATTATGCCATCATCTTTGCCAGTCCTTTCCCTTTAATTAACTTCGTGGGTTTAATTTCCACATCATATTCAAGTATCGAAGCAATCCACTTGCCTCTCCTACCATCCAGATCATTTTGAGTGAGTATGTCTTTCACAATAGAGCTTGGTACATAGGCAATGATATGTGAATGCAGAATGTACACCCGGAAATCCTTTAAGGCTTTCACAAAGGAAAAGGCCTGCTTTTCCATAATGTTGTATTTAAGGGCAACATCTTTGAGACTCCTACTGAAAAATGCAATTGGCTGCTCTATACCTTGTTGGTTCTTTTGCATTAGGACAATTGTTATACTATGCTTCAAAGCAAATGAAAAAACAATGAAATCTTGAGTGTAATATGGACTAATAAGAACAGGAGCACGGGACAAGGCAGATTTTACCTCATTGAAATGTTTTCTTTCTTCTTTAGTCCACTTAACCTCGTTGTCCTTTTTTAGCATGTTTGTAATTTCCCTTAAAATCTTTGCTAAGTTGGGGATGAACCTCCTTAATAAGTTTATTCTCCCAATAAAAGACTGAATTTCCTTCTTGTTTCTCGGCATGTCCATTTTCTGAATTTCTTTGATTCTGCTAGGATCTATTCTAATGCCATCTTTAGAAATGATATGTCCTAACAAATTTCCTTCTTCCAACCCAAACAAAGACTTTAGGATTTAGGGAGATGCCATATTTTTTGCATTTTTCAAAAACAACCCTTAGGTGCTGCAAATGATCTTCATCAGACTGTGAATACACAGTGATGTCATCAATATATATTACCAAAAAATTGTCCTTCTCATCCATGAAAACTATATCCATAGCTCGTTGAAATATGGCTCCTGCATTCATCAAAATGAAAGGCATTTTGGCATACTTGAAGGTACCCCACGATGTGGTAAATGCAGTCTTATCCTGATCTTTTAGATGAACAAGAATTTGGTTGTATCTCGAAAAACCATCCAGCAGTGACATCCTCCTTGAACCCACCACTTTTTGAAGAATATGATCCATCTTGGGCAATGGATAATTATCCTTGAGAGATACCTTGTTCAAATTTCTAAAATTGACACACAACCTGATTTCTCCCATTTTCTTTCTAATTGGAACTAAGTTAGACAACCACTTAGAAAATCTAAGAGGTAATATAATTCTAGCATCAAATAAATTTCTTACCTCTTTTTCGATCAAAGGCAGTAAAATAGGATTTTTCCTCCGCAACTTCTTCTTGAATGAATTTTGGTCCTCCTTGATTGGAATCATATGTTGGATGATACTCTTGTCATAAACCTTTAGATCTTTGTACCCCTAGGAAAATACATCAGAGAATTCTGTAAAAAGATCCAAATTTTTCTGCTTCATTTCCAGGCTTAAAGTTTTGGACAATTTAACCATTTTTGGCTTGTCTTTTGTACCTATGTTACACTCTTCCACTCTTGTTTGAGTAGGCATCAACTTTAGCCTTTTAGCTATGTCATTATGGTAAAAAAGTTCTTCAAGTGGTACCAACCCTCTTTAAATGAAATTATCCTTTAACTACAACACCTTCAAATCTGAAACATGTTTGTCCAAGTCTTCTTTGATATGCTTTATAAAAATATCGTTCGCATCTTATTCCCACCCACAGTACTTTTCAAACCACATCTTGGAAAATTCTTCCTTCATTTCCTAGCCGCTTATCATTCTCAAAAACTTGCCAATAATTCATATTATCCGAGGCATCGGGGCTATACTTGACTTCAATTTTATACTTTCCTTTAGCGCCAATGGGAATTCAAAATCGCAAGCAGATGTAGCTAAGTTATTTGCAACAACATTCTTTCTACTAGGAATAACATAAAAATTTTACTCAGAAAATTTTTGCAAACAATCTAGGACAACATTACGGTAAGTCCACATATGGGGTTGTTTTGTCTGGCACTCACCTTTGATCTTCTTGATAATTAATTTTGAATCTCCATATATTGCTATCCTTTTAGCCCCTAACTTTTTCAAGGCCTTCAAACCCAAGAGGAGTGCCTCATACTCTGCTACATTGTTGGTGCAATCGAAAGCCAATTTGTAGGAACACAACTTGGTCTTTCGAAATACTGGGTTGATTATCCAAATTCTTGCACCAACACCTTATTTTCTTGTTGCACCATCAAAATGCATACTCCAAAAGTGTTTTTCCCCTTATTCTTCACCCACCTTGGCCTTCAAATCTTTGGCTTTCTTATCATTTGTCTTGTTGTCCTGTTTCTTGTCTTCCTTATTGTCCTGTTTTTTTTATCTTCCCTTTCTTTTAGTTCTGATATAACAACTGAACTTGTATGCTTTTCTTCGAGACAACCAATATTGAAAAAAATAAAAGAATCTAAATCAGACTGTACTACATAAACAAGGTGATTGGTAGGCTTTTCCTTACTGCTAATCATGTCTTGCATCAATGGTTCCCGGTAAAGTCTCCTAGTTTGGCCACCATAAACTAAAACAGTGATGTATGACATGTTGGTATGCACTACCCCTTGTAACCTTTCTATCCATGACCTAGATAAGAGCATGCTAAACTTAGGGGGTATGTCTTCCACAACAATATCCATCATTGTGCACTTGGAAGGAATTTTACTTAGGGAAACTACTATATCCTTTATCAATCCCAAATGCTTCAACTTGCTCGAATCAAAAGAATACAGTACTTTGTACAGTCTAGTCACATCAATCCCAAGCCTCTCCATGATTACCTTTGGTATTAGGTTATGGGAAGCCCTTGAATCCAACATAACATTGTGAAGAATTTGATCGTGTACATTTAGACTCACATAGAAATGAGGTACTTCACCATCCTGACCCTTGTCATCAGCCTTTGGCCCAAATATAATAGTAGGACGATCATCAGTCACATTGAAAGTATCAAAAGTCTTCTCAATTTTCAAATCTCTTAGAATATGAACTCTATACTGATCATTCTTTAGCAGCTCACCTAGAGGAATAGAAATCTTAATTTCAGTAAGTTCAGTCTCAAAATTGAAAGGATTCTGCGTTTTATCTGCCACCTTAGGGGTTGGATTTTTTTTGTCTACATTTTCGTTGGTAGAATCATCTTTCCTTTGAAGGATACTGATTGGTGCATCTTTTTTCTGACTACTACTACTTGGTACATCCTTATTTTGACTACTAGTTTCTACATCCTTCTTTGCTGAACTGTTCCCAACATTTTTTCTTCTTAAATTGTATTACCTTTGGACCTGCATGATGGCATTTTGGTAGCCTTTTTTATACTCTTCAGATTCATCCATTATGATATCATCTTGAGATTGAGAAAATGAAAATTCTTCTTCTTCTTTCATAATGTTTTCAAACTGTTCCTAGTCTTCTTCAGTCAAATAAATAGTTTGTTGTCCATCACCAAAAAAATGGATTTGGTCTTCAGGTGCTTTCTCATCTTCCTCATCTTGATCTTGTGCCTAGTTCTATTGAAAAGGGGATTTGACTTGGTGTTGTTGTTGTTCTAGATCCTTTTGTTCCCTTTGCTTAATCTGAACCTATGGCTGCCTCCTAAAGTTTTGATTTCGAATTTGTGGATCTCCTTGGGGTTCCCTAGCAACAACTCTATTAGACAATGTTAGTTTTTCCATCATTTTCTACATGGTC
This sequence comes from Pinus tabuliformis, assembly GCA_031772625.1. Classification (NCBI taxonomy): domain Eukaryota; kingdom Viridiplantae; phylum Streptophyta; class Pinopsida; order Pinales; family Pinaceae; genus Pinus; species Pinus tabuliformis. The sequence goes on along the minus strand of CM062818.1, from coordinate 2,022,370,713 downwards.
TTGACTAAGGCATCCAAATTTCCATTAGATGAGGTACCAGGTTCTTCCTTTATGGTTACTCTCCTCTCTAATTTCATCTTAGACTTCTTCACCAGAAGATTTGCCTCCACACTAACTACATTACTTTGCATGTCCTCAAGTGTTGCAGGGTTCCGTCCTCTAAGTTGGTATGCCATCTCTGGATTAAAACTATCGGGGTAGTGGAGTAAAGCTAATCCGGGAGGGGGATTTATATCTACTGGAATGGAGTTATATACCTTGTTGAAAATTATTGGATTGTCTCACTAGGATGTCTTTTTAAATTGTCATATTCAACAAGGATCTGCTAAGGGTTATTTTTCTCACAACATCTTGCAATGAAATCATCCTCGAGTTCTTGGTATGTAGCAAATGTTCTAGATCTAACACTTCTAAATCATTTTTTCACCTCCCGGGAGAAGCTCAAGCAACCTCATCTTCACATCCTCGTGACGACCTCTTCAAGATCCACAAAAGCATTGACTTTATCTACATGTTGTTTGGTAGTAGTTTCACCAATTCCATCATACTAAGGGAGCCTTTAACCATAATTCTGAGGAAATTCATGTAACTGAGCAGGTAAAACCAAAGGGGCATACCTTGTTGAGATGTTTGAATAGTTGATGAGCTTGTTGTGGTGGTAGTTGGTATGGATGAAGGAGGGGGGAGAAGAACAGTTTGTTGAGTAGCAGTTACAATAGATGATGCATAAACAACAAATGATATAGGAGTTGGGTTGAAGGGTGGACTTGAAGAAACTGTAAATGAAGATGCAACAGTTGTAGGCACAAGAAAATAAGTAGAGGATGTAGTTGGCGGATGGAATTTTTGCTGCAAAAGGATCACATTTTCAATATTCTGTTGCACTTTATTGACTAAGCCCTTAAGTTTTTTAAACTGTTGCAATACATTTCTACCAAATTCAGTCTTTGGAGGTGGGATATAAGGATTCAATATTGATTCTTCCACAATAGTTTCAGAAATAAAAATTCAGAGTTAGTTCTAGAAAGAGGGAGTTCAAATGATAAATTGAATTTAATGTCCTCAACTGTACTTAAACTTTCAGGCAGAGAGTAAGACCTCCCAAGGGGACTATGTTCGGTCCCTATAATACTAGTGATTACCCCATTACTATTGTAGTTATACCCCTTATTAATATTGTTGTGCCCCTATTGCCCCCATATTGTTACTACTGTGCCCCATAGAATCCCTCTATTGTTATTTTTGTGGCTTTATATTATTATTGTTAGGTCGGCTGGATTATATTGTGACTCCTTAGACTCCTATATATAGAAAGGAGGTTTTTTCATTTGAATCATCCAAGAATTGTTCATTTATGTAATGTAAAGGAGGTTGTCCCCTCGAAGAGGCTAAATTCTAAGGCGTTGATCTATCATTTCTATCTTTTCTTGAGCTGGTTTCATAACATTTGGTATCAGAGCTTTGGATTCTAGGGTTTCGCTGCTCCAAACAGGTCATCGTGGAATTTTCGCTATAATTTTTTTCCGTGACATTTCAGAAGTCGCAAAAAAAACCCATTTGAGAAAAAATCACTCTGAACCTTGGGTCCGAATTTAAGAGCTTTTCGCGCGATATTTGCAGAGATATGATCTGAGAAAGTTGGTCTTTTTGCAGACTACTCAATTACATTCAAAACAGGTGACTTGGGGAAAATCGTCATAACTTTCTCTCTGGGGATCGGATTGAAATTTCATAAGAAGGTACAGAAAGAGGATGGACTGTAGTTTCTTGTATGCATGTTTCAGATCCAAAGGTAGAAACAGTGACTCGTGGCACGTCGTACAAGTTCGCCTTACTGAACTAGTCTATAAGCAAGTCACTGTGGGAGATTTCACATAACTCTTCCTTGGAGAATCCAATTTGGGTCAGAATTGTGGCATTGGAAAGAGGACACAGAGGGCTACTACAGCTCACAAATTCAGAACTAGATAATTGGAAAGTACAAAGATACATCAGAGGTAATATCGAGCTCCTACAAAGTGAAAAAAGGTGTGTAGATTTTCTTAAATTTTTGCTTAAGCTTGGTTTGAAAATTTATTTTGAAGGTGTTAGCACTTGAAATTTCACCTCAAGCTGAAAAGGAAAACCTCAAAGCTACATCAAACCATTCAGCCTCATAGCTAGCCCTACGGGGCAGGAGAAGGCTCTCTCCGGTCAATCTCGGTAGATCTTCAATGGGATGAGATGACCAACACGGTAACACTGATATTAGGCTAGTAAACTGATTTGAAGGTTGATTTGGGGGTTTTTGGGGTTTTTGGTGGCAAATTGAGGAACTGCAATTTAGGGTGCGGGGATTGGACACAGTTTCTGCAGGGGGGTCTTTGGGGCAAGGTAGGAACCTGTATTGATGTCTTTAGCTGAAGTGGATGATTAGGAAGAAAGAAAAGAAGGCTAAAGAGAGCAAACAATGGATTTGAATTCTCTTTAGACAGCAGAAAACATAGAAATTAAACAAATTTAAAAGTAGAGCATGGCAAGCATGAATTCTGACTTTATCACTTCATTTGTTTAATATGCAGCAGTATAGAAAGGAAATGAATCACATAACAAAGCTTACAATAACATGAAGAAACACACCATCAACACCTGAGTCCACATGAATCCCAAAGATGACTGCAAAACCCTGGTCTTCCTTAGCCAAAAATTGCAGAGATACAAGTGAAATATACAATGATAGCTCCTCCCTCAAGAGTCCAACCATGAAAATGAGTAAAAGAGTGCATAATATAGATGATCTAACCTCTTTCCCCACCTCTAGGGATCGAGCTCCCCTTCCTAGGAGTTGTTTTAACTACTTCTAAATTGAGCACTAGATAATACGCAGTCATAACAACTTGCCTCTATAAGCTAGGAAACCTATCCATACATTAAATATTTACCATTTACATTCAAGAAACTTCTAGAAGTGTTAAAGAAGAGTAAAAGTGTCTTTGAGTCATGATAGTTACATAAAAATCCATCATCTAGAACCCAAAAAAGTCAAACTAGGTGAAAACAGTGATTTTCTGGCCGAACTGGTAAAATCTGGCACAGATCCCTCAACGGGTCGCGCACATCTTCCTCAACAGGTTGCGCACTTTGGAGCCCTATTTGGAGGCCTTCCTGGTGTCAGAATGAGGTGCAGGATAGCTCGTTGGAAAGGTCTCTGAGTCTACTTTCCAACCCAATTGGAATTTTTGGATTTGGAGGTCATTTTCCTAGTCAAAATTCAATTCTTCCAAGACTACTTTTGTAGCTCAAAAAAGGGGCAGAAAGTCAAAATTTGGCTGTATTTTGACCTTTTGGAGGCCCAAAACTCCATGAAAACTCAAGTCCATCCATAGGCATGTGTAACTTTGCATGAAAAATCCAAAAATGTTGAGTTTTTGCAAAACGGAGCTACGATAACAAAGGGTCTCACCGGGGGTGAGACCCGTTGAGAAGCCAAAACCTGTAAATTTCCCAAAAATACCAAAATTACCCAAAATTCTCCAAAATTTTTGGGATTTGTGCTGTAGATGATGCTAGTGAGTGCCATGAGCCTTGAGGGATGCCTCAGCCAAGATACGGAGTGGATTTGGCCTTTTTCTCCGTTTTAGTGCCTTCGGTCAACCTCCTTTGAAAAACTTTCATTTTAGCCTTGCAGACATGCATCCTTGCCCAATAACCTATGATGACCGCCCTTTCCACCCTTATGAGGCCTCCTCTGTACCTCAACCTCTGTAGATGATGAATGGTCATCACTTTGCTCATAAGTTTCGGTTTCTGACATGGTTTAGGAGCAAAGTGGACAAATTGAATTGCTGTCTCTGACTGCACAAAGCGCTGAACTCTATGTTGTTTCAAGGGGACAAGGACATGAGGGAAATGTTAGGGGAGGGACCTTTGTACAAGGAATTGGGAATATATGAATATAACAGGGAATTTAAGGAAAATTTGCAAACAATTATGCATATAGGAATACATATTTATAATCAGGGATATTGGGAAATCATTTGCAAAGATCACTGCATATGGGAAAACATGTATGAAAGTGAACATATGGGAATATGAAAACATGCATTACAGGGGAAGATAGGGAAACATATGCACAAAACCTTTTACATGTTCACCAACAATTTTTAGTGTTTACACATGCATATGGTGGAGGGAGATTAGGGTTTTGAATGCTTTGGGAGAGGGGTAGGGTTTGCATTTGATTTATAAAATAATATGGGAAAAGAGATGAACATATAAGTGTGAGTGAAAGGGAAAGGAGGGAAACAAACCAAAGGGAAAAATAGCTTGAAACAACACAAACCCTAGCACAGTTTGCTCATTAATATTGCAGCCATATAAGTTTTTTCATTTGCATGATTTGAGGTTAAAATCATAGCATGAGGGCTTACATCCATCACCAACCTCCAAAACAATGTGTAAAGAGCCTATCTTGAACAAATTTGATGATTTGGAGGAAGATTGGGCAATTTTTTGAAGTTTGCAGCAAGACAGCTCAACGGGTCGCGCACCTTGCCCAACGGGTCGCGCACCTTGCCCAACGGGTCGCGCACCTCTGGCTCAACGGGTCGCGCACCTTGCAGGAGGCTTTTGGAGGCCTTCCCGATGTCGGAATTGGGCGCAAGATAGCTTGTTGGAAAGGTATTTGAGTCTAATTTCCAACCCAACTAGAATGTTTCAATTTTGAGTTGATTTGACCTGTAAAAAATCAAATCTCCCAAGACTGGTAAAAAAGTGCCAAATGAGGCTGCCTCAAGGAAGAGTGTTGTTGCAGTCAACTTTTGAATGCCTTCCTCAACCCCAAATTGAGCTCATGATAGCTCATTGGAAATATCTTTGTGTCTAGTTATCATTTTACCCATCAAAAAAATCATTTGGCCCGCCAAGCTAGGAGAAAACTTGATTTTCCCAAGGTCACTTCAGAGGTGTCTTTGATTCTCCTGAGGCAACGGTATTCTTGACATTTCTCTCAAACAATGACACCTGTGCAAAAAGTGAAGAAGGTTTTTCTTCTTTAGCATGTTCTGGAATAAAACCTCTCTCAGTTTCCCAAAATTCATCTTTGATTGCTCTGAAACATCATTTGAGTGAAACTTGTCCCGATGTGTGAAACAAGGAATTCTGTCGAAATGAAGGGGATAGGGGGCTTCTAAATTCTTGAGGAAATTTTTGGGAGTGGGGAGGGATGTTAGGAAGTAGGGGAAAGTTGAATCTCAGAGATTGAGCGAGGGGAAGGGGTCCAAAAGGGAAAAACACAGGCCAAACCTAGAAAATTGCCAAGTTGTAGCTAGAAACTAGGGTTTGTGCAAAAATGAGGAATTTGGCGGATCTAAGGGATGGGAAGCATTTGATAATGTACATGAAGGATAGGGGAAGGTGTATGAACGTTAGGAAACAAGTTTTGCCGATGACTTGACCGTCCAAGAGAAATTGGCTTTCAAAACCCTAGGAGAGGGAAATGACCTTGCCAAGGCGCAACTGAAGCATGAATAAGTTGTAAAAAGACTCATTAGACACTGACATTATAATGAAAACCCTCTGAATAATGATAGGGTCAGCTGAATGATGACATGGACTGACATTTGGGCAAGGCCTAGACCTAATGCCTAGTGACCAAATTTTGCTTGAAGACTCACTGAAATGACAAAATTTGACCTTGACACTCTGAGACCACTTTGTAAGAGCACATTTGATCACTGGAGGAAGGCTGGAAAGACTGAAACTAACAGAAGGAATTCAAAGGGCATAGTAGAGCATTATTATCGGTAACTGATGCCCTGAGGAAATAAAATGCAAACACCTAGTAAGGAACCTAAAAGCTCTAGCATGACTCATGAAGAAGAGGAAGAAATGCAACATGATATATCAAAATTACAAGACCAAGTGCAACAACTGTTCCTTGCACAAAAAGGAACAGAATCTAAGATGGATGGTTTAAAGAAAGATGTAGAAGCTAAGATGGATGGTTTAAAGAAAGGTGTAGAAGCTAAGATGGATTGTTTAAAGAAAGGTGTAGAAGCTAAGATGATTGACGTGGAAGCTAAGATGGATGATTTGAAGATAGATTTGAAGACAGACATGGACGAATTGAAGATAAATATGAATAAGTTGCTACAAGAAATGGTCCCTAAGGGTGAAAGGGTACTAAAGGAAACTCATGATGAGAACAAAAGAAATGTTAATCATGATTCCATAGATGCTAATTTTGGATCGAAGACTCACCATATTCCAAAAATCGATATGAGGAAGTTTGATGGCAAGGATCCTGCCACATGGATATTACAGATGGAGCAATTCTTCGATCTCAATAATGTGCAAAACAGACAAAAGGTACGTATGGAAACTTTATATTTGGAACCAAATCAGATTGTATGGTATCAATGGCTTTGCTCTCGTAAACCATTTATCACTTGGGCAATTTTTATGGAAGAATTGATAGCACATTATGAGGATAAAAAAAGCAACACTTTTTTTAGCCAATTGATAAGTCTCAAACAAAAGGGTTCAATAATGGAGCACATTGAGGAGTTCCAAAAATTGAACATAAGAGTAAAAGATATTCCAGAGGAGCATATGATTGATGTGTTCATAGGGTCTTTAAAGGATAATATCCAACATGATGTTCGCCTTTGGGAACCTGATTCATTAGAGAAGGCATTCAGGTTAGCAAGAAAAAAGGAAAGCAAAATTATGGCAACCAGGAAGCATACCACTCACAACTATAAAGACGGAAGTGTTGTTGCCCCTAGTATTCCACAACCTATAAGGTTGACACCACAACAATTGGAAGAAAAAAGAGCAAAAGGGCTTTGTTATAGTTGTGATAGCAAATACACTAAAGGTCATAAGTGTGCTGAGAAGAAATTATTCTACATAGATTGTGAAGAGGAAGAAGAAAAGGAGAAAGAAAGGTCAAAAGAAGAGGATATTCTCCAGGAACAAAGCCTAGATGAAGAACAAATAAATCTGATCATATCTTGTAATGCATTGGCGGGAATTACCACTCCTCAAACCATCAAGATAGAAGGACAAATCAAGAAGAAAAAGGTAATAGTGTTGATTGATTCAGGAAGCACCCACAATTTTATTCATTGTAAGGTAGCAAATGAATTGAATTGCTTCCTATATCCAGCACCAGAGTGTCAAGTGATGATTGCAAATGGAGGAACAATAAATTGCTCTGGAAAGTGCCATAATATCAAGCTATCCATGGGAGAATATGTATTGACTAGCCCAATGCTTTCCATTCCAATGGGAGGTGCTGATGTTGTACTAGGAGTCCAATGGCTACAATCCCTGGGTACAATAGCTTTTAATTTTCAAGAACTTTTCATCAAATTTTCTATGGAAGGAAAGGAAGTTGAATTAAGGGGTATTGCAGGGAAACCAGGAATGATAATCAGCTCTAATAGTATGACAAAGCTTCTAAAAAAGGAGCAAAGAGGTGTAATTGCACAATTATGCTCGCTAGATGTTTCCACATTGGAATCATCTATTTCTCCAGATCTCCAAAAAGTCATGGAAAATCATTCCAAGGTATTTGAGACTCCCAAAGGTCTCCCACCTATGCGTGATCATGATCATGCTATTCATCTGATTCCAGGAAGTGTTCCTCCAAACATCAGGCCGTACAGATATCCCTATGTCCAAAAGAGTGAAATTGAACATATGGTTGCAGAAATGCTAGAGGCTGGTATAATTCAACCAAGTCAAAGTTCTTTCTCTGCTCCAGTAGTATTGGTGCACAAGAAGGATGGATCATGGCGCATGTGTCCGGATTATAGGGATCTCAACAAGCTCACTATTAAAGATAAGTTCCCCATTCCTGTCATTGATGAATTACTGGATGAATTGCATGGATCAATTTACTTCACCAAGTTGGATCTTCGTTCAGGATATCATCAAATCAGAATGAAGACTGAAGACATTCCGAAAACAACATTTAGAACTCATGAGGGTCATTATGAATTTTTGGTCATGCCTTTTGGCCTTACCAATGCACCTTCAACATTTCAAGGTTTGATGAATTCAATTTTCAAACCATTCCTTAGAAAATTTGTGTTAGTATTTTTTGATGATATACTAATCTACAGCAAGTCTTGGAAGGATCATGTTGAACATGTTGACAAGGTGCTACAACTATTGAAGGAGAAACAATTATATGCAAAAATATCCAAATGTTTCTTTGGAGTCCAGGAGGTGGAATATTTGGGTCATATTGTATCTCATGAAGGAGTTAAGGTAGATCCTAGCAAAATTAAAGCCATTAAGGAATGAAAAATCCCCACATCCATAAAGCATCTGCGAGGATTTCTCGGGTTGACAGGGTATTATCGCAAGTTTGTTAAGAATTATGGGAGAATAGCAGCACCTCTAACAACATTATTGAAGAAAAATGCATTTTCATGGACTCCGGAAGCAACAAAGGCCTTTGAACATCTTAAAGAGGCAATGTGCCAAGCACCGGTCTTAGCTACACCGGACTTCACAAAAACCTTTATTGTGGAATGTGATTCTTCAGGAAATGGAATTGGTGTTGTTCTAATGCAAGATGAAAGACCCATTGCTTTTGAAAGTTGTCCAATCAAGAGAAAGTTTTTAAGCAAAGCTATTTATGAGAAGGAAACGTTGGAAATACTCCATGCACTTAAGAAATGGCGACCCTACCTAATGGGTAGACACTTCAAGGTAAAAACGGATCATGATAGCCTTAAATACTTTTTGCAACAAATATTATCCTCTGAAGAGCAACAAAAGTGGGTCACAAAGATGTTGGGTTATGACTTTGAAATCATCTACAAAAAAGGGAAGCAAAATGTGGTGGCAGATGCACTCTCAAGAAAGGATGAGGATGTGGAAGCATTGTTGTGTCGCATTTCTATTATCCAACCAGATTGGATAAACGAATCAAGGGAGGAATGGAAGAATGACAAAGAAGTGTGGGCACTTATTCGAAAGTTACAATAAGATTCCAGTACGTCTGGTACATTTAGCTGGCGAGATGATTCGTTATGGTACAAAGATCGCTTATACCTCTGTAAGAATTCCCAGCTAAAACAAAATATTCTTATGGAATTGCACACTTCTCCCTTAGGAGAGCACTCAGGATTTTTAAAAACTTACCAAAGGGTTAAGAAGGAATTTTTTTGGGATGGCCTTAAATCAGATATTCAAAATTTTGTGGCTGAATGTTTGGTTTGCCAACAAAATAAAGTTGAAACAATTAAGAAACCGGGTCTATTACAACCTTTATCCATTCCAAGCCAACATTGGGAGGAGGTTTCAATGGATTTTATCACAGGTTTACCCAAGTCTGAGGGAAAGAGTGTCATCATGGTGGTAGTTGACAGACTTACCAAGTATGCACACTTTTGTGCATTATCACATCCATTTAAAGCCAGTACAGTTTCTACTGCATTTATGGAAACAATTCAAAAGTTACATGGAAACCCAAAGATTATTGTAAGTGACAGAGATCCCATTTTCACTGGAAATTTTTGGACAAAATTATTTTCTTGTCTTGGTACTCAGTTAGCTCATAACTCATCTTATCATCCTCAATTTGATGGGCAAACCGAGATAGTAAACAAATGTTTGGAAGGATATCTTCATTGCTTTGTATCTGATAAACAGACACAATGGGTCAAATGGTTGCCCCTGGCTGAATGGTGGTATAACACTTCCTTCCATACAGCAACAAAAATGACCTCATTTATGGCACTTTATGGGTATCAACCACCATCCATCACATCATATTTAAGAGAAAATTCTAAGGTTCAGGAAGTGGAACATCACATCGAACATCAACAACAAGTCCTCCAACTCTTAAAGGATAACCTCGTGTTGGTGCAGAATAGAATGAAACAATAGGCAGATCAACATCGCAATGAAAGAAGTTTTGATGTAGGTGATTGGGTATTCCTACGGCTACAACCATATAAGCAAATGTCCCTCAAGCAAGCTAAGAAGGATAATAAATTATCACCAAAGTATTATGGTCCGTACAAGGTGTTGAAAAAGATTGGTACTATGGCATACAAATTGGAGCTTCCTGCAGCTTCTCGATTGCACCCAGTTTTCCATTTTTCATGTTTAAAGAAGGCTATAGGTGACAAGCTCCCAGTTCAAACAATATTGCCAGAACTTGACGAGGAAGGAAAGATTATATTGGAACCGGAAGCAGTCACAGAAACAAGAACTCGACAGCTACGAAATCATTCAATTTCAGAGTATCTTAACAAGTGGAAGAACTTATACGCTGAAGATTCCACATGGGAGGATGAGAATTTTATGCAGAAGTATCCAGAACTACTCAAGCGTTGAGGAAAACACTTTTTTGCAGGAGAGGGGCATGTTGGGTCCCTATAATACTAGTGATTACCCCATTACTATTGTAGTTATACCCCTTATTAATATTGTTGTGCCCCTATTGCCCCCATATTGCTACTATTGTGCCCCATAGAATCCCTCTATTGTTATTTTTGTGGCTTTATATTATTATTGTTAGGTCGGCTGGATTATATTGTGACTCCTTAGACTCCTATATATAGAAAGGAGGTTTTGTCATTTGAATCATCCAAGAATTGTTCATTTATGTAATGTAAAGGAGGTTGCCCCCTCGAAGAGGCTGAATTCTAACGCGTTGATCTATCATTTCTATCTTTTCTTGAGCTGGTTTCATAACAAACTATTACTCCCTTGAACTTTTTCTTATGTTCTCTTTTTCCTTAGAAACTTTTTAGGAGGATTTGGGTCAGGATTTTGTCTGGTATATCTTCTTGAAGCCATATGTCCTCACACAATTACACTGCAACTGATCACAACACGGTTTGAATGTGATTTTCAGCCTATTGATGCCTAGCAACCTATCATCCACAAGGCTAGGATATAGTTTTCAAAATAATACATTTTCCCAGGGAAAACCAGACTCTCGTTCCCCGACAACAGTGCCAAGATGTTAGCACCCTATAATAAAACCTCTTGGCTAAGAAAAGGTTTATAGAGGTAACCACATAGCTCTTTTGGCTAGAAAACTGGTCTTTTCCAACTCGAGGGGGCTCGCTCACTTGAAATAAGGTCAAATTGTGTAAACAATAATGCTTAAGGACATTCGACAGAGGCCAGATATATAAAGGTAAATAGGATTTAATGATGATGGTTGATAGACTTGAGAGGGAGGACCACTAAACATGGACCCGTGATTAATATTTTTACATAAAATTATCAGAGCTTACATGAGACACATATGAAAACAGAGGCAAGTTAGGTATTATTTCAATTCATACATCTGCCATAGCATAGTGGGTGAGTTTTGAAAGTAACTTGAAAATACACAAATATATCCAATCACATGTAACCAAGCATGAAATGAATTTTGCAACATATATTTTATTATCAAATATCGAGAAGAATACCATAAAGGATCACCTAACTAAGGGTGAAATCCATCATAGTTTAGAAAAGAAAACAATCATTTAGACCTTCTCCCCAAATCCGAACCCTCTTTTCATGTTTTGTTCTGTTTAAATACATTTAAGCAGAATGAAAATTCATAAACTAGATATAATGTATCTCTCATCCACTAAGAGGATCAAAAAAACTCAACCTAGAAACATCGAGTTTTAAAGTTGAAACTATGATAAGGCTAAGATAAAAACTGCAACATCATTTTTAAGAAAAATAACCTTGTCTTATCTACCTATTTCATCCCTAGCCATTTATCCCTATCCTGATCAATAGTATAACAATAGAAAGGTCCAAAAATAACTGAAAACACAAAACCATTGAGTGATGAGTTGCGCAGTAGATTCCAGCTCAGCATAGTCACAGGTTGCACTGACTGAAACTGAGTTGATGGGTATGATGACGATGTTGTTGAGTCAGAGCAGGGCCCTACAGATGTTCCTTCCCATGCGTGCAGACTTGAAAAATGCCCAGTCACCACTTGCGCAACAAAATTTCAAATTTATGGGTTTGATTTTCATTTCCCACTCCAAAACAATGCAATGTCCAGCAAGTCATCTCATGTATCTGATGACTCCCAACAAGCACCAAAAATCCAAAAATCTTCACAATTTTCCTAAAAAACAAGTAACCCTTGGCAACTGCAAATGAGCCATTAACTACACAGATGTTGGCCTTTCGAAAAATGTAACATAGTATATGATTAAAAATGATAAATTTCAGTCAAGGAACTTGGTCACCTCCTCCTCTTCCTGTTGGATGATGGGTTGGCCTTGCCGGACAATGATTTGACCTCTTTACTATGTTGATTTGGGTAGCATTGGATGTGCTCTAGCTCCGAAATTTTATGGAGGGGCTAGAACACATGAGATCTCCAAGACCCAGAAATAGTTTGGAGAATTTCCATCAGGATTGTATTTTATTAAAATAATTAATATTTTTAATGGGGTTCCTAAGTCTAAACTTAAGAAAATTAAAATATTAATGGGTGTTAATGAAAATATGGGTGAGAAGCTTCTAAGAGACGAGGATCAAGTCTAATCTAAGCTTATCCCTTGATTAGAGACTTAATATCGGCCATTGATTTCTCAATAAGAAAAGTATAAATGGAGGCTTGGGGTCAGTTGGAGAAGACACACTGAGAGATTGAGGAAATCGATTTTCTGAGGTGAGAAGTTATCAGGAGGGAAATTGATCGGGGAGATCTTGTAGCTGAGGGGTAGTGATAGTTTAGGAATACAGACAGAGAGGTAGAGAGAAGCTTATGGAGGTAGCGCAGTAGTTAGGAGAGCTCACGTTGGGCTAGTCTGGGCCCACGTAGCCTTAACGCAGAGCTAGAAGGGCCAGCGCCGAGCGAGAGAGTTACCTTCCACACAGAGTGTCAGAACTGTCGAAAACTACTGAAATAGTTGGGAAATGCTGAAGAAGTGGGAAGAAGATCTGACGCAGAGCCTCAGAGAGCTCCACGCAGGCCCACACAATTACAGCGAAGGGGCAATGCAGTTGTAGCAGGGCCAACTAGTTTTGTTGTTAGATCAGCCAGAATCTGCCGGGTGAAGTGAGGTAAAACTCACTTAGGTTTTCCGCCATTGTATTTCTTTGTCATTGTTTTGTCAAGAGGGCAGCCAACATTTGTATTTGGAACTTCTGCTTAATAATAGAAAACCCTCATAGTTGTTGCACTGGTTTTCCCGCATTGGGTTTTCCGGGTACATTTAGTCTAAAAATAAGTGTGTCCTTTGTGTGATTGTATCTTATTTTTTAGTACTTTATATGTATATTGGTGTAGGCTATAGTGTATTTACATTAATATTTTCAGAATATTTCTGAAAATAACTTGTTAAATGAAGAACAAAAGTAGGTAATGCAAATCAGTTTATTGTAACAGGATTTCTAACTTGTTCGATTCAGAGATTTTCACATGGTATTAGACTGATTTCTGATCAAGGAGGAATGAAGCCATCAATGAAATGACATAGGAAAATCTATGTTGAAGACAATTGTCCTGAGAGACAACGTAGTTTCTGGCCGAGAGAGTAGAGGAGGGGTGACACAGTGACAAAGGGAGGCTCATGCAGAGCCTGAGTCAGCCTGATTGAGTGACATTGTTGCTGTAGAGGGAAGCACAGTGATTACTGGGGCAACACAATGATTACTAGGCCAACACAAAGATTGTTGAGTCTCATTTTTCCTGGTTGTCAGGGCTAGAGGTGCAGTGCAGACTTCATCTAGAGTTGTTGGTGGGGTGCTGATTTTGTTGGTGCATAATAGTACCTAGTGGGGCATAAGAAAAGTAGAGGGAATCAGTTCCTCAGAAGATTTCTAGACAAAAAATCTAGATCCAGTGTTGAGCAACAACAAAGAGAGATCATAGAGGGGTGGTTCGACAATAGTTGGCAGAAGGATTAGAGGATTTTTAGCGCCAAAGAAATCTAGATCCGAGTTTTGTTGTGGCAACAACAAAAGAGGGAGAAGAGAACCAACGTGACATTCATTTGAGCAGATATGGAAGTTAACAAACTGAGGATCAAGACAGGTTGGATGGAGCATCCAACTTCGTCATCTTGAAGGCCAGGTTCCTTACAGTTTTGGATAAAATTCGCATCAAGGATTACGCCTTGAAGATGGTTGTTGTTCTGGTTGATGTTGATCCTCTCAAGAAGTACGAAGAGGCTCAGGAAAAAGCCAAGTGCATGATCTTGGACGGGGTCAAGGATCATGTGATCCCACATATTGCTGAGAAAGACACAACAAGGGAAATGTGGGAGGCCATGACCACCTTTTATGATGGAACTTCCGTTCAACAGAAGATGTTGCTTGAGAGTCAGCTGAGACAGTTTCAGATGCAGAAGGGAGAAGAAATCGATCCCTTCCTAATCAGGTTGCAAGGGATCCGTGACCAGCTAACTTTCGTAGGGGCTACACTAGATCCTGAATTTATGGTCAAGACTTCCTTGAATGCAGTCACTGAAGACTGGGAAACCTTTGTCCAAAGCATCTTCGGCAAGGCTTCTCTTCCTAGTTGGGAGGAGATGTGGGAAACTCTTCGACATGAAGAGATTAGACGGCTGACCAAGACAGGAAGCAGCAGCAAAAGGATCAGAGTCAAGAAGGAGGAAGAGGAGGATGTGGCTCTGACATCAGTGGGATAGCAAGGGCAGCAGAAGAAAAATAAGAAATACATATTCAAAGTTATATGCTTAAGATGTGGAGAAATGGGTCATTTCGGCACACAGTGCCCTCGGAAGAAGGGTAAAGAAGAGAAGTATCACTCAAAGGTTGCTCTAGCACAAGTTGACAAGGAGGACGATGAGGATTGTGCCATGAGTGCTCATGCGCCTCTAGAGAAGAGGTGGGGTGATATTGAGCTATAGTCAAGAGGACTACAAGGGGCAAGATCCTTGAGGTGCCCAAAATCTTGGATCACATATGGCTATGAGAGCCCTTAATGACAGTAGTAGAATGACAGGAGTCAGTTGGTGCGAGAGACGATGGAGAAACAATGGCAGAGCTAGAGTGCCAAAGTCTGAAGCAACGCAGTGGAGTGTTGCAGCAGTGCGGGAGGCACAAAGAAGATACAACAACAACGCAGTAGCATTAGAAGGTCAGCACAGATTAGCAGCAGAGGTAGCTTCAGCATCACAAGGCATCCAGACTGACTAGCATGTCATTTTTTGGGTGACTTTTCAATTGCTTACTTCTTAGCAAATGAGTTGCAGTGCAACACTTAGTAGTGGTAGTGCTATGGGCAGCATGATGCATCATATTGAGAGGGAGTCGCAGTGCAAATGTAGCAATGATAGTGGTAGTGTCATGGGTTGATCCAGGTGGATATTGGTGGCCACCTGCCAAGCCCACCTAGACCCCCACCATTGTCCCTCTTGACATTTTCAGTTTCTTTAATTATAGCACAATTTACTATTTTTAGCAGTTTTCGGGTCCTAAACTTCCGGAGCCGTTTTGAGGCCCTAAACGATGTTTTTTGGGAAATCCTGTTCCTGCGATTTTTTAGATAAAAAATCGTTGTTTGCGTTATAGTCCTCAGAAAGACCTTTTCAACGGGCTATCATGCGCGTAAAACGGAGATCGTATGCCAAAGTTACGACCCCGGGAAGTTGATGTACCAATTTACCCAAACGGGGCCCATAGTTTGGCGTTTTCATCTTCTAGGGTTAGGTTTTGGAATGTTAAGGGTTTTCCATTGTTTCTCAATAATAAATAGGCCTTCGAGCCTCATTGTAAAGACAGTTCGGAACAGTTCAGAGGCATGTAGCCGACACATCTCTTCTCAGAGATAAGCTACCATCGCCCTAGCTGGGTCATTTCTATTTGTAAGCATATTTCAGTATTCTCCATTAGTGAAATGAAGTATTATTTCCGCTGCATCTCTGTTTTTATGGTTATCGCATCTCTGTATTTATGGTTATCTCTGTAATCTATTGCGTTCCTGCTTAAATCCGGATCAGTGGTATTAGAGCGGTCTGCTTTTTCTCTGTTTTTCTTTGCATGTCCCCGACGAGGTCGGGATATAAGGAGTTAGGGCTTGAGCTGGTCGAACCCTTGCAAGACCAGCCTCGCAAATCTCGACGGCCTCCCATGGCGGATAATAAGAAAGACGAGGGAGCAGGAGATCCCATCAAAATCTTGCTCGAAGAAGCCCTCGAGCGACAACGGAACGCGATGATGGACAACTTTGCCCAAATCCTTCAGCGGCTACCCAAAGGTGACGCATCAGCTTCCAGCAGCTACTCTGGAAACGCCACACCGTTTAAGGTACAAGTTAATTTTGACATCCCCATCTTCGAGGGTCAAATAGACGCAGATGCCGTAGATAAATGGTTAAATCTGCTAGATGGGTATTTTTCTGTTCATGAATTTTCAAGTCGGGAAAAGATTGTTTTCGCTCTTCTCAAAGCAGCCCCCCACGTCAAGGACTGGTGGGAGACCTACTGCGAGCAGAAGGATGAAACTACAGGCTCGCTATTCTCAGCCGCACCCACCTGGAATTCATTCCGAGATGCCATCAAGGAGCAATACTACCCTGTTGGAAGCTATGAGGATGAATACATAAAGTGGACCACGCTGCGACAGGGAAGGGATCAAGATGTGCCAGAGTTCACCAATCTTTTCCATACCCTTCGCACGAAGTTGGGTATCAAGGATTCGGAGCAGCATTTGATACTCAAATACCGCGGCTGCCTGCACAAGTACATCCAGGAAGAAATGGAATTCCTGAACATCTCATCGCTCGGCATAGCATACCGATATGCCGTCAAGATCGAGCAGAAGTTTAAACAAAAGAAGCGAGACTTTGGATCTACAAATCCAAAGCAAGGGAAAGGTGCTCCTAAACCACAGAACAAGGGACAAAGCCAAGGCGGGGCAGCCCAAGACAACCCGCAAAAGCTACAAGCAAAGAACAGTGCCGCAAAGACGAAAAAGGACACGGGAAAATGGTGTGAGTTCCATAAGAGCTCCACTCACAACACCAGTGAGTGTCGGGCCAAGCAGTCACTGATGGCTGAACTAAAGGTTTCAGAATCAGATGCATGTTCCGAATCTGAGTCAGAAACCGACAAGGGGAATGACAAAGGGAAGCAGATCATTGATGCGGATCCCAACGCCACTGTTGCTACTGCCAAGATCCAGAAAAATGAACCCGAAGATCCAGAGGAGGAGGAGCGTCTCTTCCACTCCCAGATGTGGGTAAGGGGCTCCCCACTACAGTTCATTGTTGATAGCGGGAGCCAAAAGAACCTCATTTCGGCAGAGGTCGTGAAGCGGTTGGGCTTACCGACCACAGCACATCCACAACCGTACACTATCGGGTGGCTGCACCAAGGACGGGATCTTCGCGTGAGCCAACAGTGTCGCCTTCCATACAACATCAAGCCCTTCACAGATGAGGTATTGTGTGACATTGCTCCACTTGAAGTTTGTGATGTATTATTAGGACAACCATACTTGTGGAAGCGACATGCTGTGTATGAATCAAGGCCCCGTGCTGTTATTATTACTTTGGGAAATCAGTTGTACAGGATACCAGAGGTAGCACCGCCTACTGCCATCTCTTTGATTACTGCAAAACAGTGCAGTAAGCTCATTTCCAAAACTGGAAAATTTGTTTTCCTGATGATACGCCCTCAAGGAAAGAAGAAGACGGTGGCCACAACCTCCAGACAGGGCCCCTCTGCACGACAACTACAGATGGACAAGGTCGTGGAGGAGTACGAGGACATCTTCACCTCCCCCGTAGGGGTTCCTCTGCACTGTCAGGTCAAGCACTCCATCGATCTGACCCCAGGTGCACCCTTACCCAATGGACCAATTTATCGGCGCTCCGTTCTGGAGAACGATGAAATCAAGAGGCAGATTCAGGAGCTTCTGCAAAAAGGCCACATCCGTCCGAGTTCATCGCCTTGCGGGAGCCCAATTGTGTTGGTACAGAAGAAGGATGGGACTTGGAGACTCTGTATTGACTATCGAGCGCTGAACAAGATCACTGTCCGTAATAGGTACCCGATCCCGCGGATTGATGACCTCCTAGACCAACTAAAGGGGGCAAAATATTTCAGCAAGATTGATCTGAAGTCAGGATATCACCAGGTACCAATCGAACCCTCTGATGTGTGGAAGACT
Source organism: Pinus tabuliformis (assembly GCA_031772625.1). Taxonomy (NCBI): domain Eukaryota; kingdom Viridiplantae; phylum Streptophyta; class Pinopsida; order Pinales; family Pinaceae; genus Pinus; species Pinus tabuliformis. The sequence goes on along the minus strand of CM062818.1, from coordinate 2,022,352,593 downwards.
GCCTTCAAAGCCAAAGAGGGCCTTTTCGAATGGTTGGTTATGCCTTTCGGGTTGACAAATGCTCCTGCAACCTTCATGAGGCTAATGGATGACATCTTGCGGCCATACACCAACTCATTTGTAGTGGTATACTTGGATGACATTCTGATCTTCAGCCAGAGTTGGGAAGAGCACCTCCACCACATCCGACAGGTTCTCCAAACACTGCGGCAACACAAGCTATGTGCCAATTTGGAGAAATGCACTTTTGGCATGACCCAGGTTCAGTATCTGGGATACATTATTGATGAACAGGGGGTGCATGTGGATCCAGCCAAGATCAAAGTCATTCGGGATTGGCCACCTCCGACCACTTTGACAGAGCTCCGCAGCTTTCTAGGTCTTGCCAACTTCTACCGCAGGTTCGTGTTGGGTTTTTCTCATATCACTTGGCCTTTGAGTCAAGTCACCAAGGGCGGGGCGAAGGCAAAATTCTTTTGGTCTGAATCTCAACAGAAGGCATTCATAGAGTTGAAAGATCGCCTCTGCACAGCACCAGTGCTCGCTTTACCAGATTTACAACAACCATTTGAGGTCGAGACAGATGCCTCTGACTATGCTATTGGGGCAGTCCTTACTCAACACGGGCATCCTGTGGCATATCACAGTGAAACACTTTCAGACACGGTCCGGAAGTATCCCACTTATGATAAAGAGATGTATTCCATTGTACAGGCTTGTCAGCAATGGAAGCACTACATTTTGGGGAAGGAAACAGTCATCCACACAGACCACCGACCCCTACAGTTCATACAGACCCAAGGGAAATTGCAGAATGATCGCCATCAGAAGTGGTCCACATACCTGCAACAGTTCCATTTGAATATCAAGTATAAGAAGGGAAGCACTAATAATGTTGCAGATTGCCTCAGTCGACCACCAATCATGGCATTAACCACCGTCCTCAACTCTTGTGGGCACGAGACTTCTGATTGGCCACTGCTCTACAAAAGCGACCCGGAATTCGGCCACACATACCAGAACCTCTTGGAGGGTCAGCATGTTCCAGATTTTCACCTCCAGGACGACCTGTTATGCCACTTGGGTCACCTTTGTGTTCCTTCAAGCGAGCGTGCCAAGATGATTTGGGAAGCACACTATAGTCGAGTTGCTGGTCATTTCGGGGTCGAGAAAACAGTGGCAGTGCTGCAAAAGTATTTCTATTGGCCGAATCTTCGACAGGATGTTGGGAAGTACATCAGATCATGTACTGCCTGTGCCATTGCCAAACCGACCATCAAGAAGCAAGGCCTCTATACCCCACTGCCTACCCCTAGCCAACCTTGGGAATCCATCTCCATGGATTACATGTCTGGCCTTCCTTCCACTAAGCATGGAAATGACTGTGTTTTTGTAGTCGTCGACAGGTTCTCGAAGATGGCCATCATGGCGGCCTGCAAGAAGAACATCACAGCAGAAGCCACTGCTAAACTCTTCTTTGAACGAGTTTGGGTGCACTTTGGGATTCCACAGTCTATCATCTCAGATCGGGACAGTCGGTTCCTCAGTACATTTTGGTCCAGTCTCTGGTCAATGCTGGACACCAAACTCACTAAGTCCACCGCCTTCCATCCTCAAACTGATGGCCAGACAGAGGTTGTCAATAGGATGATTGTACACATTCTGCGCATGTACAACTCAAAGCATCCACGCACATGGGACGAGAGCCTCCCCTATGTTCAACACAGCTACAACCGAGCTCTTCACAGCTCCACTGGCCATAGCCCTTTTCAGGTGGGCTTGGGATTCCAGCCATTATGCCCCATTGATGTGGCCATGCCATTTTCAGCTACTCACGCAGATTCTGCTCATGTCCAGTCTGAAACAAACAAGGCGACCAGCTTCATTGAGCACATCCAACATATTCGCCAGCAGGTCCATGACATTCTGGAGAAATCAAATGCCAAGTTCAAGCAGCGACATGATCAACATCGAGTGCCACACAAGTTCCAGGTGGGTGACAAAGTCTGGTTGCATTTACAAAAGGAACGCCTTACTGGAGCCTATCGGAAACTGAGACCACTCCGATATGGTCCCTACACCATTACTAAGGCTGTGGGAAACAATGCATTTGAACTCAGCATTCCCCCATTCCTTGGCCTGCACCCAGTGTTCAATGTGGACCGCCTTCGGCCATACTTTCCACCATTGCTAGATACATCCGACATTGCAGAACAGCTCACCCCCACAGAATTAAATCCAGATTGCATGGAACAAGCTGCAACTGATCGAATCATGGACACACAGATCAAGAATACTCGCCAACAGAATATTCAACTGTATCGAGTTGTCAAAGCAGGCCAACTCCTTCACAATGGCAAGTGGCTCACCAGGGACCAAGTTCAGCAAAAGTTTCCCCACCTCATGGAGGAACTCAACGCAATGGGGACCATTGCTTCCTAAGGGGGGAGGAATGATCCAGGTGGATATTGGTGGCCACCTGCCAAGCCCACCTAGACCCCCACCATTGTCCCTCTTGACATTTTCAGTTTCCTTAATTATAGCACAATTTACTATTTTTAGCAGTTTTCGGGTCCTAAACTTCCGGAGCCGTTTTGAGGCCCTAAACGATGTTTTTTGGGAAATCCCGTTCCTACGTTTGCGTTATAGTCCTCAGAAAGACCTTTTCAATGGGCTATCATGCGCGTAAAACGGAGATCGTATGCCAAAGTTACGACCCCGGGAAGTTGATGTACCAATTTACCCAAACGGGGCCCATAGTTTGGCGTTTTCATCTTCTAGGGTTAGGTTTTGGAATGTTAAGGGTTTTCCATTGTTTCTCAATAATAAATAGGCCTTCGAGCCTCATTGTAAAGACAGTTCGGAACAGTTCAGAGGCATGTAGCCGACACATCTCTTCTCAGAGATAAGCTACCATCGCCCTAGCTGGGTCATTTCTATTTGTAAGCATATTTCAGTATTCTCCATTAGTGAAATGAAGTATTATTTCCGCTGCATCTCTGTTTTTATGGTTATCGCATCTCTGTATTTATGGTTATCTCTGTAATCTATTGCGTTCCTGCTTAAATCCGGATCATGGGTAGTAGTACAGATTGCAACAACAATGTGGATGAGGGGCAGTAGGCCAACCATTAGTAGCGCAGAGGACCGATGCCATGGATCAGTGTGATACTTCTATTGGGAAGTATTGCTAGAGCACATTCCTTGCTAAGAGGGAGTGTTGATTTTTGGGTATCATTGGATGTGCTCTAGATTTGAAATTTTATGGAGGAGATGGAACACATGAGATCTCCAAGACTCAGAAATCATTTGGATAAGTTCCACCCGGATTGTAGTTTATTAAAATAACCAATATTTTTAAAGGGGTTCCTAAGTCTAAACTTAGGAAAATTAAAATATTAATGAAAGTATGGGTGAGAAGCTTTTAAGAGATGAGGACCAAGTCTAATTTAATCTTAGTTATTGATTAAAGACTTAATCTCAACCGTTGATTTCTCAACAAGAAAAGTATAAATGAAGGCTTGGGGTCACTTGGAGAAAACACACAGAGAGATTGAGGAAATCAATTTTTTGAGGTGAGAAGTTCTCAAGAGGGAAATCGATTGGGGAGATCTTGTAGCTGAGGGGCAATGATAGCTAGAGAATACAGACAAAGAGGTAGAGAGATGCTTGTGGAGGCAGCGCAATAGCCAAGAGAGCCAACGTTGGGCTAGTCTGGGCCCGTGCAGCCTTGACACATAGCCAGAAGGGCCAGTGCAGAGGGAGAGAGCTACCTTCCATGCAGAGTGTTGGAACTGCTGGAACAATGGGGGAAAATTGAAGTAGTGGTCAGAAGAGCTGATGCAGAGCCTCAAAGAGCTCCATACAGGCCCATGCAGTTACAATGAAGGAGCAACACAGTTATAGCCGGGGCCAGCCAGTTTTGTTTCTGGATTAGACATAATCTGCTAGGTGAAGTGAGGTAAAACTCACTCAGGTATTCGACCATTGTATTTCTTTTTCACTGGTTTTTCGGGAGGGAAACCAACATTTGCATTCATAACTTCTGCTTAATAATAGAAAACCCTCATAGATGTTGCACCGGTTTTCTCACATTGGGCTTTTCCGGGGACGTTTAGTCCAAAAATAAGTGTGTCTTTTATGTGATTGTCCCATTTATTTTTTAGTACTTGATCTGTATATTGGTGTAGGATGTAGTGTATTTACATTAATATTTCTTGAATATTTCTGACAATAGCTTGTTAAATGAAGAACACAAGTAGGTAATGCAAATCAATTTATTGCAGTAGGATTTATGACTTGTTCGATTCATAACTTTTCACATACTGGAGGTTGTTTTGACTTCCTTAGTTGGTTGTACTACTATAGGCAGGTCACTAGGTGGTTGTTTTGGCTATTTGACCTTCTTGAGTTGTCTCCTAACCTTTGCTAGTTATTGCTTCATCACACTCAATCTTTTCCTCAAAATTATATTTCTCATGTAATAATTCTTTAGATTTATGCGCAGGGGAAGAGTCCATTTCATGAATAGTTTGGCTCCATCAATTGCATCGAAAGCTTCTGAAACTTGAACACCAGCCTCCAAGATGGTATCATTGATGACTCTCTTGTAGATTTAAGTATTCTCTATTATCTGATCAACTTGCCTTTGGCATGCTTCAATCTCCTCAAACAACCTCTGATACTCATTCCATTCAACGAACACTGGATTCTCTGTTGTTTGAAAAGTTTCTTTCATTTTCTCTTTCCATTTAGTTGTTGACCTTGTCATAGGATTTCTTAGTTGCACACTGGGTTCTCTTGCCTCCTCCACATCAATTACTTGTTTTCCTTTTTCTTGAGTTGTAGGTCTAGGAGGCCTCTTAGACATGTCACTTTCTTTTTGCTGGGTTGCTTCTTCTACTGTGTGCCTGAGCTCTCTATTTTCCTTTTGCAAATAAGCAATATGAAGGTGGGCTTTAGCAAGGGTGTCCTACAACTTTGTGATTTCAAGATCTTTGTCCTCCATTTGAACATCTTGTTCATCCCCTACACCTTGTTCTGGCATATCCTCTGAGATATCAACTTGAGGAGTTGGCTCCTCAATCAACTGCTTTGTAGAAAATCTAGTCCTCAATCTAGTCCTTGGCCTATGTATAAATTGTGCTTCTTCCACTGGTATCTTGCTTTTCCCTTTGCTTGCTTCTCTCTTATCCCTCCTTGTTTCCTTAATTGTCTTTGCAACTTTAGGTACCTTTGCCTCTTCCACTGTCACTTTGGCTTTATATGCCTTTTTTCTTTAGCTTTAGGTTCTTCTTCATGTGCTTCCATTGGAGAAATGTCTGCATGAGCCAACAAACCTACAGTTGACAAGAAACTATCCCAAGACATATTTATTTTCTCTAACTCATGTAAAACCAATAGTTTGATTAGTGCAAAATGAAATAGACTAGGCAAGTGTTTGTCTCCTTTTGACTGAACCCTTTCTGCCATCTTGCCTAGGCTTTTAAATAGATAATAGGGTAAATTCAAGCTCCTTTTACCAGTGAAATGCATAAGCAATATAATGTGGTATTGATACACCTTGCTAAAGTGGCCTTCACATGTAAAATATCTTTGTATAACCTTCAACAATTGACTATAGTGGTCCAACAAATAAGTCCTTGGAAATGTGGTATCATATTTGTTTTTGAACTGAGGCTTTACAAAATATTTAAAGTGTGAGGCATCTAATTCCTTCCCTTTGAACCAACTCTCACTTGTAAAGGAATTTTTGTAGCTTGAGAAATGGTTTCCTCAGACACTGTAAACTCCAGGTTACCAATTTTGACCTTATCAACTTTGAAGTTCAGGGAAAACATGCTTGCAAGTTGAAAATGATGGTCATGTGTCTGTAATTTCTCACAAAAGGATATGCACCCTGTTCTTTCGAATGCTACTCTAATTGCAGGGTTAGAGTTCACCATGTCTAGACTCCTAGGCTCAATACGAACCACTTCTCCTCCTTTTGTTTTGCCTCTGCTTCCTGGGCTTTCCATCTAGCTTTTTGAAACCTACAACACAGAGTTCAACTATGTTTCGTGGCACACAAAAACTGTGTTCAAAAGGTTGAATGACAGCGCAATGGACAAAATCACAGCGTGATGCAAAGAGGTGGCTGATAGGTTTTTTTGCAAGAGTTGAATGGATTTGATGTTGGTGCTCTGACAACCCTTTTTACCATGCGGTGTATACAATGTGTATGGAATAAAAACATAAATTTCAACTGCAAGGATTATATACCAACACACCTTGACTCATATAAATGACACACAAACCCTACACATTAAAAACTGTCCCAAAATCAGACCAAACTGTAGGTAGGGTTTGCATAGAGATTGTGCAGCAATGCATACAAATTTTATCATTTGATGTCTAAATGTCCTTTAAAAGGGAAACTGTGACTGGAAAGGGATATCTCCTACCTCAAACAATAAGAGAACCTGATTTGAAGCAGTGGGAGACCTCTGCAAGGAGTTGGAGGTGATTGTGCAGCAGCTGCGCAGTGATTGTGTAGCAATTTCCCCACACTTTAAAAAAAATTGTTTTCGAACCATTGTAAGACTGCTCTCGGCCTTGTGTTGTGAAAATGTCAATTATTTTCAAATAAGAGAACAAACTGTAGAGTGGAGAAAGAATGAGGGTAGTATGAAAAGAAATTTAAAAATGTGTGCCTTATGCTTTGTTTGGTCATGGGTATGAACTTAGGATAAAGGGTGAAATAATTATGATTTAGGAATGATAATAATTGGTTGTGGATGTATGGGGATGTGGTGGTAATGATAATGATAGGTGAGCTGAAGGGAAGGAGTGTGCATATGATGATAAATGATGAATGAGGGATAGCATATGGAAAGGAGTATATGAAAAGAGTATAGGAATGGAAAACGTATATAGTAGGGGTAAATAAAATGGATCACGAGTTGTGAATGGTGGAATGGGGCATGATGAACAATACTAACATACTCAAAAAAACCTTAATAAATGAACCAAACTTGTTTTATTCATGGTTCTGACTAGTGATACATAACCCTTGAACCCTAAATGCCTTTATATGAGCAAATGGCATGATGACCTTTTCATAGACTCAGACTCTCTCAATTTTTATCTTGTGTTTAAGGACCCTCTATGACATGGAATTATAACAGTGACCTTAGATAATGAGTGACCTTAGACTATGACAACAAATGGTTCATATGCTAAACTGCTACACAAAATCTCAAAATGAATGAAAGAGACAAAGACATTTGATCCCTAAACCCTAGTACCCTAGCAATATCAAAATCTTGAAATGTATGAGGTATGCGTTTCTATGTTTTTAGTTGATTTGTTCTCTTTCATTTAACTTAAATTCTTGTTTTCTTAGTAATTTCTCTATATGTTTGATTCTTACTATGTTTCTTTTAAATAGTTTATATTAGATAAATTGGGTATTGTGAATATTAAGAGTGATGTTAGGGGGGGGGGGGGGGGGGGGGCGGGGGAGAGGCCATATAAGCTTCCACCTGCACGTGGTTGGCTTTGTTCAATAGAGAATATTATATTATTCTGGAAACCAAAAGAAGTTCATTATTTGCATCTATATCAAGCTTGTTGTCACGACTAATATATGACATAATTTATTATATCTCTCTTACACTCTTGCTTACAATTTCAAAGTATACATGTATCCATGAATGCAAAAATGATGGCTAGGAATCAATTATATGTATTGTTGTTGTTGTTACAACACCCTCCAAATTTTGGCCTACATTCAAACTTTGGAGCCTCCCTTTGATCATGTGAACTGTCGTGTCTAGTTGTTAGAGTCATCCCATACTTGTTTTTTAAGTTTCTAAGTCCCTTTCTATAGAAATTCAAAGTGTTTTCTTCTGTTAAGGGGAGTGTTGTTCTTCGTGAAAGGAAATTATGGAACACCTTTAAGAGGAAACTCCAGTGCTCTCTCTTGCACTAATAGATTCTATCTATTATGGAGATATGAATTGGACTAATTCTCAAGGTATTGCACACTTTCTTGTTGTAGTTGACACTTGTGTCGTAAGGCATATCTTAACTATCGCACTTGGAGGTAAGTGTCATCTTGTTATTGTTCCAATGGATGTGTGTTGATTTTGGGTGCTGGTTGTCTTATTGTTATGAGATTGGTCGTTTAAGAGTGTGTGACCATGTTCAAGTCTTGTTACATGCTTGTACTCTCATCTTTCTACCTTACTGATCCCACACTTAGTCAATTTTGGAAGTTTACTTTGTCTCCACAACTTTCCCAATCAAGCATCAACCTTTCTACCCCCTTACACTGTGCATTACAAGCCTTAGTCAAGCATCCTCTACCTCATAGATCTGTGCATTGCACAATCACATAGAATTTCCTCCATCAACTACGCACTACGCATTCTCAGTGTTCATTCACTTTCAACAACACTTTCCCATTGCACTATCCTTAATCAACCTTGCCTTCACTGCACACTACACACTTTTAGTCAATAGTTGGATTATGTCCCAGTCCCTGCAGTGCTCAACTACACAATACATTGACCCTTCTATTCCAGAACTATAGACTGCGTAGTCAAAGTGAGCAGACATATCATCTCTGCCTCCCTAACTCCCTCAACTGCGTAGTCATGTCTCCCTTTCTCTCGGCATCTGCGCATTGCGCAATTATAGTGCCTAGTATCTCATCCCTTGCCTCTTACTCCTGCACACTGCATAATCCTTAAGTCTCGTCCTCAATCTTGTGCATTGTCCCTACTTAGTTAGTATGTTGCATGAGAGACATGATAGACTAGGAGATTTTGGGATTGATGTCGTCTTGTCATAAGTGAAATCTATTTGCACATGTGTTGACGTAGGTTTTATGCACCCTAGTGAACAAGGAGGAAGTGACCCAAACCGAGGCTCTTCACACAATCCAAGCCATTTGGAGTAGTCGGGTTTTGAGGCTTCTTTAGCCTTTTGCACCTTCCTCTTACGAAAAGGAAAAGGCAATATAATTGTACAATTATCCTAAAACTATCATATATGAATGTAATAATATATAAACAATGAAATACAACTATTAATTAATCTTAGTGAACACTACAAGTTGCTATAACCTATGTATATGTACATTATATACAAAAAATAAGATGGCCAAAAACTCATGTAACTAGCAAGATCTATGAATGCATGTTTTGTTTTATATAAAGAATGAAGAATAATAAGGATTCTAACTAAAGATGCAATAACTAGTTTAAAATGATAACAATTCCTGATGTTAAAGTGAAGATAAAAAAACCACAACAATGCAAGCCTTCAACTTCTATAAATGAAATCAGATCAAACTAGATTTGTTTATATATTGATACATCAAGAAATGTCATCATATGCAACTATTGTTAGTTTTAGCCTAAGATAAGGAGAACTGCAATAACCTCTGAAGTTTGAAAGATATTTCATTGATCTACTCATGAATCAAATCAATCAATAAACCATGAAATGAGATAACACATCGGAAATAATTACTATTTGGTTCTCAATTCAATTTTAAAAAATGACATTCTTTACAATTAAAAACCAAAATTTTATCACAAAGACTTTAATTGAAATTTCTTAAGGTTACAACCACTAAAGAATGATACAATTGATATGAACCATTAAAATTGAATTAACAATATCCAAAGGAAATGTGAAATTGCCTACTATCTGTCTACAAAATCAAATCACAGAACAAATGTAAGTATAACGAAAAAAAGCTTAAAGAAGGCAGTATTAAAACAACCATGGAAGCAAAAGTTATAAGATTATATTAATCGAATAAAATCAGAATAACACTTGCTTACAAATAGTCTCCATAGTCATTACATATGCAACATTCCCTTTCTCCTTATGGGTGTGCCCTCTACACTAAAGATCGATCCTCCTTCCTATTCTACCAATTACATATTTGTTCCCTATACTACCACTACTAACTCTCCCCCTCTAGTTTATGTCTTTTATAAGCTTGGAAGAGTTTTTATTCATTCTTTGGATTTGATTTGCCTCCATATCGTTAGTTTCCCTTGTTTTCCATTTTTACCAACCATCCAAACCATAAAACAAGAAATCATTTATTTATTTTTAAACCAAAATTAAACTTTAAAGCTAATTTAAAACTTAAAATAAAATTACAAATTACAAAATCAAACCAAAATATAACTATATTACAATTAAGTAAAAACTAAATAATATATATTATACTAAATATTTGAAATAAACATTTTTTTAAACAAATTTAGATTTAAAATAAATAAAAATAGTTTTATTCAAAATTAAACAAAGTTATGTTAAATGTATTTCGGAATAATCACATCATTAGGATTTATTCCATGAACCAATGTTGAAAAATATTGGTTGGTTCGAAACATCGACTAAATCTTAATGATGTGATTATTCCCAAAGACATTTAACTACAATATGAATCACAACTAAATCCGAATAATGTGATTGTTCCCAAAAACATTTAACTATAATATAATATGAATCACAAAATCTAGGATCTAACAAAGTTATGTGGTTTTAGAAATAAATAAAAAACGTTCTATTTAAAACTAATCAAAGGAAACTTAAATGAATTCCTGGTAACAAATTTTTGAACCCAATGAGAGCAATGGATAGCGTAGGTCAAAAAATTGCTCCAGAAGAACCATCATTTTCCATGAAATGGTGCTTCTGATCGCGAAAATTCTCGAGTGAGAGCTAATTGGATCCATTCTAAGAAAAACCCACATTCTATATTTTCAAAATTCATCCTGGTTTAGTCAGAAACGGAGCTCGAAATCCCTTTCTTTTCTATGATTTCGCCCTTGTATTTCTTAGTCAATTCCTGCAATGAAATGACAAGAATCTATTGTTAAAATCCAAAAATATTAACAGCAGGATCCATTAGATTTCATTGACATAACAAAATTCAAATAATAAAATAGAAATATGGTCCCATTTTTGGTACCTGTAATTTGGATAGCGGTGTTCGAGAAACTCGTGTTTGATTGGCAAAATTAAGAGAAGACTTTGTGCTCCAAGCAGCCGAATCCAATCTCATAGTCAGTCAAGAATGCAAATGATATTTAACCTTCAAATATGGATTGTGGCTATGCGAAGGGCGAATCAAATCAAATAAATCTCATCAAAATAGTATTTAAGCGTTTTCTGGGCGTCACTCAAAAATTGGCTCCCAAAGAACTGCGATTTTCTCCCAGATCACACATTCAATCGCCAAAATCTCAAAATCTCAGGGTGATAGATAATTGGGGTCGTTCTGAGAAAATCCCATGTCTTGGATTTCTCATATTCGTCCCAGTTTGACCAGAATCCGCACATTAATTCATGTGTTAGTTTTGATTTCGTTTTTCATTGATTTTTTAATTTTGCATCTTGAGGATAAATCAGATGTATGTATTCCAATTTTTTTTTTAATTTTCCATGGCTCTCATGGCTATTTGACACATGGTGCACCCATATTGCTCCTTTTAGTGACTTGGCACTTATGCGCTGGGCATTGTAGTTAGTGTGATGGTTGTTATGGTTCGATATGTTTTAGTTAACGTCTACGAGGCTAAAGATAGCCTATGGGACAGATTGCTTCCTCATCTGCTTGATGTATTCGGCATTTTTTCTGTGAAGCTTCACAATAAATGCTTCCAGCTTCTCAACAAACCCCTCACTAAATAGATTATCCCAAGAGCTAGGTGCCAGCATCTCTGCATAACTTTCCCTGTTGTCTTTGAAGGCCTCACATTCTAAAATGAAATGTTTTTCTGTTTCCACTTTTCCGGAAGAACAAAAAATGCATACCCTTTCCTCCCACACTTCCTTTGGCCTTTTCCAGCACCCTGTTTCACAACGGAGTTGATGAGAATTAGTCCTTGACTGAGCAATAATAATTTTGGCTCTCCAAGAGATATTGGCTTTTATGTATGTTTTTGGTTGATGATTATGAGTAGGATTAAACACTTCAATATAGTAATTTTGCTTTCTTCCTAGCTCCTTATCCCAAGTACGTTTGTGGAACTTTTCCATAAAAAAAGCTTTTATCTCTTTGCTAATTATGGGACATGCGTTCAAGCAAATACCCCATTTACTAAACCATTTGTTATTTTGTTGCATCCAAGTTTTTTTGCTCTTGCACAATTTATTATTAAAGACAACCTTAGGCCATCTACCCTCTTCCATTTGCTCAATTTTTTTTTAAATACCTTATGGCTCACACCATAGCAATTGCTTCAATAGGAGCAGTCCCTGTTTCACTTAACAAGATATCATAAAGAACTGCACTTTTAATCTTAAATTTGTTTGTAATCAAACACTTCTGAATTTTCTCAATTTGTCTCCACTGTATGTCGGAGGTACTGCTAGCCCACTGTTCACGACCATAGAGAATCATTGGAATCACTAGAAGCCCAAAAAGAGTTTGAGTGGTCTTCTAGTCCCATAACTCTGCCTCTCTACACCTATTTTGAAAAGCATAAAATGTTTTCCAACCCCCCATAGTTCTTTTCTTTCTACAACCATTCTAGCTTAGATTTTTGCTGAAGTCAATTCCAAGGTATTTGTAATCCACAACTTCTTCCACAATGTTGCCTTCAAAGTAGAACTTACGTTGATTATGTCTTTTCTTAGAGAAGACCACTACTTTCGTTTTGCTAGTATTGACTTGCATCCCCACACTTCTACAAAAATGCTCAAGGGATAGTAAGTGCTTTTGCAAACCAAGAGCCGATTTAGCAATCAGAATAAGGTCATTTGCATACAAAAGAAGCCTTATAACAAACTTGCACAAATAGATACCATCACCCCCTTGCGAATTTAACCACTACTCAAGCTTGTCGATATATAAACCAAAAAGGGTAGGAGACAATGGACAACCTTGCTTGACCCCGATATCACTTCTAAAACTTTCAGAAATGCTTGCTGAAGTTCTAATTTTGACTTTCACTTCTTTATACAACCTATGCACAACTGCTCTCAAATGTTTAGGAACCCCAAGTTCCTCCATTCTCTGCCAAAGTTTCTCCCTAGGAATTGAGTTAAACTCTTTTCTGAAATCAACAAAGCAACAAAAGGCTTCTCCCTTTTTCTCCCAAACTTTTTCAATGATGTGCCTTAAAGTTATGCAATGATCAACCGTTGAATGCTTAGGTCTAAAACCTGCTTTCCCTTTAGCACACTTATCTCTTTCTTCTACCCACTTGCTAATTTTGTTTTCTAGCATGCTTCCAAATAGCTTTGAAAACTGTTGAGATTTTATGTTTGAAGTGAAATAGGCAGAAATCTCTGTAGGTGACAACAATAGGAATTCAGTTCCTAGATTAGCTCCAGGTTGTTGGGAGGGAGTTAATGCCTCCTATATTTGATGTGAGGGAGTTATGAGGCTATTAGATTCTCTAGTCCTATATAACAGGCAACCATTCGGATGGTTTGCTGTGAGTGTGAGAGTTTTGTGAGGCTTTCATGATGTAATCTCCTGATTTAATTAATAAACTCCTGATGCCTATGTTTGGTGGACGTAGCCCAGATTGGTTGGGTGAACCACGTTAAAAGCTGTGTCTTATGTGCTTGTTTATTTCTGCTGTGTGTTTAATTCAGTTTACTGTGCATCTGATCCAACAATTGGTATCAGAGCATGTTGGAGGAGCGGCACTGCTGGAGGTGGAGCACTGAGTTGGTTTGGTTGCTGGTGAGCAGATCGATTGCTGCTTGGAGGTGCTGCGCTGTGCGGTATTGCCTGGTGCGTGATCCTTTGCTGTGCTGCAGTATTGCGTGCTGGAGGCAGCCGGAGTTTTGATTGCTGTTCGTGGTATGTGGAGCTGTATTGGCTGGAGCTGCATAGCGTGGAGGTATTCAAAACATAGCGTGGAGGTATTCAGAACTGCCTACCGGAGAGCGAAATTTTGCGTGTAGGTATTCAGACCTGGAATTTGTCTTTAACATGGATTCTGTAGTGGGCGGATTTGTTAAACTATTAATCACGCTTTAAATTTCAATGGTTGGTATCTAATGAGACATGGAGAAAATCGAATCGTTGGTCGATTGTTTTTCTGAGTTTTATATTTAATGAAACATCCGTGTGATTGTTCTCTTATGTCGATGGCGGATTGATCAAATCGCTGGACGATTGATCTTCTGAGTTTTGTTGGGAATTCGATTCAATTTTGAAGGCATACCTAACGGACCAAGTAGCATCTCCACTGAAGCGTATTTTGGTAACCGAACAACGCCATTCTGGTAAGCGTTTTTGTTGGTAAGCGTATTCTGGCAAGTCATCACTGCAGAGACGAAGCAGAAGCGTATTCTGGTATGAGATATGTAGTATGACAATCAGCGTCGTTTTTTGTTTTATGGTGCTGCATGGGTACAGCGTGTGAATATAAAACTGGGTGGATTTATGTTTTAAACAAACAAAACAGTGAGGGTCTGATTTAAAAACGCAGCGTCCATTGCTTTGTTTGTGGGTTTGATATAACAGTATATGGTTATCGGTAATGCGCAGAATTAAACAAAAACAAAAACGAGCATGAATATATAACATATATGCGTTATGATTTACATATATATGTTTGAAAAGTTAAAGTGGAAAGGCATGTGTTTATATATCATGTTAAGGTAATGGAAAGTGTAAGTGGTGGAGTACGTAATTTTTTTTTTAGAAATGCCATTAAACCAAAAAGGAGTTATAAGGGTTATGTAACATGGTTTTTTTTTTCTAAAAAATTACAAGGTTGGAACGCATGTCAAATGGTGGGGTGTTAAAATATATTGAGGTATATATTTTGGGAACCAGGTTTGTTCAATGCAGTACTCCTATGACATTTTTCAGGATACTTGAAATAAAAGTTAATAAAACAAATATTTTTTTTTGTTTTGGGCGGAGGTCTACTGTAATAAGGCACTTTTTTTGTTAAAACAAAGGCATAGGCAGAAATTTTTTGTGAAGGGAAGATATTTTTTGCTTTAAAGGCATAGGCAATTTTTTGTTTTTTAAATTGCTGATTGAAATTGGAGATTCTTTGACAAGATGGCCAAAACTCAAAGTGCCCGTTTTGAAATTGAGTTTGACGATGTTGTTGGAGCCTTGTTAGCTGAGGAGACGAGGAAGAGGTCGAATGCAGACACCTTGACATCAGAGGTAATGATGGCCAGAGGTCGCTCACGAGAGAGACACTCCGGGGGAAAGCATAGCGACTCTCATTCAAAGTCCAAAGGAAAGAAGCCTAAGGTGAAGTGCTGGCATTGTGGCAAGGCTGGACATCTGAAAAAGGATTGCTGGAAGCGAAAGAAGGCTGCTAAAGAAGGCTCTTCGACAGAAAAGAAGGAAGCCAACACCACAGATACAGGTTCAGTATCTGGTTCAGGTATGAGTGATGAAGTATTATCAGTTAATGTGTCAAATCATGGTCAACATTGGTTGTTAGATTCCGGGGCATCAAACCACATGTGTATCCATAAAGAATGGTTTAAGGATTATAAATCAATTAATGATGGTGTTGTGTACATGGGTAATGATGTAACATGTAATATTGTTGGGATTGGGAGCATACAACTACAAATGTTTGATGGGACAACAAGAATATTAACTGATGTGAGGCATGTACTAGATTTAACAAAAAATTTGATTTCATTAGGAGCACTTGATTCAAATGGATATAAAACTGTAATTCAAGGTGGAGTAATGAAAATTTACAAAGGCATCTTACTAGTTATGAAAGCTAAGAAAGTAGGAAATCTATTTCAGTTAGAAGGTAGAACTGGGTCAGATCATGTGTCTGTGTCTGAACATGACAGTAGTTCCATTCACTTATGGCATCAAAGATTGGGGCATATGAGTGAAAGAGGATTGAAAATTTTGGCTGACCGAAAGTTACTTCCTAATCTAAGATCTGGAAAATTGGATTTCTGTAAACATTGTCTGTTTGGTAAACAAAGTAAACAAAAGTTTAAAACAGGCAAACATACTAGTAAAGGGATACTTGATTATATTCATTCAGATGTTTGGGGTCCAGCCCCTACAGCGTCATATGGTGGCTCATCTTATTTTGTATCATTCATTGATGACTTTTCTCGGAAAGTTTGGGTCTTCATGTTGAAAAAGAAGTCTGATGTTTTTACAGTTTTCAAGCAGTTTAGAGCATTGGTAGAAAACAACACTGGTAGAACTATAAAATGTTTAAGAACTGACAATGGTGGTGAGTTTTCCTCCAAGGCGTTTGACAGCTATTGCAAGGATGCAGGGATCAAAAGACATAAGACCACGGTTTATACTCCTCAGCAGAATGGAGTTGCTGAACGCATGAACAGGACTCTTCTAGAGAGAGCAAGGTGTATGCTAAGTAACGCCGGGTTGCCGAAGGAGTTGTGGACGGAAGCAGTGGCAACTGCTTGTTATGTGATAAATCGATCTCCATCAACGGCAATAGACTGCAAGGTTCCGCAAGAGGTATGGACAGGACACCCTTGTGACTATTCTAAACTCAGAGTGTTTGGTTGTGATGCATATGCTCTAGTGCCTAAACATCAGCGAACTAAATTAGATCCAAAGTCTAAAAGGTATATCTTTGTTGGGTATGGTGATGGAACGAAGGGATATAGATTGTGGGATCCTACTACCCGCAAAATCATCATCAACAGAGATGTAAGGTTTAATGAATCCTCTCTTGTACAGTTAGATGTAGATAGAAGATTGAAACAGGATGATGTATCTGATTTCCAGCATATTCAGTTTGAAAACATTTCTAATGATAGTCATAACGACCATAGTTCAGATTCTAGTCCTGAACAGGTTTCAGGTTTAGAACAGGGTTCAGATGGAGGACATGAACAGGTCTCAGATGGCGATCATGAAGAAATCCCTACAGTTGATAGACAGCCAGTTGTGGAAGCACCAGAAACATTCTTAAGGAGATCTACAAGGATCAAGTGCCGTCCGAGAAGGTATGATGATTCAGTTGCTTTGATCGCTAATGATGATGAACCTTTGTGTTATCAGGAAGCTGTAGAAGGTTCAGATAGTGAAAAATGGAAAGCAGCCATGAAGGAAGAAATGATGGCCTTAGGTAAGAATGGCACGTGGGATCTGGTTGAACTTCCCAAAGGCAGGAAAACTGTGGGATGCAAATGGGTCTTCAAGCTGAAACGGGGTGTGAATGATACAGAAGACAGGTACAAAGCTCGGCTGGTTGCAAAAGGGTTTTCTCAGAAAGCTGGCATAGACTTTCATGAGATATTTTCACCAGTGGTTAAAATTGTTTCAATTAGAGTTGTGTTAGCATTAGTGGCTTTATTTGATTTAGAGTTGCAGCAGTTAGATGTTAAGACTGCATTTCTACATGGTGATTTAGATGAGGAAATATATATGGAACAACCGGAAGGGTTTGTTCAGCATCGCAATGCGAAATTTGTCTGCAGGCTCAAGAAGTCATTATATGGCCTGAAGCAGTCGCCTCGGCAGTGGTATAAGAAGTTTGATTCTTTCATGTTGAGTCAAAAATATGTTAGAAGTGAATATGATCATTGTGTTTATTTTAAGCAGTTAAATAATGGCATGTTCATTATCTTAGTATTGTATGTTGATGATATGCTTTTAGCAAGCAAAAGCATTGAAGAAATCAATAGGTTGAAGACTCAGATGGCAAGGACGTTTGATATGAAAGATCTAGGAGCGGCAAGACAGATTTTGGGCATGGAGATTTTCAGAGACAGGGGCAATGGTAAGCTGTGGCTATCACAACAGAAGTATGTTGAGAAAATACTTTTGAGGTTTGGTATGGATAATGTGAAGCCTGTGTCGATCCCTTTAGCTTCCCATTTTAAGCTTTCTTCGAGTTTATGTCCTAATACCGATGAAGAAAAGGATTATATGTCTCGAATTCCTTATGCCAATGTAGTAGGATGTTTGATGTATGCGATGGTGTGTACGCGACCAGATATTTCTCATGCAGTTGGGGTTGTCAGCAGGTACATGGCAAATCCGGGTAAAGAACACTGGTCAGCAGTGAAATGGGTGCTTCGGTACTTGAGAGGCACAAGTAGTTATTGTATTTCTTACAATAAGAGTAGTGAATTTGTTTGCGGATATGTTGATTCCGATTTTGCAGGTGATTTGGATAAGAGAAGGTCAACTTCAGGGTACGCCTTTACTCTTGCAGGTGGAGCTATAAGCTGGATGTCAAAGCTACAGAACATTGTTGCTTTGTCCACTACTGAAGCAGAATACATCGCTGCTTCTCATGCTTGCAAAGAGGCGGTTTGGTTGAAAGGTTTGCTTGGTGAGTTTGGTAGGTTACAGGATAACATCAGGTTACTTTGTGACAGTCAAAGTGCAATACATTTGGCTAAAAATCCGGCCTATCATAGTAAGTCAAAGCATATTCCAATCAAATATCATTTTGTAAGACAGGTTATTACTGAAAGGGGAGTTTCTCTTGAAAAGGTGCATACAAAGGAGAACTGTGCAGACATGTTCACGAAACCAGTTTTGTTGGAGAAGCTACGCTGGTGTTTGGCTTCTCTTGGCTTGCAGAAAAGATAAAATAATAATAACAGGGCATCAGGCGAATTGTTGTCAAGGTGGAGATTGTTGAGATTTTCTGTTTGAAGTGAAATAGGCAGAAATCTCTGTAGGTGACAACAATAGGAATTCAGTTCCTAGATTAGCTCCAGGTTGTTGGGAGGGAGTTAATGCCTCCTATATTTGATGTGAGGGAGTTATGAGGCTGTTAGATTCTCTAGTGCTATATAACAGGCAACCATTCGGATGGTTTGCTGTGAGTGTGAGAGTTTTGTGAGGCTTTCATGATGTAATCTCCTGATTTAATTAATAAACTCCTGATGCCTATGTTTGGTGGACGTAGCCCAGATTGGTTGGGTGAACCACGTTAAAAGCTGTGTCTTATGTGCTTGTTTATTTCTGCTGTGTGTTTAATTCAGTTTACTGTGCACCTGATCCAACAAAAACAAAGGGCTTATCATGATGGTCTTATAATTGGAGGGGTTATTGACGTCACTGCTCTTGAAAATAGGTATTTCTAGACTAGTTGTCCAATCTGTGGGGAGCCCTTGTTGTATGATGTTGTTGAAGATTTTTGTAATGTGAGGTGCAAGAATCTTTGAGCCCCACTTTAGATATTTTGCTTGGAGTTTAGCTAAGTCTTTTGATTTTCCAACACCCAACTTCTTGATACCCATCTCTACCTCTTGTACCGTGAAGAGTTTAGTATCAGTGTTGACCAAGGGGGGAGGGTCAACCTTGGGAATCTGCTCATAGAGTTTTCTTGCATAGTCAAACTATTTAGAAGCTGTAATATTATTTCCAATTTGTATCTTTTTCGGTTGGAGCTCCTACCAAAATAATTTGGGATTATTTTTCCCAAGGAAGATTAGTTCTTCCCACCTTGAAACCATGAAATCAACGTTTTTCTTGCTTAATAACTGTTTGTAAGATTTGAGCTTTATGTTATCCTTGTTTGAATCTTTCCACATTCTCCTTGCCTTTTTGCATTCCTCTTCAAACCAAGCATTAACCAGAAAGAAATTTGTTTTAGACTTCTTAATTTTTGTTCTTTTGCACCTTGCAAGTGCACATTGAATTAAATGTGTTAATTCACGACTATGAAGGCTGTGAATTGTAATTTTCTCCTTCTCAAAGAACCTCTCTAGCATCATTTTGAAGGTATTACAATTTTATGGGGTCAAAAGAATTCTACCCTGTGGGAGATTTTGTTGGACATGCTGAATTTTTTACTCTAATTGTTTCTTTCCAATCCAAGAGAAACATAAATAAATTGGCTTGTGATCTGATTTCAAATCCTACAACTGATTTCTAACCAAAACTTCTTCCATTTTCTCACACAAACCATGCAAGCAAATTACATAATCTACCACACTTGCTCCATTGTAAGTATTGCAAGTGAAATTATCAGACTTTGCCCATTTAGTTAAGCCATTACAAATGACTAAATCAAAGGCCCCACATAGAGTAAGCAATTGTTCACCAAAGAGATTGCAGTCCTTGTCCTCTGAAATTCTTTCCCACTGATGATTACTTTCTTCTGTAAGCCAAATAGGGTCACAATCATCTTTACAACAAAGAATGCTAGCTTGCTCACTTGCAGTCCTAGCATTGAAATCACCCACTATAAGGACTTCACTTAGCTGTGAATATGTTGCAATATCCGCTTTTAAAGTTGCAAATGGATATTTGTGGTCAAGCCCTCTACCTTTGTAGATTTTTGAAACTTGTGGTGCAAAATAGCATGCTGCAATTCTGATGTGGTTTCCATTTTATGATATTTTAAACCAAATGAATTGCTTATTTGAGTCTTCTTTTTCTAACTGAATGAGACGACCTTTTTTCTCCCTTACGAAAACCATGATACCCCCATGCCCTTTTCCATTCCTTGTTGCCTTGTTTCACACTACCATCTTCCAGTATCCTTCAAACAAAGGTGTCTTGCACCCTTCATGCTCATGTGTTTCTATGAGGCAAATTATGTCTTTATTTTCCGCAATAGGCCCTAACCCAGGGCCTTGTCTCCATGGGTAACCTCTGCAGTTCCAACAAACTAATCTTAAGGAAACCTGGGTATGACTTGATTGCTATTTATTTTGACATGCAAGACTCACATTTGAGTCTTTGTCCCTGTTTTCCCATACCGACCTTGCTTTTTGATTTCTCGTTGAAGAGTTTGTTGCCTCTTCTTTATTACCATCTTACTGCTCTGTTCTAGAAGGAGGTCCAAATTGTGCTATCAAAGCTTTGCCTTTATAAACCCATGCTCTCTTTCCTTCATCTCTTGCTGCCCTAACCTTTAAAATTTCCTCCCTTCTTTCCTCCCGTTGTTTCACAGTTAAATCTTTTTCTACAAAAAAATGAGAACCCCTCAAGAGATGTTTCTTGCTTAGAATAATATATTTATCACGCAAGCTAGGCATAATGACTTTTATATGCTTGAGAAATGCATGCCTTAGCTTAGGGCTCATCTTGGGATTTAAAAACATTTTTTATATACATTAAATAGAACATGTTCAAAATTTTTAAATTTTTTTTCAAATTTTATTATTATTATATAATCTATGTTATATATTATGTATTTAATATATGCATAAATAACAAATGGTTTTAAATTATTTTTATTTTAAATACTCAATATTTATAGTTTTAAATAAATATTTGTTTATTACAAACCATATAAGTTAATAGGTATATTTACAATTTTTATTAAAAATGGAAAATTACCAAGACAAGTTGAGACCCAATAAATTAGAGAAGAAAATGGTCAAGCAAGACTTCCAAAAAGGATTGAAACTTGGAAAATACCAAAGAAAGTATCAAAGTTCTATTCATTAAGAAAAACCATCAAACCAAAATGTGGAAAGTGCTTAAAGCCAAACATTCAAGGAATAATGAGTAAGGATCGAAGGAATTATGACGACATGACCAGAACTTAGAAGGGGTAAAGTGTGACAGTGAGGATGAGGGTAAAACCATCAACCATAGTAGGGCTCATATAAAATTTAATCAGAACATATGAAAGATAATGTTTATAAAGACCTTACGTTATGTGATAGGAATCAAAGAGAACTCTTATAGAATCAAAGATTTTGTAGTAGCCCTTTACACTTTTAGTTCACATGTTGTATAATGTCATAGCTCATTCATAAGTTATTTGTACTAACCCAAAAAAAGCACGATCATGATGTTACTATTGAATGAAAGAATGATTGATAAAATCAAGCAGCTCTAAAAGAAAATCCCTCATATACCTTGAAGTCCATAATACCAACAATAAAAACCTATCCATTAAGCTCATTCCAATCAAATCCAAACAACTAGAAGGAATAGAAAAAAGAATCGGGAGGGGCCCTTTATTTTTTATAAAAATGAAGGGAGTAGGTTCGCGTGCCAACAAGGTGTTATTATCTTGACATGGTAGGATGATGTTCAAGGAAGATACAAGGAGATGATACATGAATACACTTGGGAAGTTGAAGACACAAATATGTCATCAAGCAAAGAGATAAAGGGACACTAGATCACGACAGAAAAATGAAGATCAAGATCACATGGAAGTCTCTATATCATGATCAGCCTCTTGGAGGATGGAGATGAAGTACAAACAAGATCTATCATGAAGATATGAAGATAGCAACAAGAAAAAAGCTTGGAATTGATAATCTATAATGAAGTTCCATGTCACCATCACCAAGTCATGGCTTCTCAAAGTGTCACCTGTTGACGGTACTAGAAGTCTGCTAACACAAGGGGGTCTCCTTAGTATGAAGACCCAATTAGACCTCATGCTATTTGGAGTAGGAGCCCCAACCAAAAATATGGTTGGTTCCATTATTTTTAGGAATTTGTCTTAGTTGTAATTATCAACATTAGAGATTATAAAAGAAATCTTTGAATCAAGCAAGTAAGTTGACATTGTGAGACATACAATGGTAATGTATATAAGGTGATTTCATGACAAAGAAAGAGAGAGTGAGCCTCTAGAATAAAAGTAATAGTACTATCCTAAAAGAGACACACAAGAGCATGAGAGGATCATTAGTTAACCTGTAAAATAGTTCACAAGATAACAATGATCATAAAAGCAAGTAACAACACACATTCAACAAGATAGATATCAAGGTCAATGAAATAGTTCATTTTCATTAGTATGTGTTAACACAAACATACAAAAAACAATGAAAGAATAGTCTCACAATCATTCATGACGCATGAAAGTGTGCCACCTATGGGAGCTTCATATTTTAAGTGAATGTCTCAAGATATACAATTACAATGTTGTCACACTCATTAGAGAAACTATGAGGTCTAAAATGGGCCTCAAAACAAAAATGTACAACCAAAATCAACTTTCTAAGAACCAATATGATTCAAGATGATGATGTCAACCATGGAGGATGGTTCACCATTTTTGGATTAAAAAGGTCAAAAGATAAAAAAAATAAAATAAAAAAGTACTTTTTAAACTTGTACTTTCAACTTATCTCCCTACAATTTTACTCAAATTTCAAGCTGGGGCACTCATTGGATGCATAATTTAATTCCTTATCCAAGGAGTATCCATGTTGCATACTTTCAATGGGCCCTACTAAATTAAAAATGAAGAATACATGAAATACATGATTGCAATCACGTTTTTTCATGTATTTCTCATTTTTCATGTAGCAAGGTCCATCGAAAGTATGCAACATGGGTACTCCTTTGTTGAGGAATTAAATTCTACATACAACATGTTGTAACCCCTGAGATAGTTCCTGGCTGTGAGGGAACAAATGTCTGAGACATCGAAAGAGTGATGAAAACTTTAAAATAAATGGTCGGAGGGATAGGACATGAGTGCTTACAGTGAATTATCTAATTCTGAAACCTATATTTATGACCAGACTGGTCAAGATAGATGAGGGTTCCATATATTTAATTAAAGGTCACTGGAATAAGGATGAATATGAATAGAGTTTAATGACTCGGGCAATTAATAATCTGAGTGCTAAACTTGCAGAAAGAACGATGGAAAGGCCCAAGGTAATTATGGAGGAATTTCCAACATGGTGAAGCGCACATTCAAACTCTTTAAATATGAAATGTGAGTATTTTTAGCCACCACTTTGTGGGTGATATCCCTAGGAGAAAAATTTTCTCCATGATGGTCCTCATTCGATAGCCAGTAGCCTCTTACAACCACCAACTATCTCGTTGTGCCATTTCTCCGCTACCTAAGCTAGCCATGTGATCCATCACCCATCTATCATGATCGTATGTTTGAAGGTGGGCCTCCCAAGCCTAAAGATATGCCTTGTCATTTAGTAATTGAGTACTTAGTTTACTTATCATAGGAACTATTGGGCATATAATAATGGGGGGATTCTATTGAAATAATAGACTAGGTTTGTGCTCCTATCCCCCTAGGTCTCTTTTGGGATGTTAACTTTGAACCCTAGTCTAGTGGGATCTCTTTTACTGGCCTTTGGGTTTCTGGGGTGGTATTACATGGAAAACCCTAATCTTAGACGTGTGGTCCCTTTCCAAAATTCACATATATCACCCCCCCTTCCACTCATTATAACCCTTTTCATCACATCCCCAACTGGGTCCAGATTCCTCTCTTAGGTCCACATAGGGTCAACCATCCCCTCCCCTTTCCAACACCTTGGGTTGGGCCTGGAATGATGCTCTAGGAGGTTGTTGTATCTAAAAAGAAAAGAAAAATCATAATTGGCCACATTCAACAGGAAATTGTACCACAAAATGCAAAAGATGGCTGGGAAAAAAACATTTAGCACGTGGGAAAAAGCCATTACATGAGCTCTACCCCTTCCATGGCCATCACCTTGGTTCTTAGAGACCCTAGATGAGTCCCCTTTATCATTTGAGAACCCATGGTTGTCCCAACCCTTGGTGGGAAATGAACTTCCCCACCTTAAAAGGGGTATCCACTGTTATACTTTATACATCATGCTCTTATTCCTGTTTTTCCCTGAGCAGTTAACTAAATAAAATCATAAAAGGCAAAAGGCATACAAAGAAGGCTGGAAAAATCAAGGTCAGGGAAACTCATGTACAATGATTACTCACTTCTACACATTATTTACCCAAGTGTGGGCTTCCCTTTTATTAGCTACCCTTGTTCCATTGTATGTGACATAGGTTGTTCCCCTTCACCCCCTTCTCCGTTCCATCATTGTATCACATCTCACCACCATTTGAAGGATAACCATGAACATATCACCCCCTTTAGAAGCAGAAACCACCTAATAGGATGATTTTTTAAGCCCCTTTGGAGCTTGGAGACATTAGCACATTCCAAACCCCATTATGGAAGGGAATGCCATTATGAAGTGCCCACTTGTTTTCCATAATTTGTAAATTCTTTTACTTGATTTCTTTAATGACTTGATATGTTGGAAGGTGCGGGGACGCATTGGATATTATGTAGGATTGTAGATGGTCTCCATTTTTGGTTTGGTCTCCCTATACGGGGTCCTAACCCTCCAGAGGGATACATTGGCACATGTAGGGTGTGTGTAGAGAGCCATGGGCCTCCACAATAGTAGATACCATTCCATGGATCCCCAGAGTCATTCAAAGATCACTTATGGTTCACCTAGTGGACAAAGAAGATGCACCTGAATCACCATGCCCAGGCAGCCCCACAGATACAATATACACTTGGCATATGACCCAAGACTTGTATGGCGATGTGGCATTATTTATACTACCATCCGAGCCCTTGCAGATGATTTGCAGGAATCTTCGATTTGTTTGGCGACCCATGAGGACACTTGTGTGCCCCCACACCCACTTGAGAGTACCAAAAGTTTACTACTTAGAGAACAAGGGGCCACCCCTTTGTCCATTGCTTTTGGGAGTCATGTCTCACATTATGGCACCTATGGACTCCATTAGGCCTCCTCCAAGGCCCAAAGACATGCATTATTGATCATTCGGCCTCTTGAGAGGCTTATTCTTTTGATTTTGAGCTAGTTTGGTGGGCTTGTCACCAAAAGTTAGTTATCTTGTACATTATTTTATTTTAGGGTCTCACTTAGGCCTCATTAAACTCATTTGGAAATGTATAAATACAAGTGATGTGATTTCATTTTAGCATCATCAATTGTTTTGGACTTGTATCTCTTAAGATATTTTTGCTATCCTTCTTGGTGGACGGAATTTTGGAGCATGGAATGAATTTTGATGTTTGGATATATTATCTTGTCTTGGAGCTTCTTGATTGGAAAAATCTTGATGGTTGGATATATTCTCCTACATGTAGTTACAATTTAATGATATTCTTTCTTTTACTTTGTCAAATGCATTAATGATGAAATTTTCGCTATACTAGGGCTATTTTTTTGCATCCATTTATGTGAAGTATGGAAATTTTGTTTATAGATAATGCTTCTTCATGTATGGGGCATGTATGATGAATGAATGTTCCTAGGGATGTTCCATTGTTTAACTTATCTCTATAAGCTATCCAATCTTACAAAATGAAGTACAAAGATTTCAAAGCTATCTCCTTTTCCCTAATGCTAAGCGAAGTTGTTTTTGAGGTCTCTTTGACATAGAAAATGAAGTCCATAATTATTATTCTCTTGACTCCAATCTCCCTAAAGGATTAGGAACTAGTCTACCATAAGGTGATCACCTTAAACCTATATTTTTTTTCACCTTCTTCCATTTTCTAGGCTTAGTCCCATTAGATCTCATTAGGCATCACGGTTCTTACAAACCACTCACCCCAAAAATTTGATCTCTTGTCTCCTTCACTGGTATGTCTCCTAGGTCTCCTCCAAATTTGAGGGAATTCCGACAGTGGGATTGTGAGATATCCCAAGACCTAGCCTTGTGATTGAATCTTTCCCTTAATCTCCTTAGGATATTAGCCTCATTGGGAACATCATATTGCCTTTATTAAAAATTCTTTCTTTGATCCCTTTCTCTTCCCTATTTGGGTAAAGTACATCATTTGTTTCCAAATCCCATTACCTTGACCTATCTAGGGGTCCACTTGGCCCTGTGTGGTCCCATTCCCTATCAAAATTGATTCTTCAAAAACCACTTGGGAAGCCAAGTTCTAAGAGGATTTTAGGATTAGGAAGTTCCTTGGAAAGTCATATTCTTTAAACGTAGCCCTCAAATCCTCATCAACCCCTCCTAGAGAACGCTACACCTTGCTTAAAAGGAAAGCGAGCCCTAACTTTTAATTTCTCCTAGAAAGGGTTATTGGAATCACCTCCTATCCATTTTATTGATTTACCCTCCATAGGTGATTCTCTATATCTACCGGGTCTCCTCCCATCAGTGAAATTCCGTAAAGGGTAGGGAGATTTAGTTGTGTTGACAGTGGGCTATAGCTCTATTGTTGCTCTTAACCTAGTAAGTGCCCCTCTAGGACCCCTGGTAGTTTGAGCAGGAACATTTTGGCACCATTGTCGGGGAGGAAGAAGGTGTACCTCCCTATTGAATCATTGAGGAATTGATTCATTGATGACATTTGTAATATTCCTATGGCGACTCCACAACCTCTTATTTTAGATGGAAGACCCCGAGATTGTGACCTACCATCGAAGAAGAGATGAAGAAGCCCACACCCCATTCTTTAACAAGAGGATTAATAGATTAAAACAAAAACACAAGTTCTTTGTTCCTCTCAACCTCTCCAGTATGATTGGGGCTCTTTTTAGTTTTGTACCCGAAGATCCTGATAGGCCCATGTTCATTGGGGAGGAAGATCCCCAAGAGCATCTCCTAAAATTTGAATATCAAACATGTGGTGAATCTTACAATGAGTTTAACCGTATGATTGCATTTTCTATGACCTTGATAGGAAAATCCTGGGTTTGGCATCTATCTCTTCCCCCATCCTCCATCTCTTCATGGGAAGGGTTTGTTGAAATATATGAAAGGGGATGGTTTCATAAGAAATATATGGTCCAATTATACAAAGGTCTCTTGTTTAGCTAAAAGAGTTAGGGTGAATCTATTGATGAATTCAACTAAAGATTTAACATTACCATTCATTCCTTTCCACAACCCCAAGGGATGGATCCAACAAAGGAGGTAGCCCTAGCCGATTACTTTAACGCCTTCAAGGGAAAATTAGTCTTTGATACTAGAAACAAGAACCCCTCTAGTCTCTTCCGCACTCAAAATATCATGTTTGATATTGACCAAAGCATGATAAAAACTTCCATCAACATGCTACAAGTCGAAGAAGAAGACCCTCCTTCAACTGATGAAGATATTTCCCCTCACAAAGATGGTGTGTTACATGAAAGTAGGAAAAGAACACAAGGGGGTCATAAGAAGGAACCTCCTTACCTGTCTATGATAATTCCTTTAATATTGGTTTTAAATATGACTTACCCCTTCTATATTTCCCTTGGGATGAACAACCATACCTTGAGGAATTGTATCCTAAATTCCGGGAGTCCAATCCACATCATGCCTTTGAGCATTATGGAAAAGCTTGGGATCACCCTCTCAAAGAAATGTTTTAGCATGATAATTTTGAACTACGAAGAACTTAGGGTATGTGGTCTAGTGGAAGGACAAAAGGCATATCTTCATACATATCCTGAGAAGGACTTCTCTATGAACATTGTCATAGAAAAAATGAACCTGAAATGGGGATTTTTTATATCAAAAAAATTAGTTGAGAATCTAAACTTCTCCATAAATGAATATAGCTCCACTATATACCTCCATTGGAAGAAAAAATCCTATGTATCCATCCCTAGGTATGAGCTCTCCACCCCCATAATTGCCTCCTCCCAAAAACTGATAATGACTTGGAAGAAGAAATAAATAATATTGGCGAGTGGAGGATCTTAAAAAATGAACATATCAATGCCCCACCTCCCCCCTGGTCTTTTGGTAGTGTATTTTTATGGAGCTCACTCTAAATATAGATCGAGGGCTAGCACTGTCCTCATATCCCCCTCCGAATAATATCTACTATTTTCTTTGAGACTCAAATTCGCTTGCACCAATAATATTTCTGAGTAGGAAGCCCTATTATTAGGGCTTGAAGCAGCCCAATCACAGGGAATCCAACAATTACTCATAATAGGGGACTCTAACCTAGTTATTTCACAAATAAGGGGAAATTTCGATACAAAAGATGAAAAGTTTAGGCCTTACAGGGAAAGAATCATTCACAGGATCAAAGGCTTTAAGGAATTGACCTTTAGGGACCTAGATCAATACTTAAATGACATGGCCAATAATTTAGCCATAGCCGCATCCACTTCCTTGATCGTTCGTAATGATGTCTCCAAGAAAGGGAAGTGCATAGTTGACACAATTCATAGACCCTCCGTAGCTAACTATAAATATCACTGT
This sequence comes from Pinus tabuliformis, assembly GCA_031772625.1. Lineage (NCBI taxonomy): Eukaryota > Viridiplantae > Streptophyta > Pinopsida > Pinales > Pinaceae > Pinus > Pinus tabuliformis. The sequence continues at coordinate 2,022,323,711 of CM062818.1, read as the reverse complement.
CCTATTTTCGAAGATGACCAAGACATAAGCCATTTCCTTCAAGACCGTGAAGACCCCATTAAAATAGATAAAGATATAATCAATGAGCAACATTTCGATAGGAATGATGTTAACATCATCAAGCATAAGGACCAAGAATCACCTAATACATTGAACCTCAACCTTGGATTCAAAACTTCTCCCCAAATGATCAAAATTGGAAAAAAGCTATCCAAGGAAGAAAGGGATGAGGTTGAAAATTTGTTGAGAGGATTCAAGGAAATTTTCACTTGGTCTTATGATGATTTGAAATCCTATAGCCCCAAGGTCATTCAACATATTAACCCTCTCAAGGAAGGGGTGAATTCTGTCAAACAAAAATTGAGAATAATAAATCCCAAACTTGCTCCCTTGGTCAAAGAGGAACTCCAAAGGATGATTGACGTTGGGATCATTACCCCTATACGACATTCATCTTGGATCTCCACCCCTTTGATTACTTGCAAAAATAATAACAACAATAGGATGTGCATTGACTTTTGGGATCTCAACCGTGTGTGTCTAAAGGGTAATTATACCTTACCCAATATGGAAAATGTCTTACAAAGAATTACGAGATCCCAAATGATGTCATTTATGGATGGTTTCTCTGAATATAATCAAGTAATTGTAAGAGAGGAAGATCGTCTGAAAACTTCCTTCACCAAAGCATGGGTGACATACATGCACCTTAGAATGCCCTTTGGTCTCCTTAATGTTGGATCTACTTTCCAAAGGGCCATGGATTTTTGTTTCATGGACCTCATTGGAAAAATCATGGAAATCTATCACGATGACTTGATTGTTGCCTCTAAAGAAAGACGAGACCATTGCAAACACCTAAGGAAGGTATTTGAGAAATGTAGCAAATGTGGCATCTCCCTAAATCCTAAGAAATTGATCTTTGGCGTTGACAAGGGTAAATTACTTGGGTATGTGGTCTCCAAAGATTGGATTAGCATTGACCCTAAAATAATCCAAGCAATCAAGGATATCTCTCCTCCCAAAGACCAGGGTACTCTAAGATATTTTTTTTGTTAAGATGAACTTTGTAAGAATATTGGTGCCAAACTTTGCCAAAATCACTAAGACCATGAATGAACTCTTGAAAAAGGACACCCCACTCGTGGAACAAAGCAACAAATAAAGCCTTTGCAGAAAGAAAGGAAATGATTTCCTCTGCCCCATCCTCATTAGTCCTAATTATGCCAAATATTTTATCATATATTTCTTTGCCTATAAAGATACTATTGTTGGCATCCTCATGCAAAAGGACAATGAAGGAAGGAAAAGGTCCGTAGCCTTCATGATAAAATCACTATGTGATGCGAAGAAAAGATACATTATCACTAAAAAACAAGAATACGCCCTTGTCAAATCTCTCAAATATTTTAGAGCTTATGTGGGGTATAACAAGTATATGCATATGTCCCTTACCCAGCTGTGAGAGATGTGCTAACAAAAACTAATTATCTTGGGTCTAGGGGAAAGTGGGTATCCAAAATCCAGGAATATGACCTGACATCTATCCCAAAAAGGTCATCAAGGGACAAGGCTTGGCTGAGATGCTAACCAAAAGTAAAAATGAAGCCATTAGGGAAGGAGAAGAAGAGAAACTATGTTACACGTCTACTAAACTTGAAAACAATGATTGGTACACAGGCATTGTTTATTACTTGTGCAACTTGTTTTCCCCTCCTCACATTATTGATCACAATTGATATTGAAAGAATATAAGTTTTGTTTGACCCAAGATGGCCTTGGATGGATGAGTCCTGGTGGGGTAATCTTCTGATGCATTAGTAAGGAAGAGTCCAAGAAGATAATGAAGGAATTCCATGATAGATTTTGCGCTGGACGTTATGTTGCCCAGACCACTACCCACAAAATATCAAGGGCTGGTTATTACTGGCTCACCGTCTTCACTGTCACGTTAAACTTTGTGAAATGATGCCAACCATGCCAATTTTTCACTAGAAAGAAACATTTTGTCGCTATGCATTTGAAAAATGTAGCCGTGGATGCACCCTTCCAATAATGGGGTTTGGATTTTATTGGTGATTTCAAAGATAATTCAAGAAATTGATACAAGTGAATCCTGATGGAAACTAGATACTTCACTAATTGGGTTGAGGGAATACCAACCAAGAAAGCAACTAATCAGGTAGTTATGGATTTCCTCGAGGATAAAATTATTACCAGGTTCGGTGTTCCCCCCCAAAATCTTGACTCAAAATGCTAAAGCTTTTGATTCCATGGCTCTAACATCCATGTGTAATAAGCATGGTATAATATTGTCGCGTTCATCTAATTATTATCCTCAAGGAAATAAACAATTTGAATTGAGCAGCAAAAACCTTATAAATATCATCAAAAGAACTATCGACGATAGTAAAAAGGATTAGGATTGCAAGATTAGTATGCCCTCTCGGTTGACCGAACGAATGTGAAGGCCTCCACTGGGTTTATCTCGTTTCAATTAGACAATGGTTCTGAGACTAAATTATCTATCCAACTTCAGTTGCCCATCCTTGAATGTTTGAAATCTTTTCCTGATCAGCAAGATGCTATATAATCCTGTATTGATCAAATAATTGAGAGTGATGAAAATAGAAGGAAATCCTTTGACCAACTTGGCCATAGTCATGATAAAATTAAAAATTCCTTTGATAAACATGCACACAGAAAATCCTTTAAACCCGATGACCTTGTAATCCTACGGGACAAAAGAAGAGAGAAGCCCGACATGCACAAGAAATGGGATAACCTATGGATAGGTCCATTCAGGATAATTGATATGGCAAGAATAAACTCATACACTTAGAAAATATTGATGGAGAATCCATTCCCCTTCCCGTGAATATACAAATCTTAAAGGAGTATTACCCTAAGGGCACTTGACATTATACTATATGCATGATAGTGTAGGATGCATTGTGTTAATGTCAGTATCTACATACTTCCATTAGGGATCAAAATTCACTCTTTCCATTTTCATTTTAGGGGTCCCATACTGAAAATTTTGCATCATTCCATTAGGTCATGATATACTGATCCACTGATGGTTGTTTTCTCTTCAGAAAATATAAATTTTTCCCTCATAGAGTATACTTGCTGATCCTTCTTCAGATTGTCTTCAGTTATGGTTTCATAATCAATCTGCAATCATGATTTCATTAGGTCATAGGGCATGATTTCATTAGGTCTTAGGGTTTCACCACCAAGGTCAAAAGTTTGATGTTAAAAGGTAAATAAAGGTCAGCAAGGGTATGAGGATGACTGATAAAACAAGCATGATGATTTGTAAGTCATAAGCTACTGAGTTAATTTTTTTTAACCTAATGTAATTTTCACCTCAAAAACATGTTTTTGAGGTGAAAACAAAGTATTTTAAGTTTATTTGTATTTCATATGTAATTTTAAGTTCCTATATGTAATAATGGATCTCAACTGCACCAGAGCATTTCTCCTTGCTGTAAGACAAACAAACACTGCAAAATTCAAGTCAAATTGAGCATTCATCCACCTGTCAAAAAGGAAAGGGTAAAAAAATCAAGAGCAATTAAATGAAAAGGTGAAAGTGACAAAAAAATTTAGCAAAGGGGGTTTGAGGAGCTAAAGATTAAATTCAAGGGTGTATATATATCTTCTTGCCTTCATATCTTCTTTATTTCCCTTTCACCCTGCATTGAGCAAACCCCAGCAATGTTTTTTACAATTTGAGGTCGAATCAGCAGAAACAGTGGAGGCGATGTGTGTTTCCTCTTGGTGCTGTGCACTCCCTTTAGGCGCTGCACACTCCGTAGAAGCGCTGCGCACTTCCTCTGGGCGTTGCGCGTTTGGCCAGTTTTGCCCATATTCATTCTTCAGTGTTCCTAATACCTACTCAGCCTAAAAATAAGTAAGTATCCTCTTCAAAACATCATTTTCTCGCTCCTCAAAGTTATTTCCTCAATGTATGAAGAATGAAATCAACATTGGTGTTAGTATTACATTCAAAAACCTAGTTTTTCTCATAAACCCTGATTTTTGCAAGCAAGCTTCCCATTTCCCAAAAATACCTGATCAATACCCTATATCCCCTTTCAAAGACCTCTATCCTTGCACCCATCAGACTCCCATCTACCTTTCCCTTTCTTTTTTCTTCCTAAACACTTGCATTCCCCTACCATTTACTTAGGGTTTCATAACAAAGACACCATGGCTGATGAAGGATATAGGCCACACAATGAAGAAGAGGGATCAGACAGAGAGGGAAACATAGAGCAGAGAAGGCCACATAAAGGAGGGAAAATCCATAGGTTTGAGCCCATAGATCTCAAAGAGCTCCTAGCTTCTCCTATGACAGTGACATCCTTCAAATGGTTAGGGTGTTTTGAGTTTTGTGAGCAGGTCCAAGCAGTCCAGTACCACCCTGAGTTGACTAGGCTTTTCATAACCAAAATTCAAGATAACCAAGTCACTCTTGCAGGCATAACCTTCACATTGTTTGCTACCATCATATCAGCTGCCACTGGGATTCCAGAAGTTGGGGAAAAATGGTTCAAGCAAGGTGAAATAGAAGCACATTTTTATGAACCATACATCAAACCTAGGTACAGAAGTGAAATAAAAGGCTATTTCCTTTTCTCATACCTCCTTGACAGCTATGCACCTATGATGAAGATTATAATGAAGTATTTTCCACGTGAGAGTAGGTTCTTTAGGGTCTATTCACATTTGGTTACTTAGGCATTTCACTAGGGTTAAAATTCTCAATATACCCTACTATCTTTTTAGGAGTGTTGAGAAGATGGCTTACATTGCCCAAAGAAGAGAATACAAAGATCAAATGAAAAGCTTATTTCACCATTCCCTCATAAAGATCATAGTTCTTTATCACCTTAAAGAACTTAACATTGCGTGGAGTACATTTATAGCTAACCCAATTTTCACTCAAGCTTCCACTCAAAATGTTCAAGGCATTCCATCATCTTCTTATCCACCATCACCCCCATTATCACCATTCCATGGACCTATTCTTTCATCTGACAGGGAAGGGGATAGTGACAAAGAACAAAGTGATTAGGGTCAAAGGAGCAAGCCCAGAGGGACTAATTTAGGTACTATGGTGCACTCCTATCAGAGAGGAAATAGGCAAGTGTTTTCCCCACATATTGTGGGAGTGGCCTTGCTCTCTTTATCAGCAAAGTAGGTACAGAAGGGAAAGGAAAAAATGGTTGAAACAGAAATGAAAAAACAGGAAGAAGACCCCCATGAAACTAAGCAAGATTTTGACTTAGTGGACTTAGATGAGGAAGATGAAAAGGAAAACACCAAAATGATCCTCAAAGAGCAAGAAGCATTGATAGGTGAGTTGCAGGTGAATCTACAAAGAGAAAAATACATTATATCTTATTATGAACAAGAAAATAGGCAAATGGATACTAAGCATGAGCTTATGGAGGTTCAGCTCATCAAAGCTAAAAAGGAAGCTGAAAAGACTAAAATCCAACTTGAGGAAGCCTATGGTGACTATGGTGAGCCCATGGAGGAAAAAATGCCCAGGAGGAGGCCTAGGACTAGAGGCCTAAAGTGAGCTTTGGAGCTTGAAAGAGAAAAAGAAGCTCAACTTGCCAACCAACTCACCTTAAATGAATAATTTGGCATAATGATGAATGAGAACAGGGAATATTGGCTTGAGAGGGCTAACACTCATCTTGAGGACATGTTAGCTAAAGCTAATAGAGATATGGAGGTTCAAAGAAGAATGGCCAAATACTATGCCATGAGAAATAAAATTGCTAGAGCCAAGCTCAAAAGGGCTCATGCAAAAATTAAGGCCTTAACTCATCAGAAGGAGAAGGACAAGCTTGACCTATTGGTGGAGGCTTCACTCCATGCTTAGTCACCTTTAGCATCAGCTATGTCAACCATTTTTGAAGACCCTAAACTCAGTTTTTTGCTTTTGGCATTTCCTATTTTCTTCAGGTAATTTTTGTATCAGTCCCTTGGTCAAACATGCAGTTCCTAGGGCACTGCGCACTTTTTTGGGGCATCTTTTGGAGGAATGGGCACCACCATTAGATTTAGAAGACCATTTACACTTAAGAAAACCATGTTTCCAGATTTGAAAGTCAAAACTACTAGGTGGAAAAGGAAAAAAATCATCTAAAAATCATATCTTTGCCTATTTTCTAAGCCAGGCGCTGCGCGTTTGAGTAGTCTTGGGAGATTGCAGTTTTTGAGGGGAAAATCAAGCTCAATTTTCAAACTAGGGGAATTTTTGGAAACTAGACAAGATCAGATTTCCAATGAGCTATCCTAAGCTAGATTTGGACACCAAGAAGGAAATCAAAACTCACCTTGAAGATGGCGCTGCACACTTCCTTTAGGCACTGCACGTTTGACGTTGGTGCTGCACACTTGACAGGTAGCCAAAATTTTCACTGTTTCTCTCATAAAATACTTTTCACCTGTGGGATTTTGATTTTTCACTGATGTAATCCATAATGATGATGTAATTAAAGTTTATTTTTGTTACCTAGGGTAGATACATCAGATGAATGGCCTAAGTGGCATGTAATGAATAAGTTTGCTTCATATTAGGGATGAATTAGTTTGACCACCCTAGTCTTTAGCTATCAGTTCCGTCTTTTGTGCAACTATTCCTCCTCTCATGGATTCGACCCCTGAGGCTAGGATTAGTTGTTTTGAGGCCTATATCATGTATTTTCTCAGCGATTTTGTGGGTTGGACTTAGTGTGGATGCTCAGAGCTTGATTGTATATCTTTGTAAGCAGTTTGGCAGGAAATTAATAAGAATTGCAACTATTTTTATGGGATCCTTGTGGTATGGAGTTTTAGTATAGTTTCTTCTTCTGTGATTATATGTTTATATGTTTTATTTATGTTATCAATCATTTCATTGCTTCTAGTTGAATGTTTTCAAGTTTGATAGGTAGAATCCATTGCATCAGTGCTCTGCCTTGGGAAATCATTCACCATTCCATGTTTTCTGCAGTCCAAGAAGGATCCATGATTGTCACGTTCCTTTCTTAGCTTCTCACTAGTCTTAAACATCTCACCTCATCAAGCCCTAGAGTGCTAAAGCCTATGCCTACCTTGCCCCATAGAACACCTGCACTTTTGACCTAATTTCCCAGACCTAAACTGCCCAGCTCCTCCCGATCCAGAAAAACCTCTACAAAATCCAATCAAAACTTTCAAGCTACTATACCTAGCCTAAAATCCTTTACCTGATCTAGTCATCTTGATTGAGATCGTTACAGAGAGAGCTCTCTCCTAGACTATTAGGGCTAGCTACTTGGCTAAGCTTGGTTTGTGGTTACCCTGGCATTGCCTCCCTTCAGCTTGAGGTCAATCTAGGTGATAACATAGTGGCAACCATACTGGGGAATGAAAGACTAATCACCCTAGTAATATCTTTCATTTAAATTCTTGAACTTTGGATGATGAGTTTTAGAATTTACTAGGCTGAAATAGAAAGTTGTAAAGCAATATAGAAAACTTCGAAATTTGAGCACACTGGCTTCGAGAAAGTACACTAGGGCCAATCCAGATCCAAATCCCGCCCCAGTAGTGGATAATCCTAACTTGATTTCAAGAAGACTCAAAAGACAAGAAAGTACAGTCAGCTTGACACCTTCGATAAAAGTAGATTCCTGCCCGGATGAGTGGTTGTTCTTAGAAGATCTCTCTTTTGATTTGTCGTTTGACCTTTCTCTATTTAGGACCAAATCTGAAAGTGCACTTGACGATATAGTTCTAGACCCGGAGTTTATTGTAGATCTCAAAATTCAAAAGGCAAACTGGTCAATTGATGAGTATATCCTAAATTCTCCTCAATCGTCCCTTACTACTGCTAAGATCCCTGAGTTTTCTGAACCAACATCCACTACCCTCAGTTCATCATTATTCCCATCAACCTCTGAAGTTCATTCCCAACCTCTGTTTATACCTACACTTCCCCTTCAACCTATCATATCCCATCAAACACCTATTACCCCTACTACTCCATCAACCACTCCATCAACCCCTAGTAGTCCAATCATTGTTTCAAATCCACCTCGAGTCATGGCTGCCCGGTATGCACCCCTTGTTTTACCTCAGAATCTTGGTGCTATGCCCGCTGATTACCAAAGTAAAATACCTCTTTTTGATGCCACTTAAAACATTATATCTCAGCAACATGTTGATAAAATGAATGACTTCTTTGACCTTCATGAGGTAGAGATAGAAGATGTGACTATGAGATTGTTTGTACAAAGTTTTGGAGGTGAAGTTCGAAAATGGTTTAGAGCTTTACTTGCAACCTCTATCACCACTTTTCCAGTCCTACATAGGCAATTCCTAGATCGGTGGGAGGTAAAGAAGAATCCTCTCCAAATTTTGTTTGAGTATGAAAATATCAAAAGGAATGACAATGAAAGTGTGCAAGATTATTGTGTGAGGTTTAATGCAGTATATAATGTTATTCTGGCCAACATTAAACCACTCGAGGGGTTATCTTTACTCAAGTTTCCAGATGGTTTCGATATTGATATGGCATATCAATTACAGGAACATGATCCCACTAGAGTAGAAGACATGCAAAAGAACGTTGTAAGTGTAGAAGCAAATCTGTTGGCCAAAAGAGCAAGAATGAAATTTGAAAAGAGAGTGACCATAAAGGAGGAAGCATCTACCTCAGATTTCAAGATGAATACTTTGATCTGAACAGTGGAGAGGATGGTTGACCAGCTAACCATCACAGATAGACTTGAACCACCAATCAGGTATCCAAATTTTAGAGGACAACAGCAACCTCAATTCTGGATCAAGCAGAGAGAGAAAAAGGCACCAGACCAACCATCACAAGAACAATAGATCATAACTACTTTGTAGCATAATTATGTTCAGGGAATGGAAGAAGAAGATGACGATGATCCAATAATTGAAGCAAACCATTTTTTCATTGCCGATGGTATGCCCATTTTTCTGATGGAATATGAATAATATGCAGAGGTTCCAAACATTCAAAGGGATGCATATTACACATTAGCAAACGATTCAGTTTTGGAGGCTAAGTTTGATGATTATTAGTGAGGTTATATGAATGCTTTGACAACACAATAGAAGCAGTTTTCTTTGAGGAGCAGAGATGTAGTGATCAATCACATTCAGAAAAGAAAGGATCCGTAATCAAAGAATGACTCCTCAAACATTCAAAAGAAAGGGAAAGAGCCTGCTGATCTGAGTTCCAACAAAGTACCATCATCAACTATCATTGCAAACGAGAAGAACAATCAACAAAATGTAGCAAAAGAGCAAGTAGAGAAGAAGGACATTATTATCAAAGATCTTGCTACTCCAAAAAACTACCACAGAAACTTAAATTCTAACAAAGGACATTACTGTCAAAGAGGTAGAAGAAGTTTCATCCTTTAATTTAGAAAGTGAAATTTCTAAATTAAAAGTGTCCATTCCTTTGACTGAGCTAGTAAAGAATAACAATTATAAACATCATGTATCTAGAATTTTGAAAATAGACCCTTTGTCAGACATGGTAAATGTCGAATATGATCATCCTGAACTCATTTTTGGTCTAGCCCTAGAAGGTTAGCCTGAAGATAGTGAAATTCCTCCCTTTTATCTGAGTCTTAGATTGCATGATTACATTCTCCATAATGCCATGTTTGATTCCGGAGCTTCTCATAATTTGATGCCTAAAGCCATTATGGAGAAGTTGGGCCTAGATATTACTCGGAAATACCATGATTTGTACTCCTTTGACTCCAGTAGAGTTCGTTGCATTGGTCTTATCAAAGATCTGGTAGTGTCTTTAGATCAAATCCTAGCCAAAAATGTTTTGATGGATGTGGTTGTTGCTGATATTCCACCTCGATTTGGTATGCTCTTGTCTAGATCGTGGGGTGCTAAACTCAAGGGCACTTTACAACTTGACTTCTCTTATGCTACCATTCCTGTTTTTGGTCAATTGAGGAAGTTATACTGGGAGAAGAAAATGAAATACATGATCACCAGTAAAGAGAAGCCTCTGAATCATCCAATAAATGTTGTACATACTGATTTAGAATCATTTTTTTTGTACTCTGATAGTGGATTAAATGATGTAAATATTCAGATTGTAGAAGTAGATGATGTACCAGAAATTTTAGAGAATTTTAGGGCAGTCCTTAATCAGGAAAAAGAAAAAGTAGCAAGTTCTTTTGAGCAGTCTATACAACAGCAAAAGGTCAGTGAAGAGCAAAAAAATGAAGTAATCAGTCAAGGTAAGGTAGAGAAGGAAACAAAATTTCAGCATCTAGAAGATGAAGTCGGCCTTTGGAGCATGGATTTCGATGGCGCTGTGGGTAAGGATGATGCTGGTATAGGAATTTGGATTCACAGCCCTACTTTCCAGCCTACCAAAGTCCCAAGTAATGTTAGAGTATGTTCTTACAAGTTGGATTTTGATTGCTTTAACAATGAAGCGGAGTATGAGGCTTTGATTACAGGTCTTAAAATTTTGAAGAAACTGAATGCAAAAAGGATTTCTGTCTATGGTGATTCAGAGTTGGTGATCAAATAGGTAAAGGGAGAGTATCAAGCAAAGCATCCGCGGATGAGAGCCTACAGAAATGCAGTCCTAGATATTTTGAGAATGTTTCCTGAATATACCTTGACAATAGTACCCTGAACTCAAAACATTATTAAAGATTCACTCGCCATTGCAGGAAGCAATTTGAAGATCCCAATGAACTCCAGCAACAAGTTTGAAATTCATGTCAAACACCGGCCTGCTGTTCTGGATAATTTAAGGTATTGGCAAGTGTTTTGGGATGATAATGAAATCAATGCCTTTTTGCAGAATGAAGGAAAGTTCAAGAATGCTTCCATTGATGATGATTGTGATACCGATGAACAAGAGATTGAGGTGAATTAGATGGAGGTATTATAGCTGAAGGATAACTTTATTCCTAAAGGTCTCATACCTTTAGAGGAGCTTTTGGATCAGGATGATGTTGCAAGAAAACCGAGCTTGGTTCCTACCAACAAAGGAGTTGAAGATGTCAATCTCAGAATAGCTGACAAGACCAAGCTTGTAAAGCTATCAAAAGCATTGTCTCCCAAGGTAAAAGCCCAATATGTTAGATTACATTATGAATTTTTGGATGTGTTTGCGTGGGATTATTCAGATTTGAAGGTTTATGACAAGGATATAATTCAACATACTATTCCCATCAAGCCGGATCAAAAGCCTTTCAGACAAAAGTTGAGAAGGATCAATCCAAAGCTACTGCCATCCAGCGAGAAAGAGGTGAACGGATTGTTCAAAGATGGCATCATTGTTCCAATCAAATTTTTGATTGGATTTCGATTTTGGTCTCGATTTGAAAGAATATTGGAGAAATAGGGTTGTGCATAGATTTCCGGAACCTCAACAAAGTATCCTTAAAGGATAATTACCCACTTCCAAAGATGGACCATATTCTGCAAAGAGTAGTTGGAGCATCACGAATGTCACTACTCAATGGTTACTCGGGCTATAATCAGATCTTGGTGCATGAAAAAGACCAAGACAAAACTACCTTCACAACACCTTGGGGAACTTTTCAATATGCCAAAATGCCATTTGGATTGAAGAATGCCGGAGCCACTTTCTAGCGAGCGATGGACATCGCTTTTGCTAATGAGAAGGATGTTTTCTTGGTTGTTTATTTAGATGATTTGACGGTATTTTCTGGTTCTGATGATGAACACTTGCACCACTTAAGGATTGTCTTTCAGAAATGTAGGAAGTTCGGGATTTCTCTCAACCCCAAGAAGAGTCTTTTTTCCATGGACGAGGGTAAACTCCTTGGTCATATCATTTCTAAAGATGGTATCTGCATTGATCCTTCAAGGGTGGAGGCAATTCAGCATATAGACTTTCCGTGCAACAAAAAGGAGATTCAGGATTTCAATGGTAAGATGAATTTCTTACGCAGATTTATACCCAATTTGGCTGAACATTTACGTGAAATGACTAATATGTTGAAAAAGGACAACACTGTGAAATGGACCAAGGATGCCATGAAGTCATTCAATTTGGTAAATTTTTCTTTGACCACAGCCCCAGTCTTGATTAGTCCTGATTACACTCATGATTTCATTATATTTTCATTTGCATTCGAGCACACCATGGATACGGTCTTGATGAAAAAAGAGATTAGATTGAGAAACCCATTGCTTTTTTAAGTAGGACTATTTGAGATGCTGCCTTGCAGTATAATATCATTGAAAAACAAGCGCTGGCTCTCATAAAAGCATTGAAGGATTTCAAAGTGTACATTCTGCATTTGCATACCACAACATATGTTCCTAATGTAGCAGTAAAGGATGTTCTGATGCAGACTGATCCAGAGGGAAGAAGAGGTAAGTGGATAGTAGCAATGTTGGAATATGATCTGGATATTAAACCCACTAAACTGATTAAGGGACAAGGCTTAGCAAAACTGATGGCAAAATCAAATCTGCATGCTCTGGACATAAATCTCATTGCAACAATGTCAGAGGATGAAGATGGTGGCTCGCTCATTCAAGTCTCAGAAATGTTTCTCCAATCACCATGGTATTCTGATATAGTTTATGTTCTTCAACATCTTTTGCCACCTCCTGGAATGTCAAGAAGCAAAGGTAGATCACTAAAACTCAAATCAGCAAAATTCTGCATTTTAAATAGTTCTCTTTATTGGAAAGATCCGGGAGGGGTTCTTCTTAATTGTTTGGTTGAAGACAAAGCTCAGCAGGTGATGCATGATTTTCATAGAGGTGATTGTGGCGGTCATTTGTTTTGGAAAACAACAGCTAACAAAGTGTTGAGAGCAGGATATTATTGGCCAACTTTATTTTCAGATTTGTATAAGACAATGATGAGCTGCCATGAATGCCAAGTTTTTCAAGGAAAAAGGAAGTTTTTTCCTCTTCCTTTGAAACCAGTTGAACTAAATGAACCTTTCCAGCCATGGGGACTTGATTTCATAGGGGAAATCCATCCTATATCGTCAACACAACACCGATGGATCTTGATAGCTACCGATTACTTTACCAAGTGGATTAATGCCATTCCGACAAGGCAAGCCACTGATACAGTAATTATCCAATTTTTAGAATCTAATATCTTGTCTCATTTTGGTTTCCCTCACAAGATCATAACAGATAATGCAACACTGTTTAAGTCCAAGAAGACGGTGGAGTTTTGCAACAAGTACAATATTACATTGGGTCATTCCACAACATACTACCTGTAGGGCAATGGATTGGCCAAGCCATCGAATAAGTCCTTGGTGAATATAATCAAGAAAATGTTGGAGGAAAATAAGAAGAATTGGCATTGAAAGCTTGTTAATGCCTTGTGGGCTGATAGAGTGAGTAGCAAGAAATCCATAGGTATGTCACCTTTTGAGTTGGTTTATGGTACTGATACAATATTTCCTACATCATTTGCAGTCCTGGTCATGAGAATACTACAGTAAGCTGGAAGCGAAGAGGATGATATTCAACATAGAATTAATCAAATGATTCACCTTCAGCAAACAAGAGAAGAGGTTTCCCAAAACACTTTTCGGTTGCAAGAAAAGATAAAGAAGATCTATGACTGCAAAACCAAAGCAGAAAAGTTTCAGTTGGAGGATGTAGTGCTGTTGTGGGATCCAAGAAATGAGGAAAAGGGAAAGCATGGTAAGTTTGACAATCTATGGAAAGGACCATACAAAATATCAGCCTATCAAGGACAAAATGTCTTTTTGTTAAAGGAAATGGATGGTCAGGATTGTTCAAGAGGGCCAGTGAATGGTAGGCTCTTGAAGCATTACTACTTTTGAGGTTGTTTCCTGAAGTTACTACACCTTCATTGTATATACCAATTTCAGTTTCCTTGCAAGTTTTCAAGTACACTGTCATTTGAGCTTGGGGCCCGAAGTGAAGGCTATAAAGTTTAAATGATTAGTGTCAAGTTTGGTCGAGCTGATTTATAGTCAAGTTTTGAGTTAGTTTGGTTGAGAGTCAGTGTTCAGTTGTATTGAGTCATTTTTCACATTTTTTGGTTTTGACCGTATTGCCCAATGGATGAGGCACTTGGTCTATAGTGTTCTTGACACCTCCAAGGAGCTGCCATCCCCAATAAGGCCAATGTTAGTGTCAGTATCTGCATACTTCCATCAGGGATCAAAATTCACTCTTTCCATTTTCATTTTAGGGGTCCCATACTGAAAATTTTGCATCATTCCATTAGGTCATGATATACTGATCCACTGATGGTTGTTTTCTCTTTAGAAAATCTAAATTTTTCCCTCATAGAGTATACTTGCTGATCCTTCTTCAGATTGTCTTCAGTTATGGTTTCATAATCAATCTGCAGTCATGATTTCATTAGGTCATAGGGCATGATTTCATTAGGTCTTAGGGTTTCACCACCAAGGTCAAAAGTTTGATGTTAAAAGGTAAATAAAGGTCAGCAAGGGTATGAGGATGACTAATAAAACAAGCATGATGATTTGTAAGTCATAAGCTACTGAGTTATTATTTTTTTTAACCTAATGTATTTTTCACCTCAAAAGCATGTTTTTGAGGTGAAAACAGAGTATTTTAAGTTTATTTGTATTTCATATGTAATTTTAAGTTCCTATATGTAATAATGGATCTCAGTTGCACTAAAGCATTTCTCCTTGCTGCAAGACAAACAAACACTGCAAAATTCAAGTCAAATTGAGCATTCATCCACCTGTCAAAAAAGGAAAGGGTCAGAAAATCAAGAGCAATTAAATGAAAAGGTGAAAGTGACAAAAAAAATTAGCGAAGGGGGTTTAAGGAGCTAAAGATTAAATTCAAGGGTGTATATATATCTTCTTGCCTCATATCTTCTTTATTTCCCTTTCACCCTGCATTCAACAAACCCCAACAATGTTTTTTACAGTTTGAGGTCAAATCAACAAAAACAATGGAGGTGCTGCACGTTTCCTCTTGGTGTTGCGCACTCCCTTCAGGCGCTGCGCACTCCGCAGAAGCGCTGCGCACTTCCTTTGGGAAGTTTTGCCTGTATTTGTTCTTCAGCGTTCCTAATACCTCCTCAGCCTCAAAACAAGTAAGTATCCTCTTCAAAACATCATTTTCCCTCTCCTCAAAGTTATTTCCTCAATGTTTGAAGAATGAAATCAAGATTGGTGTTAGTCTCACATTCAAAACCCTAGTTTTTCTCCTAAACCCTGATTTTTGCAAGCAAGCTTCCCATTTCCCAAAAATACCTGATCAATACCCTATATCCCCTTTCAGAGACCTCTATCCCTACACCCATCAGACTCCCATCTACCTTTCCCTTTCTTTTTCCTTCCTAAACACTTGCATTCCCCTACCATTTACTTAGGGTTTCATAACAAAGACACCATGGCTGATGAAGGATATAGGCCACACAGTGAAGAAGAGGGATCAGACGGAGAGGGAAACATAGAGCAGAAAAGGCCACATAAAGGAGGGAAACTCCACAGGTTTGAGCCTACGGATATCAAAGAGCTCCTAGCTTCTCCTATGACAATGACATCCTTCAAATGGTTAGGGTGTTTAGAGTTTTGTGAGCAGGTCCAAGAAGTCTAGTACCACTCTGAGTTAACTAGGCTTTTCATAACCAAAATTCAAGATAAACAAGTCACTCTTGCAAGCATAACCTTCACATTGTCTACTGCCATCATATCAACTGCCACCGGGATCGGAAGTTGGGGAAAAATGGTTCAAGCAGGGTGAAATAGAAGCACATTTTTATGAACCCTACATCAAACACAGTTACATAAGTGAAAGAAAAGGCTATTTCCCTTTCTCATACCTCCTTGACAGATATGCACCTATGATGAAGATTATAATGAAGTATTTTTCATGTGAGGGTAGGTTCTCTAGGGTCTATTCTTACCACATCCGGTTACTTATGCATTTCATTAGGCTTAAAATGCTCAATATACCCTACTATCCTTTCAGGAGTGGTGAGAAGATGGCTTACATTTCCCAAAGAAGAGAATACAAAGACAAATGAAAAGCTTATTGCACCATTCCCTCATAAAGATCATAGTTCTTTATCACCTTAAAGAACTTAACATTGCATGGAGTACATTTATAGCTAACCCCATTTTCACTCAAGTTTCCACTCAAAATGTTCAAGGCATTCCATCATCATCTCATCCACCATCACCCCCATTGTCACCATTCCATGGACAAAGAACAAAGTGATCAGGGTCAAAGCAACAAGCCTGGAGGGACTAATTTAGGTACTATGGTGCACACCTATCAGAGAGGAAATAGGCAAGTGTTTTCCCCACAGATTGTGGGAGGGGCTTGGTCTCTTCATCAGCAAAGCAGGTATAGAAGGGAAAGGAAAAAATGGTTGAAACAGAATGCAAAAATAGGAAGAAGGCTCCCATGAAACTGCGTAAGATTTTGACTTAGTGGACTTAGATGAGAAAGATGAAAAGGAAAACACCAAAATGATCCTCAAAGAGCAAGAAGCATTGATAGGTGAGTTGCAGGTGAATCTACAAAGAGAAAAATACATTATATCTTATTATGAACAAGACAATAGGTAAATGAAGACCAAGCATGAGCTTATGGAAGTTCAGCTCATCAAAGCTAAAAGGGAAGCTGAAAAGACTAAAGTCCAACTTGAGGAAGCCTATGGTGACTATGGTGAGCCCATGGAGGAAAAAATGCCTAGGAGGAGGCCTAGGACTAGAGGCCTAAAGCGAGCTTTGGAGCTTGAAAGAGAAAAAGAAGCTCAACTTGCCAACCAACTCACCTTAAATGAACAATTTGGCATAATGATGAATGAGAACAGGGAATATTGGCTTGAGAGGGCTAACACTCATCTTGAGGACCTGTTAGCTAAAGCTAATAGAGATACAGAGGTTCAAAGAATAATGGCCAAATACTATGCCATGAGAAACAAAATTTCTAGAGCCAAGCTCAAAAGGGCTCATGCAAAAATTGAGGCCTTAACTCATTAGAAGGAGAAGGACAAGCTTGAACTATTGGTGGAGGATTCACTCCATACTTAGTCACCTTTAGCATCAGCTGTGTCAACCATTTTTGAAGACCCTGAACTTAGTTTTTTGATTTTTGCATTTCTTGTTTTCTTCAGGTAATTTTTGTATCAGTCCCTTGGTCAAACACACAACACCTAGGGCAATGCGTACTTTTTTGGGGCATATTTTGGAGGAATGGCCACCACCATTGGATTTAGAAGACCATTTACACTTAAGAAAACCATGTTTCCAAATTTGAAAGTCAAAACTACTAGGTGGAAAAGGCAAAAAATCACCTAAAAATCATGTCTCTACCTATTTTCTGAGCCAGGCGCTGCGCATTTGAGAAGTCTTGGGAGATTGCAGTTTTGGAGGGGAAAATCAAGCTCAATTTGGAAACTAGGGGCATTTTTGTAAACTAGATAGGATAGTCTTTCCAATGAGATATCTTGAGCTAGATTTGGACACCAAGAAGGCAATCAAAACTCACCCTGAAGATGGCGCTGCACACTTCCTTCAGGCACTGCACATTTGACACCGGCGCTCCACACTTGACAGTCAACCAAATTTTTCACTGTTTCTCTCAAAAAATACTTTTCACCTGTGGAATTTTGATTTTTCGCTGATGTAATCCATAATGACGATGTAATTAAAGTGTATTTTTGTTACCTAGGGTAGATACATCAGATGAATGGCCTAAGTGGCATGTAATGAATCAGTGTGCTTCATATTAGGGATGTTTCAGTTTGACCACCCTAGTCTTTAGCTATCAGTTCAGTCTTTTGTGAAACTGTTCCTCCTCTCATGGATTCGACCCCTGAGGCTAGGATTAGTTGTTTTGAGGCCTATATCATTTATTTTCTCAATCATTTTATGGGTTGGACTCAGTGTGGATGCTCAGAGCTTGATTGTATATCTTTGTAAGCAGTTTGACAGGAAATTAATAAGAATCGCAGCTATTTTTATGGGATCCCCGTGGTATGGAGTTCTAGTACAGTTTCTTCTTCTGTGATTATATGTTTATATGTTTTATGTATGCCATCAATCATTTCACTGCTTCTAGTTGAATGTTTTCAAGTTTGATAGGTAGAATCCATTGCATTAGTGCTCTGCCTTGGGAAATCATTAACCATTCCATGTTTTCTGTAGTCCAAGAAGGATCCATGATTGTCACATGCCCTTCTTAGCTTCTCACTAGTCTTAAACATCTCACCTCATCAAGCCCTAGAGTGCTAAATCCTATGCCTACCTTGCCCCATAGAACACCCTGCATTTCTAACCTAATTTCCTAGACCTAAACTGCACAGCTCCTCCTAATCCGACAAAACCTCTACAAAATCGAATCAAAACTTTCGAGCTACTATACCTAGCCTAAAATACTTTGCCTGATCTAGTAATTTTGACTGATATCCTTACGGAGAGAGCCCTCTCCTGGCCTAGTAGGGCTAGCTACTTGGCTAAGCTTGATTTGTGGTTACCCTGGCATTGCCTCCCTTCAGCCTGAGGTCAATCTAGGTGATAACACATTGCATGCCAATTTTCGCATTAGATCTAACATCATATGATAATTCTTATGGTAAATTAACTGCATTTAGATTAAAATTTGCATATTTCATTTTTTTGTTGATTTTACAGCCTAACATTAAGCATGGGTGATCGTAAGACATCATAGAATCATCCTGCCCCATCAGTTTAGTCTTTGATATGTGCAAGTAACAGGTCTACGGTAACCAAGAGATTGTTGGTGTTCTCATGACCTCTTGTCCGAGTAGCTTTGCCCACTTTGTTGAGAGATCATGTCCTAGTTGGAGCCAGATGTTACCCACCACTTTGTGGGTGATATCCCTAGGAGAATTTTTTTCTCCATGATGGTCCTCAACCGGTAGGCACTAGCCGCTTGTAGCCACCAACTAGCTCATTGTTCCATTTCTCTACCACATAAGGCAACCATGTGGTCCCTCACCCATCTGTCATGATCATATGTTTGAAGGTGGGCTTCCCAAGCCTAAAGGTATGCCTTTTCATTTAGTAATTGAGTATTTTAGTTTACTTATCATGGGAACTATCGGGCATGGAATAATGGGGGGATTTGACATAAAGAATGGACTACGCTCGTGCTCCTGTCCCTTAGGTCTCTTTTTGGATTTTAACCTTGAACCCTAGTCATGTGGGATTTCTTTTATTGGCCTTTGGGTTTCTAGGGTGCTATTACATGGAAAAGCATGATCTTGGATGTGTGGTCCCATTCCCAATTTTACATATATAACCCCCATTCCACTCATTATAACCCTTTTCATTGCTTCCCCCACCTGGGTCCACATTCCTCTCCTAGGTCCACATAGGGTCAGCCACCCCCTCCCCTTGCCCACACCTTGGTTCGAGGTTGAAACAATGCCCCAAGATGTTGATGCAGTTGAAAAGAAAAGAAAAGGTATAATTGGCCACATGCAACAGGAAATTGTACCACAAAATGCAAAAGATGGTCGGGATAAAACATTTAGCATGTGGGAAAAATCCATTACATGAGCTCTACCCCTTCCATGGCCATCACCCTGGTTTCTAGAGGCCCTAGATGAGTCTCCTTTATCATTTAGGAACCCATCATTGTTCCAACCCTTGGTGGGCGATGCACTGCCCCACCTTAAAAGGGGTATCCACTACTATACTTTTTACATCATGCTTTTATTCCTTTGAGCCCCAAGTAGTTAACCAAGTAAATCATAAAAGGAAAAAGGAATTCAAATAAGGGTGGAAAAATCAAGGCCGATGTAACTCATGTACCATGATTTCTCCCTCCTACACATTATTTACCCAAATGTGGGATTTCCTTTTATTAGCTACCATTATGCCATGGCATGTGACCCAGGTTGTGCCCCTTTACCCCCTTCTTCATTCCATCAATGTATTACATGCCACCACCATTTGAAGGATGTACCATGAACATATCACCCCCTTTAGAAGAAGAAACCACCTAATAGGATGATTGGTTAACCCCCTTTGGAGCTTGGAGACATTAACACATACAAAATCCCATTATGGAAGGGCATTCCATTATGAAGTGCCCACTCGTTTTCCATGATTTGTAAATTCTTTTACTTGATTTCTTTAATGAATTGATATGTTGGAAGGTGCGGGGATGCATTGGATATTATGTAGGATTGCATATGGTCTCCATTTTGGGTTTGGTCTCCCTATATGGGATCCTAACCCTCCAGAGGGCTACATTGGCACATGTAGGGTGTGTGTAAATAGAAACAGGCCTCCACAATAGTGGGTACCATTCCATGGATTCCCATAGTCATTCAGAGATAACTTATGGTTCACCTATTGGATGAATAAGATGCACTTGGATCACCATGCCCAACCGACCCCACATCTACATTATGCACTTGGCAGATGATCCAGAATTTGTATGATGATGTGGCATCATTTATACTCTACCATACAAGCCTTTACAAATGATCTACAAGCACCTTTGATTTTTTTGGGGACCCATGAGGACACTTATGCGCCCCCACACCCACTTGGGAGTACCATAGGTTTACTACTCAGAGAACAAGGGGACACCCCCTTGTCCACTTCTTTTGGGAGTCCTATCTCACATTATGGCACCTATGGACTCCATTAGGCCTCCTCCAAGGCCCAACAACATGAATTATTGATCATTCGACCTCTTGAGACTCTTATTATTTTGATTTTTAGCTAGTTTGGTGGGCTTGTGTTATTTTTTCAAAGGGCTATATTAATCTTTTATTTGATAATTTCATTTCTCTGTTAACAAATTAAGTTAACCCCATAGAATCATAACATTATACAGATTTACATCATTATTCATCATCATATGCAATTATATAGAAAGAATAATAACATCATCATCATCAATGTGGCAGAACATAAAGAATAAGAGAAGGAAGGCATGCACACACGGAGAAACTAGGATTGGTCGGAGATGAGGGAAAAACCCACTATGGGGAAACCCTTGAAAATCTTCTTCTAATAGATTATCATCAAATGATTCAAAAAAATAGAGTGCAATGATCCATATCTTCACAACAATTAGAATATCCATGAAATGCATCTAAACATCAAAAATCTAATTCAGATAACTGTAATGTACTATCACCACCTATAGCCTGCTGCTGAACACTTTTGTCACTGAGCGAAATATTCAGAATATTGAAATCTCATATAGGAGTCCTGGTCACAGGGAGGAGGAGTTGTGTGAACAACTATGAAAATAGGTTCGCTTTTTATAAACTGCATGATAACGACTGTATCATCTCGGTCGCTTCCATACCATTATGTGCAAGTGACAGGGGACCAAACTAACCCAGACTCCCAGTCACTCTCATGAAGACTCTGTGCCAGTGACCAAGGACCCAAAGTCACTCTCATGACCACTGTGTGCCAACATCCAGAGACCCAAATGCTCAGTTCTGTGCCAACGAATTTGAATCAGAAAACCCTAGTTCAGTGCGAGCTTCATCCTGAAGTTTCAGACCCTTGAGAAAGCTTCCTCTATTAGACCTGTGCGAGCCAAGAAAAAATAGAAGAGGAGAAGAGAGCTTGATGTGTGTCCAAATGAGCTTGAGGTATCTTCTATTTATAGGCTTCCATGAGGGTCCACTTGACCTATCCATTGGTACATGTGCATAGGGCCAACCTGATCCAGAATATATGTATGAATAAAATAATTCATAACTCAACTTTTGCTTGTCCAAATGAGGTGATCTTTAGGTCAATTGTTGTCCTCTCTTTCATCACATCATGACATCAATCTTTCATCAAAGGTTCAATTCACATGATAGGAATATCAGAAAGGTGTGTCAACATACTTCAAATATCATGCACACAATATCACTTCTATCAAGTAAATCCATTAGGTTAAGGTATTCAATTTTACCATATACTATAATCACTATAAAAAGAATGGCCACGGTTAATAAGAGATCTAGAGTATCAAACTCATAGTTCTATCATCAAATTTACCATAGGACCAAGTCAAGTCATTCAAAAAAACTTTACCAAAACAAAAAGAGTGTCCACATACTTTCATCATACTTATCACAAGCATTATCAATATCAATGAAGTAATCTTCTATAAGAGATCCATCATGTCTTATGCATGTCAAGTGCCAAGAGTATCATTTACTAGATTCAAGGTACTAGCCTTCTTCACAGAATTAGGATCTCCAAGAACAATAGATATTAGCCAAGCAAAAAGTTATGCCACTATATCCAACATCAGCAATAAGTAGCCTCATAGAATCAAGAAGATCAACATGATCAAAATATTCAACACCAAGTGCATCATTTCATCATAGGAAACATAAATCCAAATCTCTTCCATATGCAAGCATGAGTCATTTGCGAAGGAGACATCCTCAACATATTATAAGGCTTACATAGTCATCCAATGTTATAGCTGAAACATAACATTGAAAAAATATACCTTTCATACCTTGTAGTGTTCAAATACATGTGCACCTTCTCATAGGCAGCTTGTAGTGCATCTCACCTTTTCATTAAGTGCCTCTTTACCGCTTTCTGAATCTAGCTTTTCTTTCTTACATCTCAAATGATCCTTGAGAGGTATCCACTTATCATATCTCATCAAGGAGGTTAGATACATCCATATACTCATATATACATGCAGGAAGTATAAGAATTGATCATAACAATAATCATAATAATCAGATCCATAAGTCTAAACAAGAGTAAATACATAAATAAGCATCATAAGTCAAGGAGTACTTTTCTTCAATGAGAGGTGATCCTCTTCCTCTTGAACCAACCTTCAATAGTCATCACTATCCATAGTCCACATAAGAATTTTGCCTCCAATCAACTTTATCAACATCTAGGTCATCAGGGCTTCATCAAATCTGTCCCAAGTGCTTGAGCATATTCACACAGACCATGCTAGATTTTAGTACATCAAATATCAAGCTATAAACTAGGGTTTCTTTCAAACCCTAAATATCAAATCCTTATGCACTAACTACCTAGGGTTTCCTTCATACCCTAGGATTCTTTTAGGTCTCTACCATCCTCTTCCAAATTCCATCCAAAGTGTCTCTGTGGGGGTGATCCCCATGGATTTGCTTCAACCCAACTCTGATACCATGTTAATTTTTCAAAGGGATATATTGTTATTTTCTTTCATAATTGCATTTATCTATTAACACATTAATTTCACCCCATACAATCATAAAGTTATACATATTTACATCATTATTCATCAGCATACACAACTATATAGAAAGAACAATAACATCATCATTGTCAATGCAACAAAGCATAAAGGAATAAGAGAATACAAACATGCACACATAGAGACAGTAGGATTGGTCGGAGATTATGGAAAAACCCACTATGGGGAAAACCCTTGCAAATATTCTTCCAATAGATTGGCATCAAATGATTCAGTAAAAGAGAGTACAATGATCCATATATTCACAACAACTAGAATATCCATGAAATGCATCTAAACATCAAAACTCTAATTCAGATAACTGTAATGTATTGTCACTGCTTGTAGCTTGTTGCCGAACACTTTTGTCATTGAGAGAAATCTTCAAAACACTGAAATCTCATATAGGAGTCCTAGTCACAGGGAGGAGGAGTTGTGAGAACAACTATGAAAGACAGGGTTGCTTTCTGTGAACTGCATGATAGTGATGGTGGTAGCTCGGTCGCTCCCATACCATTCCGTGTGAGTGATTGGGGACCAAACTAACGCAGATTCCTAGTCGCTCTCATGAAGACTTTGTGCCAGTGATAAAGGACCCAAATTATCTCTCATAAACACTATGTGCCAGTGTCCAGAGACCCAAATGCTCAGTTCCATGCCAACGACTTTGAATTAGAAAACCCTAGTTCAGTGCGAGCTTCATCCTGAAGTTTCAGACCCTTGAGCGAGCTTCCTTTGTCAGACTTGTGCGAGCCAAGACAAAATAGAAGAGGAGAAGAGATATTTATGTGTGTCCAAATGAGATTGAGGTCTCTTCTATTTATAGGCTTCCATGAGGGTCCACTTGACTTGTCCCTTGGTACAAGTGCATAGGACCGACCTAATCCAGAATATATATATATATATATATATATATATATATATATATATGAATAAAATAATTAATAACTCAACTCTCGCTTGTCCAAATGAGGTGATATTTAGGTCAGTTTTGATCCTATCAGAAAGAGGAATCTGATGCCATCATCATCCCCGTCAAATGTGTAGTCCAAAGTGGAATTTGACCGCAGTTGCATATTTTTAACAGCTTGTCACCAAAAGTTAGTTATCTTATACATTATTTTATTTTAGGGGCTCAATTAGGCCTCATTAGGAAAATAAAATTCATTTGGACATGTATAAATACAAGTTATGTGATTTAATTTGAGCATCATCATTTGGTTTGGACTTGTATCTCTTAATATATTTTCGTTATTCTTCTTGGTGGATGAAATTTTGGAGCATGAAATGAATTTTGTTGTTTGGATATATTCTCTTGTCTTGGAGCTTCTTGTTTGGAAAAATATTGGCGGTTGGATATATTCTCTTACATGTAATTACAATTTAATTATGTTCTTTCTTTTACTTTATCACATGCATTGATGATGAAATTTTCGCTATACTAGGGATAATTTGCTACATCCATTTATGCGAAGTTGTGGAAATTATGTTTCTAGATAGTGCTTCTTCATGTATGGGCCATGTATGCTAAATGAATGTTCCTAGGAATGTTCCATTGGCGAACTTATCTCAATAAGCCATCCAATATTGTAAAACGAAGTATAAATCTTTCAAAGCTACTCTCCTTTTACCTAATGGTAAGCGAAGTTGTCTTTGAGGTCTCCTTGACCTAGAAAACAAAGTCCATAATCATTATTCGCTTGACTCCAATCTTCCCAAAGGATTAGGCATTGGTCTACCATAAGGTGATCACCTTAAACCTATATTTTCATTCACCTTTTTCCATTTTCTAGGCCTAGTCCCATTAGGTCTCCTAGGGCATCACATTTCTTGTAAAGCACTCACCCAAAAATTCGATCTCTTGGGTCCTACTGCGCTGGTGTGTCTCCTAGGCCTCCTCCAAATTTGAGAGAATTCTGATGGTGGGATTGTCATACATCCGAAGCCCTAGCCCCGTGATTGAATGTTTACCTTGGTATCCTTAGGCTAGTAGGCTCATTGGGATCATCATATTTCCTTTATTAGAAATTATTGATCAGTTTCTCTTCCCTAGTTGGGTCAAGTACATTGTTGGTTGCCAAATCCCATTACCTTGACCTATCCAGGGGTCCACTTGGTCCCATGTGGTCTCATTCCCTATCAATATTGATTCTTCAAAAACCACTTAGTTAACCAAGTTCCAAGAGGATTTTATGGATTAGGAAGCTCCTTTACAAGTCATATTATTTAAACCTATCCCTCAAATACTCATCAATCCCTCCTAGAGAACCCTACACATTATTTAAAAAGCAAGTGAGCCCTAAGTTTGAATTTATCTTGGGAAAGGGTTATTGGAATCACCTCCTATCCATTTAATTTATCTACCCTTCATAGGTGATTCTCTATGTCTACCGGGTCTCTTATGATCAATGAAAGTCCGTAAAGAGTAGGGAGATTTAACTATGGTGATAGTGGGATATAGCTCTATTGTTGCTCTTAACCTAGGAAGTGACCCTCTAAGACCCCTACTAGTTTGAGTAGTAAAACGTACCATTCAAGATAAATTCACAATCATAACTTAAAAATATTCACAACTTCATTAGACTCGTGCTAACAAAAGAA
Organism: Pinus tabuliformis; assembly: GCA_031772625.1. Taxonomy (NCBI): domain Eukaryota; kingdom Viridiplantae; phylum Streptophyta; class Pinopsida; order Pinales; family Pinaceae; genus Pinus; species Pinus tabuliformis. The sequence goes on along the minus strand of CM062818.1, from coordinate 2,022,297,875 downwards.
AAACACTTCATAAATGATCACACATTGAAGGAAAAAAATTGCAATATCCCAAAACTGGAATCAAAACTAGCTTGTATTCTACAATTCCAGAGAGATTTATTCATAACAAATGATGACGCCTTTCAGACTCTGAACCCTTTCCAATTGCTAGTTCTACAATTTTATTTATCACTCTTAGACTCATTGGCTAACTATCTAATTAGTTGTAAAAACAAACTTTTCAAGCATTTACCAAAATTATTTCCTTTTGAGAAAGGTTAAAGTACAAAGCAATATATTATATATATTAAATATACATAATATTGAAATATTTTTTTTTGAAACGAATGACCCCTTTTACAAAATTTACAAAATTATTTCGGGCTCTTTTAATAGTGGAATATAAATAATAATGAATGATGGATAATGCATGGTATTGACAACCAAACTAGATCCATCTTAACCCCAGATCTATCAAACACCGAGAGGGATCAAATCTCTCAAGGTGCAAACCTCTTTTTTGAAAAGAGGTTTGCACCTTGAGAGATTTGATACCTCTCAACGCTTGATAGATCCGAGGTTAAGATGGATCTAGGTTGGTTATATAATACTATATAATATCTATATTTGTATATATGTTTCTCTTTCTTATTCCTTCTCTCTATCTCACCCCCCAAACATACACACACACTCTCTCCCTCCGTCTCCCTCTCCCTCCCTCTCTCTCCTTCTCTCCCCTCTCTCCCTCACTTTCTCTTCTTCTCTCCCTTTTCACTCCTCTCTCTCCACCTTTCTCCTTCCATGTATTTCTCCTTCCATCCCTCTCTCTCCCCTCCAACTCCCTCTCTCTCTCTCCTTCTCTCTCTCTTCCTTTCTCTCTCTCCCTTTCTCTCCTAGCTCCCTATATCTCCCCCCAATCACACACACACACACACTCTCTCTCTCTCTTCCCTCCAACTCATTCACTATCTCCCTCCCTGTATCCTCTCTCTCCCCTCCATATTTGTGTCTCCCTCTTTCTCTATTCCCCTTCTCTCCCTATCTCTATCATCTCCTCTTCTCTCTCTTCCATCCTCTCCTCTCTCAATCACTCTATCTCCATCTCTCCATTATCACTTCCTCTCTCTCTCTCCACCTCTATCCTCTTTGTATTTCATCTTTCCTCCCTCTCCCTCTCTCCCTCTCTCTTTCTCTTTCTCTTCCTTCCTCTTTATCTTTCTCCTCCTTCCTCTTTTTGCGTTTATCCTATCTCTCTTCCTTCCTCTCTATCCCTCTCTCCTTATTTCTCCCCCCTCCCATCTCTCAAGGTGAAAACCTATTTCTTGAAAAGAGGTTTGCACCTTGAGAGATTTGATCCCTCTTAGCGCTTGATAGATCCGAGGATAAGATGGATCTAGGTTGGTTATATAATACTATATAATATCTATATTTGTATATATGTGTCTCTTTCTTATTCCTTCTCTCTATCTCACTCCCTGAACATACACACAAACTCTCTCCCTCCCTCTCCCTCTCCCTCTCCCTCTGTCCTTCTCTCCCCTTTCTCCCTCACTTTCTCTCATTGTCTCCCTTGTTACTCCTCTCTCTCCACCTTTCTCCCTCCATGTATTTCTCCTTCTATCCCTCTCTCTCACATCCAACTCCCTCTATCTCTCTCTCCTTCTTTCTCTCTTCCTTTATATCTCTCCCTTTCTCTCCCACCTCCCTATATCTCCCCCCCCCCCAATCACACACATATACACACACACTCTCTCTCTTCCCTCCAACTCTTTCACTATCTCCCTCCCTGTCTCCTCTCTCTCCCCTCCATATTTGTGTCTCCCTCTCTCTCTCTCTATTCCCCTTCTCTCCCTATCTCTCACATCTCCTCTTCTCTCTCTTCCATCCTCTCCTCTCTCCATCGCTCTATCTCCATCTCTCCCTTATCACTTCCTCTCTCTCTCTCTCTCCACCTCTATCTCTTTGTATTTCATCTTTCCTCCCTCTCTCCTTCTTTCTCCCCCCTCCTATCTCTCTTCCTTCCTCCCTCGCCCCCCCACCCCCTTCCACCCCCCCATCACTCTATCTCTCTGCCCTCCAACTCTATCACTATCCCCCCCTCACCGGCGCCCCCCGGGTCACTTTTAAGTTTGATCCCATTATATTGTGTTTAAGAAAGTATCTAAATTAAAAATAACACATTTGGTTGTAAAATATTAAACCTATATTTTGGTTCAATCATGTTAAAGAAAATACAATAATAAAAAACTAAAAAGGATCATGCACTATTTTTTCTTGCTCTCATGGCTCAGATCCTTAGTCAAGATGGATCTATGTTAGTTCCTAATAATATTATTTATATCATATAAATTTCACATCTTTATATATAAAAGTATTCTTATTTTTAATTTTATTAAGACCTTGATTTAATTTCTATGGGAATATTTTTAGTAGTCATGAGGATAGATGGTTTAAATATATCTCAAAAGTAATTATAACCTTTTACCTCTTAGATTTGATGAAAAAACGTTATAAAAATAAATTAAAATAAAAAATTTATAAAATATTTTGATTGTGAAATAAGTTATGGTTTTTTGGCATGTGGTATTGATAAGCCATGGTATTGGCCTATGGTATTTTAACAAAGCCTATTTACAAGGTAATAATATTCATGGTAAAGTGGGGCTAAATATCCATGGTTAAGAATCTTGTCATATTGTTATAAAATATTTTGATTGTGAAATAAGTTATTATTTTTGGGCATGTGGTATTGATAAGCCATGGTATTGCAACAAAGCCTATTCACAAGTTAATAATATCCATGGTAAAGTGGCGGTGAATATCCATGGTTAGAATCTTGTCATATTGTTATAAAATATTTTGATTGTGAAATAAGTTTATGTTTTTTGGGCATGAGGTATTAATAAGCTATGGTATTGTAACAAAGTTTATTTTCAAGTTAATAATATCCATGACAAAGTGGGATGCATATCCATGGTAAAGAATATTGTCATATTGTTATAAAATATTTTGATTGTGAAATAAGTTATGGTTTTTGGGCATGTGGTATTGGTAAGCCATGATATTGGCCCATGGTATTGCAAGAAAGCTTATTCATAAGTCAATGACAAAATCAAAATATAACAAATTGAATTTTATTATTTTTATTACTTTAACTTTTTATTATTATTTGAGCCAACATTTAAATCTTCACATTGATTATACTCGGATTTATATTAATTTTTAATTTTATTTATTACTTTTAACTTTTTGTTTATTACTCTTAATTTTTTATATTTAATTGAGCCAACATTTAAATGTTTATACTCATCATCCTTGACACTGGGGTTTATATTACTTTTAAATTTTTATTATTAATTGACTCAACATTTAAATGTTTACACGCATCCCTGATATCGTTTTAACTTTATATTATTTTTTAATTGAGCCGAAATTTAAAATTGTTTACATACTTATATTACACCTACACATCTATCCTATACTAGGCTATAGAGTGCTCTCTCCACAATAAGATAGTAGGAAATTTTGATAGCACATGGAATTGACAAGGAAGTCATGTGATAAATGAAATGAAATGATAGTTTAACATCCACGAGACTAAAAAATAGTCTTTGGGACCATTAGTTTCCTGCTTTTCACCTTTTTCTTCAATCATTTTATTATTCAAATTGATGATGAGTTTTCCCAACCTTCCAACAATCCCATCGCTGAAAAGAGACTGCCAAGAAACCGATGCTAACATATTCCCATAACGTTCTCTGATGTCTTTGAATGCATCACATTCCAAAATGCAATGTTTTTCCAAGTCCACTACCTCAGATGTGCAAAATGTACACACCTGTTCTTCCCAAGCTTCTTTAGGCCTTTTCCACCGTCCTGTTGCGCACCGAAGTTTATGCGAGTTGGTTCTTAATTGAGCAATAAGAAAATTTTCCCTCCATGAAATACTAGATCCAATGAAATTTTGTTGTTGTAGATCACATGTAGGGTTGAATTCCTGAATATAATACTTCTTCTTTCTACCCAAACCTTTTCGCCATACTTGTTTACATAACTTATCCATAACAAAATTCTTTAGCTCCTTGCTATTGTGGGACATACATTGAGGTATATATTCCATTTTTTCATCCATGTGTAGTTTTGTTTCATCCATGTTTTCTTTCTTTTACTCATGCCTTCATTGAAGATAATATTAGGCCATCTACCTACTGCTATTTGCTCAATTCTCTTTATATATCTTATGAGCCACACCATAGCAATTGCATGTTTCACTCAACATTATCTCATGGGGTACCGATCTTTTTATTTTGAACTTGCTCATGATCAAGCGTTTTTGGATTTTCTCAATTTGTTTCCATTTTGAGAAGGGGGTGCTGCTAGCCCACAAATCACACCCGTATAGCATCACTAGACAAACTAGGAGAACAAAAAGTACTTTAATTATTTTCCAATCCCATAAATCTACCTCTCTACATTTGTTTTGAAGAGCATATAATGCTTTCCACCCTCCTAAAATTCTCTTCTTTCTGTAGCCCTCCCAATTAAGTTTGTTATTGAAATCAATATTGAGGTACTTGTACTCATTTACTTCTTCAAGATTGTTGTTTTCAAAGAAGAACATATGTTGGATTTGCTTCCTTTTATTAGAGAAAATCATTATTTTAGTCTTGCTAGTATTGACTTGCATCCCCACTTCTCTACAAAAATGATAAAGGGCATATAGGTGCGTTTGCAATCCATGGGTCGATTTAGAAATCAATACAAGATCATCAGCATATAAAAGAAGCTTTATCACAAAATCCCCCAACCGAACACCATCTCCACCTTGCAGATTTAACCACTCTTCCAGTTTATCAATATATAAACCAAAAAGAGTAGGGGATAAAGAGCAACTTTGCTTGACTCCAATGTCACTTCTAAGGCTTTATGAAATACCTGCTGAGGTTCTAATTTTGACTTTCACCTCTTCATAAATTCTATGGACAATGACTCTATAATGCAAAGGAAATTCAAGTTCTTTCATTCTACGCCACAACTTATCTCTATGGACCATGTCAAATGCCTTTTTGAAGTCAACAAAGAAACATAATACTTCTTCTTTGTCGTCCCAAACCTTTTCAATGATGTGTCTCAACGTGATACCATGATCGAATGTAGAATGCTTCAACCTAAAAACCGCTTGTCCTCTTGCCCTCTTTTCTTTTACTTCTGCCCACTTACTCTATTTTCTACCATGTTGCCGAAAATATTTGCAAACAAAGGATTGATGATAATCGTTCTATATTTGGAAGGATTATTAATGTCTGCACTTTTGAAAAGGGGTATTTGTAGGCTAATTTTCTAGTCTCTTGGGAATCCTTGCTGAATGATGTTGTTGAATATTTCCATGATGTGCGACAAGAGTGTTCATTCCCCATTTTAGATACTCTACTTAAAGTAAAACCCAGTCCTTTGCCTTTCCTATTTTCAACTTCTTAATTCCAATATCCACCTCTTGTAATGTGAAGAGCTTTGTAGTTGTGGTGATCCTGGGGGAGGCTCTGCCTCTGATTCTTTCTTATAGAGTTGTCTTGCATATTCAAACCATTGATTGGCTACAATATTATTTTTTATTTGCTTCTTCCTTGGTTGAAGTTCCCGCTAGAAAAGATTTGGGTTATTCTTGCTTAGATATATTAACTCTTCTCACCTTGTTTGCATGAATTCATCTTTTTTCATTTTTAGTATTTGCTTATATAACCTTACATTCATCTTATCCTTGATTTCCTTTTTCAAGGTTCTCCTTTCCATTTTGCATTCCTCATCAAACCAAGTATTTACATGAAAACAATTTGATTCTGATTTCCTATTTTTTTTTCTCTTTTGCACTTCTCAAGTGCACTTTGAATTATATTTGTTAACTCATGACTTTTGAAGATTTTGAAACCAATTTTATCCTTCTGGATTAATCTCTCTAACATTGTCTTGAAGATAGTACAATTTTCTTGTGTTAGAAGAATTTTTCCCCTTGATAGTGATTACCAAAATCATTGGCTCTTCCTCCAATTCTTCCTTTCTTCTAACCATTATAACTTTATATAAATTGGGTTATGTTATGATTTTAAGTCCCAAATATGCTCTCCAATCTTATCTTTGTCTATATTTTCTATCAAGCTTTGTGAACACATCACATAGTCAACGACACTCGCCCCATTTTATGTGTTGCAAGTGAATTTCTTAGACCTTTTCCATCTATCTAGACCATTGCAAATAATTAAGTTTAAAGCACCATGTAGTGTAAGAAAATCCTCTCCAAAATGATTGCTAACTTTGTCATCTTATAAACACCTCACCCATTGGGGATTCTCCTCTTCAATGAGCCAAATAGGATTGTAATTCTTTTTGTAACAAATAATACTAGCTTGATGATTTGTTGTTCTAGCATTGAAATCTACCACTAAAATAACTTCTCCCTGCTGAGATTATGCGATAATATCTTGCTTTAAAGCTGCATATGGATCCTTTCTGTCTAACCCCTTATTTTTGTAAGCTTTGAGATTTAAGGGGAAAAATAAAATGCTGCAATTCTTATATGATTCTCATCTTATAATATTTTGAACCATAAATATTATTTATTTGCATCTTCTTTAATTAATTGAATGTGACAAACTTCTTTTTCTTTCACTAAAACTAGTATCCCCCATACCCTTTTCCATTTTCTACTACCTTGTTCCAAACTACTAACTTCAAATAACCATCAAACACATGATTTTTGCAACCATCATGTTCATGAGTTTCTGTGAGACAAATTATGTCTCTACCTTTCGCAATAGGCCCTAACCTAGGTCCCCTCCTCCAAGGGTAACCTCTACAATTCCAACAAACTAAACTTAGGTAGACCTGGGTAGGATTTGACTACCATGCAATTTGGCACATAAGACTCAAATTTGAGCCTTCGCCCCTTTTCATCCATGTTGATCTTGTTGTTTTCCTCCCTATTATCAAATTCTATGTTTTTTATTTACTGCCAGCTTGCTGCTCTATTTTTCCCAGAGGCCCAAACACTACAATAACTGCTTTACCTTTTTACAACCATGCCTTTTTCCCTTCATTTCTTATTGCTCTAATTTTCTCCACTTTATCCCTTCTCTCCTCTTGTTGTATGCTGCTTAAATCTTCATCTAAGAAGAAGTGTGAGCCTTTCAAGAGGTTCTTTTTGCCCAAGAGCTGGTGTTTGTCTTGCACGCTTTCCATGGTGACTTTTATGGGTTGATGTCTCCCTTCACATATCTTCCGCACCCTCCTTTCTTGGAAACTTTTCCCTTTCCAATGTAGTTTCTCTTTCAAAAAGTCTCTTGTCAAATTGAGAGTACTTTCATTCTTTCCATAATATCTTATTCCTCTGATAATAAAGTTTGTTTCCTTGTCCTTTCTTTCTTTGTTCTCTCTTTCCTGTGCTTGTGTTCTCTTTCCTGTGCTCTACGAGCACTTGCATCTTCTTCTTCTTCCTCTGTCCTTTTGCATCCATTAGCATCTTTAGCTCTAACTTTGATTTCTTTTGGACTGTCTTTCCTATTGTTATTTTTTTCCTTCTCTTTTGAAGGATCTGTTTGCCGAGATACTTGTATATCTACCTGAGTTGCTTTAGAAATGATCACATCCTTGTTTGTTGCTATTTATTCTTTCATGGTTTTCCACGTTGTCTTCATGCTTTTCCATTCTTGTTTTCTTGTCTCTAGAGCCTCTTGTAACATTGTTACATGTTCTTCTAAAATTATATTAACTTCAATTAAACATTTATTTGCAACTATGATCTATGAAATTTTGTAGTCCCTTTCCTGTTATTTGGCTCCAACCTTATCTTGGTCTTCATCAGTTCTTGGATATAGAAATCCGATGATCAAGTAAGAGGTATAGATGTGGGACTGTAAATGGTGGACTTTTATTTATTTTTGCTGCTCTTATTTATTTTATTTCTCTAGAACTATTTTCTTCTTGTTTATTCCTATTTAAGATGAGCAAGCCTATGCCTTAAAATGCCCCGATATTACTTTGCATTTACCCAAATCCACTTTCCTGTTTTTTCTATTAAAGCAATTTTGACTTGACCCAAATGATTTGTTTCCTCAAAAGCTAAGATTTTCTTACCATTTTTAACATTTACTATTGATTTTCTTTCCTTTTTAAGATGTAACAAAATGTAGATACTTGTTTGAAAACAAGTCGCAAGGACTCTTTAATAGATGAATAAAGAAAACCACGAGACTACTGCCCTTGAAATTTTGAAATATGTGATAGGTTGTGTGAGTATCAATGTGTACTCTAGTGCAATAGCTCTACTCTTTGTCTATGGTACACCAAGACTAGGTAGTGGGCGAGCCCAATTGCCATCCCTATAGGTTATTTAATACACTTACACCATGTATGTATGGGACACTGACGCGACAGCTGCATGGACTCCCAATAGTTTTCCCGGTCGCTCCCTTCGAACTCATCACATGGTGGATATGATAGTACACCATACACATTCAATGCAACCTTTATATTCATTCAATGCAACCTTGGTGACCAAAATTTCAAAATTCAAATGTTATTTCCGCACCCAAGGTACCCATGAAATTTCTGAAACGAAGTGAAATGAACACACCACAGAGATTTCGAATATCTACATGGGTCTATCATCGCATCATGGTCTTCCAATGCTCTTCGGGTACTGGTTCCGCCATACAAGAGGTCGAGAGTTGGAGGTGCCACTCTCTCTGGTTTCCCGGATTGGATCATCCATTGACCACATAAAGAAAGGATTATTTGTGCACTCTTATATAAATGCATCTTCTGAATACGGAGTGATCTCGCCGATTCGCAACATCTGAGGAGCTTGCTTATATCGTCTTTCGTGCATCTGCAGAGGAAAATAATAGCACAACAGAGAAATCTTCAGGGACATAGAAGACTTCGGAGGCTTGAGAATCAAATAATTTCTCCTCAGATCCAGCGTTATAAATTTCGCAGGAATTTCTACTTAAAATATCAATTTCAGGCCTGTGAGATTATTTACTTGGAAGACAAGAGATCTACTGGTTCAACGCTTTGGACTATTTGGAGGTTGTTGTCGCGTAGATTGACACGACAACGCTCAGACCGGGGGCTGTCACTCTGATCCCCGATCCCTCCGTTTAAGCCTGTCTCCTACGGCTAAGGGGGGTAGTCCCTGTGAGATGATGACACCAACTGTCGACCAGTTGATTGGGAGACACGAGATACGATATAAAAAGGACTCGATGGATTTGATTAATTGAGCAGACCAGTGCCTTACGAGATTGTTATTACAATGATTACTTGTTAAATGATATAGAAACATCAATCGCAAACAGCAATCATTTGTCATCAGCTAAATCATATGATCAAAACGATATCCGGCAACTGAAAAACTTCGAAAAGATGAATGCTTAAAACCACCACGAGAATCGTAAACCATTAACCAGATATCAACTTCGCATCTCGACTTGAAAACTCAGATCTCAGCGTGAAAGATAATAATTCCCGAAAAATAATTGGATCTGACAAAGAATTTTTATTTTTTATTTATTATTATTATTATTATTATTATTTTTTTTTTTTTTGGACCCTAAAGTCTTCTTTTATTAACCAGAAACAGATTTACAAGAGAGCTTCTTCAGTATCAGACTCACAGATCCAATGAATTGAAATGACCACTTAAGACCCTATATAAAGGAAATGATCCCAACGGCTAGTTCGAATGATCCATGTAGAAATGATCTCGACCGTTGATGAGGATCAAGACATCTCTTGATCTCATCCGTCGATTTATTCACTTAAAATATTATTATTTTTAAAATTTTAAAATTTTTTATTATTTTTTATTTATTTCATTTTTAAATTTTTTTTTATTATTTATTATTTTTTTTTATTATTATTATTTTAAATTTTTTAAATTTCTTAATTTTTTATTATTTATTATTTTATTTCATTTTTTAAATGGATCATCGAACTAAGCCTTTAGAAACATCACCTAGGACCTAGGACTTAGGACTCACGAGGGGATTTAAAACATTTTCAACCCTCAAGATACATTTCATGATGACTTTTTACAATTTACATCTCAAGGGGACAAACCCACTTAATACAGACCCTCATAAATCACCCAGTTCTGCGACACAACTATAATCTAGCAGATTAACACACTAGGATTCTCCTAAAGTTCTAATGACAAAATCCATCCCGGCTTTGGGGTCAGGTTTGAAAGAAAACTCCGCCGATCCATGGATCGGTGAGACGAAAAACCTTCCGGGACATAGATTATCATAGAAAGTTAGGTCCACCTAGGCAATTTTACATACATGACTCTGATCTGCTTAGATTATTTACAATTCATACATGCAGACTGGGTTTACAATTGAAATGATCAAGCTACTGATGACTGCTGGATGGCACGGACACGCTGATCAGGTGCTGCCCCTTTTTGCCAAGAAAAGGGTGGTGTACTGCATGGGTAGTTGACCGGTACTGGTCAACAGAGGTCAGAGATTAATTTTGGATGACATTTTTCAGGTCTTGAGTTTGAAACTTTTTGGGTCAATTTAAAGGTCAGAAAAGATGTGAGAGAATTGTTTCAAAATGTGCCACATAACCTCCCGGCCCTTCCCAGACGGCCCAATTCGCGCCAAGAGAGGGAAACAATGGCTGGACATGAAAGTATTCTGCATGAAGTTGAATGCTTATGGATTTAGCGAAACTGTAAAGATTCCTGAATCTTTAACCCTACATTTCTTATCGCGCAGCAATGCTGTGGCCTTGGAGATCAACGAGCGCGGATTGCATTTGTCTTCTAGCGCATTTATCATGCTCCAGCGGAACCGAGTCGAAGAAAAATCGGAAGGAGAATTCATATATTTCGGCACAGGAATCATTCAGACGAGCGATAACCTCTGTTTTGAAGTGTATCTTTGGAACACTGGAGAAAAAACTGGAATTTGGTGAAGGTCTCATGCCTGAAACGACATGTACCATGGGTGCCACAGCCGGCTGGATTATTCGTCAAAATTGTCCTCGGACGCCATGTCCATCCTGACTGTAGATGTATACATCTCGGGTCAGATCTCTGGCTCCCCGATGATTTTAACTCAGACTCTGGAACTCCTTCCCAGAAGGAAACACGTCCACCATTGCATTTTGGAGGTTATTCCGGAGGGAAATGAGACTGAAGAAAGTTGCTCTGATTTCAGTGATACAAATCATGAATATGATGATTCTGAAAGTAGTTTCGTTGTGTCGAATAGTGGTTGTGACTGTGACTTTGATTGGGAGTCGAGAACAGAAGAACAGGAGGAGCTGGATGATTCTTGGATCGACTCTGGATTAAGGTTTGGTATTGGCATTGGTCTTGGGATGTGTCTTGGTGTGGGATTTTTAGTGAGGACTTACCAAGGAACTTCCAGGAATCTCAGGAAGCAAATTCTATGTAGATAAATTTTGCACAGTTTCGCTAAATCCAGGATAACTTGTTTGGACAAAATCGGAAGGCATTAACTCATAAATCGTCTCACCACAAAATCTACCCGTTTATTTTCATTTTCATAATATTTTTTGTATTGATTTATTTATTATTATTATTTGTATTCATTTATTTATTATTATTATAGTTGGGGTTAATTTACATATTAGTTGGAAGAAGATTGATTGCTCAAAATAAGCGTTTGATAAAACCATTGCTATTATTTTTTCTTCTCTCATATACAATTGGATTTTTTAAGAACTTGATTTTATTGTTTTATTTATAATTTTTTATTATTATATAATTATTTTAAATTTTAATATATTCTAAAGATAATTTTTTAATAAGTCTTTTAAAGATTCATTTAATTATATTTAATGAATGATTTACCACATATAAAATATTTAGTTTTTTTATTACTAAATATTTAACTTAATTAATGTTTCGCTAAAAAGCAAGTTCTCAATTCTATTTACTATTTCTTATTTTAATCACCTCAATGCTAATATAAAATGGTAAATTTAATTACCAATTGTAAAATACCATTTTAAATTATTCTTTTTAATTTGTTGCTTTTTAAATTTCATTTGCCCCAAGTTTATATACAAGTACTTAAAAGATCATGCACCATTACATTACCTTTTGAGGCATGAGTTTGACTAGCCTACACTTATTATAGTTATATTACACTTTTTATTTAAAGTTGGTTTATAACTTCACTTTCACCAAAAAGTTACAAATTATTAATACAATAAGTTTTATTCAATTTGGTTCATTCAATAATAGGCACATTCAAGGGTGGCTTTTAAAACGACGTAATAATACTTTAACACTTGGTTAATATTTCAATTTAGTCGACACAAAACAAAGCAAGGAACTACAACATTTAATATTTTTAAACCATCCATAACATGTATTGGTAACATCCAAGGAATTTTCCTTAAACTTTATTAGATGAAGAAGGCTATAATGTACAATAAAGGAGAATAGCCAATGACTTGTAACTCATTTATAAACTACAATTGCAAATGTACACTAGCATACAAAAACTATTAATCCAACCCCTTAAGAAATCATTGGCCTGCCTCCTTCAAGTGTTGTCTTCTTCTTCTCACTTAGCCATTGCAATTCATCATATTATTCCTAACCATGAATTTAGCACAAGTATGGAGTTCCTTCACAATAAATCTTGTGGATAATCTCTTTTTGTTATGTCGTAGCATTTTGGGGTGTCCTCATTTTATGTGGGACTTGTCATGCACTTGCAAGCCCTTTCATTATAAGATGGGCCAAGATGCCCACATAGCCAACTTGCTTCTCTTAATGACTTGTATGTTGGCCATCCATGTTAAACAAGTGAACCCAAGTCATCTTAACTGCACCCATTCAAACCATCCAAATATTCTCAAATCGACTAAATCTATCCATTTAACTCATCTTAGTCCATCGTTCAACTTGTCTTAGTCAACCCAAATGTCCCAACTCTATTCGATCTGTTTGAGTCCATATGACTACACCCAAACCAACTAAGTTCATCATATTATACCTAGATCCACATGAGTCTATTTGTTTGCGCCTAAGCGAACCTAGCAATGCATCCAAGTGCATATTAGTGTATGTGCACTTAATAATTGTGTCTCTAGTGGACATGCACCCAATTAGTGTGTCCCATGATTACAATACATGAATACTTGTTCCTAAAGGCACTCTATCATCCATTGTGTTGAAATATGTAACTAGGTTGAGTCTTCTGATGATAAATGTAATCATGATTTTATGTATTTGATATAAAGTGAAAAAATAAATTTGTAATTGTCATTCTTGAGGCATAGGTTTCATGCTTAAGGGAAAATTATTTTATAGGTCAAGCACTCATTGAGTGCTTCTAGGGCTTGTCTTTGAGTCAACAAGTGATAAGAGTCATTGTCATGTATAGAAGACCCTTTTGGGCATGTTACATATTGTAAAGAAAATTTTATTTGAGTCAAATTAGAGTCAAAGATCCTCCAAGACCTTGTCACGGTGCCTCAAGCAAGTCATCCTTCTTGAAATATCAAGTTGGCCTTAAGGAAGCAATTCATACCCTTGGAAATCCTATATATAGGAAGGAACTTGACCTCATCTGGACACACAAAAAGAAAGTTCGATCTCCTCAAGAAGAAGCTAGAAAATGACAAAAATCAAAGATAAGAAGAAGAAAAGAAAGATCAATTTTTTTGGATCTCTCTCTATCTCTCACTCTTGTGTTAGGGTTTCTAATGTTGTTGGGTAGGTCGAAGTGTTGGAAATTTGTTGGGCAAGTTGAAGTGCTAGAAATTTGTTGGGCAAGTTGAAGTGGTGGAAAGTTGTTGGGCAAGTCAAAATTGCTAGAAAGTTGTTGGGGTCAAAGTTGTAGAAGAAACTGTTAGGTTGAAGTTGCTAAAGAAACAGTTGGGTCGAATTTGCAGAAGAAATTGTTAGGTTGAAATTGCAGAAGAAATTGTTGGGTCGAAGTTACAGAAGAAACTATTAGGTTGAAGTTGCAGAGGAAATGATTGGGTCAAATTTGCAGAAGAAACTGTAGGGTTGAAGTTGCAGAAGAAACTATTGGGTCAATGTTGCAGAAGAAACTATCGGGGTTGAATTTGTTGAAGAAGTTGTTGGGTTCAAATTTGCTGGAAATAAATCTCATCAAGGAGAAAGGTTGACTTGGCCTTGGAGGGGTCTTTGTCAAGGGTCTTAGGTCTTGGAACCCATCATTTGAAGATTCTATAAGAAGAGAATAATTCTTGTGGGTTTTCCTCTCAAGAGGAGAGGTTTTGGCCCTAGCTAGCAACCTACATTTTGTGTCCTCTTGTCTCTTTGATCTTAATTGTTTGGTAGTTGTTTGATGATAAGAAAAAACAATAATAATCAAGTAAAAAGACAACACAAACAATTATCAAAATAAGAGAAATATTTTAATCTAGTTGCCCTAGATTTCTCAACATTGTATCATAGCTATGGTGACAAGACAAGGAAAGGCAGCTTGAAGCAGGACCATTAAAAGGAATATCAAGAGAGTTCAAAGCATTGAAGAGGACATCAAAACATCAAGAATGGATTAATGACCGAGAAATCCTAGTTGAGTCCCTATCCTATTCTATAACATTACTAAGTCACCACCACCATGTATTTTTACCTCAAAGAAGATTTAATAGAGGGGATTCCCTCTTGTCTTAATTCACAAAGTTTTTTAGTGGTTTTACTCTTGATATTGGGGGTTTGTTGGGGAGAGGTTTTATGTCTCTCCCTTTCATCCCTATTTGAAGGGACCCATTAGTGCACCATCTCATGTGTTAGTGTTAGGCAGTTCCCTTTGACCCCTTCCAGCTCAGTGACTCATCACAAGTCGCCCCTTGACAATAACATGGTGGCACCACCTCCAAAAAGAATTCATATGTCATACATGGTTAGTATAAATTTGTCAGAAATATTTAAGCTTATTAATGACCCAATATCTTATGATATTACTTATTGTACAATGTCATCTAAGATCCCATCAATATTACTTAATCCCAAAGTGGTTTACGTGAAAAGTATAAAATATTAACCTAAAAATGAGACTTCCATGCTTAGTACGCTATGCATTAATCAAGACCATAATATTTACTCAAACTAAATTATTTTCAATGCAATTTATATAGGTATTTTAAGAATTACTAAGTGGGAGAAGATTAACAAGTTGGAAGTTGAAGACTCGGAACATATGGTACAATTTTCAGCAAAAGACTTAACATGGACAGAGATTAATGGGGACCAAGTTGCAGTTATTCCATATTGTCGACTTGATGATTTCATAAGTGGAGAGGAATCAAATGAAAGTGAACCCACTCAATTTCTTCTTAAGTATCATTGAAGTCAAAAAATAGAGGATATCAAACACACCTATTACTCAACATATCTAGAGTATGCTGTGTGAGTCTTTATATGCTTTTTCAAGATACGTATAATTTTTTCAATATGCATAAATATTATATCTAATTTGTAGTAATTTTTTTATGTATAGTTATTGGAGTTCATATGGTCCACAGTCGAAAAGGAGAATTAGAAGTGCATCCTCAGATCTAAAGACAAATTGCAATCGACATGAAAGTATTAAAGTTGGTTGCCAATGTCACTTCTTTGTGCAATGACTTCAAATTCGACCAGATGATGCTGTAATAATATATACTGCATGTAGGCATATTGATAAATCCAATGTTATTTGTCATGGGACAGATGCAATCAGTAGGCCCATGAGATTCAATTATGCACCACATTTAACAAGGGATATGCGATCTAGTGTCCAACATTTCATTAAAAGAGGTTTTAATGTTACAATGATATGGGACAAGTTCATCTCTGATGTGAAGGATGGATCTAGTGAGTTATACACAGGGATATCTCGAGATACATACATGACAAGACAAGATATATTAAACATTTACAATGATACCATAAGGCTAGAGTATGTTAAAGATCAAAGTGATCCAAATAGTGTAGAATGCTGGTATAAGGAACACCCAGAGAGTTTTTTCTTCTACCAAAAACAAGATCTTGTTGAAAATATCCCTTTTATCATAGGCATACAAACAAAGTGGATGTGTTCAATGATGCTGAAATACTCTCACAATAATATTATCTCAATGGATTCAACATTTAGTACAAATAAGTATGGGGTGAGTACATATTTATCCTAAATCTGATTCATTTATTTAACCTCATATTAATGCATGTATCTTATATAAATATAATTATGCACATTTTTTGTAATGCAGTATCAACTTTACACCTTAATGGTTTTCGACGAACATTACAATGGGGTTCCAGTAGCTTGGGTGATATCATCACACAATACTATAGCTGATATTTCTAAATGGATGTTGGCCTTATTTGAAATTGGAAACAAAGAGTGACCAGATTGGCATGTTCTTGCCTTCATAACAGATGATGCTATTGCCGAAATTGAAGCGTTAAGGTGATGTGTTTATTATTTTTATAAGAGGCTTAAAAAATATTGTTAATGTATAATGTCTCTAAAAATTATGTTATTCAAAGTCCTCAATCAAGTGTAAAGTATTATTATGTGTGTGGCATGTTCGTCGTGCATGGTTGAAGAATGTTGGAAACAAGGTCAAAGGAAGGGAAAACCAAATACGCATTTTTCATGGTTTAGGAGAAATCATGCACACGTGTAAAGATGATGAATCTGTGAAAAGGAATTTGAAAACTTATTTGAAGAATCCAGTGAACAAAAAAGGTTTTTGGAATATTTTAGAACTAGTTGGTTAGCCAACAACAAAATATGTAAGCTTCTTATTGGTGGTTTTAATGACTTTATTTTTCATGTCATATATATACTTATTAATACATAACTAATAAATTTATTTCTACAGATATGTGGGCAAAAGCATACATAAATTTTCCACATTCCAATCAAGATACGAACAGTGCAATTGAATATTACCATTGGTATATCAAGGAAAGGTACCTATGTGAGAAGAACAATGCCTGCGATAGAAGGGTTGATTGGTTAATCTATGTTTTGTTGAAAAAGGTTGCATTATATTACAATCATATGCACCGTTTAAAAGAAGCTGGTTTTGTATGACCCAGAAAAATCCAGGAACAGTTGAATTCATCCAAGTGTAGAGCTAAGAAAACACCAAATGAAGATTGTGTGCCTAATGAAAAGAGTAATGATTATTGGGCTCATAGCCAAAGTAAGGATACCCGTGACATTTGGTACAATGTCATATATAAGGGTTCTAATCTACACTTCTGCAATTGCAATTAGGCTCTGAATGGAAATATCTGTAAACATGTATTGAAAGTTGAGATGTTAGTGAGTAACACTATTTTGGGTGAAAATGTACCACCTGGTGTCACTAATCCCACTACAGAAAGGCCTAGAATTTTATTTGATTTGAATGAAACACCTATATTGGGCCTAGAAATCCAAACAGAGCTTTCGCCATGCTTTGATTCTCCTCCCAATCTGAATTATCATAATGAAACAAGCATTGATGATTTAGAGAATTTCTCATATAATGTTGAATCAACCAATGTACGACAAGATAGTGCATTCTCTGAAGATGATGAGATGAAACGTGTTAACTCATCAACTCATGAGAAATTGAGATCCATAATACCTACAAATTTGGAACAGGCATATGCATTGAACAACTTGGTAGACAAAGCATGTCAAGAATACAACAAAATGTTTTTCAATACTATAACTCCATCCAAGATCACTACCAAGAGAAAACATAGTTTCTTGAGTCCAGTAAATAAAAAGAGGCGATGTGGTCGCAAGTCAAAATCAGGGACATATAAACTACAATTTGAAAGGGTTGGACGAGTTCATGCAAGAAAAAAAAAGAATGGATGAACAATTGGAGTTATCTTCTCAAAAACAAAGAAATGTGGACCACGCACCTGAGATAATGCAAGATTCTATTATACCCAATATTGGTATGGAAATTTCATGCTATGCATTGTTTTACATTAAATGCGATATATTATCATGTTCAATACATTTGCATAACTATATGAACTTTTTTTATTGTTACAACTGAGGGACCCACATCTCACAACATTCCAAATTGTCGAATTCGTTTATTTGATGAACATGCTATTGAAAAAAGATCTAGCATTGGGAACACTGCTTCAGCCATTAACATCCCAATATCCTCCCCAAGGGTGCTTCCCCCTATTGTACAACCAATTAGGATGTATCATCGCCCACACCCACCACCTTTTTCCTTCATAAATTCTTCCATGCCTATAACCACCTCTGTAATACCTTCCCAATGCTCACCCCTACCCTTTAGTCATCCACCATTCTCATTTTTTCAATCATCCACCCTTAACATTCCAATTCCCCCCCCACCCCCCCAATGTTAATCCCTCGGCCTAAAGTAATTCCCACTATCATACAACCAGTGGGGGTGTATTGTCGCCCACACCCACTACCTTTTCCCTATTTCACTTCCACCATGCCTTTATCCAACACCCCTAAACCATGCCTATATCCGTCACCAAGTGCTCCACCATCTACCCAGGAAGGGCTGTCTTCTCCATTGCCTCAGATCCTCATGGTGAGAATGAGTATTTGATCAAAATATCATCATGAATTAATGAAATTGATTCTATGCCTTTCAATTTTTACAACTAATTGATTATTGTAATTTTTACAGAGATATCAATTTGGAAATCCACCTGAGAGTGCCAAGAGGGACGAGGGTGACGTATAGACCCATACTTTAGATCGATGATGATGTTGTTTTTCCATTATGTCATTTATGGGCATGAGATTCCATTATCTATGTTGGAAATGAAGTTCTATTTTGTAAAAAAGAAAAATGTATAGTTGGACCAATTTTGAATAAAAATACATAAATTTAGACTTGTGTTTATGACAACATCTTCATTGAATTTTAAATCCTTATGTGGATGCGATGTTATATTCTACCAATGTTACATTACTTTTGATGAATGTAGTTGTAATGGATTTTGCTTTTATTATTTACAAATTATAAAGTTTACAAGTTAAGTTACTTTTATATTTATATCTTATTTGATGTTGCATGCCTGGATGAACATATCATTACCATGGATCGACCGCTTGTTTTAATAAATTAGGAGAAGACATGAAATATAGGGCACAAAATGTATGTATAGAGGCTAGAGTTCTGCACAGCTTCCGCATATGCGCATATCTTCTGTAAATGCACAATTTTTTCCCGTATATGTGTTTTTTTGTTTTTTGTTTTTTTTTCGTATATGTGCATATACGAAAAATATGCAAATATACAAAAAATATGCAGATATACAAAAGTTTCACATATAAAAAGGATATAGGCATATACGGAAAATGTGCAAATATACAAAAGTTATGCGTATTTACGGAAGATTTGAACATATATAGAAGATATGTGTATTTACGAAAGAAGCATAAATTTTATATACGGAGGTAGCACAACTTTATATATGTGCATATTTTGTATCGCATATCTTCCATATGTTCACAACTTATATGTAAGTGCATATCTTCCGTATATGCACATAAACAGAAGATCCACATATATATGGAGGTTAAAGTTGAGTATATAAGAAGGTTGAAGTTATTCCCAACTTTTGTATATGTGCATATATGGAAGCTACGTATATATGGAAGTTGTGCATATCTTCTGTATATGCACAACTTCTGTATATGCGTATATCCTCTTTATATGTGAAACTTCCGTATATGAACATATACAAAATCCAAGTATATAAAGAAGCTGTGCACAACTTCTATAATATGCATACATAACAGTTCATATCTATGCTCAAATTCTCTACCTACACATATCTTTCGTATATACGCATATTCAGAAGATATGTACATATACTTGAAATGTATATATGAAAGCTACACATATACGGAAGATATGTGCATATATCATGTGCATGTGCAACTTCTGTATATACGCATGTCCTCCATATAGGCATATCTCACAGCCTCCATATGCGCATATCTTATGTGCCTATACTGAAAAAGTGCATATATGGAAGACATACACATATATGGAGGCTAGAGTTCTGCACAACTTCTGTATATGTGCATATCTTCCGTATATGCACATTTTTTTTATTTTTTATTTTTTATTTTATTTTATTTTTTTCCGTATATGTGTGTATCTTTTGTAAATGTGCATACCTTCTCTACAATGCACAACCTCTGTATATGCGTATACACAAAAGTTGTGCGCATATGGAAAATATGCATATATATTGGAGTTGTGTATATATGAAGGTTGCAGTTGTACATGTGTATGTGCATATACGAAAAATATGCGCATATACAAAAGCTTCACATATACGAAAGATATATGCATATACGGAAGTTGCGCATATATGGAAGATGTGCACATATACAGAAGTTATGCGTATTTATGGAAGATTTGAACATATATAGAAGATATGTGTATTTACGAAAGAAGCATAAATTTTATATACGGAGGTAGCACAACTTTATATATGTGCATATTTCATATCACATATCTTCCGTATGTGCACAACTTATATGTATGTGCATATCTTCCGTATATGCACATAAACAGAAGATCCACATATATATGGAGGTTAAAGTTGAGTATATAAGAAGGTTGAAGTTATTCTCAACTTTTGTATATGCGCATATATGGAAGCTACATATATACGGAAGTTGTGCATATCTTCTGTATATGCACAACTTTTGTATATGCGTATATCCTCTATATATGTGAAACTTCCATATATGCACATATACAAAAGCTAAGTATATAAAGAAGTTGTACAAAAATTCCATAATATGCATACACAACAATCCATATATATGCTCAACTTCTCTACCTGCACATATCTTCCGTATATGCATAACTTTTATATGTGTGCATATTCTCTCTATATGTGTATCTTACGTATATTCACATATCTTCTGTATATACACATATTCAGAAGATATGCAAATATATTTGAAACGTATATATGAAAGCTACACATATACAGAAGATATGTGCATATATCATGTGCATGTGCAACTTCTGTATATACACATATCTTCCATATAGGCATATCTGACAACCTCCATATGCGCATATCTTCCGTATATGCACATTTTTTTTCCGTATATGCAAATATTTTTTCTTCGTATATGTGCGTATCTTTTGTATATGTGCATACATTCGCTACAGTGCACAAACTCTATATATGTGTATACACAGAGGTTGTGCGCATATGGAAAATACACATATATATTGGAGTTGTGTATATATGAAGGTTGCAGTTGTACATGTGTATGTGCATATAAAAAAATATGTGCATATACAAAAGCTTCACATATACGAAAGATAAACATATATACGGAAGTTGCACATATACGGAAGATGTGCACATATACAGAAGTTATGCGTATTTACAGAAGATTTGAACATATATAGAAGATATGTGTATTTACGAAAGAAGCGTAAATTTTATATACCGAGGTAGCACAACTTTATATATGTGCATATTTCGTATCACATATCTTCCGTATGTGCATATCTTCCGTATATGCACATAAACAGAAGATCCACATATATATGGAGGTTAAAGTTGAGTATATAAGAAGGCTGAAGTTATTCTCAACTTTTGTATTTGAGCATATATGGAAGCTACGTATATACGGAAGTTGTGCATATCTTCTATATATGCATATATCCTCTATATATGTGAAACTTCCATATATGCACATACACAAAAGCTAAGTATATAAAGAAGTTGTGCAAAACTTCCATAATATGCATACACAACAGTCCATATATATGCTCAAATTCTCTACCTGCACATATCTTCTGTATATGCAGAACTTTTATATGTGTGCATATTCTCTCTATATGTGTATCTTACGTATATTCACATATCTTCCATATATATGAATATTCAAAAGATATGCACATATACTTAAAAGGTATATATGAAAGCTACACATATACGGAAGATATGTGCATATATCATGTGCATATTCAACTTCCATATATACGCATATCCTCCATATAGGCATATCTGAAAGCCTCCATATGTGCATATCTTATGTGCCTATACTGAAGAAGTGCATATACGGAAGACATGCACATATATGGAGGCTAGAGTTCTACACAACTTCTGTATATGCGCATATCTTCCGTATATGCGCATTTTTTTTCTTCTTCTGTATATGCAATTATTTTTTTATTTATTTTTTCCGTATATGTGCGTATCTTTTGTAAATGTGCATACCTTCTCTACAGTGCACAACCTCTGTATATGCGTATACACAGAAGTTGTGCGCATATGGAAAATACGCATATATATTGAAGTTGTGTATATATGAAGGTTGCAATTGTACATGTGTATGTGCATATACAAAAAATATGTGCATATACAAAAGCTTCACATATAGGAAAGATATATGCATATACGGAAGTTGCGCATATACGAAAGATGTGCACATATACAGAAGTTATGCGTATTTACAGAAGATTTGAACATATATAGAAGATATGTGTATTTACGAAAGAAGCATAAATTTTATATACGGAGGTAGCACAACTTTATATATGTGCATATTTCGTATCGCATATCTTCCGTATGTGCACAACTTATATGTATGTGCATATCTTCCGTATATGCACATAAACAAAAGATCCACATATATATGGAGGTTAAAGTTGAGTATATAAGAAGGTTGAAGTTATTCTCAACTTTTTTATATGCGCATATATGGAAGCTACGTATATATGGAAGTTGTACATATCTTCTGTATATGCACAACTTCTGTATATGTGTATATCCCTGAAACTTCCATATATGCACATATACAAAAGCTAAGTATATAAAGAAGTTGTGCAAAACTTCCATAATATGCATACAAAACAGTCCATATATATGCTCAACTTCTCTACCAGCACATATCTTCCATATATGCAGAACTTTTATATGTTTGCATATTCTCTCTATATGTGTATCTTACATATATTCACATATCTTCCATATATATGCATATTCAGAAGATATGCATATATACTTGAAACGTATATATGAAAGCTATACATATATGGAAGATATGTGCATATATCATGTGCATGTGCAACTTCCGTATATACGCATATCCTCCATATAGGCATATCTCACAGCCTCCATATGCACATATCTTATGTGCCTATACTGAAGAAGTGCATATATAGAAGACATGCACATATATGGAGGCTAGAGTTCTGCACAACTTCTGTATATGCGCATATCTTCCGTATATGCACATTTTTTTTATTTTTTATTTTATTCTTTTTATTTTTTCGTATATGCAATTTATATTTATATTTATTTATTTTTGTTTTTTTTCGTATATGTGCGTATCTTTTGTAAATGTGCATACCTTCTATACAATGCACAACCTCTGCATATGCGTATACACAAAATTTGTGCGCATATGGGAAATATGCATATATATATTGGAGTTGTGTATATATGAATGTTGCAATTGTATATGTGTATGTGCATATACAAAAAATATGCACATATACAAAAGCTTCACATATACGAAAGATATACGCATATACGGAAGTTGTGCATATATCAGAAGGTTCACCAATATAGTTTGTGGAATTCATAGGATAATGGTATGATGGCATAAGAGATGAAGCAAATCAAGGAGTTGAAGCTCTTTTCAATTAAGGGAGCTGTTGAAATAATCATAGATAACCTAAAGGTAAAACAGGTATGTATGCTTGTATTTTGAGAAGCATGATCAAAGGAAAGGAATCTCCTCCCATGAAAGTCGATGCCGTAAGGCATGTGTCGCACTAGATGAAATCAACATAATATGTCCTCATATGGAATATCAGGTGGTTGACAGCAACTAGAGGAACTTTGATTGGAAGTTCCTAGGAATGTCATGTGTGAAGAAAGAAATGAAGAGAGAATAGACTATGAAACCATGTAAGAAGGCAGCCAACACATTCCAAGAAGTGAAAGATTTGACTATGAAACATGAGACTGTGGGTTATGGCCCACCTATACAAATCGGAAGCCTTTACATTGTGGGTTTAAACAAAAAAACCCAACCAATCATCGAACAATGGAATAACACCGAACCTGCCAACGAACGTCGGTCCCACCTGAATGCACAAAGTCAGACTCCAAAAAAAATAAACTCGCATCCATACACTTCTCGAGTCCCCTCCTTTCGCAGAAATCTTATCAGATTAAATTTCCACCATCTTCTTACCTTTAATCCGACAGTTGATGTCTCCCCTGATCATCGCACATCGCAATCGCAATTTCTCCCAGCTAGGGTTCATTCACTCATGAATGATGTGATGTGATATTAATCCAACGGTCTGTGACCCTTCAACTAGCACGCGGATTACCAAACAACTCAACCCACATAGTTGACTGTGACGTAGGCGTTGAAATTGAGATCAACAGCTGTGATTGAGTGCGGGATTTCAGCCATGATCCAACTATTTGGACACTCCTATCCCTGGCGGTCTATTCCTTTGCCATTCTTCTTTCGCCTAAACGATCCTTATAACTCCCTCTGCGCTTGTTCGCTTATGATGGAATTCACTTTTCCACCTAGATTAACTCTGCCACACTTTGTTTAAACACTCACGACACTCATACAATAGTTAACGAGTTTTATCGTTGGATCGCCATCGATCCTTACAGTGATTGATGGTCGATCAATGAACCAATAACATGGGAATTAACTCAATAGCACATAAACACACAGACATACGAATTCCACATAACACACAGTTTATATTATACACAGTATAATTACAGTCTAAGGCATTTCAGCCTTAGTCACAAATTCTCCTCTCGACTACATTGAATCCACACTCTATTTACACAAATGTTTCCTGGCCCCCTCTATCTCTTCTCACACACACAGACTCTTTATAGAGAAATTACAAATTCGTGGATCATCTCAGATCCACGATTTCCTCTCACAAATCACCTAAATCTCTCAACACACATACATGGAAGATAATTACATTAAATTAAGTCTTCTCGAGACTTATCAATTCCATCAAATTAGCTTGTTTTTAACATAATTTTTCTCTCAGTTCACATGATTGTCCATGTCTCCTCCTCCATAGCTTTGACTTTGACTTTTGATTAAGGGTGGTCGGATTCTCTTGCATTAGTTTGAAAGAGCTAAAGTGCAAGATAAATGACATAAGCAAACAATTATAGTTGTTTAGCCCATATTAAAAAATTACAAGAAAAATGACGCAACCGTCTAACTAACAAGACATATATAAAATTATTTCTTCAACTAAGAATATCATCTGGTACTTAGAAGATTCCTAGACAATGAAAATTAAGATTATTTGAGATGAATATATTTCTTGCCTGAATTTCTATACTGAACTCCGACTATCTAATCACTCCTTCTTTTGGTAACTTGAGCTTAATGCACATCATCGTCGTGTATCTGTAGTTAATGGTCATCCTTCCTATAACTTGGACAAAGAAGAGGCAATATCTCAAAGTAACTAGGTAGTTGAATACACTTAAAATATAGACTAACTTCTATATATGTTCATCTTTTGTATATGTGCATAAACCGTATATGCGCAACTTCCATATATGCACATATCTTCCGTATATGCGTAACTTTCTTATATGTGTATATATTTTGTATATGCACATCTTTTATATATGTGCATCTACCGTATATGTGTAAATTCCATATACAGAAATTGCGCATATACGGAAATTGTGCATATACAGAAGATATGCACATATCTTCTGTATATGCACATATACGAATGTTGTGTATATACAGAAAAATTACTTGAACATCATGTATGAAATTAGTTGAATCACATATCCTTCTGTACTCTTTGTGCAATAACTCACTTTCAGTGCTACTTTGAGCATTAAGTCGCTTTCAGTGCTAGGGGCATTACTAAGAACATATGGTAAGAGAGGCCTATCTGAACTTACCACGGTTAGGGTTTTTTATGTTTATGATTTCTCATTGTTTCTTCATGGTCAAAAGGCCTTTGAACCTCATTATAACACAATTTAGGAAAGTGCATAGTTTCCACATCTCTTCTCAAAGATAAGCTACCACCATTTGAGCTAGCTTGTTTCATTCTGCATGCATATAGTTTCAACATTTTCCATTTATTAATTGAAGTTGAATTTCACTGTGTCTCTATGTTTTGGATTTAAATATGTATTTTCATTTTGTTCCCTTCATAAATTTGTATCATTCTTGGTGGTGGAAGGGACTATTTCATTTTTATTTAGGGACAAATGATGGTGGTGTTTTTGGGAATACATGCAATTATGCTCATCAATGTCAGTTTTCTCTCTGTGAACATGGTTTAAATGTTGGTTATCTATCTAAATTCTTATTTTTAAACACCTATGTTGATATTGTGAGAGTGTTAAATTTTTCTTTGAGAACTACTTAGTAATTTGTGTGCTGAGAAACTATTTTAATGAAGTATTTTCTATGACTTTGATTGGGAATTCTTCTTGAGGTTAAATAAGGGAGGTGTTAGTGAACTACTTTCATTTTCTTTTCCTTGGGAGTTATTGGTTTGGATGTGGGAATTCTCTTTCCCACCCTCGAGTTTGTGGTGAATGTCCTCTGGTACAATGATCTTCATATTTTTTTCAAGGTGTTTGTTGGTTGAAGGGGGGAATATGTCCTTGTTGTTTGGTTGTTTTTGGGTTTGGTGGGAATTTTTTAAATACAATGCATATATTGTGTGCTTTTTAGTTGTGTCTACTATGGTGAGGGTTTGAGTGGTCTTTGGTTTACTTTGGATTGCTTTCCAGTATAGTCTTTGTTGTTTTGGTTTCACTATGAAGTATCCTAATATTGGTGGTCAAGAGCGTAAAATAGTAAAGGTACAATCACAAAGTGACACCAACCCAACTTGTAGAGAAATTTGATGCTCTTCCGTTGGACATTTTTACCATCAAATTAAAACAAAATGATCACTTAGCCTCAACCTCAGGTGCATTGGATGATATCCAAAGATTGAATATAAGAGTAGCTAGACATGAAGATGAAAAGGATGCATTGAGAAGGAAGATTCAAGAGCTTAAAGAATAGTTCAAGAATATTACTCTCATCTTAAGTGATATTGCAAGGTCAAGCACTCCAAAAATTGTCAATTGGTTAGACTTGAATGAACCTCTCCAGGAATGCAACAATTTTAATCATGGAAGACTTTATAATCAATCAGTAGTGAAATGTGGTGTAAGTTCTACTTTTGTTGGGGAAATTTTGTAAAGTAAATAGCTACAAAACCCCTATTTTTGTTTCTTAGAAATATTCTCCTCAAGATAAAGTTATAATCCTCTTGGAAATGAGAGATTAGTTGGAAATTTTGGTTAACCAAATATGTAATACCTAATGTATTTGCTACAAACTAGGTGCAAACTTGAATATAATACAAATACTCATTTGGCTTAAAGAAAAAAGAAAAATATCATCGGATTGTTCCATAGTATGATAATATAGTTCTTATTTGTTAAAATTGGCAACTAGGGCCAAAATTCATGTGGGTCATATTATTCATGGCTGATAATATGTTCATTAGATTCCTCTCATCGAGAGGTGTAGGATTGATATAAAGATCATCCAATTCCGATAAGTATTCATGGAGATATGAATTTATTTTGATTATGGAATTATTATCAAGCCGACCTACAACTCATGTATGCTCAGAAGCCCAACAATCGCATCTTTTCAAACACCAACGTTGTGTATAAATATAGGAGGAATTTTCCTCATTTGCCCTCACTCATCTCATCACATCTCTTTCTCTCTCTGTTAGGCCCCTATACTACTAGTGTAACCCCTTATTGTTATTAGTAGAACCCACTTATTATATTGATGTGCCCATGTAGTGCCCATATTGCTACTATTGTGCCACATAGAAGCCCACTACTGTTATTATTGTGCCCTTACATTATTATTGTTATGTCGGCTCTAATTATGTTATGACCCCTTAGACTCCTATATATAGAAAGGAAGTCTTTTCATTTGTATCATCCAAGAATTGCTCATTTGTGTAATGTAAAGGAGGTTTCCCCCTCGAAGAGGCTAAATTCTAAGGTGTTGATCTCTCTTTTCTATCTTTTTGTGAGCTGGTTTCATAACATTTGGTATCAGAGCTTTGAATTCTAGGGTTTCACTGCTCCAAAAAGGTCATCGTGGAATTTTCGCTATAACTTTTTTTCTGCGATATTTCAGAAGCTACAAAAAAAAACCCATTTGAGAAGAAATCACGCTGAATCTCGAGTCCAAATTTCAGAGCTTTTCGCACTATATTTGTGGAGATATGATTTGAGGAAGTTGGTCTTTTTGCAGACTCCTGAATTACATTCTAAATAGGTGACCTGGGGAAAATCGTCATAACTTTCTATCTGAGCATCGGATTGAAATTTCATAAGAAGCTACAGAAAGAGGAGAGACTCTAGTTTCTTGTATATAGTTTTTAGAGCCAAAGGTCGAAACAGGGATATGTGGCACTTCATACAAGTTTGCTCTTCTGGAAAGGTCTATAATCAAGTCATTGTGGGATATTTCGCATAACTCTTCCTTGGAGAATCCAATTTTGGTCAGATTTGTGGCATTGGAAAGAGGACACAGAGGGCTACTATAGATAGCAATTTTAGAACTAGATGATCAGAAAGTATAGAGATACATCAGAGGCAATATCGAGCTCCTACAAAGTGAAAAAAGGTGTGTAGATTTTTTTAAATTTTTGCTTAAGCTTGGTTTGAAAATTTATTTTGAAGGAATTCAAAGGGCATAGTAGAGCATTATTATTGGTAACTGATGCCCCGAGGAAAGAAAATGCAAACACCTAGTAAGCAAACTGAAAGCTCTAGCATGACTCATGAAGAAGAGGAAGAAATGCTACATGATATATCAAAATTACAAGAACAAGTGCAACAAATGTCACTCTCACAAAAGCTAACAGAAGCTAAGATAAAGGGTGTGGAAGCTAAGATGGATGATTTGAAGATAGATTTGAAGACAAATTTGAAGAGAGACATGGCAGGTTTGAAGAGAGACATGGTAGATTTGAAGACAGATTTGAAGACAGACATGGTAGATTTGAAGACAAAATTGACAAATTTTCTACAAGAAATAATTACTAGTGGTGAAATGTAGTAAAGGAAACTCATGATGCGAACAAAAGAAATGTTAATCATGATTTCTTATACTCTAATGTGGGATCGAAGACCCACCATATTCCAAAAATCGATATGAGGAAGTTTGATGGCAAGGATCCCGCAACATGGATATTATAGATGGAGCAATTTTTCGATCTCAATAATGTGCAAAACACACAAAAGGTACATATTGCAACTTTATATTTGGAACCAAATCAGTTTGTATGGTATCAATGGATTTGCTCTCGTAAACAAATTATCACTTGGGCAATTTTTACGGAAGAATTGACAACACATTATGAGGATACAAAAAGCAACACTTTTTTTAGCCAATTGATAAATCTCAAACAAAAGGGTTCAATAATGGAGCACATTAAGGAGTTCCAAAAATTGAACATAACAGTAAAAAATATTCCAGAGGCACATAGGATTGATGTGTCATAGGGAATTTAAAGGATAATATCCAACATGATGTTCGCCTTTGGGAACTTGATTCATTAGAGAAGGCATTCAGGTTAGCAAGAAAAATGGAAAGCAAAATTATGGCAACTAGGGAGCATACCACTCACAACTATAAAGATGGAAGTGTTATTGCTCCTAGTCTTCCACAACTTATAAGGTTGACACCACAACAATTGGAAGAAAAAAGAGAAAAAGGGCTTTGTTACAGTTGTGATAGCAAATACACTAAAGGTCATAAGTGTGCTAAGAAGAAATTATTCTACATAGATTGTGAAGAGGAAGAAGAAAAGGAGCAAGAAAGGTCAAAAAAAGAGGATATAATCCAGGAACAAAGCCTAGATAAAGAAGGAATGGATCCGACCATATCTTGTAATGCATTGGTGGGAATTACCACTCCTCAAACCATCAAGATAGAAGGACAAATCAAGAAGAAAAAGGTAATAGTGTTGATTGATTCAGGAAGTACCCACAATTTTATTCATTGTAAGGTAGCAAAAGAATTGAATTGATTCTTATATCCAGCACCAGAGTGTCAAGTGATGGTTGCAAATGGAGGAACAATAAATTGCTCTGGAAAGTGCCATAATATCAAGCTATCGATGGGAGAATATGTATTAACTAGCCCAATGCTTTCCATTCCAATGGGAGGTGCTGATGTTGTACTAGGAGTCCAATGGCTACAATCCTCGGGTACAATAGCTTTTAATTTTCAAGAACTTTTCATGAAATTTTCTGTGGAAGGAAAGGAAGTTGAATTAAGGGGTATTGCAGGGAAACTGGGAAAGATAATAAGCTCTAACAGTATGACAAAGCTTCTAAAAAAGGAATAAAGGGGTGTAATTGCACAATTATGTTCACTAGATGTTTCCACATTGCAATCATCTATTTCTCCAGATCTCCAAAAAGTCTTGGACAATCATTCCAAGGTATTTGAGATTCCCAAAGGTCTCCCACCTATTCGTGATCATGATCATGCTATTCATCTGATTCCAGGAAGTGTTCCTCCAAACATCAGGCCGTACATATATCCCTATGCCCAAAAGAGTGAAATTGAACGTATGGTTGTAGAAATGCTAGAGGCTAATATAATTCAACTGAGTCAAAGTTCTTTCTCTGCTCCAGTAGTATTAGTGCACAAGAAGGATGGATCATGGCACATGTGTCCAGATTATAGGGAGCTCAACAAGCTCACTATTAACGATAAGTTTCCCATTCCCGTCATTGATGAATTACTGGATGAATTGCATGGATCAATTTACTTCACCAAGTTGGATCTTCGTTCAGGATATCATCAAATCAAAATGAAGACTGAAGACATTCTGAAAAAATCATTTAGAACTCATGAGGGTCATTATGAATTTTTGGTCATGCCTTTTGGCCTTACCAATGCACCTTCAACATTTCAAGGTTTGATGAATTCCATTTTCAAACCATTCCTTAGAAAATTTGTGTTAGTATTTTTTGATGATATACTAATCTACAACAAGTCTTGGAAGGATCATGTTGAACATGTTGACAGGGTGCTACAACTATTGGAGGAGAAACAATTATATGCAAAAAGATCCAAATGTTTCTTTGGAGTACAAGAGCTGGAATATCTGGGTCATATTGTATCTCATGAAGGAGTTAAGGTAGAACCTAGAAAAATTAAAGCCATTAAGGAATGGAAAATGCCCACATCCATAAAGCATCTGTGGGGATTTCTTGGGTTGACAGGGTATTATTGCAAGTTTGTTAAGAATTATGGGAGAATAGCAGCACCTCTAACAACATTATTGAAGAAAGATGAATTTTCATGGACTCCAGAAGCAACAAAGGCCTTCAAACATCTTAAAGAGGCAATGTGCCAAGCACCGATCTTAGCTACACCGGACTTCACAAAAACCTTTATTGTGGAATGTGATGCTTCAGGAAATGGAATTGGTGATGTTTTAATGCAAGATGAAAGACCCATTGCTTTTGAAAGTCGTCCAATCAAGGGAAAGTTTTTACACAAAGCTATTTATGAGAAGGAAATGTTGGCAATACTCCATGCACCTAAGAAATGGCGACCCTTCCTAATGGGAAGACACTTCAAGGTAAAAACGGATCATGATAGCCTTAAATACTTTTTAGAACAAATATTATCATCTGAAGAGCAACAAAAGTGGGTCACAAAGATGTTGGGTTATGAATTTGAAATAATCTACAAAAAAGGGAAGCAAAATGTGGTGGCAGATGCACTCTCAAGAAAGGATGAGGATGTGGAAGCATTGTTGTGCGCCATTTCTATTATCCAACCAAATTGGATAAAAAAAGCAAGGGAGGAATGGAAGAATGACGAAGAAGTGTGGGCACTTATTCGAAAGTTACAACAAGATTCCAGTACGTCTGATACATTTAGCTGGCAAAATAATTATCTATGGTACAAATATCGCTTATACCTTTGTAAGAATTCCCAACTAAAACAAAATATTCTTATGGAATTGCACACTTCTCCCTTAGGAGGGAACTCAGGATTTTTAAAAACTTACCACATGGTTAAGAAGGAATTTTTTTTGGATGGCCTTAAATCGGATATTCAAAAATTTGTGGCGGAATGTTTGGTTTGCCAACAAAATAAAGTTGAAACAATTAAGACACCGGGTCTATTACAACCTTTATCCATTCCAAGCCAATGTTGGGAGGAGGTTTCAATGGATTTTATCATAGGTTTACCCAAGTCTGAGGGAGAGAGTGTCATCATGGTGGTAGTTGATAGACTTACCAAGTATGCCTTTTGTGCATTATCACATCCATTTAAAGCCAGTACAGTTTCTACTGCATTTATGGGAACAATTCAAAAGCTACATGGAAACCCAAATATTATTGTAAGTGACAGAGATCCCATTTTCACTGGAAATTTTTGGACAAAATTATTTTCTTGTCTTGGTACTCAGTTAGCTCATAGCTCATCTAATCATCCTCAATCTGATGGACAAACTAAGATAGTAAACAAATGTTTGGAAGGATATCTTCGTTGCTTTGTATCTAATAAATAGACACAATGGGTCAAATGGTTGCCTCTGGCTAAATGGTGGTATAACACTTCCTTCCATACAGCAAAAAAAATGACCCCATTTATGGCACTTTATGGATATCAGCCACCATCCATCACATCATATTTAAGAGAAAATTCTAAGGTTCAAGCAGTGGAATATCACGTCGAACATCAACAACAAGTCCTCCAACTCTTAAAGGATAACCTCGTGTTGGCACATAATAGAATGAAACAATAGGCAGATCAACATCGCAGCGAAAGAAGTTTTGATGTAGGTGATTGGGTATTCCTATGGCTACAACCATGTAAGCAAATATCCCTTAAGCAAGCTAAGAAGGATAATAAGTTATCACCAAAGTATTATGGTCCGTACAAGGTGTTGCAAAATATTGGTACTATGGCATACAAATTGGAGCTTCCTGCAGCTTCTTGGTTGCACCAGTTTTCCATGTTTCATGTTTAAAGAAGGTTATAGGCGACAAGCTCCCAATTCAAACAATATTACCAGAAATTGAAGAGGAAGGAAAAATCATATTGGAACCTGGAGCAGTCACAGAAACAAGAACCCGAAAACTACGAAATCAATCAATTTCAGAGTATCTCATCAAGTGGAAGAACTTACCCACAGAAGATTCCACATGGGAGGACAAGAATTTTATATAGAAGCATCAAGAACTACTCAAGCGTTGAGGACAATTATTTTTGAAGGAGAGGGGCATGTTAGGCCCCTATATTACTAGTGTAACCCCTTATTGTTATTAGTACAACCCACTTATTATATTGATGTACCCATGTAGTGCCCATATTGTTACTATTGTGCCACATAGAAGCCCACTATTTTTATTATTGTGCCCTTACATTATTATTGTTATGTTGGCTCTAATTATGTTATGACCCCTTAGACTCCTATATATAGAAAG
Organism: Pinus tabuliformis; assembly: GCA_031772625.1. Classification (NCBI taxonomy): domain Eukaryota; kingdom Viridiplantae; phylum Streptophyta; class Pinopsida; order Pinales; family Pinaceae; genus Pinus; species Pinus tabuliformis. Next base: position 2,022,264,301 of record CM062818.1, on the reverse strand, counting down.
GAGGTCTTTTCATTTGTATCATCCAAGAATTACTCATTTGTGTAATGCAAAGGAGGTTTCCCCCTCGAAGAGGCTGAATTCTAAGGCGTTGATCTCTCTTTTCTATCTTTTTGTGAGCTGGTTTCATAACACTCTCTCTACTGCGCAGAAAATGGTCTCTCCCTCACACATGTGAAGCCGGAAGCTGCTGAAACTAAAGCTGCAACTATAGAAGTAAATTTTGACCTGCATGGACTAGAAGATATCCTTATCTAAAAAACGTTGTAGGTTCAGCTGAACCTCCTATGAAAGCCACAACTTTTGGTGGTGGAATCAAGTCAATCCAACGGACAATTTGCAAGATATCGACTGCCCTAGTTTGAAGGAAGCTGCTGAAACTGAAGCTGCAACTACAGAAGTAAAGTTTGACCTACGTGGACTAGAAGATCTCCTCATCTGAACTGTGCTGTAGGTTCATCTGAACCTCCTCTGAAAGCCATAACTTTTGGTGGTGGAATCAAGTCAATCTGACGGAGTTTGCAATATATCGACTGCCCTAGTTTGAAGGAAGCTGCTGAAACTGAAGCTGCAACTACAGAAGTGAAGTTTGACTTGTGTGAACTAGAAGATCTCCTCATTTGAACTGCACTATAGGTTCATTTGAACCTCCTCTGGAAGACACAACTTTTGGTGGTGGAATCAAGCCGATCCGACAGTCGGTTTGTGAGATATCGTTTGCCCTAGTTTGATGATGAAGCTGCTAATGCTGATGCTGCTGATCTAGGGTTTTCTACTGCTGATATAAATAAGATTTATTGTACTATTTCTCTCTGATGAATTATTGAAGATAAAAGAAGATTTTATCAAATGGTTTCCCCACACATTGTGAGGTTTGTCCCTGGCTAGCCGCCACATCTTGTGTCTCTTGTCTTGGCTTGTTTTCTGTCGATCATTTAATGTTCTATCAACACTTTACTTTATGTACATGTGATTGCTAATCTGTGGAATATAATAAGAAAAATAAGTAAACTATTATAAGCATAGAACATACCATAATTTAACATGGGATCAGAACTGAGGTGAAGACAAAGACCAAGCAAGAGCAAGAGCAATCACCGAAGAGAAGATTGGCAAGGCTATCCTAAAAGAACTATGGGGTCCTCAACACTCTTTCTTGCCAAAGACAAGCTCTATGAGAAAGCTGACTATCACGGATGGAAGATGTCTATTGATCTAACCCTAGAAGATCAAGGAGTGCTGGACCATGTAAGAGGAAATATTGTTGCGCCTCCATCAAATGCATCTACTGCTACCTGGAACAAATGGAAAAATGGAGAAGTCAAAACAAAGAAGATCATCTGGGACTCTATCAACAAGCACTTGGTGGCCTACATCTCTGAACTGGACACCTCCAAGGAAATCTACGATAGACTCGTGAGTTTATTTAAAATTAATGATGCAAATCAATTTTTGTTTCTTAGAAATATGCTGAAGGAAATTAAGAAGGGTAAAGATGAGAGTATGCAAGCATACTTCTTAAGAATCACCGAGATCAAGAACGATCTCCTATCTATTGGGGAGACTATTACTAACAGAGAAATGGCACTCACGACTCTTGGAGGATTACCATTCGAATGGTATATGTTTAGGACTACTTTTCTGAACAATAATATAATTCCTGGTTTTGAGGAATTAATGACTAGATGCATTCTATAAGAAACAAGGGTAGAAGAGAAAGAAATGACCTTGCCTAAAGGTCCTCTTGTTGCCTTTTCTTCTCATGCTAAGAAAATAAATAATTCCGAGACTAAATCAAAAGGAAAGGTTGGACCTAAGGGTGGAAGAAAAGGACGATGTTTCATCTGCGATAAAGAAGGTCACTATGCAAGGGAGTTCCCTGATAGAAAGGACCCACACCGTGATGATGATCAAAATCCCTCTCATGGTAATTGAAGGGATGGAAAATTCAATAACAAAGGTAAAAGGAATGCTGGAAATCAAGGAAGAGGACAACCATTCAAGAAGGCTAGAAATTCTAGGATGTATTAAATGCACCTTACCTCTGAAAGAACCTAGTGTCCATCTCGGAAATGGAAGACAAAGGCTACAAGGTAACCTTCAATGATGGCAAGGTACGTGTATGGAAAAATAATGTTAAAGATGCCTTTACTCTTGGGTTTCGTGTTGATTCATTATATCAGGTCAATGGAAGTCAGGTAGGTGTCATGTCTTATGAGACATCTCTTCAGTCCGAACTTTCGCATTGGAGGTTTTCCCACCTTCATTACAAAGATCTACCCGATGTAAGACATATGGTAATAGGGATGCCCGAATTCCAAGTAGAAAAAGAAGGTGTATGTTCGGGATGTGCCGAAGGAAAGCTCAAAAGGGGACCATTCCCCTCAAGCCAAAGCAAGACCTCTGATATATCACTGTTGGTTCACTGAGGCATATCTGAGGTTGACATTAAGAGGGAGACTACTACACCACATACTCCTGAGAAGAATGGTGTGGCGGAAAGGAAGAACCGTACGATTGTGGAAGCTGTCTCTATGGGTAGATGATGTAACAATGCTTAATGTGGAAGAACCGATGGATCCTATTTATCCACCTGAGCCTTCCTCTTTCAGGAAGAGGCCTTCATGGCTTAGGGGGATACTTGATGATGCTGAAAGACATGCTGCACCCCGAGGAACCTTCTGTGAAAGTAAGAAACCCAATAGGTATCAGGGATACCTGACCAGTATGAGCACAATCATACAAAATGAGCCTTCATCATTCTTAGATTCCGTCAAGCATCAAGTATGGAAGGATGCTATGACCATTATGGAGAATGATGTTTGGGAAGTAGTTCCTAGACCCCAGGACAAGACAATCGTTACTTCAAAATGGATTTACAAGATAAAGCTGTAGCAGATGGAAGTACGAAATAGTATAAGGCTCGTTTTGTTGCTCATGGTTTCTCCCAGAAGGAAGGTATAGACTATGATGTGATATTTGCACCTGTTGCCAGATATACGACCATCCGCTCGATCATAGCCCTTGTCACTTCATAAGGATGGAACCTACATCAGATGGATGTCAATACCGCGTTCTTGCATGGCTCGATCAAAGAAGAGGTCTACGTGGAGCAACCCGAAGGATTTGAGATTTATGATTGAAAATCTCATGTATGTAGGTTGAAGAAGGCTCTCTATGGGCTGAAGCAAGCACCCTGAGCATGGTATGAGAGGATCGACAGCTACTGGATGAAGCTGGGATTCACTAGGAGTGAAGTCGATCCTAACATTTACCTTAAGGTTGAAGATGACAAGCCTCTCATACTGGTGTTGTATGTGGATGAACTCTTTCTAATAGGTGCATACCCCTCATTCACAAATGTAAGAGGGAGTTGGCTTCTGAATTTGAAATGAAGAACCAAGGACTTGAAGTGTGGCAGAAGCCAAGGGAAATTTTCTTATCTTAAGGAAAATATGTGGTGAAGATTCTAAAAATATTTGGTATTGTGGACTGCAAGCCTCTAACTACCTCAAGGATATTAACTTTCAGAAGTTATATGGTAGTGATGTTGGACCAGATTTGGGAAATGCCTCTGAGTTTCATAAACTCGTTCGCATTGATGTTCTTGATGAACCTCCATCCAAACATATGTTTTGCAGTTAGCATTATGAGCTCATATTTGGTTGAGCCTCACTGGATTGATGCCAAGAATTTTTCTGAGATATCTTCATGGCACAATTAATAATGGGTTAAGATACACTGCCAGAGATGTGAGACTACTTGGATATATTGATGTTGATTGGGCAGGTAGTGTGGTGGACCGTAAGAGCACTTCCGGGTGCTGTTTCACCTTGGTATCTACTTCGATATCCTGGATGAGTAGGAAGTAGAAGTCGATGGCTTTGAGCACCGACGAAGCATAATATATTGCTGCTAGCATGGCCTCTTGTGAGGCAGTTTGGTTGCGAAAGCTCTTTAGTAAGTTGTTTGGATTTACATTGGATACCACTGTGATTCTCTGTAACAACCAGAGGTGGGATTCGATTATTGAGGAATCCTGTATTCGTCAATTGCTTCAAAAGAAGACATCATCTGGGATATGGTAAGTCGATGAGCAAGGAGGCTCCATCGCATTAAGATGATGTACAAGTTGATACACCTTGTCAAAGTCACAAGGAAAGATCTAATCTGTGATTTCAAATGACTTGGAGTCGTTAAGAAACCCTGTACAAGGGTCCTGCATGTTGCATACATTGAGCTCTGGGAGCTCTGAGGGCTTGCGGTTCTTACTGGAACAAGATGATTCACTCTCTTGTGGGACAAGATGATTCACTCTCTTGTGGAACATGATGATTCGCTCTCCTGTGTAGCAAGATGATTAGTTCTCCTGTGAGGCCTGGATTGATGTGTTCTCCTGTGAGGCCTGGATTGATGTGTTCTCCATGGTGATTGTAACTGGATTGATGTGTTCTCGTGTGAGGCCTAGATTGATTTGTTCTCTTATGAGGCCTGGATTGATGTGTTCTCCATAGCGATTGTAGCAGGATTGATGTGTTCTCTTGCGAGGCTTGGATTGATGTGTTCTCCATGGTGATTGTAGCAGGATTGATGTGTTTTTTAGTGAGGACAGGATTGATTAGTTATCTTGTTGAGGCATCCTACCCATGCAGTCTGGGACTCATGGGAAGTACCTCTCATTTGATCAATGAATTGGGAAATTAAGTTAGGGACCATAGTAGTACGAATGGACGCATCATTGTATCTACCGGACTCCCTATGCTAGGATGACCTCCATTGATCTGGGATCAATGATACTGGTCTGGGACCAGTGGTAGGAGTTGTACCATACTATGACACTGACTTCGGGTCAGTTGAGACTAGTCTGGGACCAGTGGTACATACTCTGAGATTGACTTCGTGTCAATGCAGTACTAGTCTGGGACCAGTGAGAGTGGTACATACTATGACGCTGACTTTGAGTCGGTTGAGACTGGTCTGGGACAAGTGGTACACTCTCTGAGACTGCGATACTAGTCTAGGACTAGTGGTAGGAGTGGTACTTACTATGAAGTTGACTTCGGATCGGTTGAGATTGGTTTGGGACCAGTGGTACACACTCTGAGACTGACTTTGAGTCAGTGGAGGATGATACTGGTCTGGGACCAGTGGAGTTGTACTCACTATGATGCTGACTTCGGGTTGGTTTAGATTGGTCTGGGATGAGTGGTACATACTCTGAGATTGACTTTGAGTCAATATGATACATCCTCGATCATTTCTTCTTCTTCATAATTTGGACAAAAGCAGAGCAGAACAAAACAATGCAAGAGCAGAGGAGAGTAGAGCAGAACAATACAGATCAGTATAGGACAGAACAAGACAAAGCAGAACTGGTAGAATAGAGTAGAGCAGGGCAAAGGTCAGGCTGTACAGGGTAGTGCATTTGATGGATGAATAGTAGCGACCGACAGACAGATTGCAGATGAAGTTCTCCCTAGTTGAGAGGGAGTGTTAAAATTGGCAACTAGGGCCAAACTTCATGTGGGTCATCTTATTCATGGCTGATAATATGTTCATTAGATTCCTCTTATCGAGAGGTGTAAGATTGATATAAATATCATCCGATTCCGATAAGTATTCATGGAGATATGAATTTATTTTGATTATGGAATTATTATCAAGCCAACCTACAACTCATGTAGGTTCAGAAGCCCAACAGTCGCATCTATTCAAACACCAACGTTGTGTGTAAATACAGGAGGAATTTTCCCCATTTTCACTCACTCATCTCATAACATCTCTCTCTCTCTCTACTGCGCAGAAAAGAGTCTCTTCTCTACTGCGTAGAAAAGGGTCTCTCCCTCACACATGTGAAGCCGGAAGCTACTGAAACTAAAGCTGCAACTATAGAAGTAAAGTTTGACCTGCGTGGACTAGAAGATCTCCTTATCTAAACTACGCTGTAGGTTCATCTGAACCTCCTCTGAAAGCCGCAACTTTTGGTGGTGGAATCAAGTCAATCCGACGAACGGTTTGCAAGATATCGACTGCCCTAGTTTGAAGGAAGCTACTGAAATTGAAGCTGCAACTACAGAAGTAAAGTTTGACCTACGTGGACTAGAATATCTCCTCATCTGAACTGCATTGTAGGTTCATCTGAACCTCCTCTAAAATCCACAACTTTTGGTGGTGGAATCAAGTCAATCCGACGGACGGTTTGCAAGATATTGACTGCCCTAGTATGAAGGAAGCTGCTGAAACTGAAGCTGCAACTGCAAAAGTGAAGTTTGACCTACGTGGACTAGAAGATCTCCTAATCTAAACTGCATTGTAGGTTCATCTGAACCTCCTCTGGAAGCTGCAACTTTTGGTGGTGGAATCAAGCTGATCTGACGGTCGGTTTGTGAGATATCGTCCGCCCTAGTTTGACGATGAAGCCGCTAATGCTGATGTTGCTAATCTAGGGTTTGTTACTGCTGATATAAATAAGATTTATTGTACTATTTCTCTCTGCTGAATTATTGAAGATAAAAGAAGATTTGATCAAAGGGTTTCCCCACACATTGTGGGGTTTGTCCCTGGCTAGCCACCACACTTTGTGTCTCTTGTTTTGGCTTGTTTTCTATCGATCGTTTAATGTTCTATTTGCACTTTACTTTATGTACATGTGATTTCTAATCTGTGGAATATAATAAGAAAAAGAAGCAAACTGTTATAAGCATAGAACATACCATAATTTAACATTATTGGAAATGAAAAGATGAGGCTTATAGAGATAGATTGTCAAAGTTCATACAAACATGTTTAGTTGAACAATATGATTTTTTTAATTTAATTAATAAAATTGTTAAATTTGTAATATTTTTATTAAAATATAAATACATATTATCAAATTTATTTATTGTAATTATTTTAAATAGATAATTATAATGTTTTCATTCTTCTTAACTTGGTGGTGTAATCTTACACACTCCATCATTTTTCCTACAAAAACTAATGCTAGTGGACCCATTAGTCCTCTTCATACTTAATAGGCTACAATTGGGGTGTGATGATCATTTTAAATACCACCCACTTAGTTGTTGGGGGATCATCCTCTAGCATAAAAATATACGTGTGACTTTCTAACCAAGTTTATCATGGCCTTCTAACTTTAATTGGGAAAATGAAATATATTTCTCTTTTGGGATGTAATTTACATTGAAGTAAACCTCTAATTGTTGCAACCATTGAATCAAGTTAACAACATCAATCTCACCTTGGCAATGTTTCATGTCCATTTTTGTTCCACTTTAAATAAATATTGAGAAGAAGTGATGAAACTCCAAATTTCTCTCTTTCCATCTAACCCTTTTCCAACTCCTTTTTTTGGGGCTCTTATTACATATTTCTCATTTAATCAATTTCTTAAGTTAGAACCACCAAATGCCTTGAAAAATCCACACTTGTTCTCTAGAGCCACCATGAGAATTTTGATGTTTTGAGACATTTATAAATTTGTTGTTTCATTTTTGAAAATCCTTCTTTGTACTGATCATTGGGGTTGTTACTATATTCATTCACTATGACTAGCTTTTCCAAGATTTATACCAATTCCTAGATCTTGCAACTTCCCCCAAAACCTCAAAGAAATTTGTTTTGATATTAATATGATTTGTAACTACTCTTGGCATTCCACTAGAACAATTCATCACAACAAATATTATAATGTTGTACAACCATTTACTATGTATTATTTTATATCAGATTGCAGACCTTTAATATTACTAGTTTAATAAAGAATTGACTGATATAAGTTGGAATTGAGATGAAAGTAACAAGCAAAACAAATTATCCAAAAAAAAAACAAGATGTATACTAGGAAATCCCAATATAAGAAAAACCCAAGGCCTATTATTTTCTCTCTTCTTCTCTATCCCAAAATCAAATACAAAGAAATGGTTACTCACCATGGAGATGCCATGAACATCATGGCCAATATGAGATATTATATTTTATTTTCCTTCAATATCCAACTCATTTATTTTCTCCCCTATGTGGCAAATACGTAATAGAACAAGAATGGAACACTTTCCTTTATTAACAACCTAGTGTTTAACATAGCCTAATAGACATCTAGGGTTAAGGGTATGGTTTTTGCAATGTGATTCCAGACAATGTTAAGGATTTGGATCCTCCAAAATCCTTTTGAAAGTCCACACATAAATAGCTCCACATTGTCAATAATAGAAGCTATTGTGAAATCCACTAGATACCATGGTGGTTAACAAGATAAGTCAACTTAAGGAAGATTTAAATTCTCCATATGAACTCTAATTGTGGTGATCTTATTCCATTGAAATTTTGGTATTTAATTTATCCATTATCCTCTTTTATTTATTAAAAAAAGAAAGAAATTATTTACTCATCATTCTCTTTTTATTAGTGTAAAAAGAGGTAGTTTTTTTTCTCTTTCTAATTGAACTTTACTTTTTATTTAACATAATTGTTTATATTAATAAAATAAATGAGTTAAGGGAGAAAATTTTAGCAAGCGATGCATTTTCATATATTTATGTTTTGTTTAAAATGATTATAAGTTTAATGAAAAAAAATATTGTGATTTATTTTATATAAGAAAGTGAGAGATTTTATTAATTAAGTTTAAAATATAATGTTGAATAAATTAAAAATATTAAAAAGTAATAAAAATAATAAATTAATTCAATTCAATTTGTTATATTATAATTTTGTCTTTATTAATAAATAAAAAATAAATAAATCATAATACATATACGACATTGCACTAATTATAGATTAAACTTATAGCATGGTACAATAATATTTATTTTTATTTACTTTACTTTCAACTTTTTAATGTTTGATTTAACTTTAATATGTATCACATTGTTACTATTTTAGAGTAGTATGTTCCATCCAAATTAATTTGGGACCATTAAATCTAATAAACCTAAGCGAATGTGTAGGTAATTGATAACTATCATATAATTTTAAACTTGACAAACAACACAATAAATTAATCTAAAACCTTGTGATCCATTAGATCCTTGGAGCTTAAAAGCTATTGCTTAACCTCAATAATACTATAAACCAGAACTATTCAATTATTTAGAATTAATAACAAATATCACTAACAAGAAGTCCAAATATATATCTCCAACATTTAGTTTTTCACTTCAAAATGTTAACGACATAGATTATAATTTGATTAATTTCTCTGTGTTTTACCACCATAATCTTATTAACTTCTCTTAGCATTTTAAAACCATAATCTTAATAACTTCTTTTATCGTTTTAAAACCATAATAATCATGAATGCAAACTAGATGTTTTCCTAATGAAAATTTCCATAGTTAGGAAAATCAATATATAGTTAAAAATGAGTTGTCATGCATGGAACAATTGCAAAACATTCCTAAAGATGATAGTTTTCCCATTATTATTATTTGCAGAATGTTATACTTACGATGATATGTTTAGTTTATTAAATATATATTTAAAATTATTGTTCAATTTCTAATTGAGAAATGGTGGGAAGCCGGTTGATAATTTTAAAATTTGAATATGGAAGAAGTTGCGGTGGGAAGTTAGTTGATAGTTTTAAAATTTGAATATGGAAACACGTCAATCATGTCAGTTAGTTTAACTTGGTTGTCTGTCTTATTTAATCAAATAGGAGTGTTTGATATTCAAAGTTTAACTTAATTTCTATATATTTAGGGTTCATGTTTTTTTGCAACTCAAACCAATGTCCAACTCAAGCCATTCTGTTTTTTATTCAAACCGAAATCAACCATTTTCTCTCTCACTTGATGTGATCCTCAATGTGTCCTTCACCCACTCATTACAACAAATTATAATTTCTTGCATAACCCTATTTCCTCCTTGAGATCCTAAAAGAAAATATCAAAGACCAAAATTTGATCTCATCACTTTCTTTTGTTTTTTCAAATGGAAATATTAATTTCCAAAGTTATAAACTTTAGAAATATGAGCTACAAAGCCAATATAATTAACTAAATTATTTATCATGCTTGTCTTAAGTTTGAACTTATGAAGAATTGAAAAAATTCCAAAATAAGTAAATTTTTAAGATATCTTTTGCAGGCATGGACAAAGGCCTATGCAAAGATACCTATTTGAGCTACAATTTTAATAGATGCCATGAACATCATGGCCAATATGATCACTATGAGATCTTATACATTCTTTTTATTCAATATCCAACTCTGAAAGATTTTCTCTCCTATGCAACAAATATGTGCTAAAAAAAGAATGAGACCCCTTCATTTATTAGCAACCTAGCGTTTAACATAGCCTAATAGACATCTGAGGTTAGAGTTAGGGTTTTCACATGTGATTCCAATCAATGTTAGGGATTTTGATCCTCTAGAACCATTTTGAAAGTCCACACATGAATAGCTTAGCATTATCAGTAATGGAAGCTAATGTGACATTCACTAGATACCGTGGTGATTAACATGATATGTCAACTTGTTAAACATATAGATTCTCCATAAGAGCTCTAATTCAAGTGATCTTGATATCATTAGAAATCCCTTGAAGTGTAGAATGATGTCAAGATATTTTAGACAATACTCATAAGATTTTGACTCCAAAAATGATCCCTTAGGGCCACAAATGGGCTCTAGAACAATCTATACCCCAAATATCCAAAACTGGATTTTCCAATAAAATGGAACTTGCAAGCCAATGACTTTAATTTTTCTAGCCGCAAAGTATCAAAGTAAATGTAAAATTATAAAAATGATCCATTCTTGATCATATATCCCCATTTAGAGAGGATTTTAGTTCCCAAGAGGTGAGGAGATTTTTCCTTTGTCTTCTCCTTATGGGCACCATTTGGGCTTAGTCACCGATTGTTTTTGAATTTTTTTTTTTTTGATTTTATGAAGTACAGGTGTCAACTCCACATTGAAGGCCGTTGAAATTACACATCGCCATCATATGAGGCTATAGAATGAGTCTCTAGGATCAATGAATAAGCATAAGCACCAAAAACTTTCGGACAAAATGAATTCCATCCTCTGCAACTTCATTGACAAAACAAAACTGTACAGGGAATCAATATGCAAAAGAGCGGGCTAGCCTTTTTGAAAATATTTGAAATGAGCGCGAGAGATACAACTGGGCGATTTGAAAATATTTGAAATTTTGAAGTGACCGCGGGTATTGTTTTGATGCGCACAATGTGTACACTCTATGGTGATAGGGTGCATTTTTATGTTAGTGTCCCACGACTGAAATCCTGTGGGCACAAATCCAACTGTGTTAAGGGTTAATGTGGTCCATGTTGGGTGGAATTGCCAAGCGATTTTGATGACTTAGATACCTTTGGGTCACAAGTTCTGACATATATCAAAATATTAAAACACAATCTTTTACTCCTACTATAAACAAATTTCACCTTAATCATATGAATCATATTTTGAAGGAAAAGTAACATATCACTATTAGAAAAACTCAAAATTTCGGCATTTCATCTTTTCACACCACATTCAAATTCATTATAAAAGTTTTATTATCATTAGAATTTATTTTAGGTTAGCACTTGTGGGATGAGTTATTTTAAGATGAATATTTTTGGTGGTAAATTAGTTGTACAACTTGAGAAAAAACATGCACCATATTGATATTACAAGACAACATATTCCACATTATAATGTATATATAACAATGTCCGTTTAAGAACAATGAAACTTACATTAAAGTCTTGCCATATGATACCAACACAAAATAAAGGTTTTAGAATAATAGTGGTCAAAAATCATGTAAAATTATCATTATCTCACATAACATAAATGAAGAATACATCAATACACTTCTTTATTTTCTAAGATGCCATGTACATATGTTCATATTTATAGTTACATTGAAGTTAAGGTGCATTCACTTTAGTGGTGATATAATGAAAAATGATTTAGAGAAATATGGCATCTAAATAGTTACATTGATTTAACAATCATATGACTCACAACAAGACAATGCAATAATTTTAGTTGATATAATGCAAAATTATTTAGAACAAATCACTAATTTTAGCAATGACATAACACAAAACAATAGAGTGCATTTGATATGGCTAATGATACAATTTAAAATGAATTATAGAAATCATGAAGCTTCATATATTTTAATAATAACATAATATAATATAATATAATAAGGTGTATTATTTTTAGTGATGATACAATGAACAATTCATTAATTCAGGAAATAATATCAATTGATTCGGTGCATTGGTTTTGGTTTTAATTGTAAATAGTCGAAATTATTAGATGAAACTACTCACACATTAATATATATACCATAATGTTATAAAAAAAAAATCTCAAATATAAGTTTTAAAATCCACAACTTCATTTCTCTAATATTTCACACATTAAAATGATTTATAATATTAAATTATTAAAATTCTAATAAGTATATCTATATATATGAATGAAAATTAAAATAAAGAATAAAATGTAAATATAATTGTGACTGGGAAACTAAAAAATGCAACTGCTATAGAAAAACAACAACGTATTAGCTCCACTACAATATGAATTAAAAGTTTGAAAAGGTTGGAAAACTAGGAATGATCCATTAAGAATGAGTTTATTCAAGGTATCCCAACTCTTTTCAATGATTTGTTTACAAACATTTATAACCTTGTTTTCACTTGCAAACGTCAATATTCATCCCCTTTCGCCATTTTTGTAAATGGTGACGTGGTTGTAGAAATGATCTTCATCTCTAAATAATTTGGAGTCGTGTGTCCACATATACATATGCAGCATCAAATTGTCTTCTTCGTCTCCACCGGTGGTTTCAAACACCTCAGATTTGGTATGCACACTTCAAATTTGACATTAAACTTCACATAGCCTCTTCCTGGTGAAATATTACAAAGAAACAAGAGGGAAGAATAGTAAGAAAGGCACATACCTTGAAATATCTTCAGGCAAATATCAAAACATGTCGTTTATGCTAGCTGAAAGAGGGCTTAAAACAGGAAACAAACCATAGATTCATACGCTGCTTCATTTTTCTTGAGAGCATTTTCTGGTTATGGCTGTCCATAATGGCCTTTGTCGTTCTCTTTACATTTCTAGCTACCTGCTTCATGATTTCCTCAAAATAATCCTCTCTTAATTTCTGAATGAACCTTTCCAACTTATCTTTAAAGCTTTCTTCGATATAAAACTGATAACTCCGATGAAATTCTGGTTTGGCTAAGTAACGTTGATTTTCCATGAACCTGTAACCAAAATAGTAGGCATTGTCTTCTTGGCATCAAGGAGACTCACGAAGTCCATGCTCGAACCACACCATAATCCTTCGATTTAAATAACTAGTTCAATAAACCATAAACATCAGGTCGTCGTCAACTTGGACAATCTTTGACGTCTACTGTGTAGTGACCGGGAGTTTAGCGACAACCGAAACTCATCCGAGCAAACTTTTTGACCAGGGATTTAATCTTTTCCACCATCCTTCCAAATTTCACGGTGTAATTTGAAGTTTTCGGTCATCCTTTCAATGATTAAGACCCAAATGCCCAAAACTTCGCTTCCTGTCGATAAAAAGGCATGGGGAACTTAAACCATGCTCTGATGCCAAGGGCTGCACCGGACCATTCATTCGCAAAATCCTCGATGCCTTTTACCCTAGCATTCGAAATGCACAATGCTTTCTGTGGACTTTCTTGACAATTGTATTCTCTGTTTCCATGGCTACACACCTTCAAACCACCTTTACCTGTCTGCTTTTCCTGATTTTTAGCAGAGCTTTCTGTCTTAGTCCATCGTGTACCATGGGCTCATTTCAAAATTTTCTGTTTGAAATCTTTGGCACGCGCGGAGACAGAATTTGAATTTTTGGGGACGGAGGAAAAATTGATTGCGGAGCTGTGAAGAAATCCATGACGCGCCACTGCTCGGTTTGAAAATCTGGCACGACGCATTGAATAGTTCGAAATCCGAAATGCTGAGATGGTAGATAGCTGGACGTCTCATCCATGCATTAAATTCAATTCAATGGTGGAGCAGACCGGACAACTGAGGTAGAGGATACCGAAAATATGGCTCTGAAATTGTTGCCAGGAAAAATGACCATGTATGACCATACATATATTTTCACAGGATGATAATGTCATTGTTCCGCAGGTACAATAAGGGCCAGGCATTAAATTTCCTATAGAGGTGGAAATAGGCTCGCCCATTGGGCAAGGCCTAGTAGTGTGGTCACATACAACTTGAACTGTGACAACCCTTTCCGAATGGCAACTTTCTTCAAGGACTGTCAGATTTCTTATTTTGTGAATGCCTTTGAATTGATATGCATTGTGAATAATGTCGTGAATAACTTCGAATTGATACGGGCTATAGAGATATGGTGAACCAACTTAGAGCTAATATGACATCTCTCCTTCCTCGATTATCCTCTCGCAACGACTGCTCTCGTCGGACTATGAATGGTGGCAACTACACAGTGAGAGAAGACTTCCGCTCTCCACTTTTAAAGTAGACAAAGTTTCTGATGTTCTTCGAAAATGTCTGTTGAGTGAGATAGGGTAGTGATGACTTCTCTCTTGTAACGATCAAATATTCGAACCTGCGACCTCAACTCAACTCGGTATGGCTAAGCTTACATTTTCGTTAGCCCAGGGCGCAGTTGTTTTTGAAATCATCGTTGAACTCTCAAATTCCTCTGTCCAACTTTGCTGTGTTGCCTCCATTAAAATCTATACCCGCTGTGAGGTGTCTGAAGTTCTCTGTGCGCAGGAGTTGGAACCTAAAGGAAAAGGGGTATTATGACCTGTTTTATTTTCAACAATTTTTTGAGTCCAACTCTGTTGAAATTATAATTTCACCTGCGCATCTAATTCACAAAACCACCAGTTTTATGGCACTGCTTTTGCTGAGCAAGTGGTATTCTCTGGAGGGGCAGTGATACTGTACGCCAGTTGACGCATGTCCACAAGCAGATTTCTAAAACATCCTTTTCCCAAAGCTTAATTTTCGTTTGGTTTGATTGTGCGATAGCCCGTTCGATTGAAATCAATCCCGAAGTGTAATTTTCGTTTGGTTTGATTGTGCGGTAGCTGTTCGATTGAAATCAAGGCTATCTACGGTCCGATTGAAACTAAAGTTGCTGTACAGGTCTTCGCCATTGATCCATGAACCTTGCCTGAAGTAAAATTTGTTTGACCGCCAACTTTGTCAGAAAAGAAGTTAATGAAATTTATTGTGATGGGTAGAATGTTGGTAAAATTTTTAATTTTATTAGTTTTTTAACTCACGGGAAGTATGGGCATAAAAAAAACGCATTGTTATGTTTTTTTTTAAGATGTTGTTCATTGTATTGTAATGTATTACAGGCATCAGCGTGAGATGAAGTTCTGTGCAGTTGTTCTTTGAAAAAGGGAATGCGCAACAGGGGGAGTAAAAATGTTTTGTTTTGTTTGTTGAGATAACGAATGTGAAGAATGCAGCAGCATATGTAAGAGATTTGTTTTTACAACAGTAAATTCATGTAATTTTTACACAATAATGTGTTAAAATTAGCAGTTGAAACAGAGTAAATTTTCAGGAGAAGACATAGTAATTTATTTGTTTGTTTTGGAATTGCATTTGAAGCAGTCTATGGTTGTAATCCCTCTGAGAGAGGAAGCTCCTTTTGTATCAACAGTTTTATTAATGAATAGAAATCTTTTATGTGTGTGGTAAAAATCTGTTCTCCAGCAAACAATTTTCTTTTGGCTTCCCTGTGCAAAAACAGAGCATTTTCTCTGTTCAGAATTTTGTTTGAAATTACTAGAAGTTTCCATCATGGTATCGGAGCCAAGTTCAGGCTCTTTGAAGGTGTCAATGAAGCTAAAGGAAGGATATCTTGTTGCAGCAACTTCTCCAGCAGAGTGAAGACTCAGTCAAGAAAGATTCAAAGGTATTTCTCAAGTTTTTTTTTGTGTGTTGCTGTTGAGAATAGTCAGTGATTTTTAAATACACAGTCAAGGATTTTGAAGCATAGCTTAGAGTGCAAGAATGGCTAGCTCCAGCACCAGCATCAGCACCAGCACTAGCATGGGTATCTTTAATACTCATCTCCCACAATTTAATGGGAAAAACTATGACTATTGGGCAATAACTATGAGAGCCCTGTTTGCCTCACAAGATTTATGGGAATTTGTTGAGGATGGATTTGAAGAACCAACAGATGAAAATGAGTTTAATAATTTAACTCAGGTGGAGAAAGAACGGTTGAAGAGCTATAAGAAGAAGGATTCTAAAGCCCTCTTATATTTGTATCAAGCAGTGCATGAGAGTGTGTTTCCAAGGATAGCAGCAACCAAGAAATCCAAAGAAGCATGGCAAACTCTCAAGACAACCTATCAAGGCATGTAGAAAGTGAAGACAACAAAACTACAGTTGCTGAGGAGAGATTTTGAGAATCTTTGCATGAAGGAGTTAGATAATATTGACTCATTCTTCACACATGTGATTGGTCTGGTCACACAGATAAGGTCTCATGGAGAGATTCTTGAAGAAAGGAGGATTGTGGAGAAACTGTTGAGGGTCCTACCCTCAAAGTTCGATGTGATTGTCACCACCATAGAAGAGACAAAAGATCTCAAAAACTTCACAGTTGATGAACTACATGCATCACTGATAACACATGAGCAGAGATTGAGCACGCCTTCAAGACCCAGATGTCCTTTGGAAGAGGAAGAGGTCAAGGTAGAGGAAACAAGAGAGGAAGAGGCAGAAGCCAAAATAGAGGTGGAAGAAACAGTCCAGCAAATGCTCAAGGAAGAGGCAGCAATCCAAATCAAAACCAAGGCCAAGGCAGCAGCCAACAAAGTGGACAACATCATGCTCAAGGACAAAGGTATGAAAAATCCAATGTCCAATGTTACTACTGTAAAAAATATGGGCATTATGCAAATGAATGTAGGAAGAAGCAGCATGATATGAGTAATAGAACTAATGCAAATTTCACTAGAGAAAATATTAGCCAAAATAATTTGTTTTTAGCTTGTAATATGGCTGAAGAAAAGAGTGAAGATGTATGGTTTCTAGACTCCGGTTGCAGCAACCATATGACAGGAAACATAGCCCTGTTTTCTATGTTAGATCAGAATGTGAAATCACAAGTCACACTAGGGACTGATAATAAAGTTTCTGTTATGGGAAAAGGAGAAGTAAAAGTTTTAACAAAGAAAGGAGAAAAGAAAACCATAGAAAATGTTTATTATGTTCCTGGAATGAAATGTAATCTCTTAAGTATTGGACAACTTGTTCAAAAGGGTTACATTTTTTTCTTTATGAATGATGTACGCACCATCATGGATAGAGCACCGAGCAAACAATGTATTGCTGAAGTGAAGATGACAAGGAACAGGATGTTCCCTCTCAGAATGAAGGCAGATTTGAAAAATAAAGAAGTAATAGCAGCAGTGACTCAAGAGGCTTTCCAAAGTGAACCAAAGGATGAAAATTGGTTGTGGCACTTGAGATTTGGACATCTCAACTTTGGAGGTCTTAATTGGTTGAGTAGGAAAGGAATGGTAAGAGGATTACCATTGATAGAGAAACCAGACAACCTTTGTGAATGTTGTATCTTGGGGAAACAACACAGAGAAAGTTTTCCATCTGGGAAAAGTATAAGGGCAAAAGCACCCTTAGAAATTGTCCACTTAGATTTATGTGGACCAACGCAAACTCCATCACTTGTAGGCAGTCACTATATTCTAACATTTATTGATGATTTTACTAGAAAAACTTGGGTTTATTTCCTCAAGAACAAAAGTGGAGTGTTTGAAAGATTTTTCAATTTCAAAGCACTTGTAGAAAACCAAAGTGGGCTGCATATCAAAGTTCTAAGAACTGATAGAGGAGGTGAGTATATCTCCAAGGAATTTCTACGTTTTTGTAGAGAAAATGGAATTCATAAGCAGTTTACCACTAGGTACACCCCACAACAAAATGGAGTTGCCGAAAGGAAGAATAAGACAATCATGGATATGGCGAGGAGTATGTTAAAGGCAAAGCATTTGCCAAATGATTATTGGGCTGAAGATGTACACTGTGCAGCGTACATTTTCAATAGATTCCCTGCAAAAGCAGTCATGAACAGAGTGCCAGAAGAAGCATGGAGTGGGAGAAAGCAAGGAGTCACCGACATGAAAGTTTTTGGATGTGTGGCTTATGCACACATTCCAGATCAGCTAAGGAAGAAGTTGGACAGGAAAGGGAAGAAATGTATTTTCATTGGATGCAGTGAGGAATCCAAAGCTTATAGGTTGTATAACCCATCCACCAAGAAATTTTTTGTGAGCAGAGATGTTCAGTGCATTGAGGAGGAAGCTTGGGATGGAAGCATAGAGAAAACAGTGAATGTTAAAATCTCTTTGTCACATGATGAAGATGATGAGGAGATGGTTGAAATACATCCCCAAATAGCAGCACCAACACAAGGACAAAAAGAGATGCCCTTGAGGAGAAATGAAAGTGCTTCTCCAAGCACACCACAAGGAGGAAATTCAAGTGCTTCTTCAAGCACTTGTACACCAAATGAAAGAGGTAAGAAGTTCAGAAATTTAAGTGATATTTATGAACAAGAGGCAGCAAATGAAGGTATGAACTCTTTGTTTGCTTTATATTGTCATGTTGATGACCCTGTTCATTTTGAAGAAGAAATTAAGGATAAGAAATGGATAGAAGCTATGGAGGAGGAGATCAATGCCATAGAAAGAAATAAGACATGGGATTTAGTTGAACTACCAAAAGGAAATGAAGTCATTGGAGTTAAATGGGTCTACAAGACCAAGAGTAATGCTGAAGGCAAAATAGAAAGACACAAGGCAAGACTTGTTGTCAAAGGATATAAGCAGCAGTATGGGAGAGACTATGAGGAAACTTTTGCACCGGTTGCTAGAATGGAAACCGTGAGAGCAGTGTTGTCCATAGCAGCACAAAACAAGTGGAAAGTTTACCAAGTGGATGTGAAATCAACATTCCTAAATGGAGTGTTAAAGGAAGAGGTCTACATTGAACAACCTCTAGGCTATGAAAAGAAAGGCCAAGAGCACAAAGTGTGCAAATTGAAGAAAGCTCTTTATGGGCTGAAGCAAGCACCAAGAGTGTGGTACAATAGGATAGATTCTTATCTACTAGAAAATGGATTTGAAAAGTGTGAGGGAGAACCCACTCTCTACATCAAAGAAAAGGATGGTAAAATACTAATTGTTGTGTTATATGTTGATGATGTTATTTTCACAGGTAATGATGATTATCTCATTGGAAATTTCAAAATAGTCATGAAAGAAGAATTTGAAATGACTGACATGGGATTGCTGAGATACTTCTTAGGAATAGAAGTAGAACAAAATGGAAATGGGATTTTTATCTCACAGGAAAATTATGTTAATGAAATGTTGGAAAGATTTAATATGCAGGAGAGCAAAGCAGCAATCACTCCCACAGTGATGGGATTAAAACTCATCAAAGAGGATAGAAACAAGGATTTTGATCCTAGTTTGTACAAGAGCATAGTTGGCAGCCTCATGTATTTGACTACAACTAGGCTGGACATAATGTATGTTGTTAGTTTAATTTCCAGATTCATGGAGAGGCCAAAAGAAGCACATTGGCAGGCATCAAAAAGAATTCTGAGGTATGTCAAAGGTACTAAAATATTTGGCATTTTATATACTGCTTCAGAATGTTCAGATTTAATTGGATACACTGATAGTGATTGGGCTGGAAGTGTATATGATCGGAAAATCACATCCGGTTATGTTTTTCACATGGGTTCATGAGCCGTTTCATGGGCTTCTAAAAAACAGCCTATTGTAGCATTCTCTACAGCAGAGGCAGAATATGTGGCAGCTACAGCAGAAACATGTCAAGTAGTTTGGATGAGAAGGATGTTAAGGAGATTATGCCAAGAGCAAGTAAAAGGAACTGTGATTTTTTGTGACAATAGCTCAGCTATTGCATTATCCAAGAATTCTGTGTTTCATAAGAGAACGAAACACATTGACACAAAGTTTCACTACATCAGAGAGTTGGTGAACAATGGAGAAATTGTTTTAAAACACTGCAAGACTCAAGAGCAGGTTGCAGATATTTTGACCAAACCATTGGGGCAGAAAAGTTTTGAATTTTTGAGGAAATGTCTGGGTATGACTGATAACCCAACAGTTGAAATTAAAGGGGAGTGTTGAAATTATAATTTCACCTGCGCATTTAATTCACAAAACCACCAGTTTTATCGCACCGCTTTTGCTGAGCAAGTGGTATTCTCCGGAGGGGCAGCGATACTATACGCCAGCTGACGCGTGTCCACAAGCAGATTTTCGAAACAGCCTTTTCCCAGAGCGTAATGTTCGTTTGGTTTGACTGTGTGATAGCCGTTCGATTGAAATGAAGGCTGTCCACCGTCCGATTGAAACTAAAGTTGCTGTACAGGTCTCCGCCATTGATCCATGAACCTTGTGTGAAGTAAATTTTGTTTGACCGCCAACTTTGTCAGAAAAGAAGTTAATGAAATTTATTGTGATGGGTAGAATGTTGGTAAAAGTTTTAATTTTATTAGTTTTTTAACTCACAAGAAGTATGGGCATAAAAAAAAATGCATTGTTATGTTTTTTTAAGATGTTGTTCATTGTATTGTAATGTATTACACGCAGCAGCGTGAGATGAAGTTCCGTGCAGTTGTTCGTTGAAAAAGGGAATGCACAGCAGGGGGAGTAAAAATGTTTTGTTTTGTTTGTTGAGATAACGAATGTGAAGAATGCATCAGCATATGTAAGAGATTTTTTTTTACAGAAGTAAATGCATGTAATTTTTACACAACAGTTTGTTAAAATTAGCAGTTGAAACAGAGTAAATTTTCAGGAGAAGACAGAGTAATCTTTTTGTTTTGTTTTGGAACTGCATTTGAAGCAGTCTATGGTTGTAATCCTTCTGAGAGAGGAAGATCCTTTTGTATCAGTAGTTTTATTAATGAATATAAATCTTTTATGTGTGTGGTAAAACTCTGTTCTCCAACAAACAATTTTCTTTTGGCTTCCCTGTGCAAAAACAGAGCATTTTCTCTGTTCAGAATTTTGTTTGAAATTACCAGAAATTTCCATCAAACTCGTCATGACATGCATGGTGTAAATGAGGTGGAAGGCACAGTGTCTTCTATGGAAATTAATAGTTCATGCAAGTTCCAAGGTCGTCGTGGCATCCATGTTAGAAAAAATATGAATGGTTTTGGAAAACCATTTTCTGCCCTCGGGATCTCTTGCACCGATATGTGGTTTTCCAATGGGAGATGGCAGGGGAGATCGTGACCGTAGATCTCTCAGTCAGTTTGGAAAAACAACTTCTGGGGAGCTACTCAACACATAAAATCCACGCGGTTTAAACCATAGGGATCACATGGATTCGGAGTAGGTGCATTGTGGATTGTCAATTGCTCTAGAAGCTGCTAGAATAATAACCTCGTCCTTCTATGTCTGATCATACTCATGTTGTAGAAAAGTTTTGTCATCATGATGATCACTAAAATGACTAGATTTGATACTTCGATGATTTATCAAACTTCCAACAATGCCACTATAGCCTGCATCCCAAGAAGCACCAATAATAAGGCCTTTGCTAGAGTTATAGTCATGTCCATTTGGCAAGCTAACAACATATCCTTCATGTGGCTCCCCATTTTTGATGAATAAGAAAAGAAACTGTTGCGCGAGATATAGTTTCTCTAGCAACTCTGACATCATGAGGGGATACACTAGCTTCTTCTGGATTTTGTAAGATGTTCGACAATAGTGAAAATGCATAGGACACCATCTCCACGTATATTTTTTTTGATGAATTGCTCTGGATACTCTGATAAGATGTCTGTGAATATTTAAGAGATTATTTGGCATAATGAATCAACATGGGGAAAAGTGATGATAAGATTTCAATCTTAACAAGTTGGCATTCCATTCTCAAGTATTTAAATACCATGTATGCTGTCTCCATCAAAGAAAAAACTTTAGATCTTTTTAATCCATCTCTTTCCCTCGCCTTCATGATCTCAAAGAAAATGGAAAAGAGTAGCCAATGTCGTAGTTCTAAGCAGATTTTTGGCAGCGAAATCTACAAATATAAGGTTTATGATGTGTTGTCTTTGTTGTTCCAATTCCTCAAAATTCAGATCCAAAGGGAAATATCCACTGCATAGAGCCGTAGTAGTCATCACCTATAGTGCGACAAGTTGGCTAAGAGTAATGGGGGCGAGTTTATTGGTTGGCCAAGGCATACAATGGGTGGAGGCCGACATGTTGGAGTGGTTGGGCTAACGTATAGACTATGGTGAGGCCGACCCACACATGGGTGAAAATCCACGTCCCCTGGCTAAGTTGGACGTTATAGCATGAGTATATATACACGTGGAGAGATGACGTTCAAGGTATCAATTCAATCATCGAAGAGAAAGCAATCAAGGTGAATAAGAGGAAGTCGAACAACGAAGGCAATAGGTGGGCGAGAAAGTGTGAGGGCTAAAGTTTTCTGCAACATAGAGTTTGGGGCTTCTTTGGGTGGATGAACCATCAGGTGAACAAAGTTGCGGACCAACGGGCTGAATGGAGTTGCAGACCCGAGCTGAACGGACTTGCAGGGCTTGACAGGGCGACTTGAACTGAGGGCGTGGTAGGGTGACCCGACTCGTGGGCGTGACAAGGCAACTTGACCTGAGGGCACGACAAGGTGACCCAACCTGGCACGGCGACACGACCCGAGGGCATGGTAGGGCGACCCGATCCAAGGGCGCAATAGAGTTGCAGCGTGAAGACAAGCACCCGAATTGGAAATTTGGGCATGGGGAAGTGTCAAAAGATCGTGCAGTAGTGCAGGGAATTATAGGGTGCGGGTGAATTTTTATGATGGGTAGAGGCACAACAGTGTTGGGTAGACTGAAGTTGGGTGAACCGTAAATGACATAATTGGTAAACTACATAAACTTGTAAAATGAAGTGCACTGACTGTGTTGGTAGCACGATTGTTGTAAACATTTTGTAAACTGAACTAGTATATTATTTGGGTAGACTTCAGTATTGGGATTTCCCCTCCCATTAAATGTTTTGTATTTTATCTTCTGTGCATATATAATGATGAAATAATGAAGTATGAACGAATGTTTTATTTCTGCTGCAATATAACACTTGAAGAATTGGAAAATTAACTAAGTGTTGAAGAGTTAGGTGTAGTCTATACATTCAAGTATTGGTGAAAAGAAAGAGTGTAGCGGTGCCGCACCCACCTATGTGTGGTTCAAAGACTACCACTGGCATAGGGATGTGACAGATGGTATCAGATCTTGATTCAAGGTGAGTAGAGCTTTGTTGAAGAAGTTCGATAGGGACAAGTTGCAGGGTCAAAATTTAAAGAAGAAGTGTATGGTCTTGAAAATATCACAAGAAAAACTGATGGCTGACTAGGTGGAAAAGCCTCAGGTGATAGGTGAATCTAGCAGGGATGCGGGGAAAATTATCATGCACAAAGTATTGGACAATATGGAGGAGTTTTCTTTGAAGGTGAATTTGTTGGAGATCGAGAATGCTGAAATTCGAGATGAGTTCATGAAGATGAAAGAGGAGCATGAGAACCTTAAAGTTCAATATGAGTATATGGAATGGATGTATACACAAATAGAAAAGGAGGTAAAGAACATTGGTGCTGCAAGGACCAAAGTTTGGAGGAAATATTGAAGTTGCAGAAATCTCTTGACGATGCTCGAAGTGAGATAGTTGTTTTGAAGAAAGTAGTTGGGTAGGGACCAATTGAAGGAGTTGCTCATGTGAAAGTCAAGGAACCTGATTCTTATGATCAGATGAGGAGTGCCAAAGAACTTGGAAATTTCTTATGGGATATGGACCAATACTTGGAGTTATTGGGCATACCTAATGATGAGGCCAAGGTCAAAGTAGCTGCTCAATTCCTCACTAAGGATGCTAAGATGTGGTGGAGACGGAAGTTGGATTAGATTGCCAATGGTAATGTTGATGACATCTCTACTTGAGATGATATGAAGAAGGCTTTGCAGACTCATTTTAGCCCACATGACGAGACTTGGGATGCAAGGACGAAGATTAAGTACATTAAGAAAACAGGGAGTCTATGGGCATATCAACGAGAATTCTCGAGTGTGATCTTGGAGCTACCTGATATGGTGAAAAAGGACAAGGTGTTCAATTTCATCATAGGATTGAAACCTTGGGCACGTAATGAGGTGAAGAGGTAGAAGATCAAGACACTAGAAGAAGCATTTTTTTGTAGTTGATCACTTGGTAGAACATTATGATGAAGGGACCGAAGAGAGAAAGAAGTCCGATAAACCAAAAGAGAAGTCTACAAAGGAGGAGCATTCAAAATCGAATGACAAGTTGAAGACGAAGAAGCCTCTGAAATGTTGGTTGTGCAGAGAGAACCACATGGTGAAGAATTGTCCTTCAAGATCGATGGTGGCTACAACAACACAAGACGATGTGAAGAAGAAGAAGAAGGAAGAGCCATTCATTGGGGTGATGTAGATTTTGGGGGCTGCAGTAGCTATGGAAGCTATCCCACGATGGGATGTCGAGAGGAACAAATTGGAGTATGTGAATATGAAGATTGGGCAAGGCACTTTACTCACAATGGTGGATAGTGGTGTGACTCATAACTTCATTAGAGAGGAAGCTGCAAGGAAGATTGGGTTTAAGTTTACACCAACTCAAGCTTGGTTGAAAGCAATGAATTCTCCACCAGATTCAGTTATTGGTATGGCAGAAAATGTGGATGTGAACATTAGTTAGTGGTATGGGAAGATCAAATTAACGATTGTGAAGCTGGATGATTATGAAGCAGTATGAGGCTATGATGGTGCCAAATATGAAGAAGTTGTACATTTACGATGGACATGATGATGAAACTATAGGGGTATCAATTGTGGAAGCTATGACAACTGGGTGTAAGTTGACATCAATGCATGCGGAGGAAATCAAGCGAGATGAAGAACTCTATAAGAGGTTGACATTTGTAGAGGCAAAACTTATGGAGCAATCACAAGTTATTAGAGAATTGTCTGATAGTATCCTGGACTTGACAGGTAGGCTAGAGGTAGTGGAAGGGAATGGAGATGCTAGACCTAAGACTCAGAAGGAGAGTCGGGAAGTATACATGCAAATATTAGAGGAGGAAGATCTAGACAGGTGGATTGAGCTATTAGCTGAGGAGGAGGGAGAGCCTTTGGCCTCCACTTCCTCTCTCTCTTCTTGGACTGACATGGAGATGAGGCTCATTGTTAGCTTCCCATGGCAATGAGTCCTCTATACTTATGAGCAAACACTTGGGGCAAGATGGAAACGATTGACAGTAGGATGCGAATATTGGTCATCATGATGTAAGCAGAATTAGTTTTTGTGGAGGCAATGCTACAGTTGGATTAGCTACCCAACTAGTCACCATCATATGGGGATCCAACACACGATTTTCTTGTAGAGTTTGGTAGATAGGTAGCATTGAGTAGGTCATAGGTGGAGAAATCTAGGGGCCCATACTTATGGATATGTCTTGGCATTGGATGTTGCTGGGATGGTGTTGCCAAGGATGAAAACAATTTTAGAGTGGTGGAGGATGTCAGGCCCATGAGATGAGTCAGGTGCGCCCACATGTGCAATGGGCGCTCGAACTCAGTTATATGCGATGGTGGGATGACTTTGGTTAAATGTGACTAAGTTAAGTTGTGCATGCCCATGTGCGATGGGCACTTGTACTACTTGACTTGGACGGTTTTACGATGCAAAGAGCGAGCACATCGGTTAAAGGTGATGGGTGGGTGCACGACCATAGTGACAAACGAGACCAACGAGCGGTCGGTGAGGATGTCCAATGACGGAAGGCGACATGAGTGACCCACGAAAGGAGAAAGTGTGACAAGTTGGCTAAGTGCGACGGGGGAAATTTTATAGGCTGGCCAAGGTATGTGACGGGGGAAAGTTTATCGGCTGGCCAAGGCATGTGACGGGTGGAGGACGACCTGACAAAAGTGGAAGGCTGACGTGTTGGAGTGGCTGGGCCAACATATATACTATGGTGAGGCAAACCCACATATGGGTGTAAATCCATGTCCCCTAGATGAGTTGGACATTATAGCATGAGTATATATACGCGTGGAGAGATGGAATTCAAGGCATCAATTCGATCATCAAAGAGAAAGCAATCAAGGCGAATAAGAGGAAGTCGAACAACAAAGGTAGTAGGTGGACGAGAAAGTGCAAGGGATGAAGTTTGTTGCAACATAGAGTTTGGGGTTTCTTTTGGTGGATGAACTGACAGGTGAACGAACTTGTAGATCGGCATGGGTTGAATGGAGTTGCAGACCCGAGTTGAATAGAGTTGCAGGGTGTGACAGGGCGACTGGACCTGGCAGTGTGACACGACTCGAGGGCGTGGCAAGGTGACCCAACCCAGTAGGGTGACATGACCTGAGGGCGCGACAAGGCGACTGGACCCAAGGGCACAACAAAGTTGCATTGTGCGGATAAGGACCCTAATTGAAAATTTGGGCATGGGGAAGTTCCAAAAGAGCATGCAACAGTGCAGGGAATTGCAGGGCACAAGTGAACTGTTACGATGGGCAGAGGCACAGCAGTGCCAGGTAGACCGAAGTTGGGTGAACCATGCATGACATAATTGGTAAAATGAAGACACTTGTAAATTGAAGTGTGGTGACCATGTTGGAAGCATGATTATTGTAAACATATTGTAAATTGAACTTGTATATTATTTGGGCAAACTTCAGTATTGGGAGTTTTCCCTCCCGTTGAATGTTGTGTATTTTATCTACTGTGCATATATAATGATGAAATGATGAATTATGAATGATTGTTTTATTTCTACTGCGATATAACACTTGAAGAATTGGAAAATTAAATAAGTGTTGAAGAGTTAGGTGTAATCCATGCATTAAAGTATTTGTGAAAAGAAAGAGTGTAGTGGTGCCACACCCATCTATGTGTGGTTGAAAGACTACCACCGGGATAGGGGCATGACATAACTGGTAGAACACACTTCCTTCAGTGTAAGCTATACCATTTTATGAGAATTTATATATATCCCTCATGAAAAATAGATGAGAGTGTTTTATTATATATATAACCACATTCATTGATATTATTTCTTAATGACATGAAATCACTCTCGTTGATATTTGGCCCTTAAAATGAGTGTAAACACGAATATATATATATATATATGTGTGTGTGTGTGTGTGTGTGTGTGTGTGTGTGTGTGTGTATATATATATATATAGATAGATATATGGCCTTGAATATTTTAACTTCAAAAAATAATTAATGACATGAGGGACAATTCATTTTCATCAAGACAATGTTGTTGATATTCAAATACCACCCTTTCAGAGAATCGATATTCTTTAATTTGGCCTATTAGATAAAATAGCCATCCACCAGAGATAATAAGATGTTCTTTTTAGTTTCTCTTGAGACCCAAAAAAAATTTTAATATGCAATTTTGGTTGCTTACTCAAATTTATCTGAAAGAAACTTTGGAATTTGAAGCTTTGTTGGATTCAACTACAACATATTGGCTCCAACTGGGGATAGTGTTTTTCATACAAAATGATGAGAACTTCAAGCTAGTAGCCTTGTTGGGAATGGAGTCTAAACTCAAGTCTAAAAACTCTAAACTCTAGAAATCAAAATATCCCCTTTATTCTTCCTTCTATGAACTGAAACAAATTTTTTTGCAAACTTGAAAAATAAATTCTCAAATTCTGAGCTTATTTATGTATAGCTCCTACTTATAAATAGTGTTGAATTCAGTCAAGTGAAGTCATCCTTTTACTAATACAAACCCAACATCTTAGTGCTGGCCCTAGTGCCACTGTGCCTTGAAATTTAGAAATTAAAACAAGCATACACCACATAAAATCTTCAGACTTTTTTTTGATACATACCCTAAAATGATATCTACCACCAACCAAAGAAAATTTCCATGTAGTCAGCTATTAAGTCGTAAAATGCATGAGAGAAAAAAATAATTGCCTCATTTTCTTGAACATTTTTTTGACATGAATCATTTTCCATAGGGAAACCACAGTCACTACTTGGCTCTTCAACTTTGGTATCTTTCTGAAAAGATTGTTGCTGGTCATCTTCTTCCCACTTTCCTATGAGCGAATCCTCTTGAAAATTTGCAAAAACCTCATCTTCCTCTTAATCATATGAATAATATATTGGAGAATATTTTGAAGAACCAAAACCCTCATTTGAAAGATAAGAATCATAAATTGGAGCACCAGTAAAATATACAAAATAAGACCTTCGAGGGTTAGTCTTTACCTGAATAAAGAACGCCCAAAGTGAAGACAATAGGTGAAGATTCACAACTAAAGACTGGTTCTTGTCACCCCCAAGAATTAGTTGAATTTTTTTTAAAACAAACCCAGGGAAGATGTTTCAATTCCATTGTAATATCCCCAATTTTGATTTTTCATTTGAGGGGATTAATGGAGTTTATTGGTTTTGGGTCCTTCATTTTGAGGATTAATTTTTGTGATGTTTTTTTGATGGTTTTACTGTTGGCCACTTTTTTATGAAAGATTACCGATGGAAAGTCATGGAGAAGATAGCCAAAGAAAGAGAGAGAAGCAGCTGGAGAATAGCAATGGCTGAGGATCGAGTGGGAAATCAAGGCACATGCAATCATCGTCAAGCCCAAATGTTCACTAATAGATGAGGGAGTAGTCACAACCAAGCAACATAGGCAGTCAAAAGGAGAAGGATGAAGCATCTGAGGGTGGAAGAAGTAGTTCAGGTGAGTGTAGTGTTAAAAAGGCTTAAGGGAAAGCCAATAAGGGGAGGAGAGATGAATGTACCATAATGTTGTCGCGGAGGTTCTAGAGCCTACAAGACTCTATGACCATATGCTCATGTATTAGCCTATCTTTCTACTCTTTGTTCTATTGAGAAGGCTCTAAGCCTCATGTACTGATGTAATGTTGGTTGAACCTAATGAAAATGGAAATTGCAAGGACATTTGAAAGTCTTCTTATGTTGTGTTTTTTTGCCGCCTTTTAATTTTTTTTTATGAATGCATATGTGTATTATGTGCCCCCATGAATACTTAAACTATTGTCTTTTGCACTGATTGCATGTCCAATATCATGGTTATGAGTTGAACTAGTGCTGGTTGCTCTGAATGATTTTCTCTAATGCTTGATTCCAGTCCCTTAACCAAGTAAGGTTGTGACATGTCTCGAGTGAGAGATCTTATTCTCTTGTGTAAGGTGAAAATGTTGGTGCTACGCTAGACTATGACGGACCCTTTATTGGCCCCTATGCCTAAACCAAGGGTCTCAACTTGATCGTCATTTTTCTCCAACAAATGGTTCCGTTGCTGGGACTTGAAATTTTAAAGAGGGATCTAGAATATGGTGTCTAGAATCTTTGAGAAAGATATGAAAGATTGGTGGCATGATCAAGTAGAATGATTTTCCTCTAAACAAGTGTATCTCTTTCGTTGAAGTGTGAAGTGAGTGAAGGAAGAGATATTGTACACAAATCCTTTGAGTGATTAGTACAAGATATTCTGGTGCAAGTTTCCATAGGACCCCTATTATTGGTTGTGGAGGTTACAGATCAAGGAAAAAAATAGTAGCCTAAGTTGATCTAGTCATACTTGGACTCGGGCTAAGCTTGTTCAATTGTGTTGGCTCGATACAAATCTGATTCGGGCTGTTGAATTTTGGGTGCAAACTACTTTAGAAGGATACATTATTCAGTTTGTTGTAGAGGGCCATTTGTCTTTCTCTAAGGCTAAGGCCATTTTCAAGTCAGGGTGAAGAGGGAGATTGCTGAAGGAAATCCTATTGTGGATTAAAGTTCTAATGGTAGAAGAGAACTTATTGGTGTTCCATAACTTGTTGGCAACTTAAAGCCCCGATACTAGGGGAAGGACCTAAGGGGAAGGATGCTACCTGACTAGGAGCTATGAAAGATTGGAGAAATGGACACAGATGACTTCCAGAAGGCTATATATTTGAGATAAAAAAGGAGAAAAAAAATAATCAAAGAATAGAGGGATATATCTCTGTAGGATATCTATACATGACGAAGAGAGCTACACCAAGGAGTGGTGTTAAGCAATCCAGAGGAATGAGACAAAGAAAGAATTAAATTGAAGTTGTGAAGTGATGGGGATAATGCTAGAGTGAAACCTAGTCTAATAGGAGAGGTCGAGACTGCCACGATGATAGAGGTTCAAAGGAGCAGTAGAGATTCCACCCTATCAATGGAGATGGGAACACCAGATGGATCAAGCCCTCCAAGTTCAAAGGAAAGCTCGGATGATGACATGGACTTCACTATGAGAAGATTGGTTTCGATGAATGACATGTTCCACATGAGTAGTGATTCATTTCCCAACAGCTCAGCTAGTACCTCCCCCAACCTTCCCCTAGTACTTTATCACAACCTTGATTAATTTTTTTCTAAGTTAATTAAAGTTATAAAGGTTCACAATGTGCATGCCACCTACAAAACTAGTACATTAGTGGTAGAAATAGTAACAATAGTACAAGTTCCAAGGATCATCATAACCTAGTTCTCAAGGTGTTAGGTCCCTATAATAATAGTGATTCCCCCCTTAATATTGTAGTTGTATCCCTTATTAATATTTTTGTACCCCTATTGTCCCCATATTGTTATTACTGTGCCCCATAGAATCCCTCTATTGTTATTTTTGTGCCTTTATATTATTATTGTTAGGTCGGCTTGGTTATATTGTGACCCCTTAGACTCCTATATATAGAAAGGAGGTTTTGTCATTTGTATCATCCAAGAATTTCTCATTTGTGTAATGTAAAGGAGGTTTCCCCCTCGAAGAGGCTAAATTCTAAGGCGTTGATCTATCTTTTCTATCATTTTGTGAGCTGGTTTCATAACATTTGGTATTAGAGCTTTGGATTCTAGGGTTTTTCTGCTCCAAACAGGTCATCATGGCATTTGCGTTATAACTTTTTTCTGCAACGTTTCAGATGCTAGGAAAAAACCCATTTGGTCCAAAATCATTCTAAAACTTGGATCCGAATTTCAGAGTTTTTTGCACTATATTTATGGAGATATGATCTGACGAAGTTGGCCTTTTTGCATACTCCCGAATTACATTCCAAACAGGTGACCTGGGGAGAATCCTCATAACTTTTGTTTTAAGCATCAGATTAAAATTTTGTAAGAAGTTACAGAAAGAGGACTGAATGTAGTTTCTTGTGTATATTGTTTAGATCCGAAGGTCAAAACAGTGACACGTGGAATTTCATACAAGTTCTCTCCTCTGAAAAGGTATATAATCAGGTCATCTTGGGAGATTGTGCATAACTATTTCTTGGAGAATCTAAATTTGATCAGACTAGTGGCATTGGAAAGAGGATGCAGAATGCTACCACAGATCGCAATTTCAGGACTGGATGATCCAAAATTGCAGAGATACATCAAATTCAATATCAAGCTCCTAAAAAGTGAAAAATGGTGTGTAGTTTTTTTTTAATTTTTGCATAAGCTTGGTTTGAAAAATTAGTTTGAAGGAATTCAAAGGGAATAGTAAAGAATTATTATTGGTAATTGATGCTCCAAGGAAAGAAAATGCAAACACCTAGTAGGCAACCTGAAATCTCTCGCATGACTCATGAAGAAGAGGAAGAAATGCAACATGATATATCAAAATCACGAGACCAACTGCAACAAATGTCACTCGCACAAAAAGTAAAAAAATCTAAGATGGATGGTTTAAGGAAATATGTAGAAGCTAAGATGTATGGCATGGAAGCTAAGATGAATGATGTGGAAGCTAATATGGATGATTTGAATATAGATTTGAAGACAGGCATGGAAGATTTGAAGGCAGATTTGACAAAGTTTCTACAAGAAATGCTTACTAATGGTGAAAGCGTAGTAAAGGAAACTCATGATAAGAAAAAAATAAATGTTAATCATGATTTTATAGACTCTAATGTTGGATTTAAGAACCACCATATTCCAAAAATCGATATGAGGAAGTTTGATGGAAAGGATCCTGCAACATGGATACTACAGATGGAGCAATTTTTCGATCTCCATAATGTGCAAAACACACAAAAGGTACGCATTGCAGCTTTATATTTGGAACCAAATCAGTTTGTATGGTATTGATGGCTTTGCTCTCTTAAACAAATTGTCAACTGGGCAATTTTTACGGAAGAAATGACAACACATTATGAGGATACAAAAAGCAACACCTTTTTTAGCCAATTGATAAGTCTCAAACAAAAGGGTTCAATGATGGAGCACATTGAGGACTTCCAAAAATTGAACATAAGGGTAAAAGATATTCCAGAGGAGCATATGATTGATGTGTTCATAGGGAATTTAAAGGATAATGTCCAACATGAGGTTCGCCTTTGGGAACCTGATTCATTGGAGAAGGCA
This sequence comes from Pinus tabuliformis, assembly GCA_031772625.1. Classification (NCBI taxonomy): domain Eukaryota; kingdom Viridiplantae; phylum Streptophyta; class Pinopsida; order Pinales; family Pinaceae; genus Pinus; species Pinus tabuliformis. The sequence goes on along the minus strand of CM062818.1, from coordinate 2,022,231,807 downwards.
TTCAAGTTAGCAAGAAAAATGGAAAGCAAAATTATGGCAACCAAGAAGCCTACCACTCACAACTATAAAGATGGAAGTGTTGTTACCCCTAGCCTTCCACAACCTATAAGGTTGAAACCACAAAAATTGGAAGAAAAAAGAGCAAAAGGGCTTTGTTACAGTTGTGATTTCAAATACACTAAAGGTCACAAGTGTACTGAGAAGAAATTATTCTACATAGATTGTGAATAGGAGTAAGAAAAGGAACAAGAAATGTCAAAAGAAGAGGATATACTCCAAGAACAAACCCTAGATAAAGAAGTAATGAATCCGACCATATCTTGTAATGCATTGGCTGGAATTACCACTCCTCAAACTATAAAGATAGAAGGACATATCAAGAAGAAAAAGGTAATAGTGTTGATTGATTCAGGAAGTACCCACAATTTTATTCATTGTAAGATAGCAAAAGAATTGAATTGCTTCCTATATCCAGCACCATAGTGTCAAGTGATGGGTGCAAGTGGAGGAACCATAAATTGCTCTGGAAAGTGCCATAATATCAAACTATCCATGGGAGAATATGTATTGAATATCCCAATACTTTCCATTCCAATGGGAGGTGCTAATGTTGTACTAGGAGTCCAATGGCTACAATCCTTGGGTATAATAAATTTTAATTTTCAAGAACTTTTCATGAAATTTTCTACGAAAGGAAAGGAAGTTGAATTAAGGGGTATTTCATGGAAACCGGTAAAGATAATCAGCTCTAATGGTATGAAAAAGCTTCTAAAAAGGAACAACGAGGTGTAATTGCACAATTATGTTCACTAGATGTTTCCACATCGAAATCATCTATTTCTCTAGATCTCCAAAAAGTATTGGACAATCATTCCAAGGTATTTGAGACTCCCAAAGGTCTCCCACCTATTCGTGATCATGATCATGCTATTCATTTGATTCCAGGAAGTGTTCCTCCAAACATCAGGCCATATAGATATCCCTATGCCCAAAAGAGTGAAATTGAACATATGGTTGCAGAAATGCTAGAGGCTGGTATAATTCAACCTAGTCAAAGTTCTTTCTTTGCTCCAGTAGTATTGGTGCACAAGAAGGATGGATCATGGTGCATGTGTCTGGATTATAGGGAGCTCAACAAGCTCACTATTAAAGATAAGTTTCCCATTCCTGTCATTGATGAATTATTGGATGAATTGCATGGATCAATTTACTTCACCAAGTTGGATCTTCGTTCAGGATATCATCAAATTAGAATGAAGATTGAAGAAATTGCGAAAACAACATTTAGAACTCATGAGGGTCATTATGAATTTTTGGTCATTCCTTTTGGCCTTACCAATGCACCTTCTACATTTCAAGGTTTAATGAATTCCATTTTCAAACTCTTCCTTAGAAAATTTGTGTTATTATTTTTTGATGATATACTAATCTACAACAAGTCTTGGAAGGATCATGTTGAAGATGTTGACAGAGTGCTACAACTATTAGAGGAGAAACAATTATATGCAAAAATATCTAAATGTTTCTTTGGAGTACAAGAGGTGGAATATCTGGTTCATATTGTATCTCATGAACGAGTTAAGGTAGACCCTAGCAAAATTAAAGCCATTAAGGAATGGAAAGTTCCCACATCCATAAAGCATCTGTGAGGATTTCTCGGTTTGATAGGGTATTATCGCAAGTTTGTTAAGAATTATGGGAGAATAGCAGCACCTCTAACAACATTATTGAAGAAAGATTCATTTTCATGGACTCCAGAAGCAATAATAGCCTTCGAACATCTTAAAGAGGCAATGTGCCAAGCACCGGTCTTAGCTACACCAAACTTCACGAAAACCTTTATTGTGGAATGTGATGCTTCAGAAAATGGAATTGGTGCCATTTTAATGCAAGATGAAAGACCCATTACTTTCGAAAGTCGTCCAATCAAGGCAAAGTATTTACACAAAGCTATTTATGAGAAGGAAATGTTGGCAATACTACATGCACTTAAAAAATGGTGACCCTACCTAATGGAAAGATACTTCAACGTAAAAATGGATCATCATAGCCTTAAATACTTCTTAGAACAAATATTATCCTCTGCAGAGCAACAAAAGTGGGTCACAAAGATGTTGGGTTATGACTTTGAAATCATCTACAAAAAGGGAAGTGAAATGTTGTGGCAGATGCACTCTTAAGAAAAGATGAGAATGTGGAAGCATTGTTGTGCGTCATTTCTATTATCCAACCAGATTGGATAAACGAAGCAAGGGAGGAATGGAAGAATGATGAAGAAGTGTGGGCACTTATTTGAAAGTTACAACAAGATTTCAATACATTTGATACATTTAGCTGGAAAAATGATTCGTTATGGTACAAAGATCGCTTATACCTCTGTAAGAATTCCCAACTCAAACAAAAGATTCTTATGGAATTGCACACTTCTCCCTTAGGAGGGTACTCAGGATTTTTAAAAACTTACCACAGGGTTAAGAAGGAATTTTTTTGGGATGGCCTTAAATCAGATATTCAAGAGTTTGTGGCGGAATGTTTGGTTTTCCAACAAAGTAAAGTTGAAACAATTAAGACCTGAAGTCTATTACAACCTTTATCCATTCCAAGCCAACGTTGGGAGGAGGTTTCAATGGATTTTATCAAAGGTTTACCAAAATCTGAGGGAAAGAGTGTCATCATGGTGGTAGTTGACAGACTTACCAAGTATGCACACTTTTGTGCATTATCACATCCATTTAAAGCCAGTACAGTTTCTACTACATTTATGGAAACAATTCAAAAGCTACATGGAAACCAAAAGATTATTGTAAGTGATAGAGATCCCATTTTCACTGGAAATTTTTGGACATAATTATTTTCTTTTCTTGGTACTCAGTTAGATCATAGCTCACCTTATCATCCTCAATCTGATGGGCAAACTGAGATAGTAAGAAAATGTTTGGAAGGATATCTTCATTGCTTTGTATCTGATAAATAGACACAATGGGTCAAATGGTTGCCTTTGGTTGAATGGTGGTATAACACTTCCTTCCATACTGCAACAAAAATGACCCCATTTATGGCACTCTATGGATATCAACCACCATCCATCACATCATATTTAAGAGAAAATTCTAAGGTTCAAGCAGTGGAACATCACATTGAGAATCAACAACAAGTTCTCCAACTCTTAAAGGATAACCTCGCGTTGGCACGGAATAGAATGAAACAATAGGCAGATCAACATCGCAACGAAAGAAGTTTTGATGTTGGTGACTGGGTATTCCTACGGCTACAACCATATAAACAAATGCACCTCAAGCAAGCTAAGAAGGATAATAAATTATCACCAAAGTGTTATGGTCCATACAAGGTGTTGCAAAAGATTGGTACTATGGAATAAAAATTGGAGCTTCCTGTAGCTTCTCGAGTGCACCCAGTTTTCCATGTTTCATGTTTAAATAAGGTTATAGGTGACAAGCTCCCAGTTCAAACAATATTGCCAGAACTTGACGAGGAAGGAAAAATTATATTAGAACCGGAAGCAGTCATAGAAACAAGAACTCGATAGCTACAAAATCGATCAATTTCGGAGTATCTCATCAAGTGGAAGAACTTATCTGCTGAAGATTCCACATGGGAGGGAATTTTATACAGAAGCATCCAGAACTACTCAAGCGTTGAGGACAACACTTTTTTGAAGGAGAGGGGCATGTTAGGTCCCTATAATAATAATGATTCCCCCATTACTATTGTAGTTGTATATCTTATTAATATTGTTGTACCCCTATTGTCCCCATATTGTTATTACTGTGCCCCATAGAATCCCTCTATTGTTATTTTTGTGCCTTTATATTATTATTGTTATGTCGGCTTGGTTATATTGTGACCCCTTAGACTCCTATATATAGAAAGGAGGTTTTTTCATTTGTATCATCCAAGAATTGTTCATTTGTGTAATGTAAAGGAGGTTGCCCCCTCGAAGAGGCTGAATTCTAAGGCGTTGATCTTTCTTTTCTATCATTTTGTGAGTTGGTTTCGTAACACAAGGATTTATACTCATCACACAAGTTCAATAAAAAATGGTGGGATCCTTTACTCGAACAAATGGTAAGTTGAGCTACACAATTGACCCCAATCATCAACATGATCGGTTCATTAAAGTGTTGTTACCACTTACCCACATGTCACTGACTTAACAAAAGATTGATACTCTTCAAGGCTCCATGGAGAAAGAAACTAGAATTGAGGCTATGTTTGGATACCCACATAAGCACTAGGGGGGGCAGCTTCCCACAACCCCTCTATCTTATAACTGTAGCTCCAGATCACAGATCTGATTGAGAAGCTAAGGGACCAGAAACTAGTGTGACCTATTCCATTTAGAGCCCCCTAGTTAGTTTCATCTGTTTCCTTAATTGTAGCACAATTTACTATTTTTGGCAGTTTTTCGGGTTGTGAACTTCCAGAGACTTTTTGAGGCCCTAAACGATGTTTTTCTGGAAAAATGCCTATGGTTATTTCTATGGAAATCGTGTTGGTAATTGTATTCCTCAAAGACATATTTCCAATGAGGTATCATATGCATTAAACAAAGATAATATGACCAAGTTACGACCCTGGGAAGTTGGTTGCCCAACTAACCCCAACGAGACCCATAAACTCTTGGTGTTACATCTCCTCAGGTTAGGGTTTTGGTTGTTTAGGGTTTTCCCTTATATTTCAATAATAAAAAGGCCCTTGAGATTCATTGTAACTCAGTTCAGAGGCATGTAGCTGCCACATCTCTTCTCAGAGACCAGCTACCATCGCTCGAGCTATCTTATTTCCATTCTATTTGTTAGCATAGTTCGGTATTTTTCTATTAATGAAATGAAGTGTTTTTCTGCCGCAACTTTGTGTTTATGATTATATATGTAACTTGTTGCATTCGTGTTTAAGTTTAGATCAAGCACGCCACAAAGTTCGCAAGACTGTGAGGCCCAAGCACTCCCTCTATACTGGTGGGGCCTTCCACATCTTTAACCACTTCTTGAGTTGTGCAGATTGGTACATAAGGTTTATATACAGGCTGCACTTAGTTCCATGCATTTCATAACCAACAAACTGCATTACCAAATAAGTATTCAAAAATATGCAGAACATATGGACATCTCCCTCGCCTCTATCTAATTCTACAAAAGTATTCCAATGTTCCAAACAACACATTTTGTGAGTTTTGTGGCTCACCAAGTCACCACACTGATCAGTGTAGAACACTAGTCACCCTAACTAATCGATTGGATCAATATGTCAACCAGATTAATGAGACTCCTCAAGGACAAGGAGGTGGAGGAATAAGGGGGGGAGGAACAAGGGGGGGAGGAATAGGACGTAGAGGTCCAATCTGTTGCTACAATTGTGATCAAGAAGGGCACGTAGCAAGAGATTGCCTGCTACCTAGAAGACCCTGGTGTTCTCAATGTAGAGTTAATATGCATGCAACAAAGGATTGCCTAGAGCTAATTTCTAGATGGGAGGAGTGAAACCACCAAAGAGGAGAAAATATGATTAATGCAGAACCAAGGGAACGATAGCAAGATCCCCTATCAATCATTAACATAATCACCCGGGGAGGAAAGAAAAACGAAGCTGACTTGGAAGCTGTTGAATGATCAAGGATGATAAGGCCTGCCTCACCGAAGTGCTCGTACGATTCTAGCCAAAAGAAATAGTGCTACAAAGAGGTTTCATAGGTTTTCAACAAGTTGATTCTAACTAATGATCCTTGAAGAGAACAACCTGAATTGTTGAAAGTGATAAGCCCAAAAGCACTGCATGAAAATCCACAAACTATAACATAATGGTTCAAGTTGTTTCTAGAAATTGTAAATGATGAGAAAATGCTACGCCAGTGGTGGAAATATATCCAAGCTGTTGTTGGGGAAGAAGAACCTTTGGAAGGGGGCATTTATGCCAACATTCCTGAGAGACACTCTAGATGAGTGTGAAGGAATAAGAAAAGAACAAGGAGGTAATTTTGGGTTGATGCACAGATTGCAAGATTCCAAATCAAAGATATGATGTTGGATTTAGGTTCGAATGTGAATATCCTACCAAGAAAAACTTGGAAATCCTTGGGAGGCTCAAACGAGGATTTTACCTGATTCAGCTGCGCACGATGAACCAATACTGTATCCTCCCCTTGGGGCACCTAGAAGATGTAGAATTCGACATAGCAGGGGTAAAAACATACACATATTTCAAAGTAATAGATATCATGGGGGACAAAGACCCCTATCCGGCATTGTTGGGGATAGACTGGGCCTTTGAAAACTATGCAGTAATTAACCTAAAGAAAGAGACCATGACCTTTGAAGTGGAGGGAGTCCAGGTTATCTAGCCCCTAGACCCTTATCAAGGACCAAGGTTTACAAATATGGTATATGACATATAATACCCTGAGCTACTAGATCAATTATACAAGTTGATAACTTGAAAAAGGGAGGATTACATCAATGTGACAGCCAGAGGGTTGATCAGTTGGAGAAGTGTTCAGAGCTCAGAAGTTGGATCTAAGGTTTCATGGGATGAATTGCAGCAAGGTGGACATGAGATCAACACTAGACAATGCACCACAATCCATCATATCCACTGGGTTGGAATCGATGTACAAGAGTTTCCTATTTTTATTGGTACAAATTTTGCTACCGATTTTATCAAAAATTTGATTCAAATGTCTTGGAAGTACATAAATTTCCCTTGCTAGACATTTCCCTCCAAGCGACACCGACAAGGTGGTGGGGCTCTCACTGCAACCACCTTAAGGAGTGGAAGGTGGTTAAGTATGCACTAATAGCCAGATTCAGGCATTCTAAAGATTGTTCATCCAATTTTACTAAGTACTGGGGAGATAATAAACCTTGGTGACATCTACAAGAATGTAAGAAGAGATGGATCATAGAAGGGTTTCCAAAAGATTTGTGGGTGCACAAATTCATCCATACTATGGGAACATTTTCGCAGGCATGGTACACGAATGAAGAAATGAAGAGGTAGATTAGCGAATGGGACCAGATGACAACTCAATTCATCAATGATTTTTCCTTTACTGATGATGATGAGAGAATAACGAATGCTCTGCAAGTAGTCAAAAGGATCATATTCGCAATAGGGAAGCTTACCAAAGACTACTTTGATCAGGAAGCCTTTGATCACACTTATGAATCTTGATTCCACGAAGTTGTGGCTTGTGGAAAGATAGACCTGGAACCTGATGGGGACGACTTAGAAGAGCTAAGACACTTGAAATTTGAGGAATATGAAAGGGGAGTGGAGTGTCAAATATGGGCCTATAATAGATGGTATGAAACTACTACCTATGAATTTGTGGAAACACAATATCGACACTGAAGAGAAGCCTAAGTTAGCTTCGATTGGGGATTATTGGGATGAACAAACTACCAAGGAAATCTTTGACCTTCTGAGAGAGTATGAGGATCTGTTCCCTGCGTCTATTGCGGAACTTAAGGGAATTAAGGGAGAACTAGGAGAAATGAAGATTGTGCTTAAACTAGATGTTGTGTTAGTGAAACACCAGCCATATAGATTGAACTTGAGAGTTAAGGAGAAGGTGAAAAAAGAAAGAGAAAAAAAATTAACAGCAGGACTGATCTTCCCGGTGGATGAGGATGAGTGGGTCAGTCCAATTGATATAAAAAACAAGGACACATAAGAAATTTAGGTTTGTCTCAATTATACGAGTTTGAACAATGCATGTGTTCAAGACCCTTTTCTTACCCCTTTCAGTGACGAGGTCATAGACAATGTGGTAGGAAAGGAAGCTTAGTCTTTCACAAATTGGTTTTTTGGTTATCACCAAGTCTGTATTGCAGAGGAGGATAAGAAAAAAGCTAAATTCAAGACTGAATGGGGATCCTATGCCTACCATGTCATTCCTTTTAGACTCAAGAATGCGCTGAAATTATTCTCAAGGATTGTAATCGCTACCTTTCAGGATTATATTCATAGGTTTCTGGAGGTTTAAATGGATGATTAGACAATCTACAGTTTGTTAAAAAGGCATTCTAGTTTTCTTTGAGTGATGTTCAACCACTGTAGGAAGTTGCATATCTCCTTGAATTTGAAGAAGTATGTTTATGTTATCCATTTTGGGATACTCTTGGGAGATATAGTTTGCAAAGAAGGAGTATGTATCAATCCTGCTAAAGTTGTTGTGATCGTTAACATGCCACCCCTGACAAGTGTTAAGCAACTGAGGTCAATGTTGGGAACTAAGATGAATCCTTAAAATCAACTTAATCCTACCTTCATTAATCTTATCAACTTGGGATTCCTCTCTTATTTCAAGGGTATCGACACAATCTATGCAAGAATAGATTCTTAGATTATGAAAGAGTGTACAATGATTGCTACAAAAAAATTTACATTAAACATTATCCTAATTCATGTTGATTTGGGGTCGCATCGGATGTGCTCTAGCTATGAAAATTGGTGGAGAGGATAAAGTACATGAGATATCCAAGAGCCAGAAATGGTTTGGAGAAATTCCGCCTGTTAGAGAGATATTAAAATAATTAATATTTTTAAAGGAGTTCCTAAGTCTAAACATAGGAAAATTAAAATATTAATGGGTATTAATATAAAACTGGGTGAGAATGTTCTAAATGGCATGGACCAAGACAAATATAATCTTAGCTATTGATTAGAGACTTAATCTTGGCCGTTGAAGACTCAATAGGAAAAGTATAAGAGGAGGTTTGAGGGTTAGTTGGAGAAACACCAAGATTGATCAGTCAGTTCAATTTTCTGGAGCGGGGTTTGCTGAGAAAATTTGAACAAGTGATCTGAGTTACAGTGAGGGGCAGTGAGTGCATAGCAGAGAGGCAGAGATAGTTCTGAAGGACTAGCATAGAGATATAGGAGGCTACACAAAGCCAGCAGGAGCCACATAGAGGGCCAGAGTGAATGTGCAAAGGCTAACAGGGCCTATGTGGGTGACGCATAAGGTTAGAGAGCCAACACAGAGCACTTGAAGGCTGACGCAGGGGGTTTCAGAGAGATGCATAGGCTAAGAGGGCCGATGCAGAGCCTCAGAGAAGCATTAGATATATTTTCATGGAGCAGACTTGCTGAATACCTACCATCGAAGAGAGGTATTACTGCTAGATAGATATCTTTGTTGGGTGAGCCAATTTGGCAATCTAGTTGTACTTAAGAAAGCTGCTTAATAATAAAACCCTCAGAAATGCTGCACCAGTTTTTCCAAGTTGGGTTTTTTTGGGGACGATTGTCCAAAAATAACGATGTTCCTTATGTGTTTGTCTATTATTTCAGTTGATGATCTGTAGATGGTTGAGACTATATTTGTGTTTATTTTTAGTATTTATATGGTTAAATAACTTGTTAAGAAATAAACAATTAGGTGAAATAAACCAGATAATGCAGGAAGAATTTTTGACATGTTAGACTGAGAAATTTCAACATGGTATCAGATCATTGTAGATCACAAGAGATCTAAAGGCACCAACTAAATCAAAAAATTTGTAGCAGAAAAAACTGTCCCACGAGACAAAGTTGTTCCTAAGTAGAAGGCAGCAATAAAGGAGTGACACAGAGGGCCTATATCATCATTTCGAGCCAGATAGAGGCTAGCGCAGAGGTAGAGAGAGGTAGAAGAGGCTCAGTTTCTTCAGCTGCTTGGGCCTAGTGAGTTGTGGGAAAAATTTGGATTGGGAAGTTGGTGGGGTGTTGTTGTTGTCGAAGTAGAATAGTACCTAATAGGATAAAACCAAGTTAGAGGGAACCGATTCCTTGAGGTATTTATAGCCAAGAAATCCAGATCCGTATTGCAGGTGCATAGAGGATTGGAAAGGAGCAGTTCGACTGAGAAGATTTTTAGCAGGGAAATCGAGACTCATAGGGAGTCTAGGAGATAAATTTTAGAAGGGAAGTCGAGACTTAGAGGGATTCCGGTAGTAGAGCAGAGATGGAAATGAACGGACTAAGGGATCAGGACAGGTTGTATGGGGCATCCAACTTTGTCATCTGGAAGGCCAGGATCTTGTATGTTCTGGATAGACATCGCATCAAGGGCTTCACCTTGAGAACCTTGGCTATCCCAGTCAACCCAACTGATAATAAAAGGTATGACTATGAAATGGAGAAGGAAAAGTTCATAATCCTTGATGGGGTCAAGGATCGTGTGATACTGCATATTGCCAAGAAGAACACGACAAAGGAGATGTGGGATACCTTGATGACATTGTATTAGGGCACTTCCATGTAGAGGAAGCTGTTGTTGGAGAATCAACTGTGGACATATCAAATGCAGAAGGGGGAGAAGATAGAGTTATACCTCAGTAGGTTGCAAGAGATTTAGGGACAACTTACTTCCATGGGGGCCACATCGGATCAGGAGTTCATGGTGAGGATTGCCCTGAATGTAGTCTCTAAGGATTGGGAGACATTTGTCCAATGAATTTTGGACAGAGATGATATTCCAGGATGGGAAGGGATGTGGGCATCTCTTTGCCAAGAAGAGAGTAGACGGTTGACCAAGGCGAGAAGTAGCCACAAAGGAGGTTGAATCAAGAAAGAGGAGGAGGAGGATGCGGCTTTGGCATTTGTGGGACTACAGGGGAAGAGGAAGAAGAAGGATATATCCAAGGTGAAGTGATTCATTGTGGGGAGCTGGGTCATTATGCAACCTAGTGTCCCAGAAAGAAGAATAAGGGAGAGGTTTTTGACTCCAAGGCATCTTTGGCTAAGGCGGAGAAAGAAATCGAGACAGATGATGTCTGTGCCATGAGTGCTCATGCACCTATAGAAAAGAGGTGGGGAGACATCGAGTTGTAGTCAGGAGGACTATAGAAGATAAGGGGCAGGATCCTTGAGGTAGCCAAACTCTTGGATCATATTTGGCTATGGGAGCCCTGAATGACAGTAGTAGGATGATGGATGTCGATAGAACCAAGATGCGGATGGAGCGAAAAGGCAATGATAGAGTGTAGAGGTCTATAGCAACGCAATGGAGGTTGCAGTAGTGCGAGAGGCATAAAGGTGGTTGTAGCAGTGCAGAAAGGCACAGATGAGGTTGCAACAGTGCGAGAGGCACATAGGTGTTCGCAGCAGTGTAGAGGCAGCAAAGAAAGCACTAGATAACAGTAGAGGTAGCTTCAGCATCAGGAGGCTTCTAGGCTGACAAGGATGTCACTAGTTGGGTAGATCAGTTACTTACTTCTAAGTAATTTATTTACAATGCAATAATTAGCAGTGGTATTGCTATGGGTAGCACGATGCAGCATGATGAGAGAGAATTGCAGTGTGGATCAGTGTTGGGAGGAAGGACTAGCAACAGAATGGATGTAGAGAGAGTTGTAGTAGATATGTAGCAGTGGAAGTGGTAGAGACATGGGCAGCAGTACAAGAATAAGAAGTGTAGAGGATGTTGGGCAATAGGGCAAGCATCAACACATGTACCAGTGCCAGATGATCAGGGTGATGTTCAGTGGTGGAGCATTACTAGAGCACATTCCTTGCTAAGAGGGAGTGTTGATCTGGGGTAGCATCAGATATGGTATAGCCATGAAAATTGGTGGAGAGGCTAAAGCACATGAGATATACAAGACCCAGAAATGGTTTGGGGAAATTCCGCACGGTTAGAGAGATATTAAAATAATTAATATTTTTAATGGAGTTCCTAAGTCTAAACTTGGAAAATTAAAATATTAATGGGTATTAATATAAACTGGGTGAGAATGTGCTAAATGACATGGAACAAGCCAAATATAATCTTAGCCATTGATTAGAGACTTAATCTCGGCTGTTGAAGACTCAACAGGAAAAGTATAAGAGGAGGATTGAGGGTCAGTTGGAGAAACACCAAGATTGATCAGTTAGTTCGATTTCTGGAGTGGGGTTTACTAAGAAAATTCGAACAAGTGATCTGAGTTGCAGTGAGGGGAAGTGAGTGCATTACAGAGAGGTAGAGATAGTTATGAAGGATCAACGTAGAGATTGAGGAGGCTACATAGAGCCAGCAGGAGCCATGCAGAGGGCCAGAGTGACTGCGCAGAGGCTAACAGGGCCTACGTGGGTGACGCAGAAGGCCAGAGAGCCAACACATAGCAGCTAAAGGCTTACACAGGGGGTTTCAGAGTGAAGCATAGGCCAGGAGGGCTGACCTATAGCCTTGGAGAAGTGTTGGAGAGATTTTCATGGAGCAAACTTACTGAATATTTGCTTCCGAAGAGAGGTATTACTGCTAGATATATATCTCTATTGGGTGAGCCAGTTTGGCACCCTAGTTGTACTCAAGAAAGATGTTTAATAATAAAACCCTCAAAACTGCTACACAGATTTTCCCAAGTGGGGTTTTTCCGGGGACGATTGTCCAAAAATAATGGTGTCCCTTGTGTGTTTGTCTGTTATTTCAGTTGATGATCTGTAGATGGTTGAGACTGTATTTTTGTTTATTTTTAGTATTTATATGGTTAAATAACTTGTTAAGAAATAAACAAGTAGGTGAAATAAACCAGACAATGCAGGAAGATTTTTTGACGTGTTAGACTTAGAAATTTCAACAATTCAATCGCTACAGAGGTAAATGATAACAACAAATAATTACTCCTACAATTACAGTTCTATGAAAGAATACTATTTTAATTCATCAACCATTTTATCTATCCTTCAACAAATCCTACGCATAAGGAAGACTAATAAATCACACAAATGATTGAAAGTCTTACTTCTCAAAGATAAATTATGGAATTCATAAACTCAAACCTTACATTATTGTAGCACAATCCAATCAATTATTTCAGGAGATGCATAACAAAATTACAAGATACATAATTCAATCAATTATCTACCATGAAAGAAAAGGCAAGTGAATAGAAACACAACTAATGAAAATGTGGAAAAATAAATAACTAATAATGATACATAACAGACAGTAGAACCTCCAGTGACTGGGCCTGTGGTCTCCAGAAGTACTGTCTTAGATAATTTCGATATGAAGGATTAAGGTAAGATATTGCGAAAATTCATTAACTTCAAAGAGTTTTACAAAATGACCTTGAGAAAGTTCAAATTCAGATTGTTGTATGCAATATACAGTGAAAGTGTAAAAAAATATCCTCTATCTTTTAACTTGTTGCCTTATATATTACATTAAAAAAACTAAATATGGAGCTATCTTGAGAATCGACATATTATTAGGATTGCTCTTTTAACCATAAGACCCTAAAATAGTAATGATCAGTTTCCTTTGACTTTGTTCTTCGATCATGCTTAGGTGTTGAGCTATAATTTGCCACAAATAAGGCATCGACTGATCCAAAATCTTGCTCCAATATCTCGAGGGAACAACAATTGTTCAATTGGACTGATCTACATAACAATTTACCCAAATTATAACCTTTGTGATATCTAAAAGACTCAAATTAACTATATTATCTTCAACTCGCTTTCATTAACCCTTTTCTCTTAAATCATTACAAACTAAGGGTAAACTGCTTGAAAGCATAACAATTATTTAAAGAAATAAGGAGAAAAATTATACCATTTCCATGGCCCAACATTACCCCACAACTTACCTTATTTCATGTCCTCACGCAAGAACATGATTAACATGTAGCAAGGTCAAAGAATAAGCTAGGTAAGAATGTTCACCATTCTTCTGAAATCCATTCTTGTTCTAAAGAACCTTGAAAGCTTCATTTTCTTTTCTTTTAGAAAGTTCATATTCAACATTGTGACCATCTAGAGGATACCCAATAATAGGGCATATGTACTGACACCCAATCCAAGTGGTTCCTTCAGATAACCATACGACTATAATGTTGCATTTGATTAGCTGTTGCTTGAAAATTTCTGTAATTAAAAGGCTCTTTGTTTTTTACGTCATTAGGAGATTCCTTCCATCATTGCTATGCTACTTGGGGGCTAAAGCAGAAACAACCCCAGGTCATTCCATGAACCTTTTATGCTTTATAAAAGTTTGCAATGGACTTTTAGGTTCTCCTCTGACCCAAAGGTCTAAACCATTCTCTCTCCTTTGGAATATTCTACAGGACTTGTACCATTTGATTTGATTCCTAGCATTAAAGGATATGAAAGCTTGGAATTGCATGTACCCAATGGAAGGACTAGGGTCCTGTTGATGCCTCGAAAATCGTTGCAACAACATAGGGGAAACCACCCGGTCCGGACCTTGATACAGCTCCTTTTCCGTTTGGAATAGTGGCTCCGACTGGGGATAATGGGACTAGTTTCCCAAAAATTATAGGTAAACGGGATGGATGAATGGCTTATAGAATATGCTGGCGATAAACGAATAACTAAAACTATCAATAAAATATGATAACTATGATCTATCCCGGGGACTTTATTGATTTTCTAAAGCGTAGCGTTTGATGGTATGTGCTTTTAAGACAGGCATATAGATGACTCCATCTATAAAACGTAGATATTAAATCATTCAAGACTGCTGTGCATAAATAGTTACGCAAAGCGATAACAACGAAATTACTACACTTCATCATTTATATCATTGTTACATGCATGATTAAAAAAAAGGCATATTGCAAAACTTCCAATAGTGGAATGAGATAGAGATTTGTTGTTACAGCACATACATGTATTCAACAATAGCAAGAATAATTACACAACAATTCATATAAAAGGAATGAATACAGATACATATAAAAGTACCATATAAGCTGATTAACACTCCCGTATATCAATGGCTATGTCACAGTTCTTCCTTCGACTCAGAAAACATCCCCAGCAAAAGACAGTAGTGCGCAATTGTATAAAGAAACTTTCTTGTCAAATTGAGAACGATTGGTCGAGTTTCATAAAAGAATATAGGCTGAAGCACAATAGTGCAAACTTCAGTCTTTAAGTCTATTACAAAATTTTACGACCCTTTCCAAAACAATGAAAGGGTCTATAAATACTAAGCTAATCTAAATATCTAATAAACAGAAATCCTACATAATTTGTATCTATAAATATTGATCCTTTTTTTTGGAGCGATCTGGCATTCGGCGGCAATGATTCATCAGGTAGGCTCTTTGCCTTTAAACCTGAGCTGACTTATCGCCAACATTGGCTCTACTTCAGGCGGTTTGTTAAGGCGCGAACTGAGCTGAGCAGCGTATGTGGCATCTTGAATATCGGGAATTATACACCCGAGTGCATCAGTTAAACACTTGAGGGCAGACCTTTGTGTGTGTAACTTGATCAGAAAGAACCAATATGCATCGAAAGTCAAAGTATTAACCCCAGCGATTAATCTACCCTTCTCCTCTAAGTCAGGATAACTTGTCTGCTCAATTACATTTGCTGTTGTTATTCTTCCAGGTGTACACTGGGAGATCATATTTGCCAGGTAGAGGGTGTTGTTGACTAGATCAATCATATTGCTTGCAATGGATTTGCATCTTGAAGCCGCCTTTTCTGCTTTCATCATTTGAGTGTGCCATTCTGTAAAGAGTATGTCCTTATAAGTTTCTTGGATTCTAGGCAACTTCGCTGCTTTTCCCACATCAGAATCTTGCCAGTCAAGATATCCACTTATGAGCTCATCGGCCTGGTCCAACTCATTCCTGGCCTTATCTACCTGCTGATTAATGGATGTGGTTAGCTCGCATAATGGTTCTGCCTCAGTGAGCTGATTACACAGGAGTCTGATCTGTGATATTAAAGCACTGTTTATTTGTGATGCCTCTGCTCTAAAATCCTCCACCTTTTGGGTGCCTTTTACGACTTCGAGCCGTGACGATAATTGAGCTATTTGCTCGTCCTTCATTTTTATCATCAGCTCATTTGCTGTCCTCAACTGTGCTAATGCCTCCGATAACTCCTTTTGTTTCTGGATTGCGCTTTGGTCGATCCTCTGCTTTTCTTCCTGCAATTGCTAGGTTAATTAATGATTCATTTGTTGTTGTACCAGCAACTGCTCCTCTGCTTGCGCTGCCCTCTGTTTTGCCTCGGTAACCTCTGCCTGTAATGCAAAAATATCATGGTCCTTAGTCTTCAGCAGAATACTTACCTCCGATGCCTTGTCGATAGTTGCTGCAGAATAGGCACCTGCATACTGTGACAACTTTGTTAGGTCATCAGATAGGTCCAATTCCTCCTTCCATACTACATTACCCGTGACTGTTTGTTCTGGAAAGGTAGAAGGTTGATCAATCCTTCGTCTTTTCCTTGATTGCTTCACAACTGCTCTATGCCGTGGGCTGTAGAAAACGTCCAAGGGAGGAATATCTTCCACTTGGAGGACAATTTGATCGGAAGGGTCTTTAGGAATTACCTCAACATCTTGGGAAATGGGTGGGCCGCTGGTTCCAATTAGAACCTGAGGAGAAGTGATTTCCTGCGTATCATTTGTCTTAGAAGTGTCCCCATCTTTTGAACATTCCAATCCACTGATGATGGAATGAAATTGCTGCCATTCTTGAAATAGTTTGGGGTCTATGGTAGTGTCTACATTGACATCGGTGGTTTGCTTCTGCTGCTCTTTTTCGTGCTCTTTCTTCCTATCTGCCAGTTCTTTTTTCTGTTTCTCTTCTTGTTCCCTCTTCTGCTATTCCTCTACCTCTTTCTTTTGCCTTTCCATTTGTTCTTTTCTCTGCATTTCTGCCTATTGCTTCTTATGATTTTCCTCCTGTTGTTTCTTTTGATCTTTTGTTATAACAGGAGGCTGGCTTGACTGTTGCCGACCAGATTCGCTTGAAGACGTCGCTGGGGTTGTTGCCAGTAAATCTAGAGGCAGAGTTTGCAACCTCTGCTCCCTAAGTTTATTGAACTCAGTTACCCCTTGATCATTATATTTAAATCGAGCAAGTTCTCTAGCTTGACCTATTGTTTCGTTTGAAACAAATAGGTCGTCAAACCAATCTTCTTGATGGTCAAATTTTGTTAATTTGGCCTGTTCTAATGCAGCATAGGCGTGTTTGGTTGGATCATATAGCCTATTCAGGATAGTGGCCAGGGTTAAAGACTGCATCTTTGTGGCTTCCTTTTCTGCGTGTTTGAGATCATGCAGAGTATATACACCAATTCTCAAGGGAAAAGAGGGCCAGCCCCTCTTCTTTTCTTTCTTGAGAGTCTGTGTAGTACTCTCTGCCATAATTTGATAGGAGACTTCTCTTGCTAGCAGTTTATCTGGAATATACAAAGGGAGAACATGCGGATTGGCTTGGCTGCCAAAAACTCTAATGTAGGTAAATCTCTCTTCTCCAAACCAACTTGCCACCACCGGCAAATCAAAGGAAGCTAGGTAGGAGATCCTGGGAATGGGCTTATCAAAAATAGAATAATGAATGGGAACCATAAAGCCATTGCAGATTTGATACAAATGGTCCTTGTAAGAGGATTTGCACAATTTCTGGTGGTATATATGAATGGGTGAGGGGTCTTGGGAAGTCCACCTCCAACCAAGGACGGGAAACTCAGAATTAAAACATAACGTATCTAAAATGTATGCACTGTAATAAAACGGGGGAATTTTCCTTTCAGTAACAACAGAACCTTTTCTAAAATCACGAACAGCTACGGCTAACTTATCAGAGAGAATAGTAGCCCAATCCATAATTATGTTGTTTACTGCTGCTTCCATTAGAGGAACCATCTCTATGGTAAAATTAGCAGAGTCATGTAATCCCCATAGCCTACACATCATTATCCCTGCATAACAATAGGGAGAAGCCAAAGAATCGACTGAGTACTTACCGGAAGACTCGTGCTTGTGTTTGGCTGGATTCTGCCTCCAATCCCGGATGGGTTTGGATTCTACTTCATTATCGGCTGCAAATTTCTCCAGGAAGGTCTTGTTATAGACTTTCTCTGGCTCAGGCAAATGATACATTTGCCTTAGATGTTCTGGCTTGAACGATCCAAAAATCCTTCCATCTCTGGGGCAAAAGGTTCTGTCAAGGATTGGAATTTCCTCAATTGCCCATCATACGACGTCTGTGTAGGGGAGAATCTGTTCTCTGGCTGCTATCCTGTGAAGGAAAGAGTTAGCTAAGTCTTTGAGAGTGGACTCAGACTTGCGAGTAGGATCCGCAGTAGCTTCTGTCACTGCCTTCTCTGGTTGTTCGGCTTCAATCAAATTATACGTGCCTTTCCATGTAGCTCTAGTAAGGCCCGTGCATGTAGTATCCGATATTAAGCCCTTCTTTTTATCTGTGGCAGCTTGTCCTGCAACTGATGAAGCAGCGGAACCCGCGGTCTTCTTAGATTTCTTTCCCATCATGCTTAGGCTTCTGTTAGAAGATGAATCCTGCACAAAGGCAAGAAAAACCGTAACATAGAAATATAATGATGAGGACTCATGGTGGGAAAGATATATCAATTGAAGCGTGCTGAGAGATTAATTCTCAAAAATGGCTGCGGATCCAATCAATGGGCAGATATTGCAGATATATTAAATGGCCGTTTAAGGCCTGCTACTCCTTAAATGCTTATTACACCATTATCCGGTTGAATGACTCCCTTAAGTGTGCAATGGATATTTTGGCGGTTGAGCGCAGGTGATCGTTAATCGAAGGGGAAAAACTTTAAATATGAATACATCACCTTATCCCTCCATTTAACGGCTTTTTCGAAATCCGCGCTTTATTGATCGAAAATCAATAACACTTTAGATCTTTAAGCTATACTGTTTGAAATTCCGATCGCCGATAGCGATATCGCATCGCATGGGGAGAATGGGCATTATATAATCATAAGCATAGGATCCTCCAAACGCCGATTGTGACGTCGCATCGGATTTGCGCGAAGAAATATGACAAGGTGCATTTAGAGTGAATTGCCGATTTCCTGATCGCCGATATCGCATCGCATCGAGGGTAAGACCTAAGCGCCTTATTAATGTGCATGGGATGTTCCCGACTGCCGATTGCGCAATCGCATCGGATCAGAGTAAATGACTTAAACTGCCTTGACCGCATATGAAGTATCGCCGATATCGCGTCACGTCGGGGCTTATGTTATGTGTGTTTTTTAAGATGTGTATGAAGTGTTGCCGATCGCCGATTGCGATATCACATCGGGGGTAATCAATGTGCCGCTTATTTATATTTCTTATGTCATTGCAATATGCGATCTTGCGATCGCTTTATCGCAATGACAAAGATTTGCCTTATTTCTTTTTAAGGTCTTTTCAAAAAGGGTTTTATGAAATGAATTCTTTTGATTATCGGACCTCTTTTGAACAATAAAAATATTGATACCAATTAAATTTTCAAGGGACCCATTTCATACGTTAATATTTATAAGTAAAGATGATATGAAATGGGGGGTTGTTGTAGAGCACAACAGGTCCCCATTCCTTTGTTCTTCCAGAAAAAAGTTATGCATGTAAAGTTCACATAAGAAATACTTGACATTATCCTTCTTCTCTCGAAAACTCTTAATAAAATTAGAAATAGTAGTGAACTCAAAAGGTTGGCTAGACCGTATGGCTTGTACTTTCAATAATAAATATTGTTCAAGTAGAAACAAGGCATAATTTTTAGCTGGAGATCTACAAGACAATGCATCATAGTACACATAACATATTTCCTTGGTTTGTTCCAGAGCTTCTTGGAGCTGTCCTCGTAATTTCTTTGTTTTCTTTTTCTCCATTCTAAGTTCGGCATGGGTTTCATCTTTAGTAGTGGCCAATGCTTTGTACTTTTGTATCAACTCTTGGTGTTCGGCCTGAGGTATCACTTGCTTTCGTTATTGTGTCAAAAAGTATTTATGCCTTTCCAATTCCTTGTTTAATACTTGGATAGTGGTATCCTTGATCAAGTAAGAATAAGGAATCACTACTTCAATTTGTGTAGCCCTGTTAATAGTCATCAATAGGTCTATCTGAATTGTTTCTTCAAATGTAACCATAGAAGAGTTAATATTTGTTTGAATTTTTACAGAATTAATGGAAATATCCTCAGTTTGAATTCTGCATGGTTGATAGGAATTCCTTCAGTCTGAGTTTCTGCATGATTAATGGGAGTTCCCTTAGTTTGATTTTCTACATGATTAATGGGAGCTCCCTCAGTTTGAGTTTCTGCATGGTTTGAGAAATTCTCACTTTGGACTCCAATTGTCATAGTTGTATTTTCTTTCTATAACATCCTCTAGAGTTTCTAAGTCATTTTTTGAGTTGTTCTATCCTTTTTCGTAGTTTTTTTTTTTGTTTTTTTCAATAGCTTAATTCTCTGCCTATTCTTTCCTTTCAACCCTTTAGTAGGTTCTAAAATCAGTGTTGTAGATAAATATGGAACAATATTGACATTTTAGTTAATAGGAGATACTTCAAATTCTTCAGAATTTTCATCAATTAAAGCTATAGCAGTTGAGTTATCTTCAGAATTTTGATTATCAGGGGTTAATGGAATGGTCCCTTCTCTAGAAGAGTTTGGTTATTTCATATTTTCAGCTGATTTTTATGAATGTTCCTACATATGCATGCTTGGTGAAGGTGGAAAGATTTCAGTATTATTAGAATTAGGGGTAGAGGCCGCAAAATTAGCAGTTGGTTCAAATGGATTCTCAAAACAGTCTTCATTCCCTTCAGAAGAAAAGAGGGTTCCCATATTTTCCAAGACCCGGGCAATTTCCTCTTCAAAAATTCGAGGTGAGTTAACCTGTTTCTCCATAGGGGATTCTTGAGACGGCTCATTCTTTGATGCATGCTCAACAGACCCTATAGGCATATTTTCCCCGGCCAATCTTTTAGACATTCTATGCTTAGCCGACAAAGAAACTAGGATAGAGGCTACCCTCTTCTCAGCTCTAGTAAAATTATGAAAAATTGGGGTTTGACTATCACTTTCCTCTCTTGGATGACTGTTTACTAGGTCAGGGGGAGCATTTTCAGTGTTTGCATGAATGTTTTCCATATCATGCTGAGTATTTTCTTCCTCACACATTTCTTCCATAGATGGTAGGTCATTGGGTCCCAAAAAATTGTCCCAGCTTAATTGTGGCAATGCTAATTCCCTAGTGACTATCAATTTGATTAAACAATGGTGACTAACTATAACACTTGGGTCCTTAGCTCTACCTAATCTACCATCAACTTCATGTAAAAGGAAATTTAGAAAGAAAGGCATGTTTAAGACTATTTCTATTTTAAAGTTGCCAATAGTTTGAGATGCTGTGGTCTTACCACATCATGGTGGCTACCACATTTAATGTACCTCTGGATTATGTCTGCAAGATCCTGCCATGGTTCTCCAAATGAAGCGGGGTGGAATCCTTTTCCTTTGCAGACCAATTCTTCACTAGGGTCTGTAAACAATTCCATCACACTTTGGATTCCGGTATGCTTGTCTATCCATTTCTCTCCTTTCATGGAGAGACCTATAACTTCCACCAGGATCATTTGATTGACTAGTATCTACTTACCTTTAAGCATTGTGACTTCATTACACAAATTCTGTAAAAATTCTAAAGCCACAACGTCATCAAATCCCTACAATCAGGTGAAATATTCAAGACAACCCCCCCTCTAAGATTCTTCAGGCTTTCTCAGTCACTCGTAGTGTAACAGGCTCACTTCAGATGGATTTACCCCCCAGTATTGCTAGTTTGGAAGAGATTTCTACAAAAAACTATATAGAAAGTTGTTTCAATTCGGAATTCTTCTAATAGAATGAGTAATAAGGAAGAGAAACATCGTCTAGTGTGATTTTATGCGATGAGATTTGTCATATTTGTTAATTGTGCTTAGTCATGTCATCCATGTGCTATGCAT
This sequence comes from Pinus tabuliformis, assembly GCA_031772625.1. Taxonomy (NCBI): domain Eukaryota; kingdom Viridiplantae; phylum Streptophyta; class Pinopsida; order Pinales; family Pinaceae; genus Pinus; species Pinus tabuliformis. The sequence goes on along the minus strand of CM062818.1, from coordinate 2,022,210,068 downwards.
TTCCTCCCCCCAATAGAAAAGGTCGATCATGACCAATAAAGTTATAGAAATTAAATGTTCACACAAAAGCAGTCATTACTGCGAAGGGGAATGGTCAAATTGAGCATAGCCAGATGGAAGAATTAATTGGCTGTCATAAATGCATGGATTGCTGACGTACAATAATCATTAGGAACTTTTAAAAAGCATAATTATAACGATATACCATGTGTAAAAATATTGTCTTAATAAATAACCTTTGAAGATCATAAAAACATATATCGAGCAACATTCCTTTATAATTAAAATGCATATTACAGAGATTTGAAAGTTTAAAATTTGTTCATGTCATAGTTAATATACCACCTCTAGTTTTTTTTTATGAAGATAAGTGTAGATATTGATGATGGTGATCTATTTATTAAGAAAAAAGAGGTCTAATGACATAATCATGATAAGGCAATTCAAGGTATATTCCAATGCCACATGCAGAGCCATTGCTGCCAGCAGGCGTCCATAGCCTCGACAGGGTTGCCTTTTTAACTTGTAGATGAGCCAATGTCCTATGAATGATAGATCATATTATTATTTTAAATTATTTTCTCAAAAGGTCATTGTTCTGGCGTGGTGACCAGATAACAACAATGCCACTCACTGGATCATAACAAAGTGAACAAGCCGGCTCGTGATGAGACCTCTTGTCCTTTTGACACTAATGTCAAAGGCCATTACCCTAGTTTGGTGGCCATAGTGGGAATGTCACTTATGTTATTTTCCTATGATCGTGGTAGGCCGGCTCATGATGAGACCCCCTATCCTTTGAGAATATCTAACTTTAAGTGTCATGTTTTTTAGAACTGATCTGTTTATCATCAAGGGTGGCTCATCATCTCCTTAAGAGTTTAAGGATGGCAGAAGGAAGAAGGAGGATGCCAAATAAAGTATGTGTCAGTCCTTTTGTTGTGTTAAAAGAGAATCACCATTTAAAGATGTCAACAAAATATAAAACTAATATGGTGGTGATAGATGATGAACGGTTTATGATTCTTTCAGAAAAATCCAAATATAAAACAAATATTTAAATTGATAGGAAGTGTTAAAGGAAAAAAATGTTCTTCATAGGATGTTAGATAAGACATTATTCTTGACACCATGATAGAGTAAATATCAACACCTTTTTTTAAGCTCACTTTTAAAGATTGCAGTCAATTGTGTGGAAAATAAAGACAACTTGGTGCAAAGGGAATGATAATTGTTCCGAAAGGAATCAAAAATCAAAGGGGACAACAACGACAATTAAAGGAACAAAAACCATGCCAAAGGGAACAACAATAGTGCCAAAGGGAACAACAATTGCGATAAAGGGAACATCAGTCGCGATAAATGGAACAATAGTCATGATAAAGGGAACAATAATTGTGATAAAGGGAACAACAGTCACGATAAAGGGAACATCAAATGCCGTAAGTTATTTTATCCCCTTTTTCTTATAAAGAAAAGGACAAGGAAAGCAAAAGAGTAAAAAAATAAAAGAAGAACTTAATTGACTCTAAAGAAAATATATACATTATATACAAAATGATAAAGAAAATTAGATTTAAAGAGATGGAGCCGCTGGGTTGCCACCCTAGTCAGCTATAATCTAGAAAGTAGGATCATTACTTACCTCATGATAGAAAGACTCCTTCATGAGTGGTTGGTGGTAGAGGCATAATCGATGTCTGTTTAGTAGAAAAGAGGTACCAGATCCATTTATAGTATATAGAGTTATGGTACCATTATTGTAGACTTCTTTGAATTCATATGGCTCGAGCCACCTTGTCTGTAATTTCCCTGGAAAATCCAAAAACATGGAATCATATACCAGTGCCCAATCGCCTTTTTGGTATGATTTATTTTTAATCAGTCGATCATGCCATTTATATCTTTGCTACTCTAAGCCCCAAGGGTTATCTCAACTGGTCGAGTCCTTATTGTTAAGTACCTCACCAATTGGGAGGTCACAAGGTCAATTCTCCTTGATGCCCTTGGGGTTAGGCCCTGCTAGTCTGGCCGACGAGCTTTAAAAGATTCCCTTGGGGGTTGATCTACCCAGATTTTCCAATGGGAAAAAAAATCTCTTTTCTACTGTATAATAGTAGTGTGTTCGACAACAAATAAACGTGCTTCATTTAACCCATTAAGTTGTTGTAGGTGCTGGGTTTGTGCTTCTATCAAATCTATTCCAGTTTCTCTTGCAGCCTTGAGAGTTTTTATTTTGAATTCTATTGGAAAAATTGGTTCTTTTCCGAAGACAAGGTGATATGGTGAGTGGCCAATAGTGTTCCACCATGTTGTCTGATAAGCCCATAGGGCTTCTGGAAGCTTAGTTTCCCAATTTCGACGATTTGCGGATACAATTTTGGTTAAAATTTCCTCCAGGACTTTGTTATTGATTTCCCCTTGTCCGTTTACCTGGGGGTGATATGGAGAAGTAAATCTATGCTTAATATGATAGTTATGGAGGGTGGCCAAAATTTTACGACCTACAAATTGTGGCCCTCTGTTTGTTATTACTTCCCTTGGTAATCCGTATCGCACAAATAGTTTGAGCAGGAAATTAATCACTGCCTCCTCCATGGCTCTTGGAAAATCTACTACTTCGAACCATTTAGTTACATAATCCATGCAAACCAATATGTACACTTTCTGATTTGACGGTGGGTTAAAGGGGCCAACAAAATCCAATGCCCATCTTTCAAATGGTTCCACCACCACTTGCGGTTGTAAGGGCATTTCGTCAGCTTGGCCAGGACAACCCATCCATTGACAACTATCAAAGACTTGAACATACCTTTTTGCATCCTTAAATATTGTGGGCCAATAATAGCCCATTTGAAGAACTTTATGTCTAGTCTAGCAGTCTAAAAAGTGTCCTTTGCAGGATTCATCATGGAAAGCACTTAGAATGTCATAAACTTCATCCTCTCAGATACACCTCTGGATTTGAAAATCAAAACTAGTGTGGAAAAGATAACCACCGTTCCAGGAAAAATGTGTGTTGCTCTGTATGATCAATTTCCTTCTCGTGGTGACAGATGTGTTGGAAATTTCCCTACCACCAAGTAATTTTCCACATCATCATACCACAATGTTTTTATTGTTACTGTGAATAGGTGTTCATTTACAAATTGGTTGTCTACCGACTGACAGTCATCTACCTTAGGTACTTGTTGGGGAAATTATATGTGTTATAGTTTCCAACATTAAATTATGAATCCGTGGTCGTAAGACTTAGAGGCACAAGCACAGGTAACATAGGATCAGAGCATCTAACCTAGACTAGAGTAAGAAATCAACTTGTCATTTAAGTACAGAAACAAATCAAACACTATTTCTAGTAAAATCACTTCAACTTATAAAAATGATAATTACGGGATTCAAATTATGTATAATAGAAAACACTCATTTATATATTCTAATGTTGATGAAGACAAAACATGAATCACTAAATCAAAAGGGCATTAAGATTAAATCTAAACTAAGCTAATGAACTCGAAATCTGAATTAAGCTACTGAATGTGGAATTGGAATTAAGCTCCGAGGATCTCTACTTTCAATCAAAGAGAAACATTCAAAATTCAAACAAAAAGATTACCGATTTCAAAGCAATTGAAATGATACTCAAAGAAATCTAAACAAATGACATTTAAGGAAACTAAATCCTATTGTTAAGAAACCTATCAAATTGACCTCCTTATTTAATGCTGGAAAGAAACTCAAATGACAATTCAACCTCTGTTTCTAATTATAATCACACTAATCACAAAATCAAATCTTATGCTATTGTTTGAGCTAAATTACCTCATTCTACCAAATTCAGTTAACCCAAATCAAACAGAGCAAACCAAACTGCTCTTAAACCAAATATCTCCTCACTCAATCTTAAATTAAATTGAAATGTTAGGCATGAATTGCACACCCTAAGTTAAATTAAATTGAAATGTTAGGCATGAATTGCACACCCTAAATTAAATTAAATTAATGCTGGAATAAAAATATGAGTCTAAAACTAAATCTCATTTCTTAATTCAATCCTAGAAACTAGAAATGAATCATACATTTAACTTGAATCACACAAATCTTTTTTAAAAATGAAACTACTTTGCTTAACTAAATCACACTTGCCTCAAATCACTCTCACTGCTAGAAAGAAATCAACACTTCTTGGTCTTGAATATCACTACTGGAAAGTAAATTTCACAATGAAAATGAAACCACTACATTCAACTTAAAATCACACTATTTCGTTGCCAGCCTTGGATCACACTGCTATACTACTTTAAACTATGAATACTGGAAAATAAACACACACAACAATCATAACTTGATCTTAAATGCACAACCTAGAATGGAGTCATAATGCTTCAAACACACACACAACTCTCACTATAAACATAAGTCCTATCCTTCACACAATGCTACCAAACACAACTCTAATTATTATCAAATTGAAGCTTCATTCATCAAACGAATTACAAGTTAACTATTCGATGCATTTAGGAAGAGATTCACTCAAAATCCTCACCATGTTCTATGAACTAGTGCGTGCAAATTGTTATAACTTGAGACATGTTATGATTGAAGGATAAATTGATTGCAAATAAAATGGGCCTGCCACTTTTATGAGGAACAAAGCATAGCTTTGTGTTGGAGGTTCATGAATGATTTATATGATAATTGGCGATCTGTATATTCAGAACTTTTGATCCTATTGTTTATCAATGAATGCAATGTTGTAGCAATTACAAACACTCCAAAATCAAATAGAATATCTCACACATTAACTCGATGAAAGAATAATTTTATAGAGATATAACACAACGATATACTTATGAACTAACAGTGAAGCTTGATCTCAGATGATGGTGGGCCCTGCCACATCTGGGAAAGCTTAAACGATTTGCAGTAAAAATGATGTAGAACATTCAAATGAAGAACTTACAGCAAATCATGACTTGGAATGATTTGGTTCAAACCATAGCCATGATATATTAATTGGAACAAAGTCTTCACTTACAAATCGTAATGTCTGAACAACAACTTGACAACTTAATAATTAGCACCAATTAACTCTCTATTACCACTAATTAACTTCTTACATCACTGACCTTTATAGGCAACAATTCATATACAAAATAGCGGTAAGTCCATACCTGGAAAACTCAACAAACTAATACTAATCCAAGCTCTTTGATCTGAACCCAAATCAACCTGATTTTCTTGAAACAAATGTGTTCAACCAACTGCTATCATTAGCGCAATTCTGCTATGGAGAATCCTCATTATGGAAAACATTGAGCTTGGCTTTAATCAAGATCTCCTGAGTTGTGCATATTCAACCTTCTAGAAGTCATGAGGACGTGGAAGAAGTTTACCAGGTCATTATATTTTTATCCAAACCATAGTTGTGGCCGAAAAATAGGCAAATCTGAATTTGACCCAATTTTGTACTTAAAACTGTGTTGGAATATTCCCATGACTGTAGCTCCTTCATGGTAATGAATTTTGCCAAACGGTTTCTGGGTTATATGAAAGAGGGTATTTTGAGTGCAATGAAAATCTTGGAATGTCGATATTCTTCACCATTTGGTCACAAAATTCATATTTTCACCTACAACAATTTGATTCCATACTCATCTCTACAGTAACTAGATTAACTGACTTGTAAAGAATTTTAGTGATGGAACTCTCTGACAAATGAACTTAGCGAAACTGTCATTAGTAAATCATGAAAAAATCATCTTTAATCATAGAAAATCTAAGAAAACTAATTATAACCAACCATAGAGTGTAAAATATGTATTTGGTGGCAAGTTATGGAATTAGGGTACAAAACGAGTTAAAAACATAGGGTTTTAGGGTATGAATGGTGATATTGAAAGATGAAAACATGGGCATATTTAAGGCCCAACATCCCCCCATGCCTGAGGATTTGCATGTCCTCATGAAAACAAGTACTTTTCTCATTTATAGATTTTATGGTGTCATGGCTTTGGGCAGGGTTGGTTTTCATGGAGCAAGACTGCATGAAGATTTGAGGGTGTTCGTTCATGTGGAGCAACACCATTCTTATTTGAATGCCATAGATTTGATTTTGAGAGAAATACAAATTGAGGATAAAAAATAGATGTGGTAGGAGGAAATGATAAATGAGATGATAGGTGGCAATGGAAATGGTGGATGAGATGAGGTGGTGATGGAGATGGTAAAATAGGTGCTTGCATACTCGGTTTTTGTGAGGCCAATGCTTATGGATGGTTCCTTTATGAAAGGCAAAAATGACTTCATCCTCTATTGGATACATTCAACTGACAATATGTGTGAATGTAGGAGGGGAAGGCACTATAGTTACTACTTCTGTTTACATGAACCAATATACTTTTCTTTTCATGATTATGAACTTATTAGAGTAGCACACATTCTATTATGAATGAGGAATTTGCAAGTGGAGAGTATATGGAAAATGGAATAAGTGGTGGTTAATCATCAAATATTTCTTAATTCTTTAATGAATTAAATAATCATAAGCCAAATTTACCTCTATTTTTACCCTTGTTGTTGATGTGCTTGGCGCTGCAAGATGAAGTGAATGATGGAATGGATGGAGTTGATGTCACTGCTGAAGAATGATGAACAATGAAATGAAGTGCTAAAGGATGAACTGAAGGTCCCCTCCTCCCCCATGCATGAGGAGTTGTATGTCCCCCAAAAAAGGGGAAAGGTTACTACTGCTGCAAATGACATTGGAGATGCTAATACAAAAATCCAAACTACTACGAATTTGTGTTGACATCAAAAAACTATATAGTCTTTAACCGCTACACACCCGTGTGAAATATTGCATATGTGAATGAATGGTGTTGATATCTAACACAAGCAAGAATGATTGAATTTTCGACCATTGAGGAAGTCGTTAACCAATGCGAGATATCCCACCTTTGATGTCAATGGGAATCAAGGCACTAGGTACATTCTACTAGCCATGAATAGATTTGTCGAAGTCGAATGGTCTGTAGAATTCATCCCCTAAGAAAAATTGATGTATTTCCTTAGTAGATGACAATGATACCTACCATTAAGGCATGCAGGTTCCCAGGTATCTTATCTAACTCTAACCCTAATCCCAGATAATGTGCTGATGTTGATGGTATAAGGCTTGTTGGCAGGTGGGTCTTAAGGAATCCCACATCAACCAAATTGAGTACAAACATAATGACTTGAAAGATACATGATTTGAAGAACTCATACAAATTTACAAACTTTATTGGGAACCTTGCCCGCCAGTTATTTGGTTTTCAAGCAAATTCCCTGTCCAGTTTCGCCATACAATCTGGTTTTCACAAAAGCACTTATTTTTCTCTTTACTATTTTCATTTATTTATTTATTGACTTTGCTACTACACTGGAGAAAATATGTCCTCCTTCAAGTGAAAGAGAACTTCCAATGAAGCCATGTCCGGATCAGGTACAAGGATATATTCATGTTCAGATTTAACATATAAACTTTACAATGTACATGAGAATGTAAAACTAGCAGCTGCAAATTATATGTTGCTAAGAAAGTGTGAAGAAGAGAATGATGCCTTGCTGGATGTAATAATAGTGGTATTGGTCCATTTCTTCATTTGGCAAATGTTGCATGTCCTATTCTTTGGCCTCTTCTATCTCTGGGTTTAGGGGCTTCTCTCTAATAGATGTTGTCCATAAGTCCTTAGTTTCCTCTAAATATTGGAAAATGTGATTATTGGAGGATTATAGCTCTTCATGTGGTTGTGGCTCATGGAAATCAGGTTCTTCAATCACTTCTAGAGAGGTAGAAAGGTTCTTGACTGTTGTCAAGATCTGCTCTTCCTAAGAGGCAAAGACCCCAGCTACTGCTAGGATTTGAGATAACTCCTCCAAATTATTAATCATCCTTGAATCATTCTTGTTAGTTTAGAAATCCTTGTCTCCACACATGGATTAGTACTTGGGGGTTCTTACAACACCCCAAAAATGTTTTGTCATTTTAAGAGCTTGAAATTTTTAATCTAAATGAAAAAGAATTGATTGCAATAAAACTCACCAAACTTTCTTACTTGGACAACCAAACTTTGGAGCAACCCCACTATAGTGGATGTGTGGCTCTTCACTCATGTCTTACCGTACTCTCTCCGCCCTTTGATTGTCCTGCAAAATCCTCACCACATAGAAAACTTGTGAAAGAAACTACACTCTAATCCCTTTAGCACCTCCTCGACAATGATGCCAAAAATGTTGGGGAAATTATATGTGTTATAATTTCCAACATTAAATTATCAATCCAGGGTCGTAAGACTTAGAGGCACAAGCGCAGGTAACATAGGATCAGAGCATCTAACCTAGACTAGAGTAAGAAATCAACTTGTTGTTTAAGTACATAAACAAATCAAACACTATTTCTAGTAAAATCACTTCGACTTATAAAAATGATAATTACAGGATTCAAATTATGTATAATAAAAAACACTCATTTATCTATTATAATGTTGATCAAGACAAAACATGAATCACTAAATCAAAATGACATAAATATTAAATCTAAACTAAGCTAATGAACTCGAAATCTGAATTAAGCTAGTGAATGCGGAATTGGAATTAAGCTCCAGAGCTCTCTACTTTCAATCAAAGAGAAACATTCAACATTCAAATGCAAAGACTACCGATCTCAAAGCAACTGAAATGATACTCAAAGCAATCTAAACAAATGACATTTAAGGAAACTAAATCCTATTGTTAAGAAACCTATCAAATTGACCTCTTTATTTAATGCTAGAAAGAAACTCAAATGACAATTCAACCTCTGTTTCTAATTATAATCACACTACTCACAAAATCAAATCTTATGCTATTGTTTGAGCTAAATTACCTCATGCTACCAAATTCGATTAACCCAAATCAAACAGAGAAAACCACACTGCTCTTAAACTAAATATCTCCTCACTTAATCTTAAATTAAATTGAAATGATGGACATGAATTGCACACCCTAAATTAAACTACATTAATGCTGGAATAAAAATCACAGTTTAAAACTAAATCTCATTGCTTAATTCAATCCTAGAAACTAGAAACGAATCATACATTTAACTTGAATCACACAAGATTTTTTAAAAATGAAACTACTCTACTTAACTAAATCACACTTTCCTCAAATCACTCTCACTGCTAGAAAGAAATCAACACTTTTCGGTCTTGAATATCATTATTGGAAAGTAAATTTCACAATGAATATAAAACCACTACGTTCAACTTAAAATCACACTATTTCACTGTCGGCCTTGGATCACACTGTTATACTACTTTAAACTATGAATACTGGAAAATAATGATGATGATCATGATGATGGTGGTGGTTAACGTCCACTGAGACCAAATTGGTCTATCAGACCTATAATTTTCTTAGTTTCTAATTGTCTGGCTCCTCGTCTTTCTTGGCGAAATTGGTGCTATAGTTTTTTTTTTTTTTTTCTCTATGGTCTTCCAACTTTCTTTATCTTGCATCTCCTTCATCTCTTCTGGTTCTTGGGGCATTGGTGTCTTAGCTTCACGATTTATTGTGTTCATCCTTTTGAAGATATTCAGAGAAGAAGTTTGGTCTATGAGATTTGCTTTGTTGTTAAATGAAGATTTCTTTGTGCGGTATTCGAATCCTCATAACTGTTGATGCTTGAGGGGTTTTCGAGTTCACTCTTTTGTTGTTGGGTGGGGCTTTCCCCCTGCTTGTCTTGAGAGTTGTTTATTTCTTGCCCGATTTCTTGTGATTCTGAGTTTTCTCGAGAGTATTCTTCTTTGATGATAGTGTAGTGTTCTTTTTGTGCTCCTTCCCACCATGTAGATCTGTGGTGATTTTTTCTAGCAGAATTTTTTGGGAGGCTTTTGGGCAATTTTTGGCTAGGTGGCCTATCTCAAAGCAGGATCGACATCTCAAGAGGACACTTTCATAATCGAGTTTCTGGTTCCACACATATTCTTTACTTGTTAGGTGTATTTCAGCTGGGAATTCGACGCTGAAGTCCATTTCCACACAGATGCGTGCATAGGTGGTTCTGGCATATTCCTCTATTTCTGGGCACCTGCAGTAAAATTTCCCAATTGCATTTCCAATGGCTTTTAGAGAAGATAAATTCCATATATGCAAGGGTAGGTTTGGAAATATCACCCAAAGTAGTGCTGAGGTTATGAGTGTCATTGAGGGATCAAATGATGGGTTTCATGGCCTCATGAATAGGCCTAATTTTTCCCAAAACCAAGGGCTGGAATCTAGAATACATTATCTGCTTTCAAGGTTTTCAAAATCTATTATGAAGAAACCCCTAGCACAGGCGTAGATATTAATTGCATCACGAATTAGAGGCTTCCATACCTCTGAGATCCCACTGTGGAGAGCTGTTAGTCGCGGCCAAAAACCATTGAATCGATAGATTAGGGCACTTTTAGAGAACTTCAAAGCCTCATCAAGTGAGGCCTGGACCACTTGGACAGTGGGAGCTGGGGCTTCACTGATGATATGGGTAGGAGTTTGCCCCCGAGATTCAGACGGAACTGAGCCAACAACTATTTCGCTAAGCTGGGAGCCATCTGAAGAATGCTCTCCTGCTGAGTATAAAATATTGCCAAAGAGAGAAGGCCACAGAATATTGCCAAAGTGAAGTGAAGAGTCGTAGATCTATAAATCGTAGTAAAGAGAAGAGCCACAGATCTATAAACCATAGGAGGCCCAATCGATAGTGAAGAGCCACAGATCTATAGACCGCAGTAAAGAGAAGAGCCCCGCAAAAAAATATAGAGCCAGGAGGCCCAGGTCAATTGATGGAAGCCACAAGATCGATAGATATAGCACCAGTGCCTAGGGTCGCAGAAGGCCATAGAAAATTTCTGAAGAGAAGTAAAGAAATTGTACGATATTGTTAGAATTTAGAACCGACAAACTTATAAAAGACAAACTTTTAAACACACACATCAATCCTAACTTGATCTTAAATGCACAACCTAGAATGGAGTCATAGTGCTTCAAACACACACATAGATCGAAATGTAAACACAAGTCCTATCCTTCAAACAATGCTACCAAACATAACTTTTATTATTATCAAATTGAAACTTCATTCACCAAATGAGTTACAAGTTAACTGTTCGATGCATTTAGGAAGAGATTCACTCAGAATCCTCACCATGTTCTATGAACTAGTGCGTGTAAATTGTTATAACTTGAGACATGTTCTAATCGAAGGATAATTTGATTGCGAATAAAATGGGATCAACTCTTTTATGAGGAACAGAGCATAGCTCTGTGTTGGAGGTTCATGCATGATTTATATGACAATTGGCAATTTGTATATTCAGAACTTTTGATCCTATTATTTATCAATGAATGCAATGTTGTAACAATTACAAACACTCCAAAATCAAATAGAATATCTCACGCATTAACTAGATGAAAGACGAATTTTATAGAGCTATCACACAATGATCTACTTAAGAACTAACAATGAAGCTTTCTCTTAGATGATGGCGGGCCCTGCCACACCTGGGCAAGCTTAAACGATTTGCAGTAAAAACGATTTAGAACATTCAAATGAAGAACTTACAGCAAACCATGACTTGGAACGATTTGGTTCAAACCATAGCCATGATATATTAATTGGAACAAAGTCTTCACTTACAAATTGTAATGTCTGAACAACAACTTGACAAATTAATAATTAGCACCAATTAACTCTCTGTTACCACTAATTAAATCCTTAAATCACTGACCTTTATAGGCAACAATTCATATACAAAATAGCAGTAAGTCCATACATGGAAAACTCAACAAATTAATACTAATCTAGGCTCTTTGATCTGATCCCAAATCAACCTGATTTTCTTGAAACAAATGCGTTCAACCAACTGTTATCATTAGTGCAATTTTGCTCTAGAGAATCCTCATTATGGAAAACATTGAGCTTGGCTTTAATCAAGATCTCCTAAGCTATGTGTATTCAAACTTCTAGAAGTCATGAGGACGTGGAAGAAGTTTACCAGGTCATTATATTTTTATCCAAACTATAGTTGCGGCCGAAAAATAGGCAAATTTGAATTTGACCCGATTCTGTACTTAAAGTTGTGTTGGAATATTCCCTTGACCATAGCTCCTTCATGGTAATGAATTTTGCCAAACGGTTTATGGGTTATATGAAAGAGGGTATTTTGAGCGCAATGAAAGTCTCGGAATGTCGATATTATTCACCATTTGGTCACAAACTTCATATTTTCACATACAACAATGTCATTCCGTAATCAACTCTGTAGTCACTAGTTTAACTGACTTGTGAATAATTTCAGTGATGGAACTCTCTAACAAATGACATTAGCAAAATGATCATTAGTAATTCATGGAAAAATCATCTTTAATCATAGAAAATCTAGGATAACTAATGATAACCAATCATAGAGTGTAAAATATGTATTTGGCAGCAAGTTATAGAATTAGGGTATGGAACGAGTTTAAAACATAGGGTTTTAGGGTATGAATGGTGATACTGAAAGATGAAAACATGGACATATTTAAGGCCCATTAGTACTCAAGATAGGAAATCTACCACAAAATTTTCTTCTCCTGGTCAATCCTTCATGGTGATATCGAATTTCTCCAACAACAATAACCATCGAGTCATTTGACCATTAGTAATGGGTTTATTAGCTAAGTATCTAATAACACAGTGATATGTGTACAAAAAAATTGGATAGCGTGTTATATGATGTCAAAATTTATTGATAGCATGCATAACAGATAAAAATTATTTTTCTATTATTGTATAGTTTAACTCGCTAGGAGTGAGGTTTTTGTTGATATAATATATATCATAAGGTTTCTTGTCTTCCTCTTGTCCAAGAACATCGCAATGGCTATGTTTGATGCAACCGAGGAGATGTTAAAAGCTAGCTCCTAGTTTGGTCCTCTTAACACTAGTGTTGTCGAAATGAGTTTCTTGAGATCTGCGAATGCAACATCAAAATTGTTAGACCATTCAAACTCAACATTTCCTATTAAAGCATATAAAGGTGCAGCTATCTTTGAAAAGTGTTCTATAAATCTGCGATAGTACCCTGTATAACCGAGAAAATTACGCACCTCAGTTTGTGTGTGGGGTGTAGGTAACTTAAGGATTACCTCAGTTTTAGCTAGATCCACCTGAATCCCTTTAGAAGAAATATAATGACATAGAACAACACCTTTAGCCATAATCATATGGAATTTTTCATTGCTTAAACACAATCTAGTAGCAATACATCATTCAAGGATTTTTTCTAAAATTTTCATAGCTTGATCAAAGTCATCCCCAAACGAGGTGTAATCATCCATATACAACTCAAGTCTCTCATTGATTAGGTTGGAAAAAATACTCAATATTTCTCTTTGGAATGTCGCTGGTGCATTGTACAGTCCAAAGGGTAAAACCTTGTATGTGAATGTACCCCATGGGCAGGTAAACGTGGTTTTATATTGATCTTTTGGAGCAATCTAAATTTGATTGTAACCAATGAAACCATCTAGAAAATAAAAGAATTTCTCCCCAGCTAAAGTATCAAGGACCTGGTCTATGAGAGGAAGGGGAAAATGGTCTTTTTGGGTGAATTTACTAAGTTCCCTATAATGTACACAAATTCTACATTTTCCATTTTTCTTAGGGATGACTACTAACAGGGAAACCGATTAGCTATCTGAAATCAGGTATATGATGTTTACATCCAGCAATTTCTGCAATTCTTGCTTCAAAATATCCGTAAGGTGTGGATTCAACCTCCTCGGGGATGCTGGATAGGACGGGCATATTTTTTCTATATAGATATGATGGGTGCATAGTTGCGGGTCAAGACCTTTCATGTATGAATAGTCCCAGGAAAAATTTTGCTTGTACTTACGAAGAACCTGAATTAATTTTTGTTGTTGGTGTTTGTCCAGATCAACATTAATATTAAGGGTTTTTCCTGGTTCTATTTCAATTGTAATGCTATTATGGACGATAGTTGTGGGAATATGATTGTCATTTAAATTCTCTAAGGGGTATCCTCATGCATCATTATCAAGAAGAGCGTTTAGAATTTGGAATGTTGGGTTTCTGATAACAACTGGTTTGTTGATGAAGCTGTTGATTACATTGCTTTCTAATTAATTTTTAAGTCCCAGAGTTTCATCTAAAGAAAGGGGAGAGCACAAATTTTCTTCTTGATATCTCAGTGGGCATAGCTAAAGATTTATAGTAGGCGGGCTAGGTTGAGTAGGAGGATACATAATAAGATTTTTGACAACGTTTCCTTTCGCAATCGTCATGTTTCCAATTCGACATCCTATATATGCATCCGTCGTTGCTAACCATGGTCTTCCTATTATTAACGAATGTCCATCTAATCTACTTCTCGAGTTGATGACCAGGAAGTCTACAGGATATTCCCAAGAGTCTACAGAGACAATAATGTCCTCCAAAGTTCCTTCTGGCTTGACCATTGACCTATCAGCTAATTCTAGCAAGGTTGAGGTTGGTTTTAAAGTTGTAATACCCAAGACATTACAATTTTCATAGGTCAAAAGGTTAATATAAGCCCCCAAGTCTACCAATGTGTTTGGAAAAGTGCAACCTTGTATTTGGATAGTCACGATTGGACTTCCTGGGTCTTCATGTTTAACGAGAACTTGTTTTCCTAAAATTATGTCAGATAATGTTCCTACAACATGAACTATAGGTGGATCTTTCAGTTTTATTTGAGGCTTTTTCCCAAACTATTCCTTGATCATTTTGGCATAAAGCGGGATATCTCATATAGCCTGTAGGAGAGAAATTTTATACACAGTTTTTTCAACTCCCCTACAATATCAAACTCGGGGTAGATGGATGGTTTAGTTATCATGAGTCTTTCAGGGAATGGAGGGGAAGTTGTTATGATTTTCTTAGATTCCTATTGCTTGACTGTGTTTCCTATTGGTTTTGTTTCGGAAATAACCACAGTAGAAGGATTTATCATAATATGCTCTTCTTTATTGTTTTCTTGTTCTTGATCATTCTGATTTTCTATGGGACAAATAATGCGCCTAGATCTCAGCTGGAGCTCATTACATCCTAAGGGATTTATTTTATAGACTGGATTTTTATCGATTTGCACGTACTAGACATGTCTATTGTTAGGGTTAGGATTTGGCTAAGCCGACAGTTGAGGACACACCAGAGTTTGAGGATTAGGAGGCAACTGAAATGGAGCCTGCAATGTCGTTTGAGGTTGAGGGATCATCCCTATGGGTGGATTTACCAATCCCACAGGGCACTGCCAAGTTTGAGGCCATATTGGATTCTACGCAGGCGTATTCGACCATTATGAGGGATAGGAATTGGTAACTGGATTCTGCCATAATGGGGTAGGATATTACAAATTTGGCCATCCTAATCCAACAAAATATTGATTCGGCCATGGTGATGTAGGATATGATTGGGATTTCTAGGTGGGATTGAAGGGTGATTGTCCCTGCCATGTGTTTCCAAGATTCTGTTGTGGAATATACTGTCTAGAATAAAATAAGGAGGGATCTTGCATCATACTTGAAGGGCATGATTTCCATTGTCGATGTTGAGTCATCAAGTATGCAAGTTATATTTCCTCCTTTGCTTCTTTACATACAAATTTTAATTGTGGAAGTGACGGACACTATTCTGTCGAATGATATTTAGTACAAATAGCACAGGTTTGAACCATGTCGAGTGGGCATTCCCTTTCAATGTGTTTCTTTTGGCAATGTGGACAGAATATGGCCAATGCTTGATCTACCTTGGCTTGCTTCTGTTTAGCCTGCAAAACATCTAACTGTGTAGTCAGTGTGCCCAAAATGTCAGTTTTAAAATCTTCTAAAAGATTACCAATTTTTGTTTGCATTACACCACCACCTGTGGTCTTACTGATTCGGGTGAGGGGATCCCGTATTCCATATCTGGCTCGTGTACTACCACATGAACACCTGATACACAACTTAATAATATTATCATATTATTCTTGGTAGATATCACCTTGGCCCATTAAATTCAACGTTTCTATCCATTCATCCTTCATGCCTTTTATTAAAGCAGCTTTCAATACTTCATTTGGTAAAGTAGTATAAGGTGATCTTTGTAAGTTGTACTGAAATCTCTCAATATATTCTTCTAAGGTTTCATTGTCTTTTGCAGTCATTTTAAAAATTTCATCCTTTAGGTCCCTGGTTCGACAGTAATCTTGGTATTTGGTGAGAAAGGTATTTTTCATATCATCCTAGGAATTTATAGTGCCTCCTCCTAAGCCCATAAACCATCGTAACGCTGCTCCTTTTAAAGTAGAAGGGAACAATTTCAATTTATGCGGATCAATGGTATAATCATAACCTCTGCACAACACATCGAACTCAAATAAAAAGGCATCTGGATCCTCTGAGGTCATCCCATGAAAGGTTGGGATATTCTGTAAAGGGATAGCCTTCATTGGGGCATTAGCCACTGGATCGACAATAGGATATTCCAATGTCGAAGTTTGGTTTTGTTGCCCTTGGTTTTTCATCCAATAAAAAATCTACCAGTAATATTTAGGGATTTCTTGATTAGGAGGTATCATTTGAGTAGGGAAGTTATGGATATTACTTGGATCTCGAGGGGGTTTTACTACGCTTCCTAAGTCTGGGATCTCAGGTGGTTTCTCTTCTATCAAGATCATAGGAGATCTTGACCTTGAGGATCATGGATCTGCTCCACTGGTTTCTCCTTCTCCTTCTTTCAAATTGCAAGAATTTCCCTCTTGTGAAGGATTGGAGTGCTGAATAAATGTGCTTTGGAAGCTTTGCTCTCATCATTCAATTTTGCTGTGAATCTTAGCATGAGATGCAGTTGGTGATTCTGTTGCTTGAGGGATTATAGTAGAGCCCTTCCTAGATATTGTTTGGGGTAATACTGATGCTTGAGATTTAGCATTTTGAATAATTTTTTCGATGAAGGTCGCTCTCCCAAGGTTCACTGGTCCCTGGCTTTTTGTGGTTTTTGATATTGGCTTATGTTCTATTACTACCTAATTCCTATTCTTTTTCTTAGTCATACACACTTACATATCTTAATTGTATCAACCAAAAGTGGGTGCTATGCACAAGCTTTTTACTTGTTGTGTGCATAGGTTCTTACCTTCTGTCTTCAATACCTGTCCTCCTAAAGATACTACCTATGATTTGACAACCTCCCCGGCAATGGTGCCAAAATGTTGGGCACTAAGATGAATCCTTAAAATCAACTTAATCTTACCTTCATTAATCTTATCAACTTGGGATTTGTCTCTTATTTCAAGGCTAGTGGCACAATCTATGCAAGAATAAATTCTTATATTATGAAAGAGTGTACAATGATTGCTATAGAAAAAGTTACATTAAACATTATCCTAATTGAATCGTTTCAGAGACAAATGATAGCAACAAATAATTACTCCTACAATTACAGTTCTATGAAAGCAAACTATTTTAATTCATCAACCATTTTATCTAACCCTCAACTAATCCTACGCATAAGGAAGACTAATAAATCACATGAATGCTTGAAAGTCTTACTTCTCAAATATAACTTATGGAATTCATAAACTCAAACCTTACATTTATGTAACACAATCCAATCAACGATTTCAGTCAATGCATAATAGAATTACAAGATACAAATTTTAATCGATTATCTACCATGAAAGAAAAGACAAGTGAATAGAAACACAACTAATGCAAATGTGGAAAAATAACTAACTAATAATGATACATAACAGATAGTAGAATCTCTAGTGACCGGGCCCACGTCTCCAGAAGTATTGTCTTAGATAAATTCAATATGGAGGATTAAGGCAAGATCTTGCTTAAATTCATTAACTTCAAAGAGTTTTACAAAATGACCTTGAGAAAGTTCAAATTCAGATTGTTGTATGCAATATACAGTGAAAGTGTAAAAAAATCTCCTCTGTCTTTTCACTTGCTGTCTTATATATTACATTAAGAAAACTAAATATGGAGGATTCTCAGGATTTCTCTTTTAACCATAAGATCCTCGAATAGTAATGATCAGTTTCCTTTGACTTTGTTCTTTGATCATGCTTAGGCATCGAGCTGTAATCTTCCACAAATAATGCATCAACTGATCCAAAATCTTGCTCCAATATATTAAGGGAACAACAATGGTTCAATTGCACTGATCTGCATAACAATTTACTCAAATTATAATATTTTTAATATCTAAAAGACTCAAATGAACTATACTATCTTCAACTCGCTTTCATTATCCTTTTTCTCTTAAATCATTACAAATTAAGGGTAAATAACAATTATTTAAATAAATAAGGAGAAGAATTATACCATTTCCATGGCCCAATAGTGAACACTTGGTCACACAAGATATTACAATAGGTTAATCTACAACTATGCCTTAGTTACCGCACCATTAGAGAAGCTGTTGAAGAAAGATGAAAATTTTACCTGGTCTGATGAATGTGAAGCTGATTTCAATGTGTTAAAAGAAAAGTTGGCCAGTGCACTGATCTTGGTCTATCTAGATTGGAATAAGAAATTTCACATCCATATCAATGCATCGGGAATTTCCCCAAAAGATGTGTTGGCTCAACCTAGAGAAGGTCACCTTGATCACTTAATCTAATTTTCCAGTAGAAAGCTTTCAACAACGTAAAATAATTATATCACAATTGAGCGAGAGGCCCTTGCAACGGTTTACTCACTATAGAACTTATGGCATTACCTTCTGGGGGGTCCATTGAAATTATTTACTAATCATTCTGGTATGAAGTACCTTGTGAACAACCTTGTGATCAAAGGAAGGATTTGTAAGTGGATTCCGTTGTTTTAGGAGTTCACATTCTAAGTAATTGTCAAGCTAGGAAGGTTTAATGTGGGTCCTGATCATCTTTCTCAGTTAGAGTCGGGAGAAGCTGGATGATTAGTAAAGGATTAGCTGCCAGAAACCGATCTGTTCTGAGTTGAGGCCATACCAGACTCCTTGGAGGACATTACATTGTTATTAGCTACATAATGCCTGGAAAAGTACACATCAACACAACAAAGGAATGTTGTGGTTTGAACTGTATATTACCAATTGATTGCAAGCCAGTTATACAAGATTGGCATTGACCAAATATTGAGAAGGTGCATTCTTGATCATGATAAGCAAGATGTATTATAGGAATGTCATTCAGGAGTTGCGGGTGGACATATGGGTGGGAAGGCCACTGCAAGGAAAGTGTTGCATATAGGACTCTGGTGGTCCACACTATTCTGAGACACAAAAGAGTACGCTAAGAGGTGCGATGTTTGCCAGAGGATTGGAAAACCATCGCAATGGGATGCAATTCCTTTGCAGTTGGTACGAGCACTCCAGGTATTTGAGAAATGAGAAATAGACTTTATGGGGCCTACTTATCCACTAACACATCTCTCACATGCAAAATATATTATTTATGCCATAGATTACCTTACCAGATGGGCTGAAGTGACACCATTTAAGGATTGCACTGCAAACATTTCCGCTAGATTCATCTTTGATAATATTATCACTCGATTTGGGTGCCCACGAAGCCTCACCAGTGACCAAGGGATCCAATTCATTAATGAGACAGTCACTTCATTGCTACAAAACTTTATGATCCAGTACCATAAGAGCATCCTGTACCACCCTTAAGAAAATGGTATTGTGGAATCTTTTATCAAAATCTTAGAAAGGGGACTCACCAAGATATGCTCTACCAATTGAGATGAGTAGGAAAAGTGGGTGCTAACCACATTATGGGATTATCGTACAACTATAAAGCACTTGCACAAGTGTACGCTTCTAGCTAGTGTATGGATGAGAATTCATAGTACTCGACGAGTTCACCATCCCGAACCTTTTTATTACACAAGCCACTCACATGTTAGAAGATGGATCAATTTCAAAATGGTTGGAAGAGCTTTGGGAGTTGGACAAAGCTAGGTTTCTAGTGGATTTCCACCAAATTGTCTAGAAGCAAAGGCATAAATCATGGTATGATTGGCACATAAAGCAGAAATATTTTGCAGTTGGAGACCATATTCTTTTATACGACAAGAAGTTCCAAAAAACATCCTGGAAAGCTGAAAATGCATTGGTTAGGACCATTCATTGATGTGGAAGTAAAAGAAGCAAGAGTTGTCAATCTCTCGCAACTAGATTGGGTCCTGTTTCCTAGCTGGGTGAATGGCTCATGCTTGAAGACCTTCCATGGCATAACCGGTTCTACATAAAATTATTTTATCTTTGAAATGGGATCATAGTTAGGTTTGGTATAATCAGTTAGTTCTTTTAGTTATGATAATCCTTTTTAGTTGCATTATTTATTTTGAGTTCGTTAGTAAATTTAGTCAAGTTAGTTATGAATAAATTCCTGTCAATTTTTAATTGCGTCAGTTAGATACCTGTTTCCACAACTGCTTGTGGTCGAGGAGTCGCATGTGGGAATAGTCTTATCTGTAATCATAAATAATAATTCCCTACGTCATTTCAAATTTGGGCTAAATCTCTTTTTTAACATCCTTGACATGATATGGCCATCGATTTTGAGGAACATGTCATCATAGCATCATAATTAACCATCATTCCCATCCACCTTTTTAGTTAAGGAAGCCCTTGTACAGGGTGCACCAGTGAATTGGTGAATTTTTTTGTTGCATGTGCTTTTTAAAGCTTGTAGGGATCTCTATAAGAGGGAAACCTATTTTATTTATGGATACCTTGTTTTTTACTTTGCAATGTGGAAGTGGTGCCCACCAGAAGGCAGAGAGATAGCATCGGTTCTCAATGATCAGACCCTTGCCCTTAGATATTCACCATGGCATACCTCTAGGGATCCTAGCATCAAAGAAACTAATGAAACTTCTTTTGCTGGATGGTACTAGAAAATGTTGGACATCACCGAAGTCAGGCCCAGGATCCCATTGGTGCTCCTAAATGAATATTCACAAGATATATGGTTTGGCATAAGCCATGGAAACACCTAGGTTCATCCTAAGTGCGTCAACCTAGACACGTTTCAGATGCATGCCCAACCATTTGTTCTCTTAGAGGAAGCATTCCACACTGAAGTCTCATCCTGGCCTAGCATGGTTGGAATAGTTCACAAGGGGAGAACGCCATATTTGTTTGAAAGAATGTTTGCTACACAACTACGCAAACAAACCCCTTCCGCCTCCAGGAAGTGAATCGTATAAGAAACACTCAATCCAGTCATCAAGAAGCTCAAGACAAAGATGATGAACTTCCACACTAATATTGAGGACCTCAGGGCACTAGTAAGTCATTTCCCTTCCTTTTCTAAATTTATCAGTTCTAGTCCTATTTCTACTTTGACCTGCATCCCAGCCATTGCTTCAATTCCCCCAGTAGGCCCTCACTTTCATACCAAACCCACCATCAAGAATACTCACTTGTTTACTACCAAACCACCATCCTTTCCCAATAAATAGCATATTGTTACCTCGCCTCAAGTGGTCAATCCTAGTGACGAGGAACCATAGTCGCATACTAGCACGCTAGTCAATAAAGAAAACCCACCACCTACACCCACTGCATCCTCAATGTCGCACGATACATCACCTCACATAAGCTCCACCTTAGCCGCCATCTTAGACATTACTCCATCTGGAACTCCGCTGGGTACTGAAATGGAAACGGAGGTAGACTCCATTATCCAACCTTTTATGGATAATACAAATGAGGTACTTTTATTTCACCCTTCAAACTCAAATTCCATTACTACATCTCTGTTATCTTAACTACTTGAATTAGGCCCACTAATGGTCACTAGCTAGACTATTAACTATGAGACCCTGGGCACAAAATTTGACACACCTCAGCCCTAAATTCCAATACCATTTCTATTCCACCACTGCAATCCAACTTATCCCATATTAGTACTCAAACTATTGAACCCTCACAATGAGGGACCTCACCACAAGGGAAATCTGAGAAATCAGTTGCCAATGGGCAATATTTACAAATTCAGTACCCTATACCCACCACTATGACCCCGTTGATTGTGCTGGACCCACCAATATTTAGGGGATCTCCCCAATATCAACTCCCAACTAGACCTCACACCGTTTGGAGTAGGAGTCCTAGTAGTGGGTGGTAATGGTATGCCTTTATTATGGAAACACGCAGAGGAAAGTATGATAAATTTGGGTGAGAGAAAGTGTGTGACCCTGCAGAGATTCAAGTGCAATGCATGAAGGTTCCAACACACGAAGGGAAAAGGAAGTGTGCCCCTTGGAACCCTGTAATAGTATGCAACTTGAAAATAACACATGAGAAAAATGACATCACAAGATAGGATGTGGAATTGTCCACAAGTCAAAGTGATGAGTTAATACAACAACACACATTCAACAAGATTCGTACAAATGCAAACACAATAGTTCATAATCATATTCGTAATTTTAATAACATACATTTCCAATACAACAAGAATAGCCCTACTATATTAACAACATATGCATGAAATCATGTTGGCTCTGATTTTATTATTATAAGTGAAAGTTCCATTCATACATAAACCATTGATGACCACTAGCCCCAATAGTGGAACATTACAGTCAAGAACACCTTCTCCTCCAAAGAAGTATACTTGCTCTACACTACAGAGAATCCAAGGCTCTTCACAATAATCCCAAGCTCTTCTTAAGGCTAAGCCTATCCAAAAGCTTGGCTCCAAAAATCTTGTTACATGAGCTATGCGGTTTTATTTACAACAAGAAGGGGTGACTCTTCAACTCCCCTTTGTGACCTTTGGACTACCCTTATGATGCTTCAACTTCTTTACAAAATGACACATTACAATACATAATGACTTTTCATATTCCAATATTGACACTTGGAATTTCACTTACAACATAATTACAAATAATATCACATTTTACACTTGCACCCATATAAGAAAAAATAGGTTAGAGACAACTTGACAGCCTAACAAGACACAACACTATGATGTGGGAGATTAGGAGAAGTATAGCTCAACAACTTCCACTTCCTTCTTCTTAGTCACATATTGGTGCCAAGCTTTGTACTGTGTGATGGTGTGCCCAAACTTATTAATGGTGTCTTGTTGGAAGTGGACTCTAGCCTCCATGGCATCGAGGTACACTGTCTTGGAACCTATTTCCAACTCATTCTAAAGCATGAGAAGCATTTTTCTGACTTTGACATGACCACCAATGAACTTCTGCATGTTTTGTGCATTCAGATCTAAGTCTTCCTTGGTGGAATTCTGTCTTAGCTGCTCCAATTAATATTCGATCTCCTGTTGGACTTGGTTCTTGTGTTTATATTTAGTGAGGGAACTGACTGATGGGATATGGTGTGTTCTCACCAAGACATCCAAACTATAGTATAACCATACATATGAGGCCTAGATTCTGCTAATGAATGAGGCAAGCTACTTGTTGGTTCTGAATCAGCATTCAAACCTTCAATTTCTCCAGCTTTGCTTGTGGATTCATTTTCTTCACTAAGTCAAGCAGTGGCTCTTTTTACCACATTGTCCACTCTTGCACATAGGAAATGGAAGCTTGTATGTTCTTAAAAGTTTTAACGAATTCTTTTCTCTACTGCTGTAAGCCATGAAAACAGACAAATGCTTTGTGTATGGTGACAATCCAATCATAGAGCTTCCGCATGGTTTCTCCAAGTGTTCATACTTCAACGAGTATCACTACTCTCATTTATTCTTTTGCAGAAACTACATTATGCTCTAGTGCTCAAATTTGTTCTGTCTCTTGCCTGACATCCTGCAAGTTTTATTCCAGTTGCTCATTCGCAGTCATCAAATACTAGAAATTTGATCTTTTTACTCATGCATAGGCCAAGTTACCTTTGAAAATGAAATTTGGATGCTTCTTGGTGTCTAACACTATCATCCTTTCTCTAATGAATATAAGCGATGCGTGATCATCCAGAAAGTTATTTCTCTATGCTTGAACAATCCTCTTTTAGAACTCATCGAATGATAGATCGCACACATCCATTACCGGAGTGTCATCAACGAGAAAAAAATCACCTTTGTTGCTCGGGGTTGGCTCTCCTTCTAGAGGTGGTGGAGATTGAGGGATGACCTATGGAGCTCTCGGAATCAGGTCAACATATTAATGCTACAACTCCTATTCCATCTGCATGTTTGTCACCTTAATTAATTGCTCAATCTCCTGAGAAAGCTCCCAAACTTGGATCTGTTCACCTTCCTCCTCAGCTACTAATTGTTCTTGTTCCTGTTCTTCAACTTGTATCAATGTTGTTTCCTCTGTCATCATGCCTTTCCTTTTTTATTCTTCTTTCTTCTTCTTCTCTTCTTGTTCTCTCCTCCTCAACTCTTATTCTTCCTTCAGCTTGTGCTCTATTTACTGCAACTTCAGTTCTACTTCTTGCAACCTCTTCTTTTCTCTCTTCCTCTACTCTACTCTCTGCAACCTTTTCTTCCCGTTTTCTTTTGCTTCCAAAGCTTCTTTCATGCAAATATGGTCTGATTTCATCTTGCAACTTTGTTCTCCCTCTAGACTTTCAATAATATTCCTCTTTCCCTTGTCCTGCACGAGATTGCTGCCTTCTACTTCTGTTGCTTCTGAAGTTGCTGCCATCTGTGGAGCAGCCTATGAATTCCCTACTAAATTGAACGACTCATTGAGTTTGAAGGCATTGTAGCAGTACCTCCAAGGATCCTCCTCTAGCCAATGAAATGCCCCGTCGATCCATCCAAAGTAAACTCTCATACAATGGTCCTTGCAAATACCACGAGGATCATATGGATTAAAGTCCTTAATTCTGAATACAAATCTCACTATCTCCTTAGCCTCGACATCTATGACTTTCAAGTTATTTATCTCATATAATCCAATTTGCAAAGGAAGAGTGGGCCATGGTGCTTTCTTCTTCCTGTGCAACGCTGTTGAAAACCTTGTGGCGAGATGACATGATACTTCTTACATGGTCCATTTGTTAGTGGCATACCTTGGTAATACATGCGAAGGATTTTCTCTGCCAAACACTATAATGAAAGTGCCACCTCATGAGGCATACCAATTTGTGATGTCTACTATTGCCTCCATTTCTTCTTGTGACATGCAAGGTGGATCTTCTTCAAATATAAACTTGTACAATGGGATGATGAAGCAGTCAGTCAGTCGTGCCATTACTCCTTTATAAATGCATTCTGAAAGCAACTTGCAATAGATGTTGACAGTGGTCTCTCATGGTGTCCACGTCGAGTTCATGCTAAGGAACTATTGCTACACATAGATTACATCTAGTAAGTATGCAAACATATAGAACCTTGCTCGCTTACCCTTGGGTGGATTCTGAGCTTGTGCTACATGGGTCTTTAATTGTTGATCCAACAGATCTGATCAGTCGAATGACCTCCCATCATTTACTAACTGCTCCAATAAGACTTCCTACCCTTCAGGAAAGGTTTCAATGCTTTCTTAACCATGGATTATGCAAGCAAAGATGACCAAGAGCTGATAAGCCTTCCTGAGGGACTCTATTTTTTACACATGGGTGGGTGTCTATCGAAACTTCAATGGAACTTTCACCTAGCGTTTGACAATGTATCTTGTGTTCACATAGATGTGGGTTGCATAGAAGAGTGATTCCATGTGCTCTACTAGCTCAGGCAAGTGATACATTTGTTGAAAGTCTTTTGCTCAGAAGGTGGCAAGCTTTTTCTCGTTGGCACTGCTCAATGTCATAGCATTCTCATCCATGTGTGAGACAATTCAACTAATGATATCTCCACATGCGAAGGTAGGATCCCTGCATGCAACCTTCTATATCCCTTACTACTGGATACTGAGATAAACCTACCGTTCATCTAAGTATGCCTCAAAGTCTTTTGTAAAAGCATATTTAATCTTCTGCCATGTTAATGATGATCCCTTCTCTATAAACAACTGAGTATCTGCATACACTGGAAAATATATTGATGTTTGATCAATTTCTTCCCCAATACTGCTCTTAGTGTGTTCCTTTGATGCAACTCTCTTAGATGCCATGGTAACAGTGACTGCTAGAGAGGTGCTCAACAATTGTTGTACCTATGGAACAAAAGGGACACTCGCGGCAAGCAAATGTTAGTGTTAAGAAAAATAACTTATAGGAAAGTTCATGCAGCAGATCGAGAACTAAGTAGTGAAGATTGCGTAATTTTTCCTTCTAGGGAAGACTGATTTCCTATGGGAATTGCACACTGTACATTCCCAATAGCTAAGGTGAAAACCTGATGGTTGAAATTGCGTAATGCATAGTTCATCCTGAGTAGAGGCATGGGAGAGTTTGTGCATTGCGCAACCTCAGTGGCCAAGCTGACAGGATGGCTCCTAGAACGACACAGTTGGAGCTGGCTTTGACTGCGCACTACACAATTATGGAGGCCAAGCTTGTGGCTTGAGCCTTAGAATTGCCCAGTGCTAGCTCGGAAAAGTGAAAACCGGCCAAGGGAAACCCAGATCTGCCCAAGGGAAGTTTGGAAAATGAGTTGATATGAGAGATAGTGTGAATTTGAGTGAAAATGTGACTAAGTGAAAGTAAATGTATGTGAATCAAGTGCAACAATTGATCCAATGGAAGGAAAACGAAGTAAGTGAGGAGAGTCATCACAGAGACGACTAATGGTGCAAAAGCAAGAAAACTAATGCGACACTTGGGAAAGGAAATATTAAAAAAAAAAAAAACTTCTACAAGTTAAAACAAGTCAAAGTGCCAACAACCATGAAGAGAAACAAGTGAAATAACACTCACACAAACCAAACAAAAAAAAGTGACAGAAAAAGTAGCAAAAGATGGCAAAAGCAAAAGTCACCTAAAAAAGCGACGACGATCACACGGAAGGTTCCTTGACCCCCTCAGGAATTCTAGAGCTCCAATATCAAGTGTGGAAATGATATCTAGAAGCATCGATTAAATAGATTTAGACAAATTAGTGTTTATGATGCACATGCCTCAAATCAAGGAAAAAGTGACAACTGGTGGAAGTTTCTAAAAATAGTGCGAGTGTCTCCTTCATGATAATAATAATAGATCCCTATTTTTTAGGGATTTTTTCTTTCTTTTTTCCTTTTCCAGGGAAAGTTTCCATGCACACTGCTAGGAAATACATTGCAGTTTTGGGGAACTAGGCAACTTTCGAGCTCAGTGCACTACACAGTTTCTGAGCTCAGTGAGGGTTGCACAATTTATAGGTTTAGTGTTGGGTTGCCTCCCATTACGACACATTTTTTGAACTCAACGCTCACTGTTAGTCAAGACTACACAATTGCCATCATCAAGGCTACTTGCCCTGAAGGATTGTATAGTTTCTAAAGGAAAGCACATAACTGTTGTGAGACCTAGTTGGGAGATCAACTTGTGACTTAGAAAAATCATCTATGTAAGCAAACAAGGGCAGAAATGAAAAGATAGGTCTTAGTAGAAGCATGAATACCTGGATCAATGTGAGATGTGCAGCTGTGGTTAAGAAGGAAGGCTCCAAAATCGAAGCATAGGAAAATTTTTGGAGGGTGGTTGTAGCCGCTACAACACTAGCGACACACTGGTAGAACTCCATCTCTCTATATGGATCTTGTCTCATGCAAAGTGAGTCTAACTCTTCTAGAAGTATTGTTTAGTTCTTTGATTATCATAGCTTCTTCACTTAGCTTGAGTTAAATATGTAGTCCCTACCGTTCTCTTCATCGGTAGCACACATACCAAGCCAAGTCAAACTGAGTTGTTTTGATTGGCGTATAGGGGTATATAAATGCACAAGTAAAACATATTGTTAAAGTCTTAGTTTTCAGCTCTGGTGTGCTCCACTGCTAGCAGGCTTGGCCAGTAACCTGGAAGAGTCACTTCAAGAAAACAAAAATTGCTCCATTGCCAACGAGCCTGGACAATACCCTGACAGAGTTACTTGCTTCACCTCTTTGCACAAGAAGCCTTTCTCTTCTTTCACCCTTTTATTTCATTTTTTCATTTTTTTATATTTTTATTTGTTCAAATAACTGTGCATAGGAACTTATTTATTTAATGAGGTGGAATATGGATCCCGAATTATTGAGAGTTGAAGAGGTTATCCCTTCAAAGAAGGACATTTATATATATCTTTGACATAGTTGTTAAGGTTTTCCCCTACTCCTTACACTACTTGACTTAGTTGACAAGGGTTAATCGAAATAGAAGACTGATTATTTTCCATTAGGGTATCATCGACAAGAATAAATGCAAGGCTCACATAAAGAGAGGGAATAGATAGATAACCAAGCATTGATAGTAGTGCAAGTTCCTCTTGAATTTCACCCTGATTTCTAAGAAGCCAAACATCGTTTCATGAGAAAACTAGTCTACAACTGAGAGAAAACAAACTAAAGGAAAGAAGCGGGGTAAAGGCAAATGAAATAAAATAAGGAAATAAAGAAGAAAAGCAAACAACTACTCCTAATGCTAACCTAAACAAAGTATAGGCCAACTTGCATAAAGTGATACTTCCAATGCAGCCATCAGCACATCGGATGGCCTATGTAGGTGAGAGCATGTATGTAGAAAATGATATGCAAGAAAACCAACAAATAAGAAAGGTAATTAAATACAAACCAGAACGTATGAATTTTGAATGAACCCATAGAAAATTAAAATTGGAAAGAGCTTGAAAGGCACTCCACGGATGTACCATGGTGTTAAAACACATTTCCAATCGAAGGCAAGCAAGCACAAGCTTTCGAACTTGTAAAATGAGAAAACATGAAGAAAGAAGAAAATTTTCGTTTTGCAGTGGTGCTTGCTACGTACAACTCCTCCAATGACTGAGCGATAGGATCGTTTGATACATATGGAGGATGAAAATATTTTAAGATAGATTGATTTTCAATGTGTACAACAGAATGATGAGGAGCTTGGAAAGATTCAACACATTTATGATTGAAAGTGGAATTGACCTCAAGGCTACGAGAACTTGACATAATCATCAGCTTAGGTTGAAGTGCCTCGACAACTTGGGGAGGTTCCAATTCACTAGAAGATGGGTCATCAAAGATCAATGGCTTAGAAATATCAACAATGGAAGAATCAGAATCGTGATCAAATGAATCAATGAAAATATCACGACAAGCATGATCAGAAAGTTCAAGATTATGAATAGAAGCGTCCTCATGATCAGATGAATAATAAAGAAGGGATAATGGAGAACGATAAATTTCATCCTCTATGTTCCCAAAAAGATAAGATGAGAGATTGGGATGAGCAGGGAAAACATATTTTTCCTCTCTGCATTCAAATGAAGAGATGACATTCCACATGTTTTGCGAATGATCGAAAGTAGTAACATTTGAAAATGAATTTTCACAAGATTGAAAAAGAATTACAAAACCATATAAAATGTCAGGATAATGTGGAAGAGGTGCGGACAAAAGGAGGTCATCCCTTAATGTATATCCTTGTTCAGACTCCCACACATACTCATCAAAATGATATCACAGGTTGGTTTTTCAACACCAACTCCATCCATCACTTGATCCTCATGAACATCACAAGGGAAATTTGAAACAGGTGAAAACGACACATCAAAATCTGAAGGATCAGAGGGACCAAAGGGTGGAGGACAAGGAGATAACACTTCATCACAACCATCAGAGTCAAAGTCCAAATCTGCGCTAAAATTATGAGTATGTGGGGTAGGAGGAGATGGTGGTTAATCAACTGGTGAATTCTCAACTTCTCCCACCTCAACCCACGAAACTAGAGCTGTTTGGTGAGAAGGGTATGGAGAGTCACTTGGAGTGTCAACCTTGTCCGTCACAAATTTAGAAGCTATAACACTGAGGTATGTTGGGAGAGGTTCAAAATATCCTAATTCTTGTGGACTTTCAGAAATGTGAACAAGATACATAAATATGTCTACCAAGGAAGACCAATCAACTTCATCTTCAGGAAATTCAAAGTAGTAATGAATGAAATAGTCATGAAAATATTGAACAAATCCATCAAGTGCTTTTCATAATTTTAAAATTTTATTATTAAGAGCATTACGATTATATAGATTGAAAGCACTATATGACTCTATGAAAATATGTTTTAAAGTGTGAATGGAGTCATTAGGAAATGTGTTACATCAGTCTCTAACGCACCCTTCGAACATGAGAATGAACAACCTACATCCAACATCCTCACAGTGGATGTTGTGCTTTGTGTAGAAATCAAGAAACTGTGTGGTGTGCTGAAATAAGGTTGTTTCACCCTCACCATTAAATTTCATATTAGACAAGTCATCAATAATTCTCACTGACACTTTTAGATTTGTGTGTCCAGAAAACACGTCGGGGTTATTATTTGGTGATAAGTCATTAAATGAGTGCATAGATTCAAAACAGACTTCAAGGGCTCAACTTGTCATCTAGCCCTCCTTCTAGTGCCATAAATGTTAATGGTGCTGGACCCGCCAGCATTCAGGGGATCTCTCTGATATGAAGTCCCAACTAGAACTCACACCATTTGGAGTAAGGGTCCTAGCAGTGGGTGGTAATGTCATGCCTTGACTACGAAAATGCGTAGAGGTAAGTATGATAAATTTGGGTGAGATTAAGTGTGTGACCCTATAGAGAGTCAAGCGCGATGCATGAAGGTTCCAACACATGAAGAGAAAAGGAAGTGTGCCCCCTGGAATCCTTTAATAGAACACAACTTGAAAGGAACACATGAGCAAAATGACATCACAAGCTAAGATGTAGAATAGTCCACAAGTTAAAGTGATGAGTTAATACAACGACACACATTCAACAAGATTCATACAAATGCAAACAAAATAGTTCATAAGCATATGTGTAATTTAGTTAACATACATTTCCAATACAACAAGAATAATCCTACTATATTAACAACATATGCATGAAAGCATGATGGCTCTAATTTTATTATTATAAGTGAAAGTTCCAGTTATACATACACCATTGATGACCACTAACCCCAATAGTGGAACATTACAGTCATGAACACCTGCTCTTCTAAAGAATTATACTCGCTCTACACTACAGAGAAGCTAAGGCTCTTCACCATACTCCCAAGCTCTTCCCAAGCTTAAGCCTAACCAAAATATTGGCTCCCAAAAGCTTGTTACATGAGTTCTAAGATTCTATTTATAACAAGAGGGGGCAACTCTTCAACTCCCATTTGTGACCTTTGGACTAGCCTCGTGACTCTTCAATTTCTTTACAAAATGATACATTACATTACATGATGATTTTCCATATCCCAATATTGACACCTAGAATTTCACCTACAACATAATTACAAATAATATCACATTTTACACTTGTACCCATATAAGACAAAATAGGGTAGAGACAACTTGACAGCTTAACAAGACACAACACTATGATGCTGGAGTTTGAGAGAAGTCTAGCTCAAAAACCCCCACTTGTTGCTTCTCAATCACATATTGGTGCCAAGATTGGTACTGTGTGATGGTGTCCCCAAACTAGTTAACGATGTATTGTTGTAAGCATACTCTAGCCTCCATGGCATTTGGTTACATTTTCTTGGAACCAGTGTCCAACTTGTTCTCAAGCATGAGCAACATTGTTCTAACTTTTAGAGGACCATCAATGAACTTCTGCATGTTCTGTGTGTTGAGCTCCAAGTATTCCTTGGTGGAATTCTACCTTAGCTGCTCCAAGTACTCTTTGACCTCCTACCAGACCTGGTTCTTGGGTTTAGCTTTGGTGAGGGAACCGACTGATGGGATCCGATGTGTTCTCACCTAGACATCTAAACTGCTGTTACGTACATATGAGGCCTGAATGTTTCCAATCAATGAGATGAGTGACTTATTGTTCTGAATCAACATTCAAACCTTCACTTTCTCCAGCTCTACTTGTGGCTTCATTTTGCTCAGTAAGTCAAGTAGTGCCCCTTTGTACCGCATTGTCCACTCTTGCACATAGGCAATGGTAGCTTGTAAGTTCTTGATAGTTTTAATAAACTCTTTTCTCTACTACTATAAGCCATGCAAATGGAAAACTTCTTTATGTATGGTGACAAACCCGTCATAGAGCTTCCGCATGGTTTCTCCAAGTGTTGATACTTTAGCAAGTACCATTGCTCTCATTTCCTCCAATGTGAAAAATGCATTATGCGCTGCTACTCGGAGTTGTTTTACCTCTTACCTAGCATCCTACAAGTTTTGTGCCAGTTTCTCATTCTCAGTCGTCAAATACTAGACACTTGATCTTGTCTCTCCTACATAGGCCTGCAAGTTGGCTTTGGCAATGGAATTTGGCTGCTTCCTAGTGTCCAACACTATCACCTTTTCTCTAATGAATTCGGGTGATGTGTGATCATCTGGAAAGTGATTTATCTGTGCTTGTTAAAATCCTCTTTTGGAACTTATCGAATGATAGATTGTACACATCCTTTACTGGATCATCATCAAGGAGAACACCATCCCCTTTCTTGCTCGAGGTTGGCCCTATTGCCAGAGGTGGTGGAGACTGAGGGATTCCTTATGGTGCTTTCGACATCAGATCAACATCTTCATGTTGTGGCTCTTGTTCCATCTCCATCTCTGTCACTTCAATCAATTGCTCAATCTGCTGAGTAAGCTCCCGGTCCTGCATCTGTTCACCTTCCTCCTCAGTTGTTGGTTTTTCTTGTTCTTGTTCTTCAAATTGTGTCGACATTTTTTCCTCTATCATCATGCCTTGCCTTTTTAATTCTTCCTTCTTTTTCTTTTCTTCTCATTCTCTCCTCCTCAACTCTTATTCTTCCTTCAACTTGCGTTTTGACTCTTGCAACTTCAGTTCTACTTGCTACAACCTATGCTTTTCTCTCTTCCTCTGCTCTACTCTTTGCATCCTTTGCTTCCTCTTTTCTTCTATTGCCAATGTTGATTTCATGAGAAGAGTATTTGCTTTCATCTTGTAGATTTATGCTCCCTTTAGACTGTCAGCAATCTTCCTCTTTCCCTTGTCCTGCATGGTATTGTTTCCTTCTGCTGCTATTTATTCTGAAGTTGCTTCCATCTGTGGAGCAGTTTGTGAAGTCCCTGCTAAACTAATAGGCTCATTAAGTTGGGAGGAATTGTAGAAGTACCTCCAAGGATCCTCCTCTAGCTACTGAAATGCCCCGCTGATCCACAGAAAATAAACTGTCGTATAATGGTCCTTGAAAATATTGCGGG
Organism: Pinus tabuliformis; assembly: GCA_031772625.1. NCBI lineage: Eukaryota > Viridiplantae > Streptophyta > Pinopsida > Pinales > Pinaceae > Pinus > Pinus tabuliformis. Next base: position 2,022,176,802 of record CM062818.1, on the reverse strand, counting down.
GATTATACAAATTAAAGTCTTTAGTGCGAATTTCAAATCTCATTGTCTCCTTACCTTAACATATGTGAATTTCAAGTTGTTTATATCATATAATCCAATCTGCAAAGGAAGAGTGGGCCATGGTGCTTTCTTCTTCCCATGTAGCACTGCTGACAACCCTGTGGTGAGATGGTATGATACTTCTTGCATGATCAGTTTGTCAGTGGCATACCTTGGTAAGAAATGCAGAGGCTTCTCTCCTCCAAACACTCTAATGAAGGTGCCACTTGGTGAGGCATACCAATGTATGATTTCTATTATTGCCTCCATTTCTTCTCATGACATGCAAGGTGGATCTTCTTCAAAGATAATCTTGTACAACATGATGATGAAGTGGTCAGTTAGCCATGCCATTACTCCTTGATAACTGCAGTCTAAAAGCGTCTTTGATCCAGATTTAAAGAGGAACACAAAAAAATTATAGATATAACCATAAATACAAAGATGCAGCATAAATAATACTTCATTTCATTAATATCAAATACTGAAATATGCTTACAAACAAAATGGAAAAAAGACTAGCACGGGTGATGGTAGCTTATCTCTGATAAGAGATGTGGCGGCTATAGGCCTATGAACTATGTTACAATGAGGATAAAAGGCCTATTTATTATTGAGAAACAATGGAAAACCATAAAATCCAAAAAACTAACCCTAGGAGAAGAAGCACCAAACTATGGGCACCGTTTGGGTAAATTGGTACATCAACTTCCCAGGGTCGTAACTTTGGCATACGATATTTGTTTGATGCGCACAATACCTTGTTAGAAATATATATCTGAGGAACACAAATTTAGAGTGGCCAACATCAAACTATCACCCATTTTGGCCCCAAGTTTCCCAAAAAACATGGTTTAGGGCCACAAAACGGTTCTAGAAGTCTAGGACCTAAAAAACTGCCAAAAATAGCAAATTGTGCTACAAATAAGGAAACTGAAAAACTAAAATAAAAAATGGTGGGGGTCCAAGTGGAATAGGAGGGTGGCCACCAATATCCACCTGGATCATTCATCCCCCTTAGGAAGCAATGGTCCCCATTGTGTTGAGTTCCTCCATGAGATGAGGAAACTTCTGCTGAACTTGGTCCCTGGTGAGCCACTTTCCCTGGTCAAGGAGTTGGCTTTCTTTGACAACTTGATATAGTTGGATCCTTTGTTATTAGATGTTATTTTTATGCATGTCCATGATCCGATCAATTGTGGCTTGTTCCATGCAGTCTGGATTTAACTCTGTAGGTGTGAGTTGTTCTGCAATGTTTGATCTGTCCAACAATGGTGGGAAGTATGGTCGAATGTGGTTCACATTAAACACTGGGTGCAGGCCAAGGAATGGGGGAATGCTAACCTCAAATGAATTGTCTCCCATAGCCTTGGTAATGGTGTAAGGACCATATTAGAGTGGTATGATTTTTCTATAGGCTCAAGTAAGGCGTTCCTTCTACAAATGCAACCAGACTTTGTTGCCCACCTAAAACTTATGTGGCACCTAATGTTGATCATGTTGCTGCTTTTAATTGGCATTTGATTTCTCTAGAATGTCATGGACCTACTGGTGGATGTGTTGGATTTGCACAATGAATCTATTTGCATTGTCGGCTTCGAACTTGACATGAGCTGAATCTACGTAAGTAGTTGCAAATGGTATGGCCACATCAATGGGACATAATGGCTAGAATCCCAAGCCCACCTAAGAAGATCTGTGGCCAGTCGAGTTGTGGAGAGCCCGGTTATAGCTGTCCTAGACATAAGGGAGGCTTTCATCCCATGTGCATGAATGCTTTGAGTTATACATGCACAGAATGTGTATGCTCATCCTGTTGATGACCTCTGTCTGGCCATCAGTTTGGGGATGGAAAGTTGTGGACTTAGTGAGCTTGGTGTCTAGCATCGACTAGAGACTGGACCAAAATGTACTGAGGAACCTACTGTCCTAATCTGAGATGATATACTATAGGATCTCAAAGTGTACCCACACTCATTCAAAGAAGAGTTTAGCAGTGACTTCTGTTGTGATATTCTTCTTGTAGGTCGCCATAATTTCCATCTTCAAGAATCTGTCGATGACCATAAAAACACAGTCGTTGCCATGCTTAGTAGAAGGAAGGATCGACTATTGGCTTAGGGGGTCCTGACCCAGGTTCAAAGTTAGTTGCACCAACCAACAAATCCCTACACTACTGGCCCTTTCGGCAACAACTCGTGTAGTGCAGGCTATAGTCTCACCCGAAGAAGTATGGGGGGATGCAGGAACGAAGTTTCAACATCCAGAGACGAGTTTTATGTCTCTTAGTCCCTCAAATTTTCTCTCGCACAGATCGATAAGCCCTTAGGGCTTGGTGCTACAACTCTAGAGAAATAGTCTTCAGACCTTTGCGAAGGTCTACGATCATCATTTGCAGACTCTTAAAAATTGATTTATTCACTTATGTGCATTAGGGGACAATCCTAGATTAGTGTTTGCCTAGATCTACTCAAGTTATCTAGAAAACACAACAGAATTGATCATAGCCTTCGTGGAAGTACTTAACATGCATTGCGTATATCTATTAAGACTTATTCAAGAGAATCGAGCATCATTAGATCAATATTTCATAATCACATTATTCATCAACATCATATATGGTAAACATAAGTAAACATAGATAAATAGATATACACAAGAATTCTTCAATAATCTTCTTTATTGATCTTTAGTTTAGGTTTACAAACTTAAGACTACCCTGCACACTCAGTTGTAGGGGTCCGCGCACTTAGCTACAGGGGTCCGCGCACTTAGCTGCAGGGGTCCACGCACTTAGCTGTTGAATCTACTTGGGCCTCTGCGCACTCAGCTGCTAACTCTACCTAGGCCTCTGTGCACTCAGCTACTGACTCTACCTGGGCCTCTGCGCACTCAGCTGTATATCCTTTTTCTCCTATTTGACCCACTTCTATGTGCAATCACTTCTAAGACTCCATTCATAATTCACATAGATATATCTTAGACTCTCTAAGAAACACCTATTTATAGCTTTTTCCATACAATCCCATGGTCTGCAGAACATGGGTGGATCTCAAAACTAACTCAACTTTTGCATAAACAATGGGCTAAAACCCCTTTGACTTCTAACCATCTACATGATCCTCATCCACAAATTGTGGAGACTTTACATTAATTACACAAAATACATCAAAACTTGGGTTATTTTAACCCCAAAACTGACACGGGGACCCATCCCAACAACTCCCCAACACAAAGATCGTGACTCGCCCTCGAGTCACTCGGCTGGTGCTATGATCTTGCTACAAAGACGCACCAGCTCCAACTAAACTATTGCAACCTCGGCAGCACTCTGCGTGGTTTCTTGCTTGACCTCTTCGAATAACTTCTTTGTAGCTAGGCCTTTTGCAGCCAAACTCATTGTCCATTGTGTCTACTGCAAGCCATTCAACTTATCCTAAATGGTTGGTGCTATAATCCAAGCATATGCTTTGATAATTTTCTGTAATATCCCATATGTCCTAACGTCGCGTGCAACTACTTAAAATTCCTCGGGGCCTCTAGATTCACTATCGCCGTGATCTTTGCAGGGTCCACCATCTCCCCTTGCTTGCACACCACGTGACCCAACAAGATTCCAAAGGGAACACAAAAGATGCATTTCTTCAAGTTCAACATGATCTGGTATCTGCGACACGTATCCAACATCAAGCACAAACTTGCTACATGGCGCTTTACTAATCTGAACATTGTCCAGTCATCAAAGTATACTTCTAAGAACTTATGAATGAACTCCTTGAATGCTGCGATGACTACGTGAGAAAATATCACAAGTGCATTCTTGAGTCCAAATGACATCACAGTGTATTGAAAACAACCCCATTCTATCGCAAAGGTCATTTTTCTCCTATCCTCTAGCGCGATCTTAATATGTTGATATCCAGAGAACCCATCAGTTAATGAGTAGGCCTCCTATCCTCCAACATTGTCTAATACTTCATCTGTAAACGTTGTTGGGAATGGATGATGGACACACGCATCATTCAGCTTCTGCAGATCTATGCAAATCCTTATTTCTCCCTTCTTCTTCTTCTCCTGAACCACCATCAGGCTTACCCAATCAGATTCCTCAACTAGTTCTATGATGCCTTTTTCCAGCATCTTATCCAATTCTAGGTGAACCTTTTCCTTATACTTAGGATTCAGGCGATATGGCTTATGCTTAATAGGCTTCGCGTGCGGATTCAAAGTGATTTTCATAACACCCAAATCACCTACTATGCCATTCAAATCTGAAAACTTGGTAGGGAATAAATCCTGATATTCACGAAGTAACTTAGCAATTTTATCCACAGTAGCATCATCCCAATAGTCTCCAATCTTTGCTAACTTCGGTTCTGCTTCAGTTCCAATGTTTAATTGCTTTGTTTTCAGCGGTGCGGTGATGTCCGGGTTGTCTATTTGTAGGACCTCAACTTCGTGATGCCATTTTTCCTCTGGAATATTAATATTTCTTGTATCGTCGTCCTCCTCTTCAGTAGTCACATTATAAAACTCTAGCACATGGTGCAATTGGGTGCTCCAATATGGCTGGACCCATTCCAAAGGTTCTTGCGATGTTTTGAAGATAACTACCTTAATCTCTTGTAGGGATTCATCGATGCTCATGAAGTCGTCATCAAAACTAAAAGTCAATAAGAACAATTCCCTTAATATATCTCACTCCGCAGTGTCGTGTCAGAGCTCCATTTCCAGATACTAGTTCAAGGGAATTGTATCCAAAGTATGGCAAAATAAGTGTACCCACTCCGTCTGTGGCTCCATTCCATAAGATTTAATCCATTTTTCTACGTGATCACGTGGATCAGCCCTCCTATCATATTTCTTAGTCAATTTAGTGTTAGGGCACCCAAACCGTAACCTCATCATTCTTCTATAATCTGCCATCCATCAAAGCTGTCCTTGTGTGTACCCCACCATTGTGTGGGAATAGCGTGTAGTGCCAAATCTAACGCTTGGAAGAGGGGATGCTCAGGGACTTCACGCTCAAATGCATCCAAAAACTTATCCATGTTAGTTAAACCATCATAATAAGCTAAGTTCCTTACCTTTGACAAAACATAGCACAATGATTTAGTCATCATGTTGCAACGAAGTGTAGATACTTCATGTAGATGATTTTGCCAATGTTCCAACTCTTCATCTTAATCAGTGGTACAGGAACTCTCTCGATCCCATGCGATTCATCCATCTGCCGTAAGATTGATTTAGTCCTAGTCTCATGCTGTTATTTTGTATATCAGATCTAGTTCATCATCACTTTCTTCATAGTCACGAACTGGTTCAGTGTAGCGCGCCCCTTCTGTAGGGCCCAACGACACTACAACCTGAAATGATTTCCTTTCAAATGACATTGTTCTCTTTTTCAAGTTGATCACCCCATTCATGTTAATGGCCCATTCAATTCCTAGGAGCACAGGGTATGGATTAATTTCATCAACGATCTCTATCACCTCAAAGTCAGCCATCACGCTCACACCTTCTATATAAACTGTTACTACATATAATCATCCCATAGGGATGATCTTCTACTAGTTCGCCATTTTGAGATGACTCAGAGACCATTGTAGCGTAGGTCTCCCCATTCTTTCCCATGTTTGTTTTGGAAAAACATTCATGTCAAACGCTAGATCCAAAATGACTTGGTCCATCTCATAATCTCCTATCTACACGGTGAGTCTCATCTCATGCCCTGTTCTTGGTTTATGTTTGCCAATTTTTCTAACTACGTGGTGTCCATCAAGGACGTTCTCCTTGTCAACACATTTAACTCCTGCAGGCCTTTCATAGCTTTTCTCTCGCACAAGAACATGGTAAGAATAGAGGGATCAACCTCTGTACGCACACTGGTTTCTTGCACTTTGTTCTGGCTTCCTGAGGTTGTTGGGCATGGAATCCTCCCAAGGCATGTTTTGGGGCTTAAAACCCAAGTTTTGACCGAGTCTTCTTGTAAAAGCTCCGTGAATTATGGGCACGGGGCGCGAAATTATAATAGAGTCATAGGGTTGTCCACCCTAGTTTTTGTAATGTAATGTCAGTTGCATAAACCTACCCATGGTCTGCGGACCATGGGATTGTATAAATAAAGTGAGGCTCTAAGTGTATAGGATAACTAATAGAAGAGAGAATAGAAGAAGAGGAGAAGTCTAAGTGATTGAGTCGAAGTGAAGTGGGTCTGTGGGTCATAGAGTAGGAGAAGGCTCTGCAGCTAAGTGTGTAGAGGCCTAGTAGTCCGCAGCTGAGTGCGCAGGGCAGGTTGAGTCTGTAACCATTGGGAGAATCAATAAAGAGAAGTTTTACTATATTTCTATACATTCAAGTAGGCGAAGATAATTAACTAGTACTGGAAGATAAGTAAGATCTTAGGTAATAGTGCAGAGCACGGTGTGGGAGCTCCATAACCCTTGGTTAGTGTTACGCGAAGGTAGTGTATCAGGTTGCGAGGAATGGGAAAGTACATAAAGCAACCTACACATAGGAACAAATAGTGGACCAATCGAACCTCTCAGACATCTCAAGGGTGCGGAAACCTGGTTCTAGCACCCTCCCATCCTACTTCAGTTGAGATCTCAGTCTGCGCTCCACAGACTGTTGCCAAAAGGGCTAGTAGTACAAGGATTTGTTTGGCTAATTAACTCTAAACCTGGGTCAGGCCCCAACAAGCCAACAAATGGTTCCGTTGCCAAGACCGGGATTTGCATAGAGATGTCTGATGTCATATCACTGGAATCCGACAAAGAAAGGAATTGAAGATTGGTTGTAAAGAAAGATTTACGAGTTCGCGGCGTAGGAAAACAGGAATCCGTGACTATCAAAGGAAGAGTGGTTAGACTACTACTTGTATACAGAGATCCACAAAATTTTCTTTGCATCCTTCCCCACTGAGTTGTACAAGTGGATCACGAAGCTAGCAGATAGCCAAGGAAGGTGTAAACTCGACAAACCTATTGTGTGGACTCCAGAATTGGTGCACAGACTAGAAGCATCGGAAGATAAGATCGCGTGCACTATCGATCACTAGCTCGATCGAATCATAGGAGGATTCATCACCGAATTCACGATAGATACTTCAGTCAGCTATAGCGAGGCAGAATGACGCTTCCTCAAGGGACCGCGAGGTAAGTACGTTAAATCTTTGAACACTTGGATTAAAATGCTACTATGTGAAAAATGGGTTATGTATATAAATTGACATTTGGGGCTATGCGGAGTGGGAGAATCTACAGAAACAAAGCTAGCACAGAACTAGAAACTAGCCCCTTGATTTCACCTCTGTGAGGGGGTGAAGAATGGCTCGCGAAGGTCTTACCAAGAAGTGCGATCGATCTGATAAGGCAGAGAATTCCACGCATACCACCCCCACCCACACCATCACCAGTTTCATCATCTTCACCCCCATCTTTGCCCATACCACCTCTGCCACCACCGTGAAGCAGTATGGCAAGCACGATAAAGGTGCTAGTTTTCAAGGGAGTAGGGAATGAAGATCCAGACCAATTTTGGTTCATGATAAAAGCTTAATGGGAAGCACAGGGTGTCACGGATGATAATATAAAGAAGGCAACATTGGTCAATGATTTGCAGGATCACGCGCTAACTTGGTACATTAAGCATTCCAATGACAATTCGAATGCGGGGATCGCAGATATCCAAGTTGTCCTAAACAAAGAATTTAGCAGGCCAAATTCAGAGGCACAGCTGATCATTGGATTCAAGGAAATCACAATGCTACTAGGCAAGACCCCGTGGGAATTGGATCAAAGACTGAAGTGCACAATTTGTGAAGTGAACATGACATTAACAGATGGGCAACGCTGCGAATGGTTTGTAGCATCGTTAATGCTGATGAGATGAGATTGTACGAGACTTTGATACAAGATCCTAACCTGGGAGTTCAACAGATTCACGCGCAGTTGAAAAACTTATTCCTGGAGATGTAGAGTTTGAAATAAAACAGGAAAACCGCCCAGAGATACGTGATGAGGTATGGTGCGTAAAATGCAAAGGCCAGGGGCATGACAAGGACGACTACCCAATGTTTGCAAATTACCTTGTGGGAGGAGCACCGATTGCATTAAGACCAGAGGCACAAGCAGGACCAAGAGTAGCATCTGCATTATGGTGCACGATTTGTTAGATAGGAGGAAAGAATGCTACAGATAATTGCCATCTATTACAAAAGTATACACAGAATTCACAACAATTATTCTGTAATTTTTGTAGGTCAGTAGGACATGATGAGTGAACCTATAGAAGTTATGAGTTGATGATGGATCAAACTCCTACCTAGAGAGTTCAGGACGAAACATGGCCCCTCAATGAAAACATAGGAATGGCGCAAGTCGGATTTCAGAGGCGCGGATGAGGCCGTGGTGGAGGGGGACCAGGAAGAGGTTGCATACAGCTGATATGTCACAATTGCGAAGGGCTGGGGCATTATGCCTGCGATTGTATGAATCTAACGTGACCATCATGCTTGTATTGTACATTGTTTGATCATGAGATGGAGTATTGTCCCACACTGATAGCGAGGTTGCACGATAAAAGAGCACTCCAACCTCCCCCAACTTAGAACCTGTAAATGATGAGGTCTGAGCTGCGCGAGGAAGAGCCTAATATAAATATCATGATACGGAGTGGAATTACGACAGGAAATGAAAAAGGCAAGCAACCTGAAGAAATCACCTGGGTTCGCAAGGGTCCAATGAAGGAACCAGAATTTGATTTAGAGCGCGCTAAGGAGATCTTCATGGAAGCTAAGAGGAGCTACACTGATGCCTCCACTTTAGGAAGTAAAGACAGAATAGAGTCGGAAATGGACCCATCGATGCTCACTGCATTCTTGGAGATATGCATGAAGCTACTGCATGACAACAAAGCTGTAAAGGGGCTACAAGAACTCATAACTAGATGCGTTGGGACCACTCCAGGAGAACCACGCGTGGTCCGGAAGCTCGGGAAGCACATGACACAAACAAGAAGGGAAATGAGATTGACTGTGCAGATCAGGGAATATGAGATGGACCAAGTGATTCTGGATCTAGGATCGGATGCGAACGTCCTGCCAAAGTAGAAATGGGAGCACATGGGCAGGCCTGCGATGCAATGGTGTCCTATCCAATTATGGATGGCGAACCAGCAAAATATCCTACCTATGGGGAGATTATAGGGAATCACAGTAGATATTGAAGGAGCAAGCACGCTAGCAGATTTCGAAGTGATAGAGATTGTTGATGACAAAAATCCCTACCCCACACTATTAGGAAAAGATTGGGCCACTGACATGAATGGAGTGATAAATCTAAAGAAGCACAAGATTATCTTTGAGAAAAATTCACTACGTGTAGTGGTACCTTTAAACCCTGCAGAAGGACCATGCTACACGGAGCCAGTGTGTGACTATGACAACAACGACGATCTGGACTGCATCTACAAGATAACCGTGCGTGAGCAAGATTGGATAAATACAACCATGGATGGACAAATATCTCAGGAGTGCGAAATATCTTTCACATCAAATTCTGATGAGGAGATAGAATGATGGTAGAACCGATTACCCAAGGTAACCATGCTCAACTGTAACATGATGACAAGATCGCTGCATTGCGTAGCGACAAAGGCAAGAGATCTGCCTACGTATGACAGTTAAGTGAGGTGGATGACTTCCTGAAAAAATTTGAAAGAGAAGTACCAGAATAGCATCATTTCGACGCTATGAAATGGGTATTTCAAGCTATGCCTGCAAGATGGTGGGATACGCACGAACGAAGTTTTGAGGACTGGCGCGAATGCAGAAGGATGATGCACATGCAGTTTGGGAAGCCTCATGTGTGATTGAAAGACAAGTATGACAGATGAACTGGCCCGCACACCCACCTATCCGGGTGGATATAGGCATATGGCGTAAAACCTACACAAATGCACATCGTCCTCACGGTAGGAGACATGATCAATAAGCAGGTGCGGGTAAGGCAATGGTGTGAACGACCCCTCCGGTTGGGACCACGGAGTATGGAAATACCAAGTGTGCAGAATAATATCCATGCAGAAGCTTTTAACAAAGTACACGAAGCATTGAACAAGGTCCACAATGTGAAGCGGATTGACTAGGACCCATGCATGCCAACGATTCTCTAGGCTTATAGGATCGCATGCAAAAACCTGACCGCACAGGCACCACAAAGGTTGGAGTATGAAGCAACTGCTATAAGCCCTATAGTACTTGGAGAGCTTAGACTACACATGATAGCATCGATAGATATGACAGTTTGTGGAACCTTGGAAGCAGAAATCCAACAGGGAAATTTTAGACTCCAAGAAGTTGGAGAAGAAAGGGTACGATTAAGGAAGAAAAGTGCTCTGGTGGACGCGAAAGTCAAGAAGCTAGAGGATCAGATAAAGGAATATTTTCTTGAAAAAATGAACATGGTGGTAAGGTAGGATGTGTACGATTGCGATGACAGGTTTAAGGTCTATCGCCGCGAATTGATGAGTCTGATGCCTTGGCTTGGACTGCACATTGCTAAGTGTATTGACCAGGGTAGCACGTTGTAGATGGTAAAGTGCAGGATGCCAACTGTAACAATAAAATGTATGTATTCTCCAAGAAACATGATGGATGATAGGATGAAACTTCACATGGGTGGGGCCACCACCTGACCAGTCGAAGAAAGTATAGTCTTAGTGCTATAGGTAGTTGAAAGGAAGCGTGGGACTATAAACTATTCTGCCTGGGAGCTGTGCGATGTTGGAGCTACACCGAAAATAAAAGAGTCACAAGGTCCACACACGTGCATAGGGATCTGCACTGCCACGCAAGTTGGCCAAAAAGTGACAGTTGAAGTCACTATTCACGATGGGATGCTCGACATAAGACCGAATTGAGTGGGCGGTAGGCATTTAAGACACGATTTATGGGCAAGATTTGGGGAAATTTTTCGCCAAGGGAGCATTAATAAACTAGATTTTGGGGGAATGGTCTAATTCAAATTCAAAAAGCGCTATAAATTACAAGGGGCTGCCCAACAAACAACACTTGGTCATTTGCGAATTGAGCTATTGAGCAAAGCCTTGATTGTTGTGTGCCGAGCGTTGATTGAGCCCCTGAGTTTGTGAGTGCTAGATTTCGGGATGGACACGATTGCAACAGCTGAGGACGTTATGGAGATAACAATAATGACCACCGAAGAGGCCGTGCAGGCCCTGACTATGGGGGTTGCTCCGGAAGGTCCTAGGATCGTGGAAAAAAATCCTGAAATAATCGCACACACTGAGACCCAAGAAGGGACAAACACGCGATGGTTCCCGTACGTGTGTCCCCACGGAACCTGCTGTGCACCAAGCTGTCAATGGAGGAGAAGTGGAAAGCCATCACCATAGAGACCGATGAAGACGAAGAAGACCTAAAGGATCTTATCATCACAGAGGACGAGGAGGAAAATCAGCCTGCTCACCCCCCGATAAAGTTGCCTGCCAATGTCCCCCCGTAGAAAAGGGAAGGCTAAAGTGCCCAAGGATCTTGGTGAGAGAAAGAGCTCGCTCTAGACCCTGCTTCTCCCCGAAAAAATTATTTTGGAGGGCACGCACCTGGGATGGGTGTCAAGCTTAAAATTCGAGGATTGGGACCTCACTGACCATGAGAAGTTCCCTCACCTTGAGACCTCACACCTCATGAATATCAAGCAGAACACCATGGCAGGGGTTACAAAATTAGAGCGGCGAAATTGGTTGCGTGGACTAGAAAAGGCTGGATTACTAAACCTGCTCTGGGTGCCGCATTTCCACCACACCCCAATAACCATTTTCGTCATCACGAAGTTGCTCTTCCTAGTGCATGATGGGTGTTTGTGGCTAGAGGATCCCATCCCCATCATGACATACTTGACTCACCGCATTTCTCTGCTTCCATGCAAAGGAGAGGACCCCACGAACATCTCAGAAGGGAAAAACAGTGACTTGGCCATCACAGAGGCCATGAAGAAAAAGTACAAGCTGGCAAAGAAGAAAAGGGGCTACGCCATATCTAGCATCAATGACAAGGCAATGAAAGTGGCAACCCAAATACTGGCTGGTAAGGTTATGCACAAATGTTGCACATGAGGTACCTGCACCGGTGGTAGCACTGGTTGAGAAATGTGCAGAGGGGGTCCAGTTTAACTAGTCCAAGCTCCTTTGCAAGTAATTTTTGGAGAATTTCCATGAAGCTCAAGAATAGGGAAAAACTTTCCACTATGCATGGCTTATGTTGTCCATAGTTCTCGTGGTAGGGGAATTACTGGAGAATAATCAATTCCCCATAATTGATAGGGATCTACTAGAGGCCGCGAAGTACGCTTCGCTCTGGGCCACAAAGGATGCCAAGAGGATCCGCGATAGTAAAATATTTTGGGTGTTCATGGAGATGAACCTCAGAATGGGGATCAATCGCAAGCCGCAATTGTCGCTCACTGTCTACAACAACCTATAGAGTTTTACAGAATTCAAAGCTGACATCCATAACATTTACATCGAAGCACGCAAGGACCTGACCAAACAATAGAGAAAGTAACCCTTTGTAGCCACGGACGATGTCATCTTTAACGTACTGGAGGCATGGCCACTGGAGTGGTGCGCTCCAGACATCGCAGAGATAGAGAAGTCAGCGAAAAAAGGGAAGAAATATGAGGCCAAGCTGCAAATTGCATAGTTGGCAGAAAAGAGAAGGAAGGAGGCAGTGGCAATAGAAGTGCGGGTAGCGCGAGACGCTTCATCGACACCAACTAAGCAAGAAAAGGCCATAGTAGTAGCAGCAGCAGCATAGGAGACAGCCACGAAGGCACGCGAGGGCCAAACATGGCCTTCTCATGGGTAGGAAGCAAAGGAAGAAGAGGCAGGCGCGGACCCACAAACCGCATCAACACAGTTGAAGCCCCAACACCCAGCCTAGCAGATAGGGTCGCGCAAGAAGGTTAAGGCATCAAAGTTTTCTATTGACACGATCACCCTAACTGAGGGTGATCTGCACGACATTATCGAGATAGTGTGCGTTGTCACCTTCAAGGCCCTCCAAAATTTGATGCAGGAGAACCCAATTGTGTTGGGAGCCCTCAAAGTGAAGTTATAGGAGTTGCAGGTGTGCACTACTCAAGCTGGTACCCTTTCAACCAGCCTCACAGTTGGAACAACAACAGTAGAACAGATGATGCACACTCGAGTGACGTGTATGGTAGTGCTGCCAGAAGGAGCACTAGTGACAACAAATGAGGCGACAAGCCTACGATTAGTGCACTTAAGGGTCTCGACATAAACCTCGCTTCACTCCCACGGGACACCTTATACGTTTTACAGGATGGGATAATTGCAGAACTATGGGCTAGGGAGAGCCACACACTGCAAGTCATCAGTGAGCAGAAAATCAATATGGAACAGTTAATCTTGCAGCACGACGAATTGGTGTCGCAGAATCAATAGCTGGTACAGGTCATAGATGAAGCTTGTCAAAGCATCCCAGAGTTGGAAATCCCAATAGACACTCCAATAGAGGCACGCATCCACATGTTAGTAGCAGGGGTGTGTGAGGCATGGGATGAAATGATGAAGGTCCATCTCGAGCTGAACCTTCAGATCACCGAGCTATGGTTAAAGGCGTAGCCGTCTGTTACTGGGAAAAATAGTGTCTATTCAGAACTTCTAGTCCCACTAAGACGCGTAGCTATCTTAGAAACAAACAAACTAAAGTCACTTGTGCTTTCCTTTACAAGAGATAGATGAGAAAGAAACAGAGAGTACCAACCTCAGTCTTTCGCTTGGCTCCTTGCTTGTTTCCTTTCCCCTTCGACTGAATCTCGCCACTGCTTCCTTACTTGTCCCGCTTCAAAGAGCACCTGTAGAATCAAAACAGCATAATACCATCAAAGCATAGAGATCAATCACTGTAAACAATATAGGATCAAATATATATTGACCATACAAATGCATATATCAACACAATATTCAGAGATACACAAGAATATGGAGGAAAACTCAAATAGCTTTATTGATAAAAGTAGTAGAAGAGAGGGTTACAATCACTTGGTCTAACCCAGCACCATCCTCCTAGCTTGAAAGCCGTCTTCACCTCATACAAAGAAAGATCACCCAACAATGCCTTCAAAGAGAAACCGACAACACTTCTTTGCAAATTACCCAATTCCAACCTCTGGATATCTGGGATGAGGGATCCATATATAGATATTTGCAGGGGGGGTGAGTCAACTTCTGGGATTTTGATTAGTGTCACCTCTCTGATAGTTCTTGGTTCCACTTGGAGATTTCATGATCTCTTACTCATCCTTGGGCGAATTCAGGAGGGCAAGTGTCAAATGAGAAGCTTCTAGAAGATTCTTAGGGTCTCCACCTAGCAAACTGATTGTGCCATTTGTCTGCTCTCGCTCATTGCACCCTACAAAAGGGCTTTCCAGTATGCATCACACTTTTTGCATGTGGCAAGTGAGATGCATTGCACCCTTAGCACTAGGCAGTCTGTATGGTCCTGCTTTGACCAGTTTTGAGTAGTTTTTCATGGAGAACTTCTGGGAGATGATGTAATCAGCTGAACTTGCTCCTTCAAGGTACGAAACAACACTTTTAGGGACCTAGAAGCCCTTGGTTTATGGACATATGTGATTAGGGTTGCAGTGCCCAAATATGTCTATAACAGTTGCCCCCTAAAGCATGAGGTCGTAAATCTTTTGATGTCGGGTGAAATGCTTTATAATGAGGATTTGAGGTTTTTTGAACTGGAAGGTGACCTGTAATAAGATACAATACAAGACATTATCTTCATAATATTTTCATGATCTAGCTGAGGCGGGCATTCCCATGCTCAGCTTGATAAATTCATTTTCATGTACATAGGACAGATAATCGTCTGTGTGTAGACTGATGATTTTGGTAGAGCCATCATCCCTTAGTTTGGATGATTATCTGTGCAGCAATGATGTACATTTGATGTCTTTATTTTCTTGAATATATCGCAGCCCGGATGGATGAAACTAGATCCGGGGTCTTCAAAACTCATTCAATCTTCGCTCGAAAGTACAAGTCGATCCATGTGAAAAGATGTTCTGATGTCGAACATGGAAGGACATTGCCTGATTACCAGCCAATGATGTAAGCTGTTAATAGGCGCGAGAGGAATCACCGATGATGATGATGACCCTCAAGGTACTACAGTACAATTCACGTGGTGTGAATACATGAGTTAATGTCAAACACCATGCAAAATCTTTTGGTTGAAGGCCATTAATGTAAACCTGTCGCCGGAAGTGAGAAACTTGCCATTGAGGCATGCAAGCTTCAAAGTACTGAAAGGGTTGTTCCTAGGTCGGCTTCTTAGATAATGAGCTGATGTCGACAAGAGGTGACTTGTCGTAGGAGGGCATTGATGGATCCCACATCTACGACACAAAACGGAGCAAATGATTTTGTAGAGGTGAAAACGATATGATGATACAAGGTTCAGGGTGGTGGTCATGAAAGAATGAAGCGTGAACATATTGTAGCAAATGAGACACAAGCTGGGTTGGTGAATTCTCTGAGCGACTTCTCTTGAACATATCGGCGACACTGAAATGGATTGGTAGCATTAACCCCAAAAATGGATGGTACGGTAGACCAATGGTGATATGACCGGTGAACGGAATAACCCAACCCGACTCAATCATGGTGATGGAGTGAAAGTGTCATGTTCAAGAGCGACCTGCTACCAATAAATTTTCTTCAAGTTTTCTTCCCAATTTTCCCCAGTCATTTCTGACTAGTACCTCTTTATTTTTTTCAAGCTTGAGGAGGATAACATATGCTTGTTCTATAATTTTCCCTTCAGGCAAACCCGTCGCTATGTTTTAACGAGTCTAGCGACAGTGAAACTCGCTCTTGTCTGAATGGACAAGTTTGTCACTATTGTTTTAATGAGTTTAACAACAAGGATAACTCGTTCCTTTTCAATTTTAGAGAGTCTAAAAAGAGACGGAAAGGAAACTCCAATATTCCTTTTTCGTAGTATAATCCCTTAAGTCCGAAAAAGTATAAAACAATGCGAAAGGGATGACTTTTCGATAGTTTTAACGAGCCGAACAAGACAAACGCTCGATATTTTTGTGTAATAATCCCTTAGGTCCAAAAAGATTAAAATCTAGAGGAGGGATGGCACTTCCAATCACTTTAACGAGCTGGAGAGGCCAATTGCTTGGCAATCTTTTCATATTTTATGAGTCAGATGAAAAGAGCTTAAAGGAGACTTGTTTTTGAGGAACGAGTGATATTTTTGGGTAGCAACTAGTTCCAGGTGAGGGTTGGAACTTTCCAATCACGACAGTGTTAAGAAGATGGCTAACAGAATCACTCGTCGCAACTGTTCCTCAAAAGGGGTAAACAATCAAATGGAGGCGTATGATCAGCTAAAATAGAGTGGAGGTGATAGTAAGAACACGACCAAGGCTCAAAAGCTGATGATAATGCGTTCACAATGGTTATTTACTGGAGGTGGGTTCATTTTTTAATGAGCTTAAACTTTGGTGGAACATATGCTCATTGCTAGGTTTAAGTTTTAATGAGCTTGAACTTTGCGTAAAACTGCTTGTGCCAGTCATATAATAAGGATGTCTCATCAATAGGCTCATTTTTTAGGGAGCTTGCACCATTCGAAATTATGCTCCAACTCTGTTTATTATGTAAGCTAGGGACGACCAATCCTACGAGTTTAAAGGGTTAAGAACCTACAAACTAAGAAAATAAATGGTCGCTTTTCACTTTCATGCAAAAAAGGTTTGCATGCCC
Source organism: Pinus tabuliformis (assembly GCA_031772625.1). Lineage (NCBI taxonomy): Eukaryota > Viridiplantae > Streptophyta > Pinopsida > Pinales > Pinaceae > Pinus > Pinus tabuliformis. The sequence continues at coordinate 2,022,159,927 of CM062818.1, read as the reverse complement.
CCAGGTATAGCGCAGTAGAGTTTCCTAAGTTACCCTTCAAATTGCAGACAAAACATTTGTTCTATCGGGAAAGGCATACCTTCTGAAAAAGGCATCTTATTCCGGTCTAATCCCATTTTCCTAAATGGACGAGTGTGTCAGACTAGTCATATATCCTCTACGGAAACCTACCCTATACCTGAAGTTTTTCTGCCGAAGCAGACTAGGGTGCATGCCCCCTGGGTTTCAGTCACAACCACCGAATCACTCACGTTCATCAGGTGGACGGACTGGAGATTGATGAGACATTCCTTGCACAAAAAGACCTGTTAGGGATGGCATTTGACTATTAGCTATGTGTGAACTGGGGAATGAAAGTTGGTCTACAAACTGGATCACTCTTCCTTCATGCGGAAAACACATCACTCGAAAGAGTGACGAAACAATAGCTCCCATGCTATAAATTTAGTCACACCCAAGGAGTAGATTGTAATCTAAAGGTCCTTGGAATACCATTACATTCAGATAAATAGTTTTCCTTCTCAAAGTTATAGGAAAATCTGGAAGGATCCCAAACGGTCGACTGGTTCCTTTGTCGAAGCCTGTCATATTTCGCATCTCTGGCAAAAGCGATGGCGAACCAAGCGCTTTCCAAGCAGTTGAGGAAAGGATACTCATAGAAGCCCCTTCATCTATGATAGTACCAACCATGACCATTCTATAAGTTTGCACTATGATTCGGAATGGTACATTATATGGTAAACAGGGTCTGCCTAGTAGATTCCAATCGAAGGAGACAACTAGGTTGCTTGGAGGTGGGACCGAATAAATGGCTGGATACATCTCTGATGAACTTCCTTCCTGTGGTAAAGGAACAGGTAAATTGCCCCCATGTTCATCGGAGTCTGTGTTTATGAAAAGAAATTGAATGGTGTCATTCTCATTCTCTTTGGTGACTGTATCATCTGAAGGTAAATCCTCTGAAGACAAGATGGGGTCGACTGCCGTCTCGGCCTGTTGACTTCGGTTTGATGTGGACTCAGAGGGTTTATCTTCAATGATAGGTGCTTCGAACGACAACAAAGGTGCGTCAGTCGGCTTTTCAACTAGCAATGGACTGGGCAAGAGTTTCTTATATCTAGGAGGGAGTCACTGCGGTGATGCAGGACGATTATCCAAGGCTCTTTTAGCTTTGTCCAGGAAGGGACAACGATGGAGGGCATGATTGCCTTCACAAAGTCTGCAACGAAATTTAGATTTTCCTTTCTGTCTGATGACTTCGTTTTCACTAGTTGACAGTGTAGTCTCAACATGATCATCAGAGGTTGACAACACCAAATTGTGCAAGCGGGGAGACCAGTCCCTTAAGATTCGTGGGATGCAAGGACAATCTCGATGATAGTGGTCCCCTTTGCAGATGACACATGGAGATTTAGGTTTGGACGGTGCAGTGTGTGGATTTTCTCTAGACGATGTACTGTTGCCCCTTTTTGCCGTTGGCTCCTTCTTCTTCTTCTCCTTCCCTTTCTTCTTCATCTCAGTTACTTGGTTTTTAGTTTTACTATCTTCACCAAGTGAAGAGGAAGAAGGAAAGGGAGAAACAAACAAAGTAGAAGGTTGGGGGGTAACTCTAGTGTCATCTAGTTGCTGATTTGATTGCTCAGGAATCATGGTGCTTTGAACGCAGAGGTCGAGAATAGCCATACCGACAGGCCAATTGTCAGTCTTGGAAGGGACAATGTGGCCATATGAGGTGCACCAACATCTCCCCAAGAGGAGAAAGGACTAGGATTTCCCCCAAGGGGAAATCCTTGGTTGGTGGACTCCATTTTCTCAACCTAAGATCAACGAGGGAACAGTGATGTTATTTTGATTAAAATAAAATTTAGACGCTTTGACACAACCTGCTTTTTCAATTTTTAAGAGTCGAGAAAAAGCTAAAGATGACTCTAGTCGCCTTCGATTTTTAATGAGCCTGAAGTGACAAGTGCTCAGATGGACCTTTTCCTTTAAGGTGTCTGAAAAGGAATTAAAGAGACTACTCTGGAAATCTAGATAGAGGGATTACCAAACCAATCACAAAACTGCAAAACACATTTTACAGTACGGCAGTCAATCTTCCCGAATGCTGTGTTAAGTGCATTGCGGTCGATAGGGCGACAGACACGGCTTCCTAAGGATAAAGGATATAACCTATTGTGGTTTCCCAATATATACTCGACAGTACGTGGGAGTAGAAGTTCGTACTAGCACTTGTCATTTCAAAGAGGAGGAATCACCCAATCTATGATGAAAGTGACAGTTACGAGGCTTTACGACGCCGGAATACATCTCTAGCCTAGAGTTCTAGATGTTGTGCATTAGGTTCCAAAGCGTTTTTATGTTCATTGAATTTATTTTATAGTTGATCTTTCTTAAGAAGTTTTCCTTTAAGGTTCACCGTGTGATGTAGATGTACAACTCCAAAATATGCAATCTAATATGATAAACAGTCATTTACCCATCTTTTTACAATGAAAATCCTAGCTACTAAGGAAAGAGAAACAAAATCATTTCAACATAGAGCAGAGAGCACACACTAGATGCACTGTCCTAAATCAAAATCAACAAGCAATGTAAATGAAAATGCACATGCATGTATTTGTTTTCCACTTTCTTAATGTATGAATGACAAAAAGAATGCTAAGTACAAATCTGAATTATATCTTCTTTCAAAGCGACAGTACTAACGATTTTATTTTCAAAAAACGAAAGGGATACAAGACGACACTTTGCGATTTTGAATTGAAAACTACTTTTGACACTTGAAATACTATTAATTCAGATCAAATACAAGAGTAACAGTGTAATCGACTATCAAAAAGAGGAGTATTCTTTTCTTTGACTAAAAACAACACTTGTGACACTTCCAAATCAAAAGACGACAGTTTGATTAAGCTACCATTTTGTAAATGAGAACTGTGAATGATGAAAAATACATAAAAACATTCACAAATCTTTGTACAATGGAGGTTGGATGATGCAAAGGAAGGGGGTTTCAACAGTGGTTTATTGATCACAGACAACAAAGCTCATGAATAAAGCTGAAGACAGTGAAGCAAAAACCAAAATGTGGAGGCAGAAACAGTCTTATATGATCATCGCACCTATAACAAAGGGAAATAGGGATGCATCTCACCTACTGCACACGGGAGGTACGATGCATCCAGATTGACAAGAAGAGAAGGTGTGATGGTCCAGGGACAAGACTTTAACTTGGTTTTTGGTCACAGTTTGCAGCTTAGTTCAGGGATTTAGGCCGAGCTAATGATAGTCAGTAACTACAAAGTATAGGGGATGATCTAATGAGGTTACTTGAGCTACCTCTAGGGCACTTAGGATGTTTGCAAGTCAATTGTTTAGTTCATAAACAAACCCAGAGATTGACTGAAGCAGTGTTGATCTACTTTGCACTTGCATAGCAAATGCAGCTAGCTGGCTTAACTTCAGGCTTTGTCTATGGTTTATGAATCAAACAAATAGAGATAAGCAATCAAACTAATCGCTCCCTAGAGAAGCCATTTTGTTACCAGGAAAACTAGTGTCTATTCAGAACTTCTAGTCCCACTAAGACGGGTAGCTATCTTAGAAATAAACAAACTAAAGTCACTTGTGCTTTCCTTTACGAGAGATAGATGAGAAAGAAGCAGAGAGTACCAACCTCAGTCTTTCGCTTGGCTCCTTGCTTGTTTCCTTTCCCCTTCGACAGAATCTCGCCACTACTTCTTTACTTGTCCCGCTTCAAAGAGCACCTATAGATTCATAGCAGCATAATACCATCAAAGTATAGAGATCTATCACTGTAAACAATATAGGATCAGATATATATTGACCATACAAATGCATATATCAACACAATATTCAGAGATACACAAGATTATGGAGGAAAACTCAAATAGCTTTATTGATAAAAGTAGTAGAAGAGAGGATTACAACCACTTGGTCTGACCCAGCTCCATCCTCCCAGCTTGAAAGCCCTCTTCACCTCATACAAAGCAAGATCACCCAACAATTTCTTCAAAGAGAAACCAACAACACTTCTTTGCAAATTACCCAATTCCAACCTCTGGATCTCTAGGATGAGGGATCCATATATAGATATTTTCAGGGGGTGAGTTAGCTTCTGGGATTTTTATTAGTGTCATCTCTCTGATAGTTCTTGGTTCCACTTGGAGATTTCATGATCTCTTACTCATCCTTGGGAAAATTCAGGGAGGCAAGTGTCAAATGAGCAGCTTCTAGAAGATTCTCAGGGTCTCCACCTAGCAAACTGCTTATGCCATTTGTCTGCTCTCGCTCATCGCACCCTACAGAAGGGCTTTCCAGTATGCATCACACTTTTTGCATGTGGCAGGTGAGATGCATTGCACCTTTAGCACTGGGCAGTCTGTATGGTCCTGCTTTGACCGGTTCTGAGTAGTTTTTCATGGAGAACTTCTGGGAGATGATGTAATCAGCTGACCTTGCTCCTTTAGGGTATGAAACAACACTTTTTAGGGACTTAGAAGCCCTTGGTTTATGGACATATGTGATTGGGGTTGCAGTACCCAAATATGTCTATAACACCGTCCACCCCTCTGGAAGTCAGAGAACAACACGGTGGCACTATCACAACGGGACTAGACGAAATTGGCAGTGCAATATGAGATTGCACTGACATGTTGGAAGAATCATTTGAGGTCCTCACAAATCTGCAGGAGGACCCCAAGATCCAGTGCTTAGAGACAGAGGCGCGAGAACTCCAAAAGCAGTATGACAACATCAAAGGAACTGCGCAGATGGTGGCCCTCACTTAGCAGCTCGCCCGGATGCAACATGCAAAAGCGCTGAAAGAACAGGTGGATGCGGCACGACACAATGAAGCAGTCCCGAAGGTGCGCGTTCAACCTTGGATCGATGAGGCCTTCACCATCACAACAGAAATTGAAGGAAATCTCACACACATGTGGGGGATGCACGCACTGATGCAGAGGAGCACTTCTGACACAACAGTATTGGAACAACGCATGCAACAGATCCAACAGGTAGAAGCTCAATGCACTGACCTTGCCGCAGTTCGAGCATAGTTGGAGGGAATCCATGCAAATATCTCTGCGTCGATAGGGTGACTCAAGGGTGAGTCACGATGTTTGTGTTGGGGGTCTGTTGGGCATGGAATCCTCCCAAGGCATGTTTTGACCGAGTCTTATTGTAAAAGCTCCACGAATTATGGGTGTGGGGCACGAAATTATAATAGAGTAATAGGGTTGTCCCCAATAGTTTTTGTAATGTAATGTCGGCTGGATAGACCTAGCCATGGTCCGCAGACCATGGGATTGTATAAATAGAGCGAGGCTCTAAGTGTATAAGATAACTAATAGAAGAGAGAATAAAAGAAGAGGATAAGTCTAAGTGATTGATTCGAAGTGAAGTGGGTCTGTGGGTCATAGAGTAGGAGAAGGCTCTGCAGCTGAGTGTGCAGAGGCCTAGTAGTTTGCAGTTGAGTGCGTGGAACCCTGCAACTGATTGCGTAGGGCAGGTCGAGTCTGTAACCATTGGGAGAATCCATAAAGAGAAGTTTCACTATATTTTTGTACATTCAAGTAGGCAAAGGTAATTAACTAGTAATGGAAGATGAGTAAGATCTCGGGTAATAGTGTAGAGCGCAGCGCCGAATCTCCACAACACCTCGTTAGGGCTGTGAGAAGGCAGTGTATCAAGCTGCGAGGAACAAGAAAGTGCGCGAAGCAACCTGCGTGCAGGAACAAACAGTGGACCAGTCAAACCTCTCAGACATCTCAAGGGTGCGGAAACTTGGTTCTAGCACCCTCCCATCCTACTTCAGGTGAGACCTCAGTTCGTGCTCCGCAGACTATTTCCGAAAGGGCCAGTAGTACAGGGATTTGTTTTGCTAATTAACTCCGAACCTGTGTCAGGCCCCAACAAGCCAACAGAGGTGGAAGCCTTAATGAATCTCTTCATGGCTTCCATAAAAGTTTCCTTAGTGCGCTCCAGATCAAAACCAACTTCCTTTTCTGGGGCCTTGCATACCCATTCATCCTCTTTAGTTGTTTTCCTTTATCATTGCCAGTCATTATTCTGCTTCTCAGCACTATATTCACACTCTAATCCTCCTCGCAGGGCTTGTAGAGCTATAAAAAGGGTCTCTTTCACCTCTAATTACCTCACATTAATATGTCAATCCAGGAGCGTTTTGTTATTTCAAAGAGTGTCTCAGTCTGAGGCTATCATTTGTCAGAGTAATGCTAGTAGTATAGCATTCAGAAATACAAGAGTAAACGGATGCTTGTCTACAACTAAGCTACTTCAAAAGAGTAAATCACACACTCAGAAAACTAGGAAACTTATCAGTCAAGGGTTCGGTAGCGATAACCCATCCCTTTGGAAACTGATGGAAAGGAAATTAGAGAATGGACCATGGATCTGGGAACCAGACAGTAAATGCCGAGGCTCACTACAACCTTAGATCGTCTCTCACACCAAAACAACAAATGCTAGAAAATGGAACGGCAGATAAGAAAATGGAATGACAAATAAGAAATCAAACAACAAGTCTGTAATGGAACAGAAATTCTTAAATGGAACAACAATGATTACTGATAAGTTATGGTACAGCGCTTGGAAACCATATACACACATGACACACGTAGCTAGTAATCTGATCTAAGGATTAGTCCCAATTAAAAGGAATACGACTGCATTTCAAAATGGAACAGCATTGCTTCTGAATCCAACAATCGTAAAGAACACAATTTTCAAGATGAATCCTGTAACATGAATGTACAACACAAAAGCTCTGTGATAAGATAGTAACAATATTCAGTTAAGAATAATAATATTCAATCAAATCTGAAAGGAACAGTAATATGATGTAGAGTCAATACAATAGTTTTGCTCGTAGAGATCTTAATGAATTAAAATTAATAGAGCATGTGATGTAAACTTATAAAGCATATCAGATTACCAAATAATGACGATAAGCAAACCAAGCAGAAATCAAATCGTAATAATACAGGAGCAAGTGTCCTCCATGGATGGGCCCTTAGCCTCCAGGGGTACACCGCTTGAGGTTAATCCAGATGCAGAGATGAAATAATCACCAACTTTGTATTAATGCATGAAACAAAATTACAATGAACCAGTTCTTATCGAGACTCGATGATCAAAGTTTTGATCTTAACAGAAATTACATAAAAGCATAATCATGTCGAACTCCCCCCCCCGAGCTAACAATGCTGTCCCTTTTATATGGGTGACGACAGAGATATCTAAGTATAAAAATATATAAAGCAGCGATCCCTCAGGATCAAGGATTTTGAGGGATTCGCCGAACCGTTAATCCTTAATCATCTCTTTTCCCTCCTGCACCGAGCTGGTGTCTTCACCTCCTTTTTAGGGTCGATTTGCTTTGATCTGCTTAACCTTGTTTGCATTTGGTCTCCCGTCAAAGGGACAACAATTACCTCGTCCCTTTCATTTCCTTTGGAACAACAACTCCTCGTTTTCACCCCTTCCTGCATGAGGGAATGAAAATTGTCAGCGGTTAAGTCTTGCATATTAATCTCACATGTTCTGTTATAATTCTTTATCGTTTTCCAAGTTCATGATGCAAAAAGGTTTACAAGTCCTACTGAAAAATCATTGAAATGATCATCAAAAACATACCTTTTTAGTACTCCACACACCCCCCTGCTTACCCTGTTTCATGCCCTCATGAAAACGTTGTAGTTGACATGCAAGGCAGTGAGAGAATAGGCTGGAGAAGGAATCTCATGCAGAGGCCTACAACCATGATGAGTAACTAGGTAGTCAAAGAAATGGCCTGTTTGACCCTCAGGCATCTCATACAGGGCTTGGTATCCGGGTGCAGGGTTCCAAATAATTGGACTCCGGAACCTATATCCTAACCAGGATGGCCTTGCTCTCAGAGTGCTTTCGCCATAAAGGTGCAAACGATTGGCAGCTAATTTAAAATTCTCATACTTAAACGGTTCCCTGAGCTAGATATTCGGATTAGAGATTTGATACCAAAATTTAGCTGCATCAATGGAAAGGTCTTTGATAGAAAGAAAGTATTCTAATCCCTTTCGAATGAGTGCCTCATGCATGGGTCCTAATGTTTCAATGACACCCCGAGTCTTCATGAGGTTTCTATGTGCTTTCCACAACTGTACTGGGTTCCTAGGCTCAGCCCTTACCCACAAATCTAGGCCATTTTCTTGCCTCTGGAAAGTATTATAGGCTTTGAGCCATTTAATCTGATTAACCCCGAATGAGATGAATGCCTGCAATTGGATGTCTCCAACAAAGGGGCCAGGGTTCAGCTCAGTCTCCTGGTCTAGTATAAGGTTATGCAAATAGAATTCGGACAGCAGTTTCTAGACTTTCACCCCGTAGTGTTTACAACAGTCTATAAAGTCATTGACAGTGTTAATTTGTATGGGAGCACCTACTTTAACAGCTTTTATTTTTAATTGCAAATACCGTTCCAGTAAAAACAGGGCATAATTTTTGGCAGGGGCCCTACATGCTAAGACGTCATTGTATAAAGAACACAAGGTATCCATCTTCTTGATAACAATATCTAGCCTACGAGTTACCTTCGCAACTTTCTCTTGTTCCTTCCGCCAACCTTCAAAGACCTGCATTTCGGATTGATTGACGTTCCTAAGTTGCTGCTGTAGCTCTTTATACTTTTTGCGAGGGACCGTTTGCTCTCTAAGCTTTTCTGCTTCTTGTTGAGCTTGCTTCAACCCCTTGTGCAAGGTTACTATTTTTGGATCTCTTCTCCATGCAGCAGTGGAGGCCGGGAGTTTTACCTGAACTTTCTTATTGCGTTGCTTTGACTTCAGAACCTTTATCACCCCCGAGGGTGGTGCCTCCGTCTGAATTTCCTTGTCACAGGTCATCATATCATCCATTTCTATTTTAACGTGGATATCAGTCTGTTGCTATTCCTTTTCAAATGGAACAACAATCTGTTCTTCAGCATCATTTGGAACAACAGCTTGATTTTCAACAGGGTTTTGAACAACATGACGAATTCTGATCCTCCGCCTTTTTGCCTTGCGGGGTTTTGCTGGAGTGGTCACCTTTTTCTTTCCTACAGTCTTTTTTACCCGCTGCCTTGCTTTCAGGATCCTAATCTGCTGGTGGAGCTGGGCTATTATGCTCAATAATCTCTGCTGTTCCTTTCTCAATTCTTTAATTTCCAAAATTTCGTTAGAAGGAACAGCAGGCTGTTTGCTGCGGCCTGGGCCGTGACTAGTCCCTGGATCTTCCTTCTGGGGTGTTTCTTCATTGTTCTGCTCTGGCTGTTCTAGGGTAGGAACCCTAACTGGTTCTGTCAATTCTTGGGAAACTTCTTTTTCTGCCCCTGCTTCCTCCAGAATTTCTTCCGGTGTCTTAGGAATGGATTGTTCCTGTTCAGTATCTCTTATTTTTTCTTCATCGTGAACAAACAGATTTTCTTCTTCTGCCTCTTTTGCATGTGGTTTCTCAAGTGCATTTTCCTCCTAGGGTTTGTCATGGAGGTCTGATGGACTGGAAGGTTGGCCATATTCACCCATATTGGCCAAGACTTCAGCCAATTCATCTTCTCCTACTGGGTCCTGTGGTGGGCTACCTTCATGCTGTCCCATTTCCTCCTCTTGCTTGGATTGTTCGACTTCTGTTTCAGAATGCTCAGCTTCTTTTTCAGACTGCTCAACTTCTATTTCATTTTCTTCTTCGGATTGCTCGGCCTCCTCCCCAGATTACTCAGCCTCTTCTTTCTCTTCTCCTTCAGATTGCTTGGCCTCTTCTTCTGGCCGTGAGGGTTGCTCATCTTCAATTTCTACTGGCTGGATAGTGTTTTCCTGGAGTTGTTCTAGCCTCCCTCGTATTCGTGCTAACCAGACCGATTTCCTACATTTTTCTGGCTGTTCGGGTGTACTGGTGGCATGCTTACGCTTTGCCGATTCCTTGTGTTTTTCTAGACACTCGGATGTACTAGCGATATGTTTTTGTTTTGCTAATTCTCTGCATTTTTCTGGATGCTCAGGTGTGCTGGTGGCATGCTTACATTTTGGGGATGGTGTTGTCAACCCTCCCTCAGTCATTGAAATTAGCTCTTCCCAGCTACTCTGCTACTGGGTGAGGCTATGACTGAAAATTAGTCGAATTAACCCATGATGACTAACAACTGACTCTACATGCTGTGCCTTTTTTAAGCTCCGTGCAACGTCATGAAGTAACGAATTCAAAAGTGCAGGTAAATTTACAGAGCATTTCTGTTTTAGAACAACTAAGATTTTAAGATGTCGTGGTCTTACCACGTCTTTTCTACCCTCGTAGGTGATGTAGCTTTGCACGATCCTTGCCAATTCTGCCCAGGGCTCTCCTAGCATTGCTGGCAAAATTCCCTTTCCTTTAATTGCCAACCTCTGGCCCTCGTCCTGGAAGATTTCTATAATCTTCTGTAATACCTCCTTTTTTAATGTCCATACAGGTCCAGTGGCTGGTAGTCCCAAGACTTCTGCGATTATGTCAACGGTGACTGTTATCCGTCTCCCCCTTACTGTGGAGTAATCCTCCTACAAATTATGTAGGAATTCAATTGCCACTGTCTCGTTAGACTCCTGCAAGCGGTTGAGATAAGTCAGCCACCCTGCTCTTGCCAGGATTTCCCGGGCAGCATCGGAGACTGTCAACACCTGCAGTTCCCTTCGGATCGCTCTTCCTCCCATGGTTTCACTGTGGATTCTCAATGGAACAGTAACTATTTGTGCTGTTTGAAACACAAAGAGGGTAATAGACGCAAGACTTGTTTGGAAAAAAAAGAGTATACAACAGAAATGGCTTATGAACAACAATTCGTGTAACAAAAATAAAAATAGCATGTCGTTAAGCCGTGCCATACCCTAGTACACAACTTTCCCGAATAGTGAGCTGACACGTAATCCAGGGAATAATGAGGTTAACCTCCCCCCCGCAATGTGATAGGCTGTCCCAGCCGTCAAATAAAGGAGCAGCACCCGATCTGAAATAGAGTCATAAAGGAACAACGTATGAAAATATGCCATGTTTAGAAAAACAACAAATTACCAAAATCGAGGCGTAAAGTTGGATCGCGTATTATGTAAGAGGCTACTGTGATATGATGCGAGGCTGAGAGGAGAGGACATCTATCGTACTTTCTAAATCTCGTGCAGTCATTGTCAATTACTTCTGCCATGATTGGTGATAATTGATTTGCATGCGCTATATATAATTCGCGAAACGATATATGATCAATTACTAAGGTGTAAGAAACAAAAGGGTATTCATAACTCACCTATTGGTGTAAATAATGTGACTTCGATACCATTAATAGTGCTCTGTTGCCGACAGGTGTCCATAACCTTGGCAGAGTTGTTTATTTCACCCGTGGAACCATGACCCTTTGTGTATACGTTAGGGAGTGTAATGTCAAAATGTAGGCCATTATGCTGGCTTGCTAACCAGTTAACCATAATGCCATTCACGAGGAAGGAGCGAAAAGTGGGCAGGCCGGCTCGTGATGAGACCTCCTGTTCCAAGGTTTGTTTATTTGATATACCTTTTGGACCATATGCCTGGTGTGGTGGCCATAGTGGGAATGCCACTTCGCGTTCGTCTTCATGATCATGGTAGGCTGGCTCTTGATGAGACCCCCTATCCTACATTTGACAACTTTATAAGTCATATTTACTTTTTTCTTTCTTTTTTTTCAAGTACCTTCCCTTTTTTATACACAAGGGGTGGTTCAGCACTCCTTAAGAGTAGGAATGGTGGAAGAAGTCTTAACATCTCAATAGAAAGATATAAAACCTTTGTTCTTATTCTTGAATAACAATCAAAGAGGAAAAAAGGGTTGTCATGATGAAGATGAACAACCATAGCAGAATTAGTAGAACAGTGATAGCAAAAGATGATAAATAAGTGTGTCCTTCCTTTTGTCCTCTTACCAATGTAGAGCCTTATAAAGATAGCGGATTTCAGTATGTTGAGATTTTGTATCCATTGCATACATGCATAGCTGTATTCTAAAAGACTTGAAAGAACAGGAGAAATAAGCATCCTTAATTTAGATCAGCAAAAGGGACAAGCTGCTTCATAAGGAGAGCAAAAACATGCAAGTGATGTTCTTTGGAGAAAGGTCCAACAGGAGACCTCAAAATCGTAGAAAGTTCAAATGTCGTTCCTTTGAAAAAGGAACAGCAGAACATTCTAATGTCGTTCCTTTGAAAAAGGAACAACAAAATCATAAATATTCTATTCCTTTGGAGAAGGAACAACAAACACAAAAATATGTTGTTCCTTTGGAAAAGGAACAACAAACACACGGAGATGCCGTTCCTTTTGAAAAAGGAACAACAAAATCAAAATATGTGGTTCCTTTGGAAAAGGAACAACAAAATAAAAAATATGTTGTTCCTTTGAAAAAGGAACAACAAACACACAGAAATTCCATTCCTTTTGAAAAAAGGAACAACAAAAATCGAAATGCTGTTCCTTTAGAAAAGGAACAACAGAAAATCAAGAATGTTGTTCCTTTGGAAAAGGAACAGCAGAAAATCAAGGATGTTGTTCCTTTGGAAAAGGAATAGTAGAAAATCAAGGATGTTGTTCCTTTGGAAAGGGAACAACAGAAAATCAAGGATGTTGTCCCTTTAGAAAAGGAACAGCAGAAACACACAAATTCCATTCCTTTGGAAAATGAACAACAAAAATAAAAAATGTTGTTCTTTTGAAAAAAAGGAACAGAAAAAATGACAGGAAAACATTAATTCAAACATATGTACAAAAATGACTCAAAGGAAAGAACTTATGTACAAACTGTAAAAAGAAATGAATTCCTTAATGAATTACAGGTGAGGAAGACTTCTCTTCCTCTCCCAGAATCTCCATATCAGTGTCTCGACGTAGCTACTGGCAGAAGGACTCCTGAGTGAGTGGTTTGCGATAGAGACGAAATCGGTGTCCATTTACCTTGAAGGCATATCCAGAACCGTCAATAGTGATTAGAGTAAGGGTCCCATTATCATGTACCTTCTGGATTTCGTATGGTCCCAACCAACGAGTATGGAGTTTCCTAGGGAATTCCTGAAACCTGGAGTCGTACAACAGAGCCCAGTCTCCCTCGTGGAAGACTTTGTTTTTAATGAGAGCATCATGCCATTTAGCTCACTACTGTTGGATCAGGGCAGTATTTTGAAGTGCAGAGAGCCTAATTTCGTCCAACTCATTGATATGTTGCAATCGATTAATCCGTGCCTTGCTTAAATCTAAGCCAACTTCATGTGCTGTCCGTAATGTTTGGATTTCTAATTCTATAAGGAAAATGGGTTGTTTTCCAAACACTAATTGATAAGGTGAGTAACCAGTGGTGCTTCTCCATGTTGTTCTGTAAGCCCAGAGTGCTTCAGGTAATCTGGCAGCCCAATCACGTCTATGGGATGCAATAGTTTTTGTTAAAATTTCTTCTATTATTTTATTGCTGCTTTCTACCTATCCATTCGCCTGTGGATGGTATGGAGTAGTGATTTTATGCTGGACGTGATATTTGTTGAGTGTTGCAGCTAATCTATTCCCAGCAAATTGTGGTCCACGGTCTGTAATTATTTCTCTTGGAAGACCATAACGTAAAAATAGATGGAACAGGAACTGTATGACAGAGTCCTCTGTAGCTCTAGGCAATGCTTCTGCTTCAACCCATTTGGTGACATATTCTGTTGCCACCAAAATATATGTTTTTTGATTTGATGATGGGTTGATAGGTCCAACGAAATCAAGAGCTCATCGCTTGAATGGTTCAATGACTAACTGTGGTTTCAGAGGCATCTCCTCAGATTGACTAGGACGTCCTGCTCGCTGGCAGCTGTCATAGGCTTGGATAAATTTCTTTGCATCTTTGAAAATCGTGGGCCAATAATACCCTGTCTGCAGCACTTTATGTCCAGTTCTGTGCTCAGCAAAATGTCTGCCACATGGTCCATCATGACAGGCTTTTAAAATGTCAAAGATTTCGTCTTCGCAAACACATCTCCTAATATGCATGTCTGCCCCTGTGTGAAACAAATAGCCCCCAATCCACGAGAATCGAGCACTCTTCTGAACAATCTATTTGCGCTCATTAGGGGTTAGGTGTTTTGGTAGTTTAACTACTGCAAGGTAATTGGCAACATCAGCATACCAGGGTGTTTGAACAACAACAACAAACAGATGCTCGTCCGGAAATTGATCTTCAAATGTTTCTGCATCGATTGGCTTTGGCATTCTTGAGAGAAAATCAGCTACCGGGTTTTCTTTGCCAGGTCGATCCTTGATTGTGATATCAAATTCCTGCAATAGAATCAGCCATCTAGTTATTCTGCCATTTGTGACAGGCTTATTTGTTAAATATTTTATGGCAGAATGATCTGTATACAAGATAACAAGATATCCAGTAATGTAATGTCTAAACTTATTGATAGCATGTATTATAGCTAGGAATTCGTTTTCAGTAACAGTGTAATTTAATTCAGAAGAGGATAAATTTTTGTTGATATAATAAATAGCATATGGTTTTTTATCCTCTTCCTTCCCGAGGACTGCTCCAATGGCTATGTCTGAGGTATCAGATGATATCTAGAATGGCAAATCCCAATTTGGTCCTCGAAGGACTGGGGCTGTGGATACGAGCTTCTTCAGATATTTGAAAGCACGTTCACGTTTTTCTGTCCAAATAAAATCAGCGTTACTAGTTAGTGCATACATAGGTGCAGCAATGTGCGAATAATGTTCTATAAATCGCCTATAATAACTAGAAAATCCAAGAAAACTGCGTACCTCTGTTTGAGTAGTAGGAGTGGGAATAAGAAAAATTATTTGGATTTTGGCCGGGTCTACCTGAATGCCAGCTGCTGAAACATAGTGTCCTAGGATAAGTCCTTCAGTCATCATCATATAGCATTTTTCGTGGCTTAAGCAAAGCCTGGTAGCAATGCAGCGTCGTAGGACTTTTTCTATGGTGTCCAATGTTGGATCAGAATCATCTCCATATGGTGTAAAGTCATCCATGTATACTTCAAGTCCATCATTTATTAAATCTGGAAAAATACTAAGGATAGCCCTTTGGAATGTGGCAGGAGCATTACATAAGCCAAAAGGTACTCGATAGGCAAATGTTCCCCAAGGACAAGTAAAAGTAGTTTTGTCTTGGTCTTCAGGGGCAATCTGAATCTGATTGTATCCACTGAAGCCATCTAGGAAATAAAAGAATTTCTTTCCTGCTAGAGTATCTAATACTTGGTCTATGAATGGGAGAGGAAAGTGGTCTTTTTGTGTTGCTTTATTTAACTCCCTATAATCCACACAGATTCTCCATTTCCCATTCTTTTTTGGTACCATCACAAGCGGAGAGACCCATTTACTATCAGAGATAGGATAAATAAAATTGACATCTAAAAGTTTTTGAAGTTCAGCTTTTACCACATCTTTTAGATGAGGATTAAGTCTTCTTTGAGGTTGACGAACAGGTCTGGCATCCTTTTCTATATAAATTTGGTGTGTACATAACTGGGGGTCAATTCCTTTCATATCAGGGTAATCCCATGCAAATGGTTCTTTATATTTTGTTAGCAACTGGATGAGCTTCATTTCTTGTTCAGGTGTGAGGTTGGCATTAATGTTTAAGGTTTTTCGCGGTTCAATTTCCACAATTTTACTATTTGCAACAGAAGTAACAGGTATTGTTTGATCATGTGTATCTTTCAGAGGATCTTCTTCTAATTCATTATCAAATGCTGCTTCTATCATGTGACACTGTGTGCAAGATCTAGTTTGGCTAATAAAATTATTAATGGCATCATCTTCTATTTGGTTTTTAAAATCGAGTGCCTCTTGTATAGTTAATGGAGATCTAATGTTATCAGTAAGGTATGATACAGGGTGCTTATTAGTTTTAATTATTGTAACACTTGGCTGCGCTGGAGGATATAGAACTAAATTCTTGATATTTGGTCCTTTGTTTATGGTCATATTTCCTTGCCTGCAGCTAATGTAAGCATCGGCAGTGGCAAGCCAAGGTCTACCTAAAATCAGCGAGTGTCCATCAAGTCGGGTTTTTGGATTGATTATCAGGAAATCGGTTGGGTATTCCCAGGAATCAACAGAAACCATGACATCATGTAGAGTACCCTCCGGCCTAACCACAGATCGGTCATCCAATTCTAACAAAGTAGAGGTGGGTTCTACAGATGTAATGCCGAGCTTTTGGCAAGTAGTGGTTGTTAAAATATTAATTGCAGCTCCTAGATCAACTAAGGCATTAGACAGGGTCTGACCATAAATTTGAACAGTTACAATTGGATTTCCTGGGTCTTCGTATTTAATGGGTGTTTCTTTCCCTGATAGTAAATCAGATAAAGTGCCGACTACTTGAACTCTTGGATTATTTGTTATATTCCTCCTTGGTTTCTTTATGCACAATTCTTTGATAGTTTTTGCGTATATGGGAATGTCTTGAATGGCTTGGAGGAATGGAATTTTTATGTACATATTTTGTAATTCTCCCAGAATGTCAAAATCAGGATATTGTAAAGGTCGAGGTATGACTAATCGTTCTGGGAACAGAGGAGAGGATGTGGTTGCTTGATTATGAGTCTGCTGCTTATTGTTATATACCTAGGGGGGATAATATGGGGTACCAAGGGAGGTACCCAAGGTAATAATGTAATAATGGGATGGGCCATAGTAATAAATAAGGTGGTTAACCCATGTCATGTAAGGGACCACAAGTAGTTAATAATAATGTAATGGGCTCATGGTATTAGTTGATGGTATGAGGGAACCATGGTAATGACCCATGGTATTGTATGTATGAGGCCTATATAGAGGCTAGAGACTCCACATGGAGGATATGAAGAGAAGTATTCTTGTATGAATAGGCATATGGCTTGTGGAGTGTTCTCCTTCCTTAAGGAGTGAATGTATGGTGTTGCCCTACCTTAAGGGTTTTGATAATAAAGAAGAATTTCTATCTATTTTGGTCTTGTTATTCTTGGGTTATTTCTATTCTCATATATCTTTTGGATCAGATAAGGGTTTCTTTGCATTATCTTACATTTTCATATCATATCTATAATATTCCGGGTTAGATCCACAACAAGTGGTATCAGAGCTACAACAATTGGCATCAGAGCACTTTCTTGGGCAAACCATGGAGAAATATAAGAGAAATAACAAATATACCCAATAATAACAAGATAGAAATAGATAGAAATGATTCTCTTTATTGATCAAAACCCTTAAGTTAGGGCAACACCATACATTCACTCCTTAAGGAATGAGAGCACTCCACAAGCCATATGCCTGTTCATACAAGAATACTTCTCTTCATATCCTCCATATGGAGTCTCTAGCTTCTATATAGGCCTCATACATACAATACCATGGGTCATTACCATGGTTCCCTCATACCATCAACTAATACCATGGGTCCATTACATTATTATTAACTACTTGTGGTCCCTTACATGACATGGGTTAACCACCTTATTTATTACTATGGCGCATCCCATTATTACATTATTACCTTGGGTACCTCCCTTGGTACCCCATATTATCCCCCCTAGGTATATAACATAATCCAAGGGAGATACCCAAGGTAATAATGTAATAATGGGATGGGCCATAGTAATAAATAAGGTGGTTAACCCATGTCATGTAAGGGACCACAAGTAGTTAATAATAATGTAATGGGCCCATGGTATTAGTTGATGGTATGAGGGAACCATGGTAATGACCCATGGTATTGTATGTATGAGGCCTATATAGAGGCTAGAGACTCCACATGGAGGATATGAAGAGAAGTATTCTTGTATGAACAGGCATATGGCTTGTGGAGTGCTCTCCTTCCTTAAGGAGTGAATGTATGGTGTTGCCCTACCTTAAGGGTTTTGATCAATAAAGAGAATCATTTCTATCTATTTCTATCTTGTTATTATTGGGTATATTTATTATTTCTCTTATATTTCCGGGTTAGAGCTACAACAATTGGTATCAGAGCTACAACAATTGGCATCAGAGCACTTTCTTGGGCAAACCGTGGAGAATTTTTTTTTTAATTTTTTGCAGGGATTTTTGGGTGGCGAAATTGCAGATCCGATATATAAGTTTTGGTGCTATATCTGCAAAATATAATTGCATATCTGTATTCCTTGTGAAAAAATACCCAAATTCAAAAAAAAAATCAGTTGAATCGGAGTCCGGATGAAGGAGATATCGCTGATTTAAAAATCAGTGGGGTTGCAGACAATTTTCAGGGCAGCGAGTTTTCGGCGCAGATCTAGACGTCCTGGTACAAGATCTACAAGATCTAATTGTAGATCTGGAATTTTTGTGAAAAAACACCTAATTTCAAAAAACAAATCAGTCGAATCGGAGTCCGGATGAGGGAGATATTGTTGATTTAAAATAAGCTCTTTTTGCAGAAATTTTGGGTTACGGCGGGAGAGTTGCAGCGCAGATCTAAAATTCCAGTGTCTGAATCAAGATTTCTATCACATGGGCAGATGCAGAATGGTTGTTCCATTTCTAAAAACAGGTTATAATAGAGATTCTGAGCAATATTGACGAAACTGTGACAATTACAAATTTTCGCCAAGTAAGTGAATTTATCTCATGGAAAAGTATTATTTTACAGGGAAAGATAATGATTTTACTATTGAAGAATACATAAAACAAAAAAAGTTCGTATGGGACAAAAGTTGGAAATGGTGGGTAGTGCAGAACTTTAGAGATGAGGCCACCACATGGTGGGGATTACTTAACCAAAAGAAGTGTTACAACCTGCCCGATGAAGAATTTGAAAAATTACTTTTAGACAGATGGTCTCATGCTAGAAAACAAGATAAGGAGAAACATGTGGGGTTATTTCCTACTGGTATATCTTTATTGCAGGTTCATGGATTCATTCAAAAGGAGAAGATCATTGTTTCTATCAATCCTAGTTGTAAACATAATTTTATTAGTGTTAATTTGGCAAAAAAATTGCAAGTCCTAGCAAAACAAATTGAACATACACAGGTTGATAATGAGGATGTTCAAGTGTACAAGGATTTGAAGATTTCTATGGATAAATATGTGTTGCATGGTGATTTTTATGCTTCAGAGATGGATAATATGGATGTTGTTTTGGAATATCCTTGGATGGAATCCGTGGGTACTATCAATATTAATGTGCAGAAGAAATTCCTGAAGCTATGGTATAAAAAGAAGAAAATTACATTACAGGATATTTCCATCCATAAACAGGTAGAGCACATGGAGGCTGAAGCAGAAGATGTTCAAGGGACTGACATATCAGATGATGAGCCTTTGATGATCGACAATCAAACACAAACAGAGGCTGCAGAAGAAAAGGTTACAGGTGATGATACATCAGAGGAGGGCTCAGTGGTTGAAGTCATATTGAAAAAGAAGACACCACAACAGGCACCACAACAAGGTGAAGTCAAGCAAAAGCCATCGTGGGTTAAAACTTCAACATATCATCACCCACATCACCCCGCAAGACAACCATCAACATGGAAACCAAGTAGTCACATGATGGATAGAAAGGAGAGACGATCCACCTACTACACATCAACACAGAAGAACTACCACGGTCAACTTCCATATCAAGCGAGCGAGGCACCAGCGAGATCGAGGGTTCACCTTTCTCTTGGATGGCTAGAGGCACGTGCATGGTATCAGTGGACTACTCTTTTGAGTAGATCTTATTTTTTGTGTTCTTCCCATGTTTCGGGGACGAAACATGCTTAGGGGGGTGGAATGTTATATACCTAGGGGGGATAATATGGGGTACCAAGGGAGGTACCCAAGGTAATAATGTAATAATGGGATGGGCCATAGTAATAAATAAGGTGATTAACTTATGTCATGTAAGGGACCACAAGTAGTTAATAATAATGTAATGGGCCCATGGTATTAGTTGATGGTATGAGGGAACCATGGTAATGACCCATGGTATTGTATGTATGAGGCCTATATAGAGGCTAGAGACTCCACATGGAGGATATGAAGAGAAGTATTCTTGTATGAACAGGCATATGGCTTGTGGAGTGCTCTCCTTCCTTAAGGAGTGAATGTATGGTGTTGTCGTACCTTAAGGGTTTTGATCAATAAAGAGAATCATTTCTATCTTGTTATTATTGGGTATATTTGTTATTTCTCTTATATTTCTGGGTTAGAGCTACAACAATTGGTATCAGAGCTACAACACGTATTCACATCCTCTTGTTGCAACAAATGTTCTCTTGTAACTGATCTTCAATATGAACTGTTTTATCTCCCTCAGGTTCAATAATACGTCCAGATCTTAACTGAAGATCATTACACTCCCTTAGGTCGGGTCCTATTTCTGGTGATTCTATAATTTGGAGATATTGGACCGGTCTGTTATTTGGATTGGGGTTGGGTTGGGCTAGGAGTTGTGGTCTCAGATTAGACTGGGGATTTTGTTGTAAGGCTGGCAGTGTAGGTTGAGGGAGCGGAATAGTTCCTACTGGCTGATGCATCGGTCTCTGCCAGTTTTTCTGCCAAGATGAACTTTGTGAAGTAGGGGGAGTCCATTGTGGAGGGTATGGGCTACTTTGCCAATATGGTGGAGTGTAAGGGAAATTCGGCCAACCAGATTGGCTTTCTTGATTCAGCCACGGGTTTGAAGAAGGAAACGACTGTGATGACCAATTTGGAAATGGAAGTTGGGATTGACTTTGCCACATACTATATTGTTGAGCATTATATTGTGGGAGCTGAAAAGAAGAAGTTGGGTCTGAAAACATACCAGATTGTCTCGGCTGCCACTGACAGCGCTGGTTGATCAAGTACATCGATTCTGGTTATTCTTCCGCTTCGTTATATACTACTTTCAATCCAGGAAGTAAGGGGCAACTCTCCGTAATGTGATCTTTTGTACAGATGGCGCATGTTTGGACTGTATCCAGTGGACATTCCTTGTGACTATGCTTTTTCCTGCATCAGGGACAGAAGATCGCCAAATTCTGTTCTGCCTCCATTTGCTTCTGTTTAGCCTGCATAATATCAAGTTGTGTAGTTAGTGTCCCTAGGATATTAGTTTTAAAATTTTCCAATAAATTTCCAATTTCTACCCATGTTACTCCTTCTGTTGAAATTTTATTATCTCTTACAAATTGATCATGTTCTACCGGTTTTACTCTTGTGCTACCTCTCGAGCTCCTGATACATAAATCAATAATGTCAGCAAAATTCTCTTGATAAATATCCCCTTTTCCCATGATGTTTAATGTTTCGATCCATTGTTCCTTCATGCCCCTTATCAATGCAGTTTTTAACACATTATCAGGTAAAGGTAGTGATGCATAAGGAGATCTTTGTAGATTGTACTGGAAACGTTCCACATACTCCTCTAATGTTTCATTCGGTCTAGATGTCATTTGGAATATTTCGTCCTTCAATTCTCTAGACCTGCAATAATCCTGATATTTTTTTAGGAAATATTCTTTCATTTGATCCCAGTTATTTATAACCCCACCACCTAATCCCATGAACCTTCTTAAAGCAACCCCTTTTAATGTAGAGGGAAATAATTTCAGTTTCTGGGGGTCGGTGGTGTAATCATATCCCCTGCACAACACATCAAATTCAAATAAAAGTGCATCCGGGTCTTCCGATGTGAGACCGTGAAATGTAGGGATATGTTGAAGAGGGATTGCTTTCATAGGCGCATTTGCTACAGAATCCACTATATGGTATTGTAATGTAGAGGTTTGAGTGTTTGGTTGATTTTGAGCCATAGGGTCGAATATATGCCAATAACCTTCTGGGATATCTAGGAGGGTATTCCTAGGTTGAGAGTGAATGTATTTGACAGGAATAGTTTTAATAGCACTTCCTCTATTTGGGATAATGAGAATTCCTGATGTCTGAGGAGATTGGGTTCCTTCAACAATGTTTTTTGCAGCACTCCCCTTGTCTGGGCTATTTAATCGCTGATTTGTTCCAATAGGAGATCTTGGTTACTCGGTTTCCCCTGTTTCTCCTTCTCCTTCACAAAGATTGCTAAAATTCCCTTCCTGCAATAGTTCTGGAGTAGAATTTTCAAATTTCTTGAAAGTCCTGCTCTTCAGTTTGACTATGCACCTCAGCAAAGGCTACAGATGGTGATCTTGTGGCCTAAAGGGAACTAGTAGGCTGCTTAGAAATGATTTTCCTGGGTCCTACTGATGGCTGAGATTCTGATTTCTTGTAGATTTAGTCTATGAAGGTCGTTTGGCCAAGGGTCACCGACCCCTTAGCTTTTTCAGGCTTGGGTGGAGGTTTGATATTTTTTTCTGGTTTTTTCTTCTTAGTCATGCACTCAAATGAACTACTAAATTCTATTTAAACAAAGCAACAACAAATCTGTTAGGAAAGCGGACAGAGGAGCAGGGCTTTTACATGCTCCGTATGCAGGTTCTTACCTTCCGTTTTTAAAATCCAACTCTTCCCTAGCAGGTTCGTACACTACTCTGCAAAAAAGGACAAATGGCTACACTCTTTCCCCGGCAACGGCGCCAAAATGTAGAGCTATAAAAAGGGTCTCTTTCACCTCTAATTACCTCACATTAATATGTCAATCCGGGAGCGTTTTGTTATTTCAAAGAGTGTCTCAGTCTGAGGCTATCATTTGTCAGAGTAATGCTAGTAGTACAGCGTTCAGAAATACAAGAGTAAATGGATGCTTGTCTACAACTAAGCTACTTCAAAAGAGTAAATCACACACTCAGAAAACTAGGCAACTTATCAGTCAAGGGTTCGGTAGCGATAACCCATCCCTTTGGAAACTAATGGAAAGGAAATTAGAGAACGGACCACGGATCTGGGAACCAGACAGTAAATTCCGAGGCTGACTACAGCCTTAGATCGTCTCCCACACCAAAACAACAAATGCTAGAAAATGGAACGGCAGATAAGAAAATGGAACGACAAATAAGAAATCGAACAGAAAGTCTGTAATGGAACAACAATTCTTAAATGGAACAACAATGATTACTGATAAGTTATGGAACAGCACTTGGAAACCATATACACACACGGCACACGTAACTAGTAATATGATCTAAGCATCAGTCCGAATTAAAAGGAATACGACTGCATTTCAAAATGGAACAGCATTGCTTCTGAATCCAACAATCTTAAAGAACACAACTTTCAAGATGAATCCTGTAACATGAATGTACAGCACAAAAGCTCTGTGATAAGATAGTAACAATATTCAGTTAAGACTAACAATATTCAATCAACTCTGAAAGGAACAGTAATATGATGCAGAGTCAATACAATAGTTTTGCTCGTAGAAATCTTAATGAATTAAGCTTAACATGTGATGTAAACTTATAAAGAATATTAGATTACCAAATAACGAGGATAAGCAAACCACGCAGAAATCAAATCGTAATAATAAAGGAGCAAGTGTCCTCCAAGGCCGGGCCCTTAGCCTCTAGGGGTACACCGCTTGAGGTCAATCCAGACACAGAGATGAAATAATCACCAAGTTTGTATTAATGCATGAAACAAAATTACAATGAACCAGTTCTTATCGAGACTGATGATCAAAGTTTTGATCTTAGCAAAAATTACATAAAAGCATAATCATGTCGAACGCTCCCCCCCGAGCTAACAATGTTGTCCCTTTTATATGGGTGATGGCGGAGATATCTAAGTATAAAAATAGATAAAGCAGCAATCCCTTAGGATCAAGGATCCTGAGGGATTCGCCGAACTGTTAATCCTTAATCATCTCTTTCCCTCCTACGCCGAGCTGGTGTCTTCACCTACTTTTCAGGGCCGATTTGCTTTGATCTGCTTAACCTTGTTTGCATTCGGTCTCCCGTCAAAGGGATAGCGGTTACCTCATCCTTGTCCTTTCCTTTGGAACAACAACTCCTCATTTTCACCCCTTCCTGCACGAGGGAATGAAAATTGTCAGTGGTTAAGTCTTGCATATTAATCTCACATGTTTTGTTATAATTCTTTATCGTTTTCCAAGTTCATGATGCAAAAGGTTTACAAGTCCTACTGAAAAACCACTGAAATGATCATCAAAAATATACCTTTTTAGTACTCCACAGGGCTTAGCTCTTATCATCTATAATTTCTATGTAGGTTGCTGAGGATGCACCTTCTTCTGCTGCATCTTAGCTATCAGCACTGGGCATTCTTCTACAGTGTGTTCAAACTAACTATAGTATTGACATGATGGGCATGTCTGATTCTAACATGTCTGATTCTAACACTCCTGTGCCCTGTTGTTTGTAGTTGTAACAGATAACTTGTCCCTGTTCTCTACTATTCCATCCTCCTCCTCGGTCTCATCATCGTCCCTAATATCCTCCGCACACTCCTCTAGTGGCCTCTTCTAGAGGTCGAGTTTCTGCTTGCATCTAATATGTAGGTGTTCTTTCCATCATCAACTCATAGCTGCGATAGTGTGGTGTTCATCGTGGCCCATTGATTTGTAGAAGTTACATAACAACTGCTATGGTGTTTGGATGAACTTTTGAAGCAAATGGAAATTATCAGTCGCATGTTGTCCAACAACCTGACAAATATCGCACCATAATGTAGCCCCCACACTCGGTCCTACTAGAGCTTTTGGCCTCAATGGGATTGGTCCCCCTCCTGTGATGTAGTTCACGAATACAGGATAGTGGTCTTTATCATGCCCCTAGCCCTTACACTTCAGACACTAAACCTCCACGCGCACCTCGGGTTTAGTCTTCTTGTCTTTCTTTAAGCTTTGAAATTCCAAGCAGAGGCTCTGTAACTGAGAGTGAATTTGCTGTACCCCCAAGGTCACATCCTGAATGGGCGTTGCATGCAACCTCATCACGATTTCCAGAGTTTCTGCCCGAGTTCCGATTTTCTGTTGTGATAGAGCAATCCTCAAGTGGGGTAGAAGTGAGGCTACAAAACATTCGTGATGCTGACCATCTATGAGCTTCATCTTAGCTTCTCGAATCACACATTTTAACCTTTGATCTAATTCCCAAGGCATCTCATTGACCCTCATTGCAATTTCCTTAAATCTAACTATTCACTGTGAGCAAGACTTAGGCTTACTAAACTCTTTGTTTAAAGCAGCCTTAGTCTCTGCTAGCATTGCCAGAGGATTATCATAATAGTACTTAATAGCGCATTATCCTGCAGAGCGGTAACCAACTGTGCCTTCTTTATATTGTCATTAGTGATCTGCTATGTTGTCCACACAACATTCACAACAAACCAAAACTATTTTGTATCTTTACTCCCTATTCCCTTGAAAATCAACAACTTCATTGTGTTCAACATGTTGAATGGTGGTGGTGGTGGTGGTGGAGGTGTGGGTGAAGGTGTATGTGGTGGAGGTGGAGTGGATGGATGATGTGTTTTCGGAAAACCCTGTGTTATTAGATGAACAAGGCTTCATGATGTGGTCCTTTCCACCCCTTCATCATCACTTACAAGATTTCCAATCAAGGGACTATACTCCGCTCCTGATCCTTCTCGATTTCTAAAGAATTTTCCACTTTGGGTAGCTCCTAACATCAAGGTAATGGCATAACTCGTTTTTCACATAACAAAATTTTAATCCAGGTATTCAAAGATATTAAATACTTACCTCACGGTCCCTTGAAAAATCTCTACTCCACTTCACTCTAGCTGACTAAGGTATCAATTGTGAATTTTGTAACAAATCCTCCTATAATGTGATCGAGCCAGTGATCGACAACCTGTGTGATCTTGTCTTTAGAGGCTTCTAATCATTGTACTAGTTCTAGAGTCCACACAATTGGACCGTCAAGCTTCCACCTCCCTTGACCGTCTGCCAACTTAGCTAACCACTCGTATAATTTGATTGAGAAGGTGCAGAAGAAATTTAATGTATCTCCGTATACAAATATCTATCCAACCACTGCTAATTTGACAGGTGTGGATTCTTGTTTTCCTGTGCCGCGAATTTGTGAATTTTTCTATCCTGCCACATTTCAATTTCTTTCTTGGCAATGGAACCATTTATTGGCTTAGGGGGTCTTGGCCCAGGTTTAAAGTTAGTTGTGCCAACCAACAAATCTCTAAACTACTGGCCCTTTTGGAAACAACCTGCGTAGCGCAAGATGTAGTCTCACCCGAAGTAGTACGAGGGGATGCAAGAACCAAGTTTATGCATCTAGAGACGAATGTGATGTCTCTTAGTGCCTCAGATCTTCCCTCGCACAAATCAATAAGCCCTTAGTGCTCGATATTACAACTCTACTAAAACAATCTTCAGACCTTCGCGAAGTTCTACGATCAACCTTTGTGAACTCTTAACAATTGATTTATTCACTTATGCACGTTAGGTAACAATCCTAGATTAGTGTTCACACAGATATGCTCAAGTTACTTAGAAAACACAATAGAATTCATCATAGTCTTTGCGGAATTACTTAACATGCATTGCATACATATATTAAGACTTATTTAAGAGAATCGTGCATCATTGGATCAATATTTCATAAACACATTATTCGTCAACATCATATATCATAAACATAAGTAAATAGAGATAAACAGATATACATAGGAATTCTTCAATAATCTTCTGTATTGATCTTCAGTTTAGGTTTATAGACTCAAGACTACCCTGTGCACTCATCTGCGGACTCTACCTGGGTCTTTGCGCACTCAGTCGCAGAGCCTTTTTCTCCTATCTAACCCACTTCTCTATGCTATCACTTCTAAGACTCCATTCATCATTCACATAGATATATCTTAGAATCTCTAGGACACATCTATTTATAGCTTTTTCCATACAATCCCACGGTCCACGAACCATGGGTGGATCTCAAAACTGACTCAACTTTTGTATAAACAAGGGGCTAAAACCCCTTTGACTTCTAACCATCTACGTGCTCCGCATCCATAAATCGAGGATAATTTACATTATTTACAAAAAATACATCAAAACGTGGGTTATTGTAACCCCAAAATTAACCCAGGGACCCCATCCCAACAGCGACATGTAATCCATTGAGATGGATTCCCAAGGTCGAATAGGGGTAGGCAACAGAGTATAGGGGCCTTGCCTCTTAATGGTCAGTTTGGCAATAGCACATGAAGTATAGGATCTGATGTACTTCCCGACATCCTATTGAAATATTCAGCCAATAGAAATACTTTTGCAATACTGCCACCATTTTCTCGACCCCAAAATTCCCAACGATCCCACTGTAGTGCGCTTCTCAAATCATCTTGGCACGCTCTCTTGAAGGAACAAAAAGTTGTCCCAGGTAGCATAACAACATCCTGGAGGTGAAAATCTGGAACTTGTTGATCCTCCAAGAGCGTTTGGTATGTGTGCATTGAAATTTGGGTCGCTTTTGTAGATAAGTGGCCAATCAGAAGTCTCATGCCCACAAGAGCTAAGTGTAGTGGTTAAGGGTATGATTGGTGGCTGGTTGAGGTAGTTTGAAACATTATTGGTGCTGCCCTTCTTATACTTGATATTCAAATGGAACTGTTGTAGGTATGTGGACCACTTCTAATGGTGATCATTCTGCAACTTCCCTTGCACCTGTATGAACTGCAGGGGTCGGTGGTCTGTGTGGATGACCATTTCCTTCCCCAAAATGTAATGCTTCCATTGTCGACATGCTTGCACAATGGAATATATCTCTTTGTCATAAGTGGGATAATTTCAGACTATGTCTAAAAGTGTCTCACTGTGATATGCCACTAGATGCCCCTGTTGAGTAAGGAATGCCCTATTAGCATAGTTAGAGGCATCTGTCTCAATCTCAAATGGTTGTTGCAAGTTTGGTAATGTTAGCACTTGTGGAAAGTAAAGGCGATGTTTCAACTCTGTGAATGCCTTCTATTGAGATTTAGACCAAAATAATTTTTCTTTCGTTCCTCCTTTGGTGACTTTACTCAAGGGCCAAGTGATATAAGAGAACCTGTTGGCTTGATGGGGCCTGACCCAGGTTCAGAGTTAATTAGCCAAACAAATCGCTACACTACTAGCCCTTTCGGCATTAGCCTGCACAATGCTGACTGAAGTCTCACTGGAAGTAGTATGGGGGGATGCTGGAACCAAGTTTCCACACCCTCGAGATGTCTGAGGGGTCGATTTAGTCCAACTATGCCTACCTTCATGCAGGTCACTTTGCACACTGTTCTGACCTGCGATACCTTGGAGATCTACTGTAATTGTCCTTTGCATAGCCCTAACCAGGGGCTAAGGTGATTTCACATTGCTATGGCAGTGATCTGCGCTAGTTCCCCAAGTTACATCACATATCTTACTTATCCTCTTATAGATGTTAGTCAACTTCGCATAACCAGATACTTTAACTCACATTCACTTAATCAACACAATCATATATGTTCGCGCATCATATAAACAACATAAATGTAATTTATACCCAATACATGCAATCTGGAAAACAATAAACAAATACATAGGAATGGTATAAAACTTCTCTTTATTAATGCTTCAACTGTTACAGAGTCAACCTGCCTTGTGCACTCAGCTACAGGGGTCCGCGCACTCAGCTGCAGAATACTAGGCCTCTCTGCACTCAGCTGTAGAGCCTTCTCCTAATATAGGACCTAAAGACTCGACTTTACCCTTAGATATTCCACTATGCTTCTATTCCATGATCATTTCATTATTGATTTACACTTAGAGCCTCGCTCTATTTATACAATCCCATGGTTCGTGGACCATGGGTAGTTCTCTATAGCTGACATTACATTACAAAATTGAGGGCAGAAAACCCTATCACTCTTTTACAACTTCACGCTCCGTGCCCACAAAATTCGGAGTCTTTACATCAGAGTTACAACTTTTAACCAAAATTTGGGCTCTAAGCCCCAAAACTTCCCTTGGGGGATCTCGCGCCCAACAGGCCCCCAACACAAACATCGTGACTTGCCCTTGAGTCACTCTGTTGGTGCGGAGATCTTTGCATGTAGACCTCCCAACTCTGCTTGGATTGTTGCAAGGTCGGCAACGCACTGAGCAGCTGCCTGCTGTATTTCCTGGACGTGCTGTTCAGAAATTGCGGTAGCTAAACTGCTTCCCTGAACTTGTTCCTATGTGACCTGCATTTGTGCGAGCTTTGCTTCAATAGATGCTGTAATGATGAATGCCTCATCAATCCATGGTTGTACGTGTGCCTTAAAAATGGATTCCTTGTGTTGAGCAGCCTCCACTTGCTCCTTGATCACTTTTGCCTGCTGCATCCACACAAGCCTTTGTGTAAGGGCAACCATCTACGTGGTCCCTTTTATCTCTTCATATTTCTGCTGTAGCTCTTGTGCCTCTATTTCTAAGCGCTGTATGTTTGGTTCCTCTTGCAGAGTAGTGAGAACATCGAATGACTCTTCAAATTGCCTAGTGCAGTCTTTCACTGCACTATGGACCTCTATTATGGCCACAGTAATCATGCTTGCGCATTGTTCCTTAACCTTCGGTGGAGTTGAAGGTTTCGCCTTCAATTGTAGCTTGGCTATCTTAAGGCTTAGCTCTAGCTGAACGCTGGCCATCTCTTCCTTCGCCTTGTGCATCCCTGCAACTAGTTTCAAGATGTGCGGCTCTGCTAGTTCCTCTTCCTAGATGGCCATCTACGGGACCATTAGGTAGGCTTCATTGACCACCTGCACCAATTGTATGTTCTGCGCCACTACCTCATCACGCTTCAGGCTCAACTATTCGATGTTGATGCGCTACTCACTCATGACTTGGAGCAAGCGACCCTCCCTGGCTTGCAGTTCTGCAGTAACTTCATCCTGTAAAACATAGAGTGTCTCCCGAGGGAGCGTAGCTATGTTTATCTCGATCCCCTTTAATCCATTGTCCAGAGGCCTATCGGCCTCATTTTCTGTCACAAGTTCTCCCTCTTGCAGCACTATGGTTTTGATCATGTGGGCATGCAACATTTCCTCAGTCACTGTCGTGCCTAGTGCGAGGTTTGTTGACACAGTACCATCCTATGGAGTGCACGCCTGTAACTCTTATATCTATGTTCAGAGGGCCCCCAACACCATATGGTGTTCCTCTGTAAACTATTGGAGGACCTCCGCGGTGACGTCATGCACCGTCTCCCCAATGTCATGGAGATCCCCCTCAGTGAGGGTGATTAGGTTGAAATAAGTCTTTGATGCCTTCAACTTCTTTCGCGGCCCCACCTACACTCTCAGGTGTTGTCACTTTAGCTATGTGGATGCTGTCTGTGGGTCCTGTGACATAGGAAATTTCCCTCTATGGACAGAGGCAACCCCTCTAGCCCTAGAGTGGGTCTAGTCACTGCAAAGACAATACCAAAGAAAATTTCCTTAGAAAGTTGGTGTTATGAAGGCCTACCTTCAGTTCTTCATTCGGTGAAGTCCTTGTCGTGCTGATCTAGCTCTTGTTCTTCTAACCACTTATACCTGAAAACAACATATAGAGAAACACCAAAAACAAAATAGAGAATGACCAAACAATCTACTTGAAGAGTCAAGGAACCTCAAGCTATCGACATACAATTCCAACATGCGATATAGGAAGCAAGATATTGACTTGTATTAATATAGATCAATGTCACTTACAACTGAGCCTTGACGTCGTAAGTCTCCTCGAAGGGTCCCATCGATATGTCTCCGTAAGTATTTACTTGTGAACCATCTCCCAAGGGAACAAATGAATCTCTCTTTCATTCAAAAGATTGATGCTAGAAAATTCTCAAACCATCTCGACTCAAACATCTCTCAAGCCAAAATACATGTTAGGTTACTTCCACACTCCCATAAGACTCTCTACCTTTACTCCTATCTTAGAAATCTGAAGCTACCAAATTACATCTAGCTATCATCAAGTCGAGCTAGCTGATCTCATTCATTGAGGAGACATTTATAGGAGGTAGAGGTTCTATAAGAGATGGGAGGAAGAGCTTATCTCTTAGGGAGGTTGCACAAAAGGTGGAATAACTATCCCTAAGGAGAGAAGCAAGCTCATCTGACCCAAAAACTAGCCCTAGGACCGCCCATGAAGCAGTTTCATCTTGAAGCTTTGTCGAGTTGTTAAAAAAAACTTGCCAAAAGTAGATCTTTGTGGGTGAAACACAGGGACAGAGTGACGACTTTGCTAGGGCTAGTGCAAACTTGACCATCTTCGCAGGTAGGACAACTTCTGACCCTCGACGACCTAGAAACTTAGGTAAAAAGGGGTCTGCTTCAGGTATAATGAACTGAGACATTCTTCCTGAGATCACAAGGAAGGTATTGACACATAATTGGGAACATGACATAGAATAGATGTCAGTAATATGGACCAGCAGTATCCGGGATCAGGGAATGCAGAGTCGGTGAAAAATTACTATGTAATAGATGTCCCCTAAAGCATGAAGGCTAAGACAGTGGGAGGGGTGAAATGTTTTACGAACTCATAACCGAAATAGAACATCCTTGTGGAGAACCTGCAAACGCAAGTACAACTGATATCTTTGATACATGAGGACATAGTGAAAGGAAGTACATGATTATAAGGCATGGGCACAACCATCCAAAAGATAAAAATACATGGTCTGTGGTATGGATGTAGCCATCCAATAAAAAATACCACAAAAAATAATCAGGTATGGTCGCAGCCATCTAATCAAAAGAGTCATGTATGAAGCAATCCACGCAACCTAGACTGCTATAATCTGAGCTTAAGGTCTTGAATCCCAACCTAATTAGGGTAAAAATTCTAATATGTGAATAAATGTGCTGAAGTTGAGCATACTTGAGAATCACTTGATTACTGTCCAATGATGTAAACCGTTAACAAGCGAGAGAGAGACCACCAATGATGTCAATGGTTATCAAGGTATTGCTAGTACAATCCACCAAGTGTGAAGAATGATCTGAAGTCGAACACTTGTGAAATCACTCGATCGAAGACCAATGATGCAAGCCTGTCATTGAATGTGAATAACTTTCCATTGAGGCATGCGAGCTCTAAGGTACTAGAAAAGAGTCTCTAGATCAAATTCCCAGATAATGAGCTGAAGTCGATAGGAAGCGACTGGTTGAAGGAGGGCCATAATGTTTCCCACATCATCGATGCGAGACAAAGGAAAAAGATGAATGTGGATGAGACAAAGAATCTAAGGAAGGTGTGTAAGGCTACAAACTGCAGAAGGATTAAGCTCTTGAACATATCAACGACACGACTCTAGAATTTGGCAGCATTTTGGGACCAAGGGATCAAAATTCATGATGACGCAGCAAGGATCAGATGGAATGAGGCAAAATGAATAAATCAAAACCCAGAAGGCCAATGATAGAATGAGGATACCCCAAACCAGTAAGAAGAAGAAAGAGTGTCAATGTCCAAAAGCAACAAGCTGCCGTAACAACCAACAGAATGTTTCCAATTTTCCCCCACCATTTTTGGCGAGTACCCCAATTATTTTTGAAACACAAGCTTGAAGGGGATAGCATATGCTTGTAATGTAAGTTCATCCTTTGGACGAATCTGACCTAGTGATTTTTAACGAGCCCTACCAAGGATAAGCTCGGTCTCATCATGGTGACAAGTCCAATGTCGTCAGGGTTTAACGAGTCTGACATAGGTAAAACTCAGAGTCCTTTTCATATTTAGAGAGTTTGAAAAGACACGGAAAAGAAAACTCCAAAGGTCCCTTTTCACAAATTTGTCCCTCGAATCCGAAAGGTAGAAACCAATATCCAAGGGGACCTATTGACCATGATAGATCAATGTATACCTTTTCGTAAGTAATCTATCCCAGCCTGTAAAAGTTGTAAACTTATAATGGGTAGATAACACTTCGCAGCCTTTAACGAGTTCAAAGCGACAAGAGCTCGACGATATTTTCATGTTGCGAGAGTTAGAAAAGAGCTTAAAGGTGACTCAAAAAGGGACTTTTTCATGTTTTTACTAAATCCAAAAAAGTATAAAATATAACTCACAATTTCATCACCAGAGTTCGCGGAAACCTGTCGCTACACAAAAACAAGTGTAAGATCCATTTTTGATATTAAAAATATATGAAATATTCAAAAATAGATAAAAACCCTAATTTACAAACCCTAATTTTACCAAAAAGGCTTATAAAAGAGTCATTAGGTAAAAATCAAATTAGTTTTCATTGTTTTACCTCAGAGTGAAAATTTACCCTTGCACATTCGGAATTTCAACAGTCGACTGGAGGAAGATGAGCACTTTGTCAGCAAATTCATCTAGTCCAGGTAGGCACTACTCGATTTCTTGCATATTTAGACAGATTATGATTCATTTTTGATGGTCTGAGCCACCATTTAGGAAAGTTTTAGGGCAAGGATATTCGCGGCGGTCGTCGCGAGTCGCCAGCTTGGGACCGTGACGACCCAAAATATTTCACGGGGAAAAAACGGGGTCTTCATGAATGTACACTAAAAAGTTGCGAATATCTTGAATTTTCTGAATGGTAGATTTTGGCTCGGTGCACCTATTTGAAAAAGAGGTGTGACGAGTGCCGAAATTCATTTTTTTTCAAAAACTAAGCAATTTTAAGGGATAGAACCATGGTGATTGAGTGCAAGGAACGAGAGCACAATGGTGATGATGAATTAGCTATGGGGGATCAAAACTGCCTGGATGTGCTTCGGAATTGCGGGCTTCTAAAATTCTTCATGGTACCCTGTCTGACGGCGCAACTAGACCTACTCCAATATCTGGTTGGAGCATGGGATCCGAATGAGGGAAAATTCAACGTTCGGGGGCAAGAGTTGGAAATTGAGGCAGCAGACATTTACTCCCTGACAGGGTTGTCACATAGGGGGGAAATGCCCCACATGATGGGACTCATATTACTAGAGAAACCATGGATATGCTTATGGGAAGACTGTGTCCAGAGGTGGAGAAATCAGATAAGGGTAGAAAACTCAAGATTGCAACAGTTAGAGACTTTTATTTTTGAGTTCTCCTCTTTACCATCACTAGAGCAACTAGCTCATAAGCCCCACATGAGGCCACCAGAACCCAACTCTGGCTTGCAACTGACTGCATGGATCCCACCGTCTTTAACTGGGCCGAGGCCATAGAAAATAACTTAAAACGATAATTAATAAAGTGTCGATGGGGGGATGTCAAACAATTTTGGTATGGGTCTATTCTCGTATCATTCTTCCCCGAGCATTTTCCTATATTCTAGAGACAGGAAGCAGTCATGGCATGGCCAACTCCGCGAGAGCCACGGATGACTCGGTGGGTGATGCTGATGCCCCGAGGAGGCGGCGGTCAACATATGTCATGGAGACCCGAGTTTTTCCAATGGATGGATCGCCAACTAGTTGTTGTTGAGGATTGGCCATATGTGGCGATAGACTTCAGGGGTGATCCTGATTTAGTACTCCCCCCTGGGGAACACTGGGATAACAGAGGTAATAAATCCATTTGTTGATTTTTTAAATATTTTTTAATTTTTATCATTTTTCATATATGTTCTCATCTTTATGTTTCAATTTCATGGATGTTGGGCTAGAAAGGCCTGCAAGTTTGTCTCTGATTTCTCGGAGACTAGAGCAGGAGTTCGAGATTCCTCCCCCGGGTGGAGATGTAGAGGACGAGATTGCTCGTGACTTGGAGGGATTAATGAAGGGGATCCCTGACTATGTGAGATTCGAGGATGTCCCTCGACAGTACCAACGACACACAACAGGGGTGTCAGGCAGGATTCACCGACTACTCAGATGTGTCGTCTGAGAATTCATGTGCTATAGAGTGCACCACGCAGATTAGACTCCTAGGTTTAATTGATGCAATTTTGAAAGACACATTGTATTGAGATGTAACCCAAAAATATATTTTTTGAGCACTACGATGTGCAAAAATTGATATACATATATATACCTATGTTTTGCTATATCGACTTATTATGTATTTAATGTTTATTTTTATAAATGTCGCAAACGTCTATCTCATACATGATTTTCCACTGCATCAGTTAATGTATTTAGTCTTCTAGGAATATGTTGATATCTAATATAATCAAAATTCCTTTCCAGTAAACGAACACGTAAATACAACCTTAAAATTTGGGGGTTTCTGACAGAATAATGCTTGTTGAGTTGAAGAACAAGTTGGGAATCTAGATTCATGATCAATGCGCGAATATTGAGGGCAATAGCCTTAGTAATTAATTCAATGACTGCACTATATTCAGCGACATTGTTCGTAGTACCTTCTAGACAAACACCTTGAAGATCTAGCAACTCACCATGAGGATCATAGATAACCCATGGCACGAAGGAAAGATTCCGAGTACTGCGACAGGCACCATCAGCGAAACCGACGTAAGGTGCGACAAACATCTGCATAAAAGGAAAAAAGGACACAATAAGCGGCAAATGCTTACACACCAAACCAAACATGCGAAAAAATAAAAAAACACACTTATGTACACAACAATGCATGAAAGGCTCATGCATAATATTTCTTGAGATAAAGCCCATTCCAGGGCTTATCTAAAGGGTTGCCTTCATAGTCAATTAGCTCATAGGCCCCTTTTTGCAAAACACGTTTGACAATATAGGGCCCATGCCACATGGGTTCAAATTTGCCTGCCCCCAGCTTGTCATTAGCTTGATCATATAGCAGGACTAAATCCCCCTCCGTGAAAGAACGTGGGTTGATTGTCTGATCGAAGTGAGTTTTCACTCTCTTCTTTTGTGCTTCAATGACTAAAGAAGAAATTCGACGAGTCTCATCAAGCCATTCTAGATAAAGAAGGTGTTCTTCCACTGGAGTAGTATTTGGTAGCAATTCGATAGCTAATTTGAGAGAAGGGATTTCACATTCAATCGGAAGGGTAGCTTCCAGACCATGGACAAGTTGAAAAGGTGTGAATCCGGTCGCATCCTTAACTGAGGTACGGTAGGCCCATAGAGAGGAAAACAAAATCAAATGCCAGTTGGATTTGTGCATTCCAATGGTACGCTGAAGCATCATAAACAACACTTTGTTTACTACTTCAACTTGGCCATTGGCCTGAGGGTAATATGGCGTTGAACTATCGTGATGCAAGCCTAACTGGTTTGTCAACTCAGTCATCATATAGCCATGGAAATGGTAACCATGATCAGTGACTATAGCCTGAGGGACTCCGAACCAGGTAATTACATGATTGAATAGAAATTGTGTAGCTGTCTTACCATCGTTAGACAATATAGCCATTTCTTCGACCCATTTCGTAAAATAATCAATGAAAATGATGATATACCCATGTCCCCCGATCAAGCAAGTGTTACAGGTCATAAAATCAATGCCCCATTTAGCAAAAGGGTTTATGGTAATAACAAGATGCAAAATGGAAGGTGGCGCATGCTTCTTCCGCTAGTAAATTTGACATGCGTGACAGGAGCAGACAACCAGAATGCAATCTTTGAAGATGGATGGCCAAAAGTAACCAGTATGAAGAATCTTTTGGGCAGTAGTATAACCAAACATATGACCACCACAGGCGCCAGAGTGGTAGTCATTTAAGACTTTTTCAGCTTCCTCGAAAGTTAGACAGTGGCAGAGAACTGAATCAATGCCGAGACGATATAAAGTGTCTCCGACAATATGATAGGGCTGAGAATGGTGGAAAATGCATTGTTGAGCATCCTTAGACAAATCAAGGTGGAACTAAGATGTCTGGAGGTAAACAATAATGTCACTATACTAAGGATTGAGGGTACTGATCAAGAAAAGCGTGTTGTCTGGAATGCGGTCCTTTATCTAAGAGGGAGCGGAAACAGACGATAATGAGCAAATCAACTCAACGAAGACCAGTGACTTCTTAGACTTGGCAGTGGTAAACTCCAAATCAAACTCTTGAAGGATAACAATCCATTTCAAGTATTTTCCCCCCAGCAATTGACGCGACACAATGTATGTCATAAGGTTGAAATCTGAAATCACGGTCATGGTGCGCAACAAAATGTAATGACGAAGACATTGGACAACTTGAATGGCTACGAAGGCCAACTTCTTGACATAAGCATAACGAGTCTCGGTGTCAAGAAGGTTGTGGCTAAGATAATATATGACATGCTCGGAACCATCGTCATCATTTTGGACCAAAACCATACCAATGGTACTATCAGTGACAACGAGATAAAGTGAATAGTCATGATGATAGTTGGGTTGACGAAAAAGGGGAGCGAAAACAAGAAGTGTCTTGAGCTGCTCAAATGACCTTTAAGCAATGTCATCCCAAATAAATGGAGTGTCACGCTTAAGGAGATGTGTGTAACCTTTAGAAACCTCGACATAGTTAGGGATAAAACGAGGCGACATTAGGAGGTGGGAGTGGAAAAACACCCATAAGGGCAGGATCTTTAAAGAGTCCAACAATAGGGAATACTAGTATGCTCCACAAACAAAACATTGCCATTCGAGGAAGAGGAAGCGAAGAATGACAACTGATCGACTGTAACAATCTTCCCTTAATGAGGGAAATGGAGCACACGGAATAAAGATGAAGCCATGGCACACATCGCATAGGTCCAACTTCGACCCAACAAAAGGTTGTAAGTCATATGAGCATCAAAAAATTCTAATTTTACGTCGACTGTCTTCCCTTCCAAAGTGATAGGCAAGCGCGGGAGAATACCAAATGGACGAGAATCTCTTCCATCAAATGCTTCCAAGGTATTGGGAGATTGACTCAAGGGGAACTGGTAGCCTTCCAACAAGCAACAAACATGATGCAAGTTAAAGCTCCTTCATCAATAATAGTGCGATGAATATTCTTTGAGCTAATAATGAATTAGATGAGAAAAGCGATTTGATGAGGCAAATGTGGCACATGATTTTCAGGATCGAATATAATTAACTCGGAATTAGCCAGATCAATACCACCAATGGCGGATAGTAGAGACTTCCGTTGGGGAGGAAAACTTTGGAGAACCTCTAATGCGGACATGGCCAAAGGAGCTTGGGCTAGGTATTCGACAATATTGTAGTACAGCGTGGCACGAGCATTGGGTTTATAGGAAGATTTTTGGAGAACTTCCTTAGTAGGCAGCCTCATGACAGACTCGGTGCTGGGCCGTTCAATATGAAGAGGGCTAGGACTGGATGAAAGAATGTTAGAAGGTACTTCAGGTTCCTTCCCAGTGGATGGAGCATAATATTTCGATCGAGTACTCACATGAATAGGGATAATCCATGCCATAAAGACCTGGGAACCAAATGAGGAAGAGGATTGGGGTTGGTCTACCACCATCTGAGTTTGTTGGGAGGAAAAAGGTTCTTTAAACACAACAAGAGTCCTCGAAGTCCCTTTAAGAAAACAACTAACCTCAGACCATCTAGGACAGTGTTTAGTGTAGTGATCCTCATCACAGATAAGATAAGGATACTTAGGTTTGCATTTAGAACCATCATTGGCGAGAGGCTTAGGAGGTTCTTGCTTTGGTGCATCGACCTTATTTTTACCTTTTCCTTTCTTTTTACCTTTCGAATTTTTCTCTACCATGGTAGACTGAACAACATTAACTTCTAAGGTTTTCCTAGAATTAGACGAAGACTGAGAAGCATTTTTAATAAGAGCAGAAGATTTTTGCTTCGCAGGAGTCGTGGAAGACTTTCAAGAAGATTGAGCAATGGAACCAATAACACCATCTACTGAAGGCATCGATGGGGTTTAAGAAGTTCCAAGTCACAGAGCATCACGTAAGACATCATAAAGCATGCCAGATTAGGAATATACCAAATCAAGATACTGAGCACACGCGATGGCTTGCTCTTCCGTAACACATGCCCCCATTGCAATATCTCGGGCTATCGGACTGACAAAAGATGTAGTAAACCAGTGAGTCAGTAGCTGGTTAGGGATACAGAACTTAATCAAATAGCGTTGTCTTCTCCATTCATGAATATGATCAGAGATATGGGTAGCCATGTCCTATTTCAGAGAATTGAGGAGATGCATTCCCATTTCATAGCAAATCGGTAACTGAAAATGGGTAAGAAATGCCATTGCGAGAGAGTTAAAGTCTTGGAAAGTTCCATGAGCAAGTTCAATATACCATTTCGCAGTGGAACCAGTAAGAGTCCTATGAAAAAGACGGAGACAGATAGAATCGTCAAGCCAGGAATTAGATGAACACCAAAGGTGATAAGTCATAACATGCACTTGGGGATCCTCTCCAGATTTACCGTCAAATTTAGGAAAATTACCAGGAATCTTAGTCGGAACCGGTGGCCAATATGGATTATGAAGTATAGGGTCTTTCTTCAACTTCGACACATCAGGCAGTTCCAAAGTCATAAGAATAGGTAATTGAGGGTTAAAAGACATCATGGGCCTTTGATAAGGGCCAGCATTAGGGTTCCAACCAGAGCCTTGTTGTCCCCATGGCTTTTTTCCATAAGTATTTTGTCCATAAGGGTTATAGTTAGGTAGATTAACACCATAACCTGGTTGTTGACCCAGATTTTGACCGCCAACAAACCATTGATTACCAACTTGACCAACAGGGGAAGCATATGGCTGCTAAAAATTCTGATAAGTATTAACCTGAGGTTGCTGATAGTTTTGATACAGAGTCCCCTGAGGTTGCCTTTGGGGTTGCTGAGGTACTTGGAGACTATATTACGGCTGAGGTCCAAACTGTGCCTGGGGCCCAGGTTGCGTCTGATAAATGGGTTGGGTTTGGAAGCCAACCTGAGTCTAGGGACCGAGTTGAGTTTGGGGTCTAGCCTGAGTCTAGAGACTGGGTTGAGCTTGGGAACCAACTTGCATTGGAGGGCTAGGTTTACTAAGAGTTGGATTGACTTGACCAGACTAAAGTCCTTGTGGGAACTGAGGTTGACCCAAATGACCAAAAGGTGGGCCATATTGACATTGACCTACTTGACCAGAAGGTTGTTCTTAATGGGAAATAGGTTGACCTATCTGACCAGACGGTTGGCCTTATTGGAACTGAGGTTGACCTATCTGACTAGAAGGTTGTCCTGAATAAATAAAGGAGGAACCTATGGGTGCCAAAGGTTGTCCCTGAAAGGGTTGTCCTTGTAAGATCGAAGGTTGTCCTTGAAAAGGTTTCCCTTGCAAGCCTAAAGGTTGTCCTTGAAAAGGTTTTCCTTGTAGGCTGTGGTAAGTAGTGTGATTCTAGGCAATTGAAAGCGAAACATGTTAGAAAATTATATATTATGGAGCAATGGAACACATAAAATATTGCAGAAATATAAACACAGAAAAAGCACAAAACAAGAGAGACACAGATATACGTGGTTCACCCAGTTTGGGATACATCCACCCCGAACAACCAGTCCTTCCTTTTTATTATCCAGCAAAATGAAGAGACACAACCTACAGCAAATCCGCTGTAATATCCTCTGTTTTCTCTCACAGTCTCACCTCTCTGTTTCTCGCTCACAGAATACACATCTATCTCACAGCCTCAAATACAATACCCTCATACAAAGAGAGGGGTTGCCTTCTAGGGTAAAAAAACCCTAAACTAAAAATAAGTTCTACCGTCAAATCATCCGCCTAATGAACGGGCCCAGATTGACTAGAAATTACTATACTTTTACAAGGAAATTTTACAGCTGTTTTTAGCTTCGGGGGCGCTGCCCCTGAAACCCCCCGCCAAGGGGGGGCTCCCAAAGGTCGCAGTCGCCCCCTTGGACCCCCCCTGCAACGAATATTTTACGGGTGGCGTTGCCACCCCCATTTCGAATTGGGGTCCTATGTGGCGATACCTTTGAATATAGAAGATAATCAGGCTCCACACCCAACAATCTCCCACTTGGAGACTGATTGTAGCAACTCCACCGCTGCTCCATTTTCTGGACAATGACTCCTCTTTGGACCTGGCTGTTTCTCATCTTCATCGTCATCCTTGAAGACCAACTGAAACTGAGCATATTCTCAGTTTCTCCCTCGTTACAACTTTTGTTAGCATATCTGCAGGATTCTGGCTAGTGTGTATCTTTTCCAGCTTCAACTCTCCATCTTCCAACACTGATCGTATGAAATGGTACTTGAGCTGTATGTGTTTAGTCCTGGAATGAAATGCTGAGTTCTTTGCAAGATGAATGGCACTTTGGCTATCACTGTATAACGTGCCCATATCATGCTCCTTACCCAATTCACCCATAAATCTTTGTAACCAAATCATTTCTTTACTAGCCTCTGTAGCAGCAACATACTCTGCTTCTGTTGTTGAAAGTGCAACAACACTTTGGATTTTTGAAACCCAACTGACAGCTGTTCCTCCAACATTAAATACATATCCTGTAGTGCTCCTCCTGTTATCTCTGTCACCTGCCATATCTGCATCAACATATCCTTGTAGGGAGATGTTTGAACCACCAAAGCATAATGCTTGATTTGTGGTACCTTTCAAATATCTGAGAATCCATTTCACTGCCATCCAATGTTCCTTTCCTAGATTGTTCATGTACCTGCTTACAACTCCCACTACATGTGCAATATCAGGCCTTGTGCAAACCATTGCATACATTAAGCTTCCAACTGCTGATGCATATGGAACTTTAGACATATAATCCATGTCTTCTTGGGTCTTTGGGCACATTTCCTTGCTAAGTTTGAAATGGCTAGCAAAAGGTGTACTAACTGGTTTTGCATTGTGCATGTTAAATCTTTTCAACACATTTGTATGTACTCATTCTGAGACAATGTTAATTTACGATTTTTCCTGTCTCTAGTTATTCTCATACCAAGGATTTGTTTCCCTACTCCCAAATCCTTCATTGCAAATGAATTTGCCAATTTTCTTTTGAGCACATTTATTTCCTGCATGTTAGATCCTGCAACAAGCATGTCATCTACATACAGTAACAATATAATATAGCTGCCATCATTTTGCTTTTTCAAATAAACACAATGATCAGAGTGACATCTAGTATAACCTTGTTCAGACATAAACTTGTCAAATTTTAGATACCACTGCCTTGGAGCCTGTTTTAAGCCATACAAGCTCTTCTTCAACCTGCACACTAGTTTCTCCTTCCCTTTCACCTCATATCCTTGTGGATGCTGCATATATATCTCTTCCTCCAAATCCCCATGGAGAAAGGCTGTCTTTACATCTAACTGCTCAAGATGCAAATCTTCAGCTGCTACAAGACTTAAAATAGTTCTGATTGAAGTCATTTTAACAACAGGAGAAAATATTTCATCAAAATCAATACCTTTCTTCTGTGCAAACCCCTTCACCACAAGTCTAGCTTTATACCTCTGTTTTCCTCCATCTTCTTCCTTCAGCCTGTAAACCCATTTATTCTTCAATGTAGTTTTTCCTACAGGCAACCTGACTAAATCCCAAGTCTGGCTATGCATTAAGGAGTCCATCTCTTCTTCCATGGCTACCTCCCACTTCTTCCTGCTTTCAACCTGCATTGCTTCTATCCTGGTAGATCTTCTAACACCACTTTCAGTTGTTTGCGGTGCCTATTGCTGTTGTGGTGGTTGCTGTTGTTGTGGTTGTTGATTATTATTATTTTCAGGCACCTTTACTTTTTCAGTGATTTCATCAAGAACTGTGTATTCCTTGTTTTCCTTTTCCTGTTTCTTTTCCTGCAACTGGTTCTTATACAAGACCTTTTCATTGAATATTACATCTCTGCTCCTAATGATTTTGTGATTTTC
The DNA here is from genome assembly GCA_031772625.1 of Pinus tabuliformis. Lineage (NCBI taxonomy): Eukaryota > Viridiplantae > Streptophyta > Pinopsida > Pinales > Pinaceae > Pinus > Pinus tabuliformis. The sequence goes on along the minus strand of CM062818.1, from coordinate 2,022,117,244 downwards.
GTAATCATATAAGCGATAACCAAAATCATTAACACCATATCCAATAAAGGTACATTTCTTTGACTTTGCCTCAAGCATTGTTCTATTTTCTTTATCAATATGGAAAAAGGCCTCGCAACCAAAAGGCTTTAAGATAGTGTAGTTTACCTTTTTACCTGTCCATGCTTCCTCTGGAACACCACCATCCAAGGAACTTGAAGGCCCTCTGTTTATTAGATAAACAACAGTATCTATAGCATCTGCCCAAAACTGTAAAGGCAATCCTGCATGCAATCTCATGCACCTTGCACGCTCCATGATTGTTCTGTTCATCCTTTCTGACACACCATTTTCTTGTGGTGTTCTTGGAACTGTCTTCTCTCTGCGAATTCCATGCTCTGAACAGTACCTATCAAACTCTTTGCTGCAATATTCACCTCCATTGTCTGATCTAAGACACTTCAATTTCTTTCCTGTCTCAATCTCAACCAAAGCTTTCCATTTCTTGAAAGTATCAAATACATCAGATTTATTCTTAATACAATAAATCCAAGTTTTTCTAGTTGCATCATCAATAAAAGTAACATAATAACGAGAGCCACCGAGAGATGATACCTAAGCAGGTCCCCATACGTCTGTATGCACAAGCTCTAATTTTTCGTTCTTCTTTTCTTTCCCAACTCTGAGAAATCTGACTCTCTTCTGTTTTCCATAAATACAGTTCTCACAGAAGTCCAAATCAACATTCTTCAAACCCGGAAACAAATTCCTTGAGTGAAGAATCTTCATCCCCTTTTCACTCATGTGTCTGAGCCTATGATGCCATAATGCTGCATCTGCTCCTCTGGGAGTTAAAGCATTAACATAGTTAGACATACCATTGCATAAATACAATGTACCAACCTTTTCGCCTTTTGCTATTACCAGGGCTCCTTTAGTGACCTTCCAAGCTTTATCTGTGAAAGTTGTCACACAACCTTCACCGCCTAACTGCCTTGTTGAAATCAGATTTTTCTTTAGATCTGGAACATGCCTTACCTCCTTTAATAGCCATTGGTTTCCATTCTGTTGTTTTACAAGAACCTTACCCATTCCAACGATTTTACAGGGTTTATCATCACCTAGACGAACTTGTCCAAAATCTCCTTGAACATAGTCATGAAAGTATTTCTTATCACGTGTGGCATGGAATGAAGCCCCTGAATCTACCACCCAGGAATCAGTAATATTTTCGAAAGAAAGAATCAAAGCATCTTGTAACACCTCACCTGTCACATTTGCTTCATGATTGTTTTCTTGCTGTGCATCTCCTTCTTTTCCCTTCCGAGATCTACAGTCTTTCTTTAGGTGTCCTTTCTTTCCACATTTCCAGCACACTATCCCCGATCTGGACTTGGATCTGCCTTTCATTGATTTACTACAATATCCTGAGCTCTTTCCTCTTTCCATTTTTCTTCCTCTAGACTCTGCACTCAAAGCATTTCCCGATGTCTCACCGGAGATTTTCCATCACATTTCCTCGCTAAGGATAGCACCGACGACATCATCAAACTTTAAAGTACTAGATCCAGAAACGAAGTTACTAATGGCCATTACCAAACCATTCCAACTTTCTGGTAATGAGCACAAGAATAACAGAGCTCTAACTTCATCATCAAAGTTTACCCCTACAGAACTTAACTGACTTGTAACTGTATTAAAATCATTTAAATGGTTTGCAACAGATCCACCTTCCGACATATTCATATTAAATAACCGTTTCATAAGAAATACCTTGTTTGAGGCCGAGGGTTTTTCATATAGTTTCGACAACGTCTGCATCAAACCCTCTGTCATGGTTTCCTTCGAAATGTTCAAGGCGACTGACGCAGCAAGGCACAACCGTATTGTTCCGAGTGCCTTTCTATCGAGAAGGTTCCATTCTTCGTCTTTCATACCCGTCGGCATCTTTGTTTTTCCGCCCAATGGTAGGTATAAATCTTTCTGATACAGATAATCTTCCATCTGCATCTTCCACAACGAGAAGTTTTGGCCGTTAAATTTCTCGACCCTAAACTTACCATCTTCCGCCATTGCTCCCACTCGAACCAGGAACCCTTCTTTCCTGCGAGTTTATCAGCCAAATATACCTTCGGCTCTGATACCAGTTGTTAGAAAATTATATATTACGGAGCAATGGAACACATAAAATATTGCAGAAATATAAAAACAGAAAACACACAAAACAAGAGAGACACAGATATACGTGGTTCACCCAGTTTGGGCTACGTCCACCTCGAACAGCCAGTCCTTCCTTTTTATTATCCAGCAAAATGAAGAGACACAACCTACAGCAAATCCGCTGTAATATCCTCTGTTTTCTCTCACAGTCTCACCTCTCTGTTTCTCGCTCACAGAATACACATCTATCTCACAGCCTCAAATACAATACCCTCATACAAAGAGAAGGGTTGCCTTCTAGGGCAAAAAAACCCTAAACTAAACATAAGTTCTACCGTCAGATCATCCGCCTAATGAACGGCCCAGATTGACTAGAAATTACTATACTTTTACAAGGAAATTTTACAGTTGTTTTTAGCTTCAGGGGCGCTGCCCCCGAAACCCCCCGCCATGGGGGGGCTCCCAAAGGTCGCAGCCACCCCCCTGGACCCCCCCTGCAGCGAATATTTTACGGGCGGCGTTGCCGCCCCCATTTCGAACTGGGGTCCTATGTGGCGATACCTTTGAATATAGAAGATAATCAGGCTCCACACCCAACAAAACATAATTGTCAATTGGGACCCCTGAGGGAAGTGACCCAGTGTAATAAATATGAGCTCCACGATGATCATAGTAGTGCGGAGGGTTATGCGGAATGGACATCGGTTGAGAACCTAGAGGGTTATGAGTCGGATTTTGAAGAGAAAACAGATACTACTCATACGACAATCCTGTCAAAATGGAGTTCGAAGAGATCGTAACATTACCCGTAGGTTGACTAACTCCAAAAACTAGAGGTGAAGGACTGCTACCAGTAGGTCTGGAAGATATCCCACTAACAATAGTAACCACTGAAGATGCGGTAATTGCACTAATAGAAGGAGCTGTAGATGCCACACAAATGGTGGGCATCGATGAAATAGAGGTAATTGATGTAACCTGTGTCTGTGGAACGGAAGTTAAAGCCGACTGAGTAGACATGAAATGTCCTGAAGTCAGAATGGTAGTACGAGACCATACAGAGCTCTGATGAAGAGATGTAGAACCAAGTATGTCAGCCAAAGTATGATAGCGAACGGGTAGCGACACATCAGGAGCGGTGTGGAAAGGAAAGCCTTCTAGAGGAAACTGATGTTCACCGGTCGACACAAAGCTCTCTTGACTACTAATGGGACTTGACTCATCCATGTTGGAAGAGGCCATCAGAATCGAAGCACCAGGAGGAGTAGACGGGAGGTCCTCGTCTAAGAATTCCCAAACGTTAGGAGGAGTCCAATTGATATCAAAAGGTTCCTCACCTGGAGTTCAAGAGGTAAGAGGTTGAATACTCAAAACAATAGGAAGAGTACCAGTAACAGATGATACCTTAGAAGAGACAAGAGAAAGGGGGTCTCTGTCACCTGGTAAGGATGAAAAATTCAGTGAGTCTGCCAGGATGGCCTAAACTCAAAGGTCCAAGTGAAAATATATAATCATTAGGGTTGGAAAAAACCTTTCAAGATATTATTTAGGATGTCGCCAAGATTAACAGGTAAGATGTTATCACAGACAAATAAATTTTATGACATCGAAACGAAACTTTTCCTTTTCATGTTTAAAGAGTCGAGAAAAAGGACAAAAGATGACTCTAGCCTCCATCGAAGTTTAATGAGCTTGAAAGGACAAGTACTTAGATGATCCTTTTAATTTTAAAGAGTCAAAAAGGAATGAAAGTGAATGCTATGGAATTCTAGGCAAAAGGTTTACCAGACAAATCGTAAAACTGCATATACACCTTGGTAATAAAATGAAAGAGAAATGACCAAGGACTTCCTGTACAGCAGTCAATCTTCCTGAATGTTGTGTTCGGTGTGCTACAATTCGTAAGGTGATAAAATCAGCTTCCTATGGATAAAAGGATGATAACCTAGTGGGGTCTCCCAACATATACGCGATGGTACAGGGAGCACAAATCCGTACTAGTATCTATTCAATCACAAAAGGAGGAATCACCCAACCTTAGTGAAAACAATAGCAACTAGGCTTAACGATGCCAGAACATGTCTCTAGCCTAGACGTCTAAATATGTGAGTGTTGGGTTCCAATGCGTTTTTAAATTTATTCAATAAATTTTAATTAATCTTGTATTAAGTCTCGATTTTAAGGCCCTACCGAATGTATCTTCAAAACTCCTAGAATGCAACTAAATGAGAAAAAAGACCATTTTCGTTGGATGAACAACTAGCTAAAGAAGAGTGAGAGGTTCAATGCACAACAACTGAATGGCAAGAAAGAAAACCAATCAAAGAAAAATGGATACTTCTACCATTTTCTCAAACTTGCAAACAACCTAAACAAGGAAATGGAAAACACACTTTTTGCTTTTCAATGTCTTAATCTCAAGAGTCTACTAATGCAAAAATCGTCTTTCAAATCTTAATACAAGATGAATGAAATTTTTGATTTTTTCAAATAAATGATAAGCAACTGAATGCAAAGTGAATCAAAGACTCAAAAATAAGGAGATATTTCTTTTTTCAAAACTGGAAAGTTGTCTCACTGATCGGGAAGCAATGTAAGCTATACCAAGGGAAGGAAGGAAACCACACAAACAAGACATGAAATTTTGGTAACCAAACGTCACATACCAATTAGGAAGATGACAAACAGCGAATAGGAAGGAGCTTCAAACAAAATCAAAGATTATGCCAAGAAGAGTCTAAAGATCCCAATGAATGAGTGACCTAAGCAAACCAATCATTCAAGAAACCCTAGGGTGATTAGGTCACACGGTTCAAGAGGAAGGATTTCAAAAGACTTGAAACCCAGAATCAAAAATATCAGCAACCAACACTTCTAATACAATAAAGAGGCAAAAAACAAGCTCAGAGGACAGAACACACCGACCAATCAAGCAATAAACTTCAAAATTTGAAACTTATAGGAATCGTCACAAGTATAAAACTAGCAATATGTGCCAACAACAAATCGTCGCACCCCACTAACTAAGCACTTTGCGACATCATCATAAAAGTACATCAATTAGCTGCGCTGAGCCGATTTTAGGGCTCATCGTGACTGTTAGACAATTTAATCATGCCGGACAGTAAAGGGTGCAACCCAGAAAATAGCGAGGATGCGACTACTTCGCGACTGTCAGAAACTAAACAACGACTCAGATCAGAGGCAAAAAACAAAAGTTTCGCTAAGGGAAGGCTAGATCTATCACTCATGAGAGTGGGAAGACTACAAGAGTATTCTAACAACTTCTAGAATAGAGCATGCTACCCAAACAATAAGGGAGACAACAAACAAACAAAACCAATCAACACAAAAGAAAAAAGACAACTCCCTAGTATGGTCACCAACTTGTCACACAGGCAAGCGCCCTCTGTAAACAGAGGTGACCCCTCTAGCCCTAGAGTGGGTCTAGTCACCGTAAAGACAATACCAAAGGGAATTTCCTTAGAAATTTGGTGTTATGAAGGCCTACCTTTAGTTTGTCGTTCAGTGAAGTCCTCATCGTGCTGCTCCAGCTCGTGTTCTTTTAGTCACTTATACCTGAAAACAACATGTAGAGAAACACCACAAACGCAATAGAGAACGACCAAACAATCTACCTGAAGAGTCAAGGAACCACAAGCTATCGACATACAATTACAACATGTGATATAGGAAACAAGCTATTGATTTGTATTAATATAAATCAATGTAAAACTTACAATTGAGCCTTGACGTTGTAATTCTCGTCGAAGGGTCCCGTTGGCATGTATCCGTAAGAATTTACTTGTGAACCGTCTCCCAAGGGAACAAATGACTCTCTCTTTTGTTCAAAAGATTGATGCTAGAAAGTTCTCAAACAAAATCTACTCAAACATTTCTCAAGCCAAAATACATGTGTGGCTACTTCCAACTCCAATAACACTCTCTACCTGTACTCCTCTCTTAGAAATCTAAAGCTACCAAATTACATCTAGCTATCATCAAGTTACATCCAAGCTAGCTGATCTCATTCATGGAAGAGACATTTATAGGAGGGAGAGGTTCCATAAGAGATGGGAGGAAGAGCTTATCTCTTAGGGAGGTTGCACAAAAGGTGGAACAATTATCCCAAAGGAGAGAGGTGAGTTCATCTGACCCAACAACCATCCCTAGGACCACCCATGAAGTAGTTTCACCTCAAAGCTTCGTCGAGTTGTTAAAAAAAACTTGCCAAAAGTATATCTTCGCGGGTGAAACTCAGGGACAGAGTGACGACTTCGCTAGGACTAGTGAAAACTTGACCATCTTTCTGGGTAGGACAACTTCTGGTCTGCGACGACCCAGAAACTTAGGTAAAAGGGGTCTGCTTCAGGTATAATGAACTGAGAAATTCTTCCTGAGATCACAAGGAATGTATTGACACATAATTTCCAACATGACATAGAATAGATGTCATTAATATGGATCAGAATTATCCCGGATCAGGGAATGGAGAGTCGGTGACAAATTACTGTGTAACAGGTCCATGCCACCTTCCTCTGTTTCTATCTCCTGTTCAAGCGAAGGTGGCTTTTCTCCCTCGCGCTCCTTCTCAGCTGCCCTCTACTAGTATTTTGTTGTCTTCACAGTGTCACACGCCTCCTACACCTTGGCTGCTACTGCTTCATTCCTTCGCTTTTCTGCCAACTGTGCCATCCACAATTTTTCCTCCTCCTTCCTCTGTGCAGTAGACTTCTCTGCTTCCACCACGAAGCTAGCAAGAGCACGCCACTCTAGCGGCCATGACTCAAGCACAACAAATATGACATTATCCGTCGCCAGATAAGGTAGCTCCTTCCATGCCTTTGTAGGGTCCTTCCTCGCCCTGATGTACATGTGATGAAAGTCCACCTTGAACTCCGTGAAGCTCTTAAAACTGTTATAAACCATGGGTGATAACTGTGGCTTGCGGTTAATCCCCATTTTGATGTTCATCTCCATGAACACCTAGAATATTTTATTGTCTTTGATTCTCTATGCATCTCTGGTTGCCCATAGCGAAGCGTAATTCATTGCCTCTCGAAGACCTTGTGCAATCGCTGGGAACTAGTTGTCCTCAGGCAATTCCCAAGCCACCAACACTATGGATAGCAGAAGCCATGCATATTGGAAGTATTCCCCTGCTTGTGCACCTCATGGCAGTTCTCCAGGAACTCTCTGCACAAGTAATCCACCCAGTTAAACTGGACCCTCTCTGTGCACCGCGCGACAAGTGCAACCACTGGAGTGGTCACCTCATCTGTGTGACACTTTCACATAACTTTCCTAGCCAATATCTACAACGCGACTTTGACCACAACATTGTTGATACTAGAGATTGTGTACCCTCTCTTTTTCTTCTCCATCTTGAACTTATTATTCATGGCCTTCGTGATGGCCAAATCATCACTTTTACCCTCGGATATGTTCGTTGGGTCCTCCCCTTTGCAAGGGAGCTAGGTAATTCTGTGAATCAGATGATCCATGATGGGGATGGGCTCGTCTAGCCACAAGCACCCATCATGCACCAGGCAGAGCAGTTGCCTGATAATGAAAATAGTGACTTGGTTACGATGGTAATGCGACACCTAGAGTATGTTTAACAATCCTGCTTTCTCTACACATTACAACCATTGGCACGACTCCAAATTTATAACTCCCGGTGGTGTGTTTTTCTTCTGGTGCATGCGCTGTGTGGTTGCCAAATGTGGGAATTTCTTGTGGTCCGTGAGATCCAAGTATTCAAACTTTAGCACAAGCACTCGCCCCAAGTGTTTTTCGTAAAAAATGATGTCGTCGGGAAGCAACGAAGTCTGTAGAGAGCTCTTTCTCACATCTAGGTCATTGGGCACCCTTGCTTTCCCCTTCTGTGGAGGAACATACGCGAGTATCCTGGTTAGAGGGTCCGCACCTTGGGTTTCCACCTCCATCTCTACGTTCTTTTCCTTCTATACCAGGATTTATTGGAATTCTTCCTCCTCATCGGTTTCCAAGTTGATAGCCTTCCCCTTTTCTTCCATGGTGAGCCTCGTTCTTAACGAATTCCTAGGGGACAAGTGCGTTGGTACCATAGGCTGCTTGTCTTTCTTGGGTCTTGGCGTGCGTGATGATTTAGGGACTTCTGTGACTATCCTGGCACTTTCTAGGGCTTCTCCTACCATTATGGCCTGCACGACCTCCTCAGCGGTCATTGCTCCAATATCCATGACTTCCTCAAGCGCTGCCATCATTCTCATTAGAAGGTCTTGTGTTTCCTTCAACAATGTTTCAAACACTAAGCTTGCTCTCAAAGCCTCAAAGTTTGAAAGGTCCATATACAGTTGATGGCACAACAACTTAGTTCTCGAAATGGCAAGTGTTATTTGTTGGAAAACCACTTGTAATTTATAGTGCCTTTTGAATTTGAATTCGACCATTCCCCCCTATTTTGGTCGATTAATGCTACCTTGGCAACAGAATTTCCCAAATCTAGCCCATAAAGTTTGCCTTAAATGCTTGCCACCTACTCCATTTGGTCTCAAACCAAGCATCACATCGTGAATAGTGATGGTAATGATCACTTTCCAATCAACTCGCATGGCAGTGCAGCTACCCTCATGTTGTCGTGGACCCTGTGACACTTTGCTATTCCGCACTGTCTTGTCATCGCAGAACTCTCAGGCAAAGTAGTTTATAGTCCCGCACCTCCTTTCAGCTTCTTAGAGCACTAATACTATGCTTCCTGCGGCTAGTCAGATGACCATGCCACCTGTGTATAGCTTCAAATGGCTGCCATTGACTTTTCTTGGGAAGAGTTCTCCATTTAACTTTAACAACTGCACCACACCACCATCTGTGATATCCTTAATAACATACGGTCCCAACCAATGAATTCTGAGCTTCCCTGGGAATTGGTCAAACTTACTATCATATAGCAACAACAAATCATTCACCTTAAAGGTGCGCAACTTAATATGCCAATCGTGCCAGGCCTTTTTGCATTTCTTTTGCACCTACTGGTGGAATCCAGCCAAAAACCGTTCTTCTTTGAGCTCCTCCAAGGCACCGCAATCTTTGATACCTGTGAGCGCTGCTATGCAAGACTTAGCACGATGTATTCCATAGGCATTACAACTTCCACTCCATAGACCTGCCGGAAAGGTGTTTGTCCTGTCAATTTCTTGCATGTCGTCCTATAAGCCCATAATACGACGGGTACACGCAGGTCCCAATCACTTCACTGCGCATTGCATACCTTGGTTAGCACAGTCTCCATTACTCTGTTAAACACTTCTATTATCTCGTTAGCTTGTGGGTGATACAGTGTGATTTTATGATGATACACCTAAAACTCTTCTGTCAGAGCATTGATCGTCTCGTTCAGGAAATGTGTACCGCGATCGCTCATCAAGATCTTCGGACATCGGAATCACATCAATACATGTTCAAACAGAAACTTCACATCCGTTGCAGCCATGCAATATTTTACCAGCTGCACTTCTGCCCAATGAGTCAGGTACTCTGTCGTAGTGATAATATATCTCACGCCCATCTTTCCTTAAGGTTTGATAGGTCCTATAAAGTCGATTGCCCACTTTTCAAAGGGTTGCAACATCATTCGTGGATTTAAAGGCATCTCATCCCTCCATGATGGTTTACCTATTCTTTGACATACATCACATGCCTTGTAAAGTGCTTTTGAATCATGATAAAGGGTCGACCACTACAACCCTGCGGGGAGAATCTTCTACACGGTCTCTCTCCCTGCATAATGTCCTCCTACAACACCCCCATGAGTTTTCACAAGAATATTTCTTCGTTCAAATTTAGGTACATACCTTCATAGTATCTCATCATTCCCCATCTTATATACGTGCCCCACAATGACAGAGAAATCTACCGCACACACCTCTAGTTCCTTCTTCTATTGGACGGAGTACCCTTTCGGCGTAGTTCTAGTCATGAGAAAGTGAATTATATCTTCAAAATTTCCTTCCACTACATGCAAAACAAGGACACGCGCATCAGGTAATCCTTCCTCCTGACTATTAGGTTCCTCTTCTATCTCAATGCGTGACAGGTGATCTGGTCCCTTTTTCAATCGTCCAGGCTTCACAACAACTTCAAAATCATATTCTTGGAACAATAAAAGCCATGTGCATATGTGCCCCCAAAATACATGCTTATTTACCGAGTATTTCAGCTTGGAATGATCTGTATACATCTTGAAGTGTCCTCCTAGCAAGTAGTGTTGATATTTCTGGAGCGCATACACCATAGCCAGTCCCTCGCATTCAGTGGTGGAATAATTCTTTTCTGCTTTAGATAATCTGTGACTTGTGAACGCGATAGGGTGATCCAAGCCTTCTCCACCCTCCTGTGTTAGTACTACCCCCAACGCTATACTCGATGCATCAACATGGACATGAAACTCTTTCTTCCAGTTCAAGAAGACCAAAATCGGTGCAGTGACCATCTTTTCTTTCAATACATCTAGGATTTTCTTACAGTCATCGTACCAGCAGAATGTGACATCCTTTTTCAATAGCTTTTCCATCAGTGCGGTGATATGGGCATAGCTTTTGATGAACTTCCTGTAGTACCCCATATGCCCCAAAGTAGCACGCATCTATTTCGCACTTTGCAGAGCTTACAAATTCAAAATCACCGCGATTTTCGCAGGGCCTATTGTTGTGGGGAAAAATGCCTATGTAGGACGATCCTATCCACCTAAGGTGTGACAGTGCCTTAACAACAAACAAGTACAGCTATACTGGTTTCTTCCTTTATGAAATGTGAAAGAAGAGAGATCAATAGACTTACCGGTGTCTTCCGTTTGTCCCTTGATCCAATCTCCCTTCCCTTTGGGTGTTCACGGCTACTTGCCTTCTTGCTTATCCAGCTACAACTTCCTGCAAGATCACAAGAGAACAACTACTTGCGACAAGAGAACAGCTACTTGAAACAAGAGAAGAACACTACACAAAGACAGATGTTCACATTCATAACTAGTTTAGGATTAGAAATAAACCAAATACACTAATACATTGATACATCAAAATACATCAGCATATAGGAGAAACCAAGATAACTTTATTGATGAATAACAAGGTTCAGGAAGAGATACAACCCAGATGGCTCCAATCCAGCATCTCCTTCCCAGCAAATGGAATTCCTATCTTCAGCCCCTTCAAAGCATTAAGCACCCAATGATTCCAGTCTCAAACCAACAACAATTCTTTGCAATAACAAAATTCCAGCCTGTAGATCTCATGGAGGAGAGATCCATATATAGATGTTTGGAGAGAGGATGAGTCAGCTTGAGATCTGACTAGTGTCCTCTCCCTCTATCAGTTCTTGAGTCCACTTGGAGGTTCTTGCTTCCACTTGGAGATTTGGAACCTCTTACTCATCACCAGTCGAATTCCCTGAGGCAAGTGTCATTTTGGAAGCTTCCTGGGTCTTGACACCTTGAGAAATGAGCCTGCCACTTGTCCACTCTCGTTCAACGCAGGTAGCCTTTGTTCCAGTTGACATTCAACGCAGGTAGCCAGTGTTGGCTTTGACATTCAGCGTAGACAGCTAGTGTAGCCACTGAAATGATCCTGAATTGACTTGTTTCTAAGCAGTTTCAGGTGGAGAACTTTTGTGAATTGCTGTGGTTTTCTAGCCTTGTTCCTCTAGGGGTAGGAACAACATGTTTAGGGACTTTGGATCCCTTAGATTATGGACATTTCATGCTCAATGATATAAGGCACAAAAATGTCTATAACAGTTGCCCCCTAAAGTATGAGGTTGTTTATCGAGCGAAATGCTTTATCAGGGGGATCCGAAGTTCATCCAATGCTGGGAGGGAGACCTGTAATACAATACAATACAATACATTATTTTTCATACTGCTTTCATGATCTAGCTAAGGCAGGCATTCCCATGCTCAGCTTTATAACTACATTTTTCTGTACATAGAACAGACAATCGTCTGATAGTAGACTGATAATTTTGATGAAATTATCATCCTTTGAGTAGGATGATTATCTGCTGCAATGATGTACATGTCAATGTCTTTATCTTTCCTGAATATATATCACAGCCCGGATGGATGAAACTAGATCCGGGGTCTTCAAACTCGTTTGATCTTCACTCTAAGTACAAGTCGATCCATGTGAGAATTGTTTTGAAGTCGAACATGGAAAGACATCGCTTGATTACCGGTCAATGATGTAAACCGTTAACAAGTGCGAGAGGAATCACCGATAATGATAATGACCCTCAAGTTACTGCAGTACAATTCACGTGGTGTGAATAAAGGACTTGGCGTCGAACACCACGCAAAATCTTTCGGTCGAAGGTCATTGATGTATACCTGTCGCCGGAAGTGAGAAACTTGCCATTGTGGCATGCAAGCTTCAAAGTACTGAAGGGGTTGTTCCTAGATCAACTTCTTGGATAATGAGCTGATGTCGACAAGAAGCGATCCATCACAGGAGGGCCTTAATGAATCCCACATCAGTGACACGGAATGGAGCTAATGATTTTAATGGAGGCGAAAACGATATGTGACATATGATTCAGGGTGGTGGTCATGAATGGATGAAGGATAATGTATGGCAGTGGATGGGACACGGTTGAATCTTTCTGAACGACTTCTCTTGAACATATGAAGACACTGATGCGATGGATCGATAGCATTACCCCAAATATGGATGGTATGGCGAGACCATGGTGATGTGGCCGGTGAATGAAACAACCCAACCCGATTGTGGTACGGAAGAAAAGTGTCATGTTCAAGAGCGACTTGCTACCATCAAAGTTTTCTTTGATTTCTCCCAATTTTTCCCCAGTCATTGCTGACCAGTAGCTCTTTATTTTTGTCAAGCTTGAGGAGGATAACATATTCTTGTTCTATAACCTGCCCTTCGGGCAAGCGCATCTCTATGTTTTAACGAGCCTAGCGATAGCGAAACTCGTTCTCGTCTAAAGACAAGTTTGTCGCTATTTAATAATTTTAACGAGTCTAACGACAAGGATAACTCGGTCCTTTTCATTTTTAGAGAGTATGAAAAGGTACATAAAGTCAACTCCAAAATTCCTTTTTCGTCATCTAATCCCTTAAGTCCAAAAAAGTATAAAACAATACAGAAGGGATGAGTTTTCGATAGTTTTAACGAGCCGAATAAAACAAGCGCTCGATCCTTTTTTGCAATAATCCCTCAGGTTCAAAAAGATTAAAATCTAGAAGAGGGATAGCTCTTCCTGTCCTTTAACGAGCTAGAAGGCCAAGGACTCGGCAATCTTTTCATATTTTACGAGTCTATTGAAAAGAGCTTAAAGAAGACTCGTCTTTTGAGGAACGAGTGATAAACAGGGTTAGCAGCAGATTCCAGTTACAGGTTGGAATTTTCCAATCACGGTAGTGTCACAAGGATGGCTAGGTGAAATCACTCTTCGCAGGTGTTCCTCAAAATGGGTAAACAATCATATGGAGGTGAACGATCGGCCAAATGAAAAGTGGAGGTGACGGTGCAAACACGACCAAGGCTTTAACGGCTGATGATATTACATTCACAGTGGTTATTTACCGGGATAGTTCATTTTTTAATGAGCTTAAACGCGGGTGGAAACATTTGCTCGATCTTATGTTTATTTTTTAACGAGCATGAACTATGCGCTAAAACTACTCGAATCTTGCGTTTGTTTTTTAACGAGCATGAACTTTATGCAAAAAATGTTCAATTACCCAGTCATAAGATAAGAGTGTCTCATCAAGATTCTATTTTTTATGGAGCTTCATCTCACTAAGCTTTGCTCCGCATCCTTTCTTTATGCAAGTTAGGAAACAGCTAACCCAAAAAACAGATAAATAACCGCTCTTTGCTTGCACTCCAAAAGGTTTGCATGCCCCCAGGTATAAAGTATGATTTCAAAGTTACCTCTACTTCATTTCCGTCAAAACTTTCGTTTCACTGGGAGAGGCCTACTTCTTTCAGGTTACCCAAAGATTGTTATGTTATTCTTTCAACAAAACACTTCTTTGGTGATATCTACTGAAATAGACAAAGGTGAGTGACAACGAGCACCAAACACATAACTTTGAAAAAAGAATCTTATTCTAGAACAACCCATCTTCCAACGATGGACGGGGTACGGACTAGTCATATTCTCCTGTGGAAACCTACTCTATACCCAAAGTTTTCCTGCCGAAGCAGGCTAGGACGCATGCCCCCTGGGTTCCAGTCATATCCTCCCAGATTACTCGTGCTCATCAGGAGGACGGACCGTGGGTTGAGACACTTCTTGCATGAATAGACCATTTAGGGATGGTATATGACTATTTGCGATGCGTGATCCGGGAAATGAAAGTTGGTCCACGAGCTTGACCACTCTTCCTTCATGCGGAAAACACATTACTCTAAAGAGTGAGGAGACTATAGCTCCCATGCAATATATATAGTCTCGTCCAAGGAGTAGGTTATAATCCAAGGGTCCTTGAAAGACCATCACGTTCATTTGAACGGTCTTCCCTTTCAATGTTATAGGCACATTGGGGAGGATCCCTAAAGGTCGACTGGTTCCTTTATCAAAGCCCGATAGACTTCTCATCTCAGGCAAAAGCACTGGCGAACCAAGTGCTTTCCAAGAAATAGAGGAAAGGATACTCACAGATGCCCCTTCATCAATGATAGTGCCAGCCATTACCATTCTGTATATTTGAATGATAATTTTGAATGGTATGCTTGCTGGCAACCGGGGTCTGCCTAGTTGGTTCCAGTCAAAGGACACAACCAGGTTGCTTGGTGGTGGGACCGAATAGACGGCCGGATATCGCCCCGATGAACTTCCTTCCTGCGATAAAGGAATGGGGGCATTGCCCCCTTGTTCATCAGAGTCAGTGTTGATGAAGAGAATTTGGACGGTGTCGTCTTTATTCTCCTCTGTGATGGTATCATTCGAAGATAGAGCCTCTGAAGGCAAAACCGGGTCAACTGCCGTATCAACCTGTTGACTTTCGTCAGGCATGGATCCAGATGGTTCATCTTCAATGATAGGTTCTTCAGCTGACCATCTGGGTGGGTTAGCCGGGTTCTCAACTAGTGAAGGACTTGGCAGGAGTTTTTGATATCCAGGAGGAAGTTGCGCTCGTAAAATCGGGCGATCTTCCAGAACTCTTTTAGCCTCGTCTAAGAAGGGACAAGGGTGGATGGCGTGATCGCCTTCACACAGTTTGCAGGGAAATCTAGATTTCCCTCTCTGTCCTGTGGCTTCACTTTCACTAGTTGACAGTGAGCAGTCAACATGGCTATCAGAGGTTGATGCTACCGAATTGTGCAAACGGGGAGACCAGTCCCTTAGTATTCGAGGGATACAGGGACAATCTCTATGGAAGTGGTCTCCCTTGCATATGACATATGGCGATTTAGGCCTTGTCAGTGCTGTGTGTGGATTTTTGTCAAATGACACTTGTTTGCCCCCAGTCGCCTTTGGCTCCTTCTTCTTCTTCTCTTTCTTCTTCTTTTCCTTCTTCTCCTTAGGAACCTGGTTTTTTGTTTTACCAGTTCCGTCAAGCGAAGAAGAAGGAGGAGAGGAAGATGAAGTAGAAGGCTGGTGGGCAACTCTAGTCTGGTCTAACTGTTGACTCGACTGTTCAGGAATGGTGGTGTTCTGAACGACATTGGTTGAAAAGAGCCAAACTGGCAGGCCAATTGTCAGTCCTGGAAGCGACAATGTGGCCATGTGGGGCGCACCAACATCTCCCCAAGAGGAGAAGGGACTAGGATTTCCACCAAGGGAATTCCTTGGTTGGTGTGCTCCATTTTTCAACCTAAAGATCAATGCAGGAATAAAGGGTGATTGTTCCGTTTAAAATAAATTTTAACGACGCTTTAGACGCAACTTGCTTTTTCAGTTTTAAAGAGTCGAGAAAAAGCTAAAGATGACTCTAGTCTCCTTCGATGTTTTAACGAGCCCGAAGTGACAAATGCTCGGATGGACGTTTTCTGTTATAGAGTCTAAAAAAGGCCAAAAGGAACGGCTCTGGAGTTCTAGGCAGAGGGTGTGCCAAACTTTTCGCAAAACCGCAGAATACTTTTTAGGGTACGGGCAGTCGATCTTCCTGAATGCTGTGTTCAGTGCATTGCGATCAGTAGGGCGGCCGACACAGCTTCCTAAGGATAAAGGTTTTATGCCTATAGGGGTCTCCCAATATATACGCGACGGTACGTGGGAGCACAATCCGTACTGGCGCTATCGTCCCTCAGGAGGAATCACCCACCTTCCACGAGATCGACAGTCACCAGGCGTAACGACGCCGAAACACGTCTCTAGCCTAGACCTCTATGTTGTGCGTTATGTTACAAAGCGTTGTTAAGTTCATTCAATTTATTTTAGGTTTATCTTTTTAAAGTTTTCCTTTCAAGGTTCACCACGAGATGTATGATACAAATTCCTAAATGCAGTCTAAAGATGATAAGCAAGCTTTATATCTTTTCAACTTTGAAAATCCTAGCTACTAAGGGAAAAGAAAGACACCATCTTTTCTCAAAGAGCAATCAGCACACTCTAATGCACTTTTCCTAAATCCAACATGCAAACTATCAAATGCAAAATGCACAATGCAGGTGTTTGTTTTCCGCTTTCTTAGTATTGATGCCTACAAAGAAAGCTTTTTGTACAACTTTGAATTTGCTTTTAAATGATCAATACAAACAAGTTTACTTTTTCGAAATCAGAGAAGATAGAAGAGATTACAACACTTAACGATTTTCGAAATAAAGACTTGTTTTGACACTTAAAAGAGACAAATTCAAACCAATAAGCAAAAGTAAATATATAATCAATCTGCAAACAGCCAATGAACTCTCTTCTAAGATCACAATCAACAGATCTGAATCAAGGGCTACAGGATGACTATTTCACTCATGCAAAGGAAAACTGTAAATGATGCCACAAACACATAAAAACACTCACAGTCTTTTTGTACAAAAGGAGGCGGAATGTAAGTAGAGAAAAGGGGTTATTAGACTGGTACCTATGCTGGTTCCAGGCTGCAAAAAACAGAGATCAAAACAAGGCAAAACAGAGCAGAGAACCCCAGCTGCACAAGAGCAAACTGGTTCAGCGCAACCTCAACACAGGGGTTTTGACATTCAACGCAGGTAGCCTTCACGGGACCTGCATTGAAATGCAGACTGCCTTCACAGCAGTTGCACTGAAGGAGAAACTCTCGTTTCTCCTGGGTTTTGGGTCACAGTTTGCTACTCAATCAACTGTTTCAGGCCAAATAAAAGCAACAAGCAAGGTGTAATCAAAGGGATGCTTTGAAGGTTGCTAGGATCTATCACAAGGATCATCAAATCATTTGTGAATCCATTGTTCAGATCATAGACAAGTCCAACAACTGGATCAAAGCAGCAACTTTCTACTTTGCATCCGGGAAAGATGCAGTTTGATTGTTGCCGTCAAGTCTATGATGCAAACAATGATAGAAACACAAATAAAAATGACTAAACAAATCTCCCCAGCGGAGTTGCCAATTTGTTGTGGGGAAAAATGCCTATGCAGGACGATCCTATCCACCTAAGGTGTGACAGTGCCTTAGCAACAAACGAGTACAGCTATACTGGTTTCTTCCTTTATGAAATGTGAAAGAAGAGAGATCAATAGACTTACTGGTGTCTTCCGTTTGTCCCTCGATCCAATCTCCCTTCTCTTTGGGTGTTCACGGCTGCTTGCCTTCTTGCTTATCCAGCTACAACTTCCTGCAAGATCACAAGAGAACAGCTACTTGCGACAAGAGAACAGCTACTTGAAACAAGAGAAGAACACTACACAAAGACAGATGTTTACATTCATAACTAGTTTAGGATTAGAAATAAACCAAATACACTAATACATTGATACATCAAAATACATCAGCATATAGGAGAAACCAAGATAACTTTATTGATGAATAACAAGGTTCAGGAAGAGATACAACCCAGATGGCTCCAATCTAGCATCTCCTTCCCAGCAAATGGAATTCCTATCTTCAGCCCCTTCAAAGCATTAAGCACCCAATGATTCCAGTCTCAAACCAACAACAATTCTTTGCAATAACAAAATTCCAGCCTGTAGATCTCATGGAGGAGAGATCCATATATAGATGTTTGGAGAGAGGATGAGTCAGCTTGAGATCTGACTAGTGTCCTCTCCCTCTATCAGTTCTTGAGTCCACTTGGAGGTTCTTGCTTCCACTTGGAGATTTGGAACCTCTTACTCATCACCAGTCGAATTCCCTGAGGCAAGTGTCATTTTGGAAGCTTCCTGGGTCTTGACACCTTGAGAAATGAGCCTGCCACTTGTCCACTCTCGTTCAGCGCAGGTAGCCTTTGTTCCAGTTGACATTCAACGCAGGTAGCCAGTGTTGGCTTTGACATTCAGCGCAGACAGCTAGTGTAGCCACTGAAATGATCCTGAATTGACTTGTTTCTGAGCAGTTTCAGGTGGAGAACTTTTGTGAATTGTTGTGGTTTGCTAGCCTTGTTCCTCTAGGGGTAGGAACAACATGTTTAGGGACTTTGGATCCCTTAGATTATGGACATTTCATGCTCAATGCTGTAAGGCACAAAATGTCTATAACACCTGTCATCAGCCCTTGTCTACAAACCACATGCCCTAATAGGTTCCCAAAAGGAATGAGAAACATACACTTCTTGAGGTTTAGCACAATTTGGTATCTTTGGCATGTATCTAACATCAAGTGCAGGTTCACTACATGGCACCTAACCAGTCCAAATACAGTTGAGTCACCAAAATAGACCTCCAAGAATTTATAAATATATTCCCTAAATTCCGCAACAAATACGCACAAAAATATAGTAGGGGAATTCTTCAATCCAAATGGCATGATAGTGTATTGAAAGCAACCCCACTCAGCCACGAAGGTTGTCTTGCTCCTATCCTCCAGCGTGATTTTGATCTGGTGGTACCTTGAGAACCCATCATTGATAATATGCTTCCTCACCGCCTACATTGTCCAACACCTCATTTGTGAATGGAGTTGGGAATGGATCATGTACACATGCGTCATTCAAATTTCTAAAATCCATGCATATAATTATTTCTTCCAACTAGCTCTTCTCTTGTACCACCATCGGGCTTACCCAATTGGGTTCCTCCACAGGCTCTATGATGCTTGTCGTGAGCATCTTGTCTAGTTCTACGTGGACCTTCTCCTTGTATTTCAGATTTAAGTGATATAGTCTCTGCTTAACTAACTTCGCGTCGGGTTTTAACGTGATCTTCATTACTCCTAAATCTCCGTAAACTTGGTTGGGAATAAGTCCTGATATTCGCAGAGCAATTCAACGACCTTATCCACCATCGGGCCGTCCAAATAGTCTCCAATCTTCACAAATTTGGATTCTACCTCCATACCAATATTCACCCTCTTAGTCTTCACCGACGCTGTTATGTCAGGGTTCTCAATCTGTGGTCCCTGAACCTCATGGTGGCCTTCCATCTTTGGAATGTTAATTTTCTGTGGATCTTCGTCTTCTTCTTCAACAATTACATTATAACATTCTAGCGTGCAGCTTAGCTGAGTAGCCAATTCAGGCTAAATCGATTCTATTGGCTCCTGTGGTATCCTAAAGATGGATGCTTTTAGCTCTTGTAGCGCTTCATCAATGTTGTCCCACTCATCCTCAAAATTGAAGGACATCACGTACCCTTCGTGTAGAGCATCCCATTCACCTGTCCCATGGCAGAGCTCTGTTTCTATGTATGATTTCATTGGTATAAAATCTAAGGTATGATAAAACAAGTGTACCTACTCAGACTATGGCTTTTCCCTATAGGCCTGCATCCATTTGGCCAGATGTGCGCGCGGATCATCCTATCCATTGTCCTTCTCTGTCAATTGCACCCTAGGCTTCCAAAATCATGCGCACATCATTCCCCTACACTCGTGCTAGTCGTCAAATCTCCCTTTGTGTGTACCCCATTACCTCGTGGGCGTACCACGTAGTACCCAATTCAAGGCTTGGAAGCGTTTCTTTTCTGGCACCTCCCTTTCAAATTTATTCAAGAAGGTATCTACCTCACTTAGGCCATCATAAGTAGGAAGGTCTCTTACTTCTATCAATATGCAACAAAACAACCTTATCATCATATTACAATTAAGTGTAGTTACCTCATGTAACTAATTCTGCCACCGATCCATCTCCTTATCCAAATCTGAAGTACAGGAGCTCTCACGCTCCCATGAAAGTCGTCCATCCACAGTGGGATTCACCTAGTCCTAGTTTCACACTGTTATCTTATAAATGCATTCCAAATCATCATCACTTTCATAATCATGCACCAGCTCTGTATAACTCGATCCTTCAGCAAGGTCTAGTGGTGTAACTACGCATAGTGACTTCTTCTCAAAAATCATTTTGCGCTTCTTTAGATTAATCACCCCGTTCATGTCAGTGGCCCAATCCATTCCTAAGAGCACGAGGTAGGGATTGCTGTCATCAACAATTTCTATCACTTCAAAGTCTGCTAGTGTGCTTGTTCCCTTAATATCCACAATGATTCCCTACAATCGCCCCATGGGTATTATCTTCTACTAGTTCGCCATTCACAGTTGAATAGGAGACCATTGTAGTGTAGGTCTCCCCTTTCGCTCCCATGTCTGCTTCGGCAAAACATTCGCATCTGATCCTAAATCTAGACTTACTTGGTCCATTTCCTATTCACCAATTTGTGCGATTAACCTCATTTCTCTTCCTGTCCTTGTCTTATGCTTTCTAATCTTTCTGACCACACATGGTCCTAGCACATTTGTTAATGAGTTCCTACAATCCTTTTACAGCTTTACTGTCGTGCAATAACTTCATACATGCTTCCAAGAACGTTGTGAGCATGGATGGGTCCATCTCCAGCTTTGGTCTATCTTTTCTTCCTGAAGTGGAGGCCTCAGCGAAGCTCTTCTTGGCTTCCATGAAGGTTTCCTGAGCGTGCTCCAAGTCAAAATCCGCTTCTTTCACTAGGGCTTTGTGAACCTAAGTACTATCTTCCAGCTATTTTCCTTTGTCATCTCTCATCGCGATTCCATTTTGGAGAACAATGTTCACATTGGGATCTTCCTCACTTGGCTCAGACCTCATCATCTGCAGGTTCTAAGTCGAAGGAGGCGGTAGACTCCTTTGTCGCGTATCCTAGCTATCAGTGTAGGAAAATATTCTGTCTCATGATCAAACAAGGTGCAATATAAACACGACGGTTGTGTCAGATTTGTACAATTGTGAGCATGATGTCCTGGCCCTCTGCAATTGTAGTATATCAACTGACCGTGACCTCTTCCAGGTCCTCCTCCTTGGCCTCGTCTGCGTCCTTGAAATCTTATTCGTGCCACTCCTGCATTATGGTCTAGGGGTCGCGATTCGGCCTGAAATCTATAGGTAGGAGTTCTATCCATCATCAACTCATAACTTCTACAAGTGCACTCATCGTGTCCCAATGACCTACAAAAGTTACATAACAATTGCTGTGAATTTTTTGTATACTTTTGTAACAAATGACAGTTGTCTGTAGCGTTTTTTCCAACTATTTGAAAAATCGCGCACCACAAAGCAGGTGCCATGCTAGGTCCTTCTTGTGATTTTGGCCTTAACGGCATTGGTCCTCCTCCTGCAAGGTAATTTGTGAACACTGGGCAATGGTCCTTATCATGACCCTTCCTCTTGCATTTTATGCACCACACCTCTTCATGCACTTCTGGTTGAGCTGTTCTGTCCTATTTCAGACTCTGCATTTCCAGGCATAAATTTTTTAGCTGCGCATGGATCTATTGAACTCCTAAGTTAGGATCCTACATCAGGGTCTCATGTAGCCTCATCGCGATATCTAGGGCCTCTACCTAAGTCGTTAACTTCTGTTGTGATAGCGCACTCCTCAGATGTGGTGTTGGCGATGCTACAAACCATTTGCGATGTTTTCCATCTATCAAAGTCATATTAGCTTCGTGAATCATGCATTTTAGCCTCTGATCTAGCTCCCAAGGAGTCTCGCCTAGTAGCATTGTGATTTCTTTGAATCTAATGATCAACTGTGCTTAAGACTTTGGAATGCTGAATTCTTTATTTAGTGCTGCTTGGATATCTGTGATTCCAGCATTTGGATTATCATTGGAGTGCTTAATATACCAAGTCAGCATGCGGTCCTACACAGTGCTAACTATTGTTGCTTTCTTTATATTGTCATGTGTAACTCCCTGTGCTTCCCATATGGCTCTTACAACGAACCAAAATTGGTCTGGATCCTCATTTCCCAATCCCTTGAACACAAGAAACTTTATCATGCTTTCCATATTGAATTGTGATGGTGGCGGAGGTGGTACGGGTGAAGATGGAGGTGAAGGCGATGTGGGTGGGGGTGGTATTTGTGGAATTCTTTGCCTTAGAAAATGGATCACACTTCACAGAGAGACCTTCGTGAGCTCTTCCTCGTCCCCTCGTGGAGGTGAAATCAAGGGGCTAGTTTCTGGTCCCTTATTTCCTTTGTTCCTGTAAGTTTTTCCACTTCACGTAGCCTTGAACATCAAGGTAATTGCATAACCCTATTTTCACACAATAACATTTTAATCCAAGTATTCAGAGAATTTACGTACTTACCTCGTGGTCCCTTAAGAAAGCGTCACTCTTCCTCACTGTAGTTGACTGAGGTGTCAACCACGAACTCAGTAATGAATCCTCCTATAATTCGACTGAGCCAATGATCAATGGTGCACATGATCTTATACTCCAATTCTTCCAACCTTCGCACTAACTCTGGGATCCACACAATAGGATTGTTGAGTTTCCACCTTCCTTGGCTATTTTCTAGCTTCGTGATCCACTCGTAAAACTTAGTAAGGAAAGACGTGAAGAAGATTTTGTGGATCTCTGTGTACAGGTAGTAGTCTAACCACTCTTATTTTGTCAATCGTGGGTTCCTGTTCTCTTGCACCACAAACTCGTGAATGCTTCTGTCCAACCAGCCTTCAATTTCCTTCTTATTTGGATTCCAATGATACAACATCAAACATCTCTATGCAGATTCCAGTCTCGGCAATTGAACCATTTGTTGGTTTGATGGGGCCTGACCTAGGTTCAGAGTTAATTAGTCAAACAAATTCCTACACTACTGGCCCTTTCTTCATCAGCCCGCGGAGCGTAGACTAAAGTCTCACCCAAAGCAGTATGGGGGGATGTTAGAACCAAGTTTCACACCGTCAAGATGTCGGAGGGGTCAATTTAGTCCAACTATGCCTACCTTCGTGCAGGTCACTTCGCGAACTATTCTAACCTATGATACCTTCATGATTTGCTATAATTGTCCTTTGCACAGCCCTAACCAAGGGCTGAGGTGATTTCGCACTGCTATGGCAGCGATCTGTGCTATTTCCCCAAGTTACACTACATATATTACTTATCCTCTTATAGATGTTAGTCAACTTCACGTAACCAGAGAATTTAACTCACATTCACTTAATCAACACAATCATATATGTTCACACATCATATAAACAATAGAAATGTAATTTATACCCAATACATGTAATGTGGAAAATACTAAACAAATACATAGGAATGGTATAAAACTTCTCTTTATTAGTGCTTCAATGGTTATAGACTCAACCTGCCCTGCGCATTCAGCAGCAGGGGTCCGCACACTCAGCTGCGGACTACTAGGCCTCTACGCACTCAGTTGTAGAGCCTTCTCCTACTCTACGACTTAAAGACTCAAATTTACCCTTAGATATTCCACTATGCTTCTATTCCACGATCATTTCATTATTGATTTACACTTAGAGCCTCACTCTATTTATACTATCCCATGGTCCACAGACCATGGATAGATCTCTATAGCCAACATTACATTACAAAATTGAGGGCAGACAACCCTATGACTCTTTTACAACTTTGCGCTCCACGCCCAAAAAATGTGGAGTCTTTACATTAGAGTTACAAATTTTAACCAAAATTTGGGCTCTAAGCCCCAAAACTTCCCTTAGGGGATCCTGCGCCCAACAGAACCCCAACACGAACTTGCAGTAGAAATTGGCAAGACCCAGAAAGTTGTGGAGCTCTGTCAGAGTGGTTTGTTGGGTGTGGAGCATGATTATTTAGAGGTCTTTGTTTTAGCCCGATGTATACCCTAGGAAGTTTGTTGTACACCCCTCCACGCGGGGGGGGGGGGGGGGGGGGTGCAGGGGGGACTTGTCCCCTCGCAGGGGTTCAGGGGGACCGATCCCCCCCGGCTGGGGGGTTCGGGGGCCAGCGGTCCCTTAGCAAGGGTTTTGGGGGTAGCGCCCCCGAAGCTAAAAAAAATGTAAAATTGCCTTGTAAAAGTATAGTAATTTCTAGTCAATCTGGGCCGTTCATTAGGTGGATGATCTGATGGTAAAACTTGTCTTTAGTTTAGGGTTTTTTTCCCTAGAAGGTAACCCCTCTCTTTGTATGAGGGCATTGTATTAAGGCTGTGTAATAGATGTGTATTCTCCGAGCGAGAAACAAAGAGGTGAGACTGTGAGAGAAAACATAGGATATTACAGTGGATCTGCTGTAGGTTGTGTCTCTTCATTTTGTTGGATAATAGAAAGGAAGGATTGGCTATTCGGGTTGGACGTAGCCCAAACTGGGTGAACCACATATATCTGTGTCTCTCTAGTTTTATGCATTTTCTGTGTTTATATTTATGCAATATTCTATGTGTTTCGTTGCTCTGTAATATATAATTTTCTAACAACTGGTATTAGAGCCGAAGGTCTATTTGGCTGATAAACTCGCAGGAAAGAAGGGTTCCTGGTTCAAGTGGGAGAAATGGTGAAAGATGGTAAGTTTAGGGTCGAGAAATTTAACGGCCAAAACTTCTCATTGTGGAAGATGTAGATGGAAGATTATCTGTATCAGAAAGATCTATACCTACCATTAGGCGAAAAAACAAAGATGTTGACGGGTATGACAGATGAAGAATGGAACCTTCTTGATAGAAAGACACTCAGAACAGTACGGTTGTGCCTCGCAGCATTAGTCGCCTTCAACATTTCAAAGGAAACAATGACAGAGGGTTTGATTAAGGCATTGGCGAAACTATGTGAAAAACCCTCGGCCTCAAACAAGGTATTTCTTATGAAACGGTTATTTAATATGAAGATGTCGAAAGGTGGACCTATTGCAGACCATTTAAATTATTTTAATAATGTTACAAGTCAGTTAAGTTTTGTAGGGGTAAAATTTGATGATGAAGTTAGAGCTCTGTTATTCTTGTGCTCATTGCTAGAAAGTTGGAATGGTTTAGTAATGGCCATTAGTAACTCTATTTCTAGATCTAGTACTTTAAAGTTTGATGATGTTGTCGGTGCTATCCTTAGTGAGGAAATGAGATAGAAACGCTCTGGTGAGACATCGAGTAATGATTTGAGGGCAGAGTCTAAGGGAAGAAAAATGGAAAGAGGAAAGATCTTAGGATATCGTAGTAAATCAAGGAAAGGCAGATCTAAGTCCAGATCGGGGATAGTGTGCTGGAAATGTGGAAAGAAAGGACACCTAAAGAAAGATTGTAGATCTCGAAAGGGAAAAGAAGGAGATGCCCAGCAAGAAAACAATCATGAAGCAAATGTGACAGGTGAGCTGTTACAATATGCTTTGATTCTTTCTTTCGAAAATATTACTGATTCCTGGGTGGTAGATTCAGGGGCCTCATTCCACGTCACACCTGATAAGAAATATTTTCATGACTATGTTCAAGTAGATTGTGGACAAGTCCATTTGGGTGATGATAAACCCTGTAAAATTGTTGGAATGGGTAAGGTTCTTGTAAAACAATAGAATGGAAACCAATGGCTACTAAAGGAGGTAAGGCATGTTCCAGATCTGAAGAAAAATCTAATTTCAACAAGGCAGTTAGGCGGTGAAGGTTGTGTGACAACTTTCAAAGATAAAGCTTGGAAGGTCACCAAAGGAGCCTTGGTAATAGCAAAAGGCGAAAAGGTTGGTACATTGTATTTATGCAATGGTATTTCTAACTATGTTAATGCTTTAACTTCCAAAGGAACAAATGTAGCATTATGGCATCATAGGCTCGGACACATGAGTGAAAAGGGGATGAAGATTCTTCACTCGAGGAATTTGTTGCCGGGTTTGAACATTGTTGATTTGGACTTCTATGAGAATCGCATTTATGGAAAACAGAAGAGAGTCAGATTTCTTAGTTGGGAAAGAAAAGAAGAGTGAAAAATTATAGTTTGTGCATACAGATATATGGGGACTTGCTCAGGTATCATCTCTTAGTGGCTCTCGTTATTATGTTACTTTTATTGATGATGCAACTAGAAAAACTTGGATTTATTGTATTATGAATAAATATGATGTATTTGATACTTTCAAGAAATGGAAAGCTTTGGTTGAGATTGAGACAGGAAAGAAATTGAAGTGTCTCAGATCAAACAATGGAGGTGAATATTGCAGTAAAGAGTTTGATAGGTACTATTCAGAGCATGGAATTTGCAGAGAGAAGACAGTTCCAAGAACACCACAAGAAAATGGTGTGTCAGAAAGGATGAACAGAACAATCGTGGAGCGTGCAAGGTGCATGAGATTGCATGCAGGATTGCCTTTACAATTTTGGGCAGATGCTGTAGATACTATTTTTTATCTAATAAACAGAGGGCCTTCAAGTTCCTTGGATGGTGGTGTTCCAGAGGAAGCATGGACAGGTAAAAAGGTAAACTACTCTTTTTTAAAGCCTTTTGGTTGTGAGGCTTTTGTCCATATTGATAAAGAAAATAGAACAAAGCTTGAGGCAAAATCAAAGAAATGTACCTTTATTGGATATGGTGTTAATGATTTTGGTTATCACTTATATGATTATGAAAATCACAAAATCATTAGGAGCAGAGATGTAATATTCAATGAAAATGTCTTGTATAAGAATCATTTGTAGGAAAAGAAATAGGAAAGAGAAAACAAGGAATACATAGTTCTTGATGAGATCACTGAAAATGTAAAGGTGCCTGAAAATAATAATAATCAGCAACCACAACAACAACAACCACCACAACAGCAACAGGCACCACAAACACCTGAAAGTGGTGTTAGAAGATCTACCAGGATAAGTATACCCCCTTAATGATACTCTCCTTCATTATATTATTTACTGTTAACTGATTCTAGTGAACCCGAATGTTATGAAGAAGAAATGCAGGTTGAAAGTAGGAAGAAGTGGGAGCTAGCCATGGAAGAAGAGATGGACTCCTTAATGCATAATTAGACTTGGGACTTAGTCAATTTGCCTACAGGAAAAACTACATTGAAGAATAAATGGGTTTACAGAATGAAGGAAGAAGATGGACGAAAACAAAGGTACAAAGCTAGACTTGTGGTGAAGGGGTTTGCACAGAAGAAAGGTATTGATTTTGACGAAATATTTTCTCCTGTTGTTAAAATGACTTCAGTCAGAACTATTATAAGTCTAGTAGTAGTTGAAGATTTGCATCTTGAGCAGTTAGATGTAAAGACAACCTTTCTCCACTGGGATTTGGAGGAAGAGATATATATGCAGCAACCACAAGGATATGAGGTAAAAAGGGAAGGAGAAACTAGTGCTCCAAGGTAGCGGTATCTAAAATTTGACAAGTTTATGGCTGAACAAGGTTATACTAGATGTCACTCTGATCACTGTGTTTATCTAAAAAAGCAAAATGATGGCAGCTATATTACATTGTTATTGTATGTAGATGACATGCTTGTTGCAGGGTCTAACATGCAGGAAATAAATGTGCCTAAAGAAAATTGGAAAATTCATTTGCAATGAAGGATTTGGGAGCTGCAAAAAAAATCCTTGGTATGAGAATAACTAGATACATGAAAAATCGCAAATTAACATTGTCTCATAATGTGTACATACAAAAGGTGTTGAAAAGATTTAATATGCACAATGCAAAACCAGTTAGTACACCTTTTGTTAGCCATTTCAAACTTAGTAAGGAAAGTGCCCAAAGACCTAAGAAGACATGGACTATATGTCTAAAGTTCCATATGCATCAGCAGTTGGAAGCTGGATGTATGCAATGGTCTGCACAAGGCCTGATATTGCACATGCAGTGGGAGTTGTAAGTAGGTACATGAAAAATCCAGGAAAACAACATTGGATGGCAGTGAAATGGATTCTCAAATATTTGAAAGGTACCACAAATCAAGCATTATGCTTTGGTGGTTCAAACATTTCTCTACAGGAATATGTTGATGCAAATATGGCAGGTGATAGAGATAATAGGAGGGGCACTACAGGATATGTATTTACTGCAGGTGGAACAACTGTTAGTTGGGTTTCAAAAATCCAAAGTGTTGTTGCACTTTCAACAATAGAAGTAGAGTATGTTGCTGCTACAAAGGCTAGTAAAGAAATGATTTGGTTACAAAGGTTTATGGGTGAATTGGATAAGGAGAATGATATGGGAATGTTATACAGTGATAGCCAAAGTGCCATTCATCTTGCAAAGAAATCAGCATTTCATTCCAGGACTAAACACATACAGCTCAAGTACCATTTCATACGATCAGTGTTGGAAGATGGAGAGTTGAAGCTGGAAAAGATACACACTAGCCAGAATCTTGCAGATATGCTAACAAAAGTTGTAACTAGGGAGAAACTGAGAATAAGATCTATTCCAATTGCTCTTCAAGGATGACGATGAAGATGAGAAACAATCAGGTCCAAAGAGGAGTCATTGTCCAACAAATGAAGCAGTGGTGGAGTTGCTACAATCATTCTTCAAGTGGGAGATTGTTGGGTTTGGAGCATGATTATTTAGAGGTCTTTGTTCAGTTGGATGTATACCCCAGGAAGTTTTTACACCCCTCCATGTGGGGGGGACTTGTCCCCTCGTGGGGGTTTAGGGGGGCCGATCTCCCCTAGCTGGGGGGTCCAGGGGCCAGCGGTCCCCCGACGGGGGTTTCAGGGGCAGCGCCCCTGAAGCTAAAACAAATGTAAAATTATCTTGTAAAAGTATAGTAATTTCTATTCAATCTGCGCCGTTCATTAGGCGAATGATATGACGGTAGAACTTATGTTTAGTTTAGGGTTTTTTCCCCTAAAAGGCAACCCCTCTCTTTGTATGAGGGCATTGTATTGAGGCTGTGTAATAGATGTGTATTCTCTGAGCGAGAAACAAAGAGGTGAGATTGTGATAGAAAACACAAGATATTATAGTGGACCTGTTGTAGATTGTGTCTCTTCATTTTTCTGGATAATAGAAAGGAAGGACTGGCTGTTTGGGTTGGACGTATCCCAAACTAGGTGAACCACATATATCTGTGTCTCTCTGATTTTATGCATTTTCTGTGTTTATATTTATGCAATATTATATGTGTTACATTGCTCTGTAATATATAATTTTCTAACATGGTTGGGGTTGACTAATCCTAAATGACTTGGATATTGGATGGATCTACATGCACCCCCCGTTCATCAATAATGTTTCCTAGATATTGAACCTGGGTCATGCCAAAAGTGCATTTCTCTAAATTGGCACATAACTTGTTTTGCCACAATGTTTGGAGAACCTGTCGGATGTGGTGGAGGTGCTCTTCCCAACTCTGGATGAATATTAGGATGTCATCCAAGTATACCATGAAAAATGAGTTAGTTAATGGCACAAGATTTCATCCATCAAACTAATGAAAGTTGCAAGACCATTCGACAACCCAAAAGGCATAACCAGCCATTTGAAAAGGCCCTCCTTGGCTTTGAAGGAAGTCTTCCTCACATCGGAGGGTTTGATTGGTACCTGGTGATATCCGGACTTCAAGTCGTTCTTGATGAAATATTTTACCCCCTTGATTTGGTTCAGAAAGTCATCAATCCATGTGATTGGGTACC
This sequence comes from Pinus tabuliformis, assembly GCA_031772625.1. Lineage (NCBI taxonomy): Eukaryota > Viridiplantae > Streptophyta > Pinopsida > Pinales > Pinaceae > Pinus > Pinus tabuliformis. Next base: position 2,022,087,220 of record CM062818.1, on the reverse strand, counting down.
TATTCTGGACAGTGATCTTGTTTAGTGCTCGATAGTCAATACAGAGTCTCCATGTCCCATCCTTCTTATGTTCCAACATGATCGGGCTCCCAAAGGGCGATGAAATCAGCCAGATGTGGCCTTTATGCAACATCTCTTGAATTTGCCTCTTGATTTTGTCCTTCTCCAAAATGGAGTGCCAATAGATTGGTCCAATGGGCAACGACACACCTCGGGTCAGATCGATGGAGTGCTTAACCTGACAGTGGAGAGGTGCCCTTGTGGATGAGGTGAAGATGTCCTCATACTCCTCCATGACCTTGTCAATCTGTTGTTATCATGCAAAGGGGGTCTATCTGGAGGTTGTGGCCATTGTATTCTTCTTTCCCTGAGGGCGTATCATCATGAAAACAAATTTTCTGGTTTTGGAAATGAGCTTGCTTCATTGTTTTGCAGTAATCAAAGAGATGGTGGTAGGCGGTGCTACCTCCAGTATCTTGTACAACTTATTTCCCAAGGTAACAATAACAACGTGAGGCCTTGACTCATACACAACATGTCACTTCCACAAGATGGTTGACCTAATAATACATCACAAACATCAAGGGGAGCAACATCACATAATACCTCATTCGTGAAGGGCTCCATGTTGTATGGAAGGCGACACTACTGGCTCATGTAATGATCCCATCCTTTGTGAAGCCACCCATTGGTGTATGGTTGTGGGTGTGCTGTGATCGATAAGCCCAAACGCTTCATGATCTCTGCTGAAATAAGGTTCTTTTGACTCCCACTATTGACAATGAACTGTAGTAAGGAACAATGAAGAGAACTATGCCTTAGCGATTAAGGAGAATAAGGGGAAAGGGAAATCTTCCCATTCCAAATCAGATTCTTATCTGGAGGTGATCAGGCACTCAATATTTATCTCAAAAATAAAAGTTCTCGGAATGGCTTGAAAGCTGAATGACTGCATCCATATCAGAAAAGCAATGCTAATGCAACTCGTTTCACTAAAAACTGAGTTCGTATGAGGAAGTTATTGAGTTTTGTTCGCTTTGCTAAACAGAAAAAATTTACAAAAAAAATGCCCAGTCACTGCACAGTCAGAAGTCTGTACTATTGACGTGGCAAGTGACTAGGTAGGGTCAATGGACAGTCAACATCTAATCACTATGTGACAAGTTTCGTGTTCTTATTGGGTTTCAGATTGATGACGTGGTAAGTTATTAGTGGTTGGAATAGGATCAATGAGGAGGGGACAAATGGCAAGCCCAAAATTCGCCATGTGTCCCTCCCCAAAGGTCAGCCTCAACAAAGTTCAAGAAAAATATTATGGAGGTGCCGAGGTTTGACCCCAGAACCTCCCCTCTGTAGTCCAAAGCCTTCTACCATCTCCACTATCGTTGGTTCTTAACCTATATAACACAATGTTTATATTTAAACTTTACAATGTTGAAGGTTGGTGGTTAGGGGAGGGCTAGCCCGCAGACCAGCGCTCCCCATGTGAATGCAGCTATGGTTATGTTATCACTCAGGTTCTCCCTGAAGGTTAAGAAAGGGATACGGTCGAGGTAACCACAAACCAACTTTGGACTGCAGGTTCTAGCCAACCTGCAATCAGAGAGGGCTCTCTCTTTTAGATTTAGCTTTGTTTGAAAGGATTTTAGGCTAGGTCTTGGGTCCAGAGGGTTTTTGTTTTGTTTTGGTGGGAAAATTGACACTTTCAGATAGAGAGGCAGAGCATAGTCTGAATGTTTCAAACCATTGGGCGTGGAGTCGAGGAGGGGAACTGCTGGTGCGTTTCGTTAATAACAGTGAGGGAACATGGAGCAAGATAGCTGAGCTTGAAGCAATTTTCAGGTTTAAAGGATGAAATGAATGCTAAAGAAAGAGAGGCAATTAAGAATCTCTCCAACAGATTAACAGAGAAAGTAACAGGGCGCTACCTAGGGGCAGATAAGAATCCCTAGATAATTGGCCAACACAGGTGAATTGGGGTAAACATGAGCCAGAAGGAATTCACTATTCATAACCAATTCATTAAGAGGAAAACATCAAGAAACAATAGAAATTGAGCATAGAGAGTATTTAAAATAATTCTAGGCTATTCCTTTTTCCTGCTATTTAGATAATGGCAAACACATAAACAGAGATAAGAGGCACTTATTGCTTCAGGCCGCAGCACAAGAATTCCATCTTCAGTCTCCAAAGCATTTATCAACAACAAACAGTTCGCTCTCCAAGCTTTCGACAATCTTTGATTACAGAAAAATTCAGGTATACACAGCGAGTCTCTAGTGAAGAATTCTCAATTTACCAACACTTAAAACTATACAGAGGGTGGTATATATAGGGCAAAACTTTCTATCTACTTCTTTTATTACATCTTGACCTAATCAGGTCATAAAAATAATTTATTTACCTACTCCTATCTGAAATAAATGCATGAAAATTCTCAGGCTGCGCTGGGGGCGGCCATAAAAAAAATGAATAAATGATGTAGTCCTGGGTGCCTTGGTGCAATGTCTTCTGAAATAAATATGCATGGGTTTCTGCTTCCTTGCTGTCCTGGTGCTTTGAATGCCTTAATGGTGATTTGAAGGCAAGGATGGGCTGATGCTTATTGATTTGACTTTCTGGGGGCTTCATCAATGTTTAGGTGCTTCAAGCCCCTAAAAAAATCTTTGTTGATACTCTTTGGCGTCTTTTCTTCCACTGATACTCTTTGACAAAATCGGGACTGCTGATCTGATGTACTGCAGGTCTAATCACCAGTAAATGGCCGCTGTTCAGCCTCTGTATCATCTGGAATTGTCTTATGCTCCTTTTGATATGCTCTGTGAAGAAAACAGAACATTTTTGCGCCTTTTTGGGCTTCCTGGGGCCGCATGATGAGAAGATTCCCTGAAGATTCTCCATTTTGGCCCAAAAATCCTGGCCTCAGATTGGATTCCGGGGCTCCGAAGTGCGATTTTCGCGCCTTTGCGCCCAAAAAGTGCTGATGACGTCAGCATGATGTCAGCATGATGTGACATTGTACGGTGGGTGACATCAGCATGATGTCAGCAGGGCGACGTGGCAGGATGACGTCATCACGTACGGATGATGACGTGGTAGGTACGGTGGCAGGGACACATGGCAGTGACGTGGCAAGAGGCCACGCAGGCAGGTGATTCATCGGGTGACTGGAAAAAGGGGTGACGTAAGCAGGGACTATGCAGGGGGTGATGTGGGATGTAACGTCACGGGTGGTAAGCGGTTTTGTGGTGCACCACTTATGGGCAAAGGCGGTCTCGGGGGAGGGGGCTCCGCCACAGCCCAACGCTTGACGCGTGGCGGGAGTACGGCGGGAATACCGCCCATCTCCCGGACGCTAAAGCTCAGGCGCTTTGGAGATGGGATGGCCCGCCCACCATTGATCTGCGGGGCGGGTGATCCAACTGTTGGCGGTCGGTGTGAGGTGATGGCGGGTTAGGGTGGGGAATATTCGTAGGAATATTCCCTTTTTAATATATGCGCGCGGTGGGTTATGAATTAGGGAAAGCGGGTTTGGGGTCTTTTAAAACGGGCGCGATCAATATTTACGGTTGGGACTTAGGGTAAGGGGTAAAATATGGGTTAAAAGTGCACGGGTTTAGGATTTTATGCACAAAACTTTGGTTTGGGGACAAAATAGGGAGTTTTTGAGGGTTTTAGAGGGGTTTTTGGGCTAGGGAAGCGGTTACTAGCTGACCTGATGTCAGACTAGCTCCTTAATGACTTGGATGGGCTAAAGACAACCCCAGATGGACTGTGATTTCCCGGACTTATAGGAAATATGGCTATATTGCCAGGGAGGGGTATTTACATAGGGGAGTTTTATATACATGATTTTAATATGGGAGGGGGAAAATTGTTAGGGAGTTATATAATAAAGTTAATAGTTAATATGGAGATGAAAAGAGGGTGCTAAGGTATGAGACCTTAGGCTTTGTTGGGAAAAGAAAGCTCACAGATGATGAGTGAGCAGTCCTTGAGTGAAGCAGATCCTCACCAAGGCGAATGTCATGGAAATGATGAAACTGAGAGGCTCAAGCAGATCTTGACCCCTTGGGGGATGTTAGTAAGTGACTTGGGGGAAATGAGAAGAAGGGGAGGTTAGTGAGTTCTAGCTTGAGTACCTTCTTTGAATTCAAAACTGCCTGATAACTATGATCTGAAAAGATAAGACATTGTGAGATACAAAATTGATCATCAATTGTCATTCTGCCACTAAACAGATACCTACCCAGCCTACTGTCCTAACATTTTTTTTTTTTTTTTTTTTTGGGTGCACTTAGACTTGCAGACCCATGTTTGCAATTTTTCTCCCTTTTTTTTTCTATCTAAATCTACACTTATTTTTGCCAGGTCCCAGATTAAACAGTTGGGTCCCCTTTGATTCTCTACCTATCTACAAATCTGCCAAGATTAGACTGTTTGGACAGATATCATTCTCTATATTCTACAACAGGAAATTGAAACCTAGGGAGACCAGGATTAGACTGTTTGGACCTCCCTTTAAGAAATTCTTCAAAATTGGAACAACTCATCAAAATGGAATGCAACAGTGGCATTTGGATAGGCACACTTCATGGCTTATTCTTTAGTCTCTTCTGGAAATATGGAACACTGCAGCTTGCAAAGTATGACATATTTGGCATGTAAAAATGTCAATCATGAAAGATGATACCCTGTTGCAACAGGAGGCTAACAGGTTACACCAAATAGTGATGCAAACGGCTCCACAAACTACACCGTGATGGTTAAGTACAATCCCATGTGAACACATGCAATGATTACCGAAATAGTTTAAACAAACAGATCCATAAACCTTAACTCCAATGGTTTCCATGCCATGTGAATATATACCCAATGGTTACGGTGGAGGTTAGTTGACTTGGTGGTGCGCGCTACGAAACCACGATGGTTATACTACATGTGATCCTGCATAATCCGTCGACGGTTACGGTTAGCCTAATTGCATAGTTGTCACGCTAATCTTGGATTAGTGGATAAATAGACCCACTTAACATTTAATTAAAATTAAGTTTGAAATGGCATAATTTCAGCAGACTCCACTATTTTGGCACAAACCCCAAATTTAGCATCCCTAACTAGAGTTCTTCCAGATTTGGAGGAGAAAATGTAGGGAAAAATAGTTTGAGCCATAATTGGAGCATTTTTCGTCCAAATTGAGCTCAGGAAAAGGTGTTCCTGGCTAATTTTGGCATTCTGAACACATTGGTGTAGGTATCATGAGTAGTAGAGCTTTGTAAACAACATTTTTTTTCCATATTGAGCTAATACAAAGGCCCAATCCATGGAAGCTGGACCAAGGAGATGTAGCCCAAGAGGGGTGAACTCCTTCATAAAAACACTATGTTAAAGTGTTCAATTGATGGTTTGATATACTTTTTATTGTTTTTGTTCAAAATTGTCCTTTTAATCTATTTTTCTCATGAATGTCACATTAAACTTGATGAAATTTACTTGTTTCAATCACCAAAAAAACTAAGGAAACCTATGCACAGGAAGCAATGAACAAGCATGTGTTTATAAATGTATAATTGAAATTAGCATAGAAAAACTAACATTCAATAACATATTAGGAGGTAAGAAGAAATACATGATGAAAGCTAAGTTCTTTCATTGTCATGAGCTCAGCCATTTTGCTACAAATTGTCCACTCAAGAAGTCCAAGAAGAAGTCCTCAGGAGGAGTGGCGAGTGAGGCTTTGGCCTCTCAATTTGAATTGGACTTTCCCCTCATTGCATGCATGGTGTCATCAATGATGGGAAATGTATGGTACTTAGATAGTGGAGTTTCATTCAACATGACTAGAGACAAAGAGTTATTCAGTGACTTGGAGGAGAAAGATCTCTAGATGCATATCGAGATGGGTGACGATAGGAAGTATAATGTTACTAGACTGGGCATGATTACTTTTTAGAGAGAGAATGGGGCTCCACTCACCTTGAAGAATGTTATGTATGTTCTTGGGCTAAAGAATAACATGGTATTTGTTTCAATGCTTCAAGATAAAGGCTCGAAAGAAAACGCATTCCTTCAACACATAGCCACAGGTAAAGTAAAGAAGATATGGATTTAGGGGAAGAATCTCTATAATATGGATGTAGAGGAGTGTGCTTCTTTGAGCACAAAAGAAGAAAGGTTACAGAGCCAAGACGTTGGTGAGTTGTGGCACAGGAAATTGGGCCACTTGCATCACGGGGCTTTGAAGATATTGCAGCAGATCTCCACCGGTCTTCCCAAAGGTATGCTTGAGTAAGTTGATACATGCAAGGGTTATACTTTGAGAAAATACATGTATTCCTTTCATGACAAAGACATTCGAGCAGAAGATATTCTAGAGTGAGTCCATTCAGATGTGTGTGGACCATTCTCGACAACATCCACGAACAAACAAAGATATTATGTTATATTGGTTTATGACTTTTCTCGAAAATGTTGGATATTTTACATGCAAAAAAGTATCAAACCTTCACAAAGTTTTTTGTGCTTAAACCACTGGTGGAGAAATAGTTGGGAAAGAAGGTTAAAGCTCTAGAGAGTGATAACGGTGGTGAGTATGTCTCAAACGAGTTTAAGAACTTCTGTGCAACAGAAGGGATTAAATGGGAGTTAATGACACCCCATAACCCTCAATAGAATGGGGTGGCCGAGAGGAAGAATAGAAGCATAGTAGGGGAAGAAAGGGTGATGTTGCATGATCAAGGCATACCACTACACTTGTGGGATGAGGCATACAACACAACAGTTTATGTTCAGAAATGTAGCCCATATCAGATAGTTGAGATGAAAACACCAGAGGAGGTATATTATGGTAAGTGGCCAGATGTCAGTCACTTCAGGATTTTTGGGTCATTGTGCATGTGACCAAAGATGCATGGAAGAAGCTTGAATCGACAACAGTGTAGGGGATATTTGTGGGGTACACTGATACACCTCACAACTATCCGGTGTACTTTCTGACCAACAGGATGACAATGGTTCATAGGGATGTTAGATTTGATGAGGAGAAGGTCATGCTAGTTTCCCTTGAGAGGGAGATTTATCTACATGAATATGAGGAGATTTTAGCTGCTAAGGTTGAGGAGCCTCAGATTGATGTGGAGCAACCACATGTAGAGGATCTGGGAGTGGAGACATCCACTAAGGAAGAGTCTTCTAGAGAGGTAAGAAAGCACACCAGAGAGGCTGACAGATTGTTAGATGATGCATGGGAGAATGTGGGAGCACCCACTTCTCAGCACAGGCATAGGAGGTCACCTGAGAGGTACAATGAATACATGTCTCTTACAGGTGAATCTGTTGTGACAGAGCCATCTTCCTTTAAGGAAGTAGTGCACAATCTGGTTTGGGTTGATGCCATGGTGGAGGAGTATGACTCCATAGTTCATAACAGTGTTTGGGATGTTGTCTCGAGACTGGAGGACAAGTTAGTGGTGAGTTCCTGTTGGATTTGCAAGGTAAATAAAGTTGCAAATGGTAGTGTGGAGAAGTATAAGGCTAGATTTGTGGCCCGTGGCTTTTCACAGGTAGAGGAGATTGACTATGATGAGACCTTTTCTCTTGTTGCAAGGTACTCGTCAATCAGATCTATGTTGGCACTACCAGCATAGATGGTTTGAAGATACATCAGAAGGATGTGAAAATAGGCTTCCTTAATGGCATGATTGAGGAAGAGGTGTACATAGAGCATCCTAAAGTTTTTTAAACCTTTGCCAGTAGTCACATGTGTGTTGGGTCGAGAGAGTGTTGTATGGGCTGAAGAAAGCACTTGGTGCTTGGTACACCAAGATATACAACTACTTCACTAGGTTGGGCTTCACGAAGAGTGAAGCTGATGTGAACTTGTACCACATAGTGGTGGAAGGTAAACTATTGATCATTGTACTTTATGTTGATGATCTCATACTGACAGGTGATGATCAACTGATTAAATCTTGCAAGGAAGACCTTGCAAGAGAGTTTGAGATGAAGGAAATGGGGCTCTTGCATTAATTTATTGGCATGGAAGTATGGCAAGGAGATGGGGACTTTTTTGTATCTCAGGGCAAGTATGCCAATGAGATACTCAAGAGATTTCGCATGGAGAGCAACAAACCCATGGAGACACCTCTAGTAGGTAACTAGAGGAAGGAGGATGCTATTTCAGGGGAAGTATTGGAAGCTTTTGTTTGTAGGTAGCTTGTCGATTCACTCATGTACTTAGTGAACATATGGCCGGATATGTGCTATGCAGTTTGTTGGGTTTTGTTATATTCTTTCCAAGACTAGCCAATGTAGTTAACCGAGGGGTTAGAGGGGGGGCGGAGCCCCCCCTTCATTGCGCCGATTGCGTAGCAGGGGGCAGGTAGCCCCCCTCTATGAGGTCTGGGGTAGTGCCTTGGGAATTTTTTTTGGACCCTATATTAGGTTGGGAAGACCTACCTATGGTTTTGTGCATGGTTTTTCGCACGTGGTTTTGGACACAATGGTTTTTTGTCCATGGTTTTGGACAAGATGGTTTTCGATCCATGGTATTGGATGCTTCGGCATGTATAAATATGTATTGTATCATTGAAAGGAACATAATGGAAAATCAAGCTGGTAGTCCCGGTTTTGGTATCCAGGGGAAAATATTTGTGTATATGTGTTTTATGTGTTATACTCTCACATTTTTTATTTTTGTATTTTAGAATTCATATGCAGGTAATTTATGTACGGGGTTAAAACCTACATTTGGTATCTAAGCTATTTTGTCTTTAAGGGGCACCTTTGTTGTTGAGGGGTTTCGATCAGGCCTGTGGTAGACCATGTTCAGTGGGAGATATGCGAGATAGATTCTAGTCGTGAAAGAAGATGGCGAGCAGTGGAAAGATAAACATCGAGAAATTTAATGGTCAGAGTTTTGAGTTGTGGAAACTCAAGATGGAGGATCTGTTGGTGGAGAAAGATCAGTGGATCGCGGTAGATCCGGGTTCTAAACCAACGAAAGTGTCCGATGAAGAATGGAAGAAGTTGGATCGGAAGGAAAAGAGCACAATACGATTGTGCATCTTAGATTTAGTATTGTTGAATGTATCAGGGGAAGCTACGACGAAGGCTTTGTGGGACAAGTTAGGGACTTTGTACCAATCTAAGTCTTTGGTGAATAAACTGTTCATGCGGAAAAAGTTGTATAACCTGAGGATGAAATATGGAGACTTGGTGATAGAGCATCTAAACGCATTTAACACTATGGTAAGTCAGTTATTGTGTGTTGAAATTAAAATTTCAGATGAAGATAAGTGCATCAGTTTGTTTTGTTCTCTATCATATTCATGGGATAGTCTGGTTATTGCAATAGGTAGAAATGTAACTACCTTGTAGTTTGATGAAACATTCTCATCCTTACTAATGGAGGAGATGAGACGGAAAAATATGGAGAGCCAGAATGGTGATGCCTTGTCTATACGAGGATAGTCCCAAAATAGAAACAAAAATAAGTCATTGAGTGGGAGGTCTAAATCTAGAGGGAGATCTAAATCTCCAGGAAAACCTGTAAAGGTGGTTTGCTAGAAATGCAGAAAGGAAGGGCACTACAAAAGGGACTATAAATCTAAAGCTCCTGACAAAGGAAAGGGATCTGATGATGCTCCTTATACATAGGCAAAAACCATCTCAGATGAAGGTGGGGATGCATACTTGGCTTCTTCAAGTACACCTGTAGATCATGAGGCATGGTTGATTGACTCAAGGTGCATCCTTTCACTTCACTCCTCATAGAGAGTGGTTCTGCGAGTAGGAGAAATATGATGGTGTTGATGTATTCTCGGGGATGAAAGGAAGGCTAGAATCATTGGTCATGGAAAAGTAAAGTTTAAGTTGCAAGGTGGAAGGGTTAGAACACTTCTGGGTGTTCTGCATATTCGTGCATTGGCCAAAAATCTGATTTCCTAAGCAAGCTTGATGATGCAAGTGTAAAAACAGTGTTCGAGAAGGATACCTACAAGATGGTTCGAGGAGCACTAGTATTGATGCGTGGTGTTCGGTTTGGAACTCTATACAAGTTGCAAGGTAGCACTATTGTTGATGGCTGCAACAGTTCTGTGGTTCTTGAAAGTTGAGTAGAAAATCTAGTGGTCTCTGGAGAGAAGACCATGCTGTGACATCAAAGGCTTGGACATATTGGAGAGAAGGGCCTTCGAATACTTCATGGTAAAGGTATGGTAGAAGGTATGAGTAATAGCTCTTTGGATTTTGATCTATGTGAAAATTATGTATATGGGAAGTAGAATCAGGTCTGTTTCCCCTCTGGTGGTAAGAGGGCGAAAACAATATTAGAACTTGTGCACAATGATGTGTTTAGACCTATGAAGGTTCCATCACTGGGTAAGTCTGTGTACTATGTATCATTTATAGATGACTTCTCAAGGAATACATGGATATATTTCCTTAAGAATAAATTTGAAGTCTTTGACAGGTTTAAAGAATTTAAGGCTCTGGTAGAAAATCAGACAGAGAAGAAGATAAAGGTGTTGAGGACATATAATGGTGGAGAGTTTTGCAGTAAGGAATTTGAAGAATTCTGTAAGAAGTGTGGTTTAGCATGTCAGAGGACTACTCCATATACACCTTATAAAAATTGAGTTGCAAAAAGAATGAACAAGACGTTGATGGAAAGGGCAAGAAGCATGTTTAGTGGTGCCGAGTTAGGATAGGAATTCTGGACATAGGCGGTGGAGACAGCATGTTACCTAGTCAACATATCACCTTCAATAGCGTTGGAGGATAAGACTCCACAAGAGGTATGGACTAGTAAGAAACCCTCTCTTTCACATCTAAGGGTATTTGGATGTGATGCATATGTACATGTACCAAAGGAGAAAAGAACCAAGTTGGATGGTAAATCTAAAAACTGCATCTTTATTGGGTATAAGGATGGTTTAAAGGGTTATAAGCTTTGGAACCCAGTAACAAGGAAGGTTGTGTACAACCAAGATGTGGTGTTCAGAGAGGTGAAAGATTTTATTAAACATGAAGTCCAACCAAAGGAACCTGAGAAGATAGAGTTTGAACTTAAAGAGGAAGAACCAGACTCTACAGTAGAGGAGGAATCAAAAGATGAAGAGACACAAACTCTAGGTGTGAGAAGATCAATTCGAGAAAGAAGGAAGCCAGAAAGGTATAGTCCATCTGCTTTTTGTTCAAATTTTGCTTTATCTATTACTAATGAAGATCCCAGAACTGTTAAGGAAGCAATAGATTCAGAGGATGGAAAACTCTAGAAAGAGGCCATGGTTGATGAAATGGCATCTTTGCACAAAAATGAGGCTTGGGATCTGGTGGAGTTGTCGACTGGAAGGGAATCCATTGGTAGCAAATGGGTGTTCAAGAAGAAAACAAATGCAAAAGGGAAGGTGGAGAATATAAAGCTCGGTTGGTAGAAAAAGGTTATTCCCAGGTGTCGGGAATTTATTTTGGTGATATTTTTTCTCCTGTTGCCAAGGTAGCTTCTATTAGATTACTTTCATTTGTTGTTGCTGCTTTTGATTTTGGGGTAGAATAGATGGATGTGAAGACGTCATTTCTTCATGGGGATCTGGAAGAGGAGATCTACATGAAGAAACCTGAAGGTTTTGCGGTGAAGGGTAAGAAAGAACTGGTATGCAAGTTAAAGAAGTCTTTGTATGGGTTAAAACAATCACCAAGGATTTGGTATCAAAAATTTGATACATTTATATGGGGACTTGGCTTCACCAGAAGCAAGGCAGATCACTGTGTGTATTTTAAATTGATTGGTGACCATGTTATTTATCTGGTCTTGTATGTGGATGATATTTTGTTGGTTGGAAATGACAAAGAAATTATCCAGGATTTGAAGACCCAATTGTCCTCCAAATTTGACATGAAAGTGTAGAATTTTCTATAAAAATCAGCTAGCTCACTGATATCATGTAGAAATTTCACCTGCAGATCAAACTGATATATGCAATGTACTAAAGCATAATGCTAGATCTACATCTACCATAAACTTAGTGGAAGCTTAATCAACCATGAGAAACATCGAGCATGAACACATATAACTGATAAGAAGGAATCAATCACACATAACACAAAAGAATTTATCCGGGAAAAGCACCATTCTAAAACCCCATCTTTGTATTATCAATCAAGTGGAAATCCTCAACAATATACAAAAATAATCAGCTCAAAAGCTATCCTGCTCTCTCTGTACTCTGATGATGTAGCTCATGGACTACCTAGGCCTATATATATAGGCTGCACAATTCCTCCAAGCTCCTATTTCCTTGCGCAGTTTTGAATGGGGTCCAATGTCATAACATGTGTGAATTGGCCACATCATACCTGCTGTAACGTCAGGTCCAACTACGCAATCCATAGGGAATAATATTCCTTCTGCATGCAAGGAATATTCACAAGGAATATCCTAGCAACTGATAGTACACTATTCCTCCATCTGATCTCAATTGGGTCTCTGTCTGAATTGACATGCATGAGTTATCCATGAGTGAATCTTTAGTTATCTGAAAATACTAGTTGATACATGCATGCAAGCATTAACAAACTGAATCTCATAAATCTAACAACTTGTTAAATTAATCTAATTGGAATTGACTCAATTAACTGAGCCAATTAATTACAAATCATAATTACAACTCATCCTCATCCTTTAACTGATGGTTCAATCCCTCAATCAAAGGAGAAACTGTTGCATCTCCTCACATAGACGTCAAGTTCATAATTCCTTAACTAATTAACTCAAACTGAATTAATCAATTAATTTACAAACTGCTATTAATATCAAATTCGAATTTTACTTCCTATTTCTAGTCCAGGGACTGACTAAAATAGGAATCCACATTGAACTGCTAAAAATAGAACTTCTATTTTTAGCACTTCCATTTTTCATTCCCTGTTGCTCAATCCAACATTGGTACCCAAACTGCTATTTTTAGCAATTTCTTGTTGCCATTTTCAACACTCCCTCTCAATAAGAAAGGCTTCCTCTCAAACCTGATCCTATACTTTCAGAATGTTCTGCATGCAACACTTCTACCAAATGTGGTTGCTCCAGCAACTCTCGGAACAAAAAAAACTCCCAACTGACCTCTCTATTAGGCTAGAAACATACTATGATGCTGAAGCTATACCTGCTGCTGACAAGTGCTCCCTCTCTGACCTCTGCGCTACTGCAACATCTCCATGCATCTCACACTGTTGCACACCTCTCTATGCTACCTTGCACTGGTGCAACACACTTGTGCCTCTTGCATTGCTGCAGCTTGCTACCTCTGTGCTGTCCTGGGATTCCCTACATTGTAGCTCTATTTACCGCTCCATCCACATCTGTCTCTACCCAATCAGTCAGTTCCTGCTACTCCTCATCGGGGATCTTGTAGCAAAGTCGAATCAAAGAGGTTGGGTACCTCAAGGATCCTACCCCTCCTCCTTGGGATGATTACTCCACATTGCCCCACCTCCTACTTGGAGGTATGGCTGCATGTAATCCCTCAACCCACCTGGCTCGAAGTTCCCCCTTACTAGAGGTCTCTACATGAGTAGATATCTCTACTTGATCTCCACTTAGCTTCCCCTGTTGTGGCTGCTCCACAACCTCGTGAAGCTGCTGCACCAATCGTGGCTCCTCCACAATCGTCTAAGACTTCTTCTAGCGCTGCATCTTGATAGGTAACATACTCTCCCTCTCAACCACCAAGTCCCCATCAGTTGCCTTACTGCTCAAGGCTTTGCATGCATCTTGAACCTGAAGAGCATACAGGTTCTTGACCCGTGAACCGATCTACTTCACCTATCTAGTGATGATGTATCTAAGGAAAACTTTCCCTTACTGAAGACTACATCATAGCCTATGTCTTCCAGCATCGCGATCGACACCAAGTTTCTCTTTAGTCTTGGTATATACTTGACATCAGTCAAGGTAAGGCGAGCTCCATGCTCCCTCTGGAAAATAATTGTGCCTACACCTGAGACACTATACTTTTCATCATTACCCATCACTATGAGTATCTGGAGATCTTTCTCCTCCAAAGTACTGAACAAACTCTTGTTGTTGGTCATGTGGAAAGAAGCTCCACTATCAAGAAACCAACCACTTCCCACCATGGATGAAACCATGCATGCGAAGAGTGTGAAATCCAACTTGAACTGTGAAGCAAGTGCCTCACCTTCAGATCCTTCCCCGAATCCCTTCTTGGATTTCCTTAGTGGACAATTTATAACAAAATGGCCCACCTCATGACAATGAAAGCATCACACTTTCGATTTGTCAAACTTCTTCCCACCATGGGAAGAATTGGATTCGGAGAGAGAGACCTTCTCTTTCCCCTTCTTCGCGTTACTCTCTAAGGCACAGTTCTCTTCATCCTCCATGGATGAAAAACCGTCTCTAGTGCTTTGTCTTATCTCCTCCTGCATCAAATCCGACCAAAATTGTTCCCAATATGGTAGTTTCTATCTTCCATTAACCGAGTCTTGGTAGCTATGCCAGCTCTCAGGAAGGCCAAGGAGTGCTAGACTCACCATGTCATCATCAGTTGTCATGACCCCTGCACTTGAAAACTCATCCCTGCATGTGGTGAGCTTGGTCAGATACATAGAGATCGTGTCACCATTTTCACACTTGATCTTTTGAACTTTGTCCTTCAGTGCCAACTTCCTCTGATCACTGCTGTTCTAATAAAGATCTTTCAATGTTTTCCACATAAAAAATGGAGTCTCCTTCCCATGGAGGCTCGAGACTATGTGATCTCGAACTCCCTCTAGGATGATTCTCCTAGCTCTAGCCACACACTTCCTCCATTCTACCAACTCTTGGTCATTAAATCCTAAGGGCTTGGGGACTTCTTGATCAATGAAGTCCTTCACCCCATTATCCACTAATACTACCTCCATGCGATCCTTCCAGGCTATATAGTTTGAGTTGCCATCCAGTGCATACTCAAGCCTCAAACCATAGAACGCCATTGATGAAATCTGAAATGTGATAAGAACTTGATATCTATATCTAGAAACCACAAACTTCTTCCTTCTTGTATATTGTTCTTCCTTGATCACCTATGCTCTGATACCATGTAGAATTTTCTCTACAAATTAGTTAGCTCACTAATATCATGTAGAAATTTCACCCGCAGATCAAACTGATATATGCAATGTACTAAAGCATAATACTAGATCTACATCTACCATAAACTTAGCGGAAACTTAATCAACCATAGGCAACATCAAGCATGAACACATATAACTGATAAGAAGGAATCAATCACACATAACACAGAAGAATTTATCCAAAAAAAGCACCAGCCTAAAACCCTATCTCTGTATTATCAATCAAGTGGAAATCCTCAACAACATACAAAAAGAATCAGCTCAAAATCTATCCTGCTCTCTCTGTACTCTGATGATGTAGCTCGTGGACTACCTAGGCTTGTATATATAGGCTACACAAGTCCTCCAAGCTCCTATTTCCTTGCACAGTTTTGATTGGGGTCCAATGTCATAACATGTGTGAATTGGCCACATCATACCTGTTGTAACCTTAGGTCCAACTACGTAATCCATAAGGAATAATATTCCTTCTGCATGCAAGGAATATTCACAAGGAATATCCTATCAACTGATAGTACATTTCCCCTCCATCTGATCTCAACTAGGTCTCTGTCTAAACTGACATGCATGAGTTATCCATGAGTGAATATTCAGTTATCTGAAAATACCAGTTGTTACATGCATGCAAGCATTAACAAACTGAATCTCATTAATTTAACAACTTGTTAAATTAATCTAACTAGACTTGACTCAGTTAACTGAGCCAACTAATTACAACTCATAATTACAACTCATCCTCATCCTTTAACTGATGGTTAAATCCCTCAATCAAAGGAGAAATTGTTGCATGTCCTCACATAGACTTCAAGTTCATAATTCCTTAACTAATTAACTCAAACTGAATTAATTAATTAATTTACAAACTGTTGTTAATATCAAATTCGAATTTTACTTCCTATTTCTAGTCCAGGGACTGACTAAAATAGGAATCCACACTAAATTGCTAAAAATAGAACTTCTATTTTTAGCACTTCCATTTTTCATTCCCTGTTGCCCAATCCAGCACTGGTACCCAAATTGCTATTTTTAGCAATTTCTTGTTGCCATTTTCAACAGAAAGATCTTGGTGTTGCAAAATATATTTTGGGCATGGAAATTTAAAGAGATTGGGCAAAGAGGAAGCTCTGGTTAAACCAAAGGAAGTATGTTGAGACAATACTGCAGAGGTTTAATATGCAGGATAGTAAACCAATGAAGGTTCCTATTCTTGTAAGTGTAAAGTTGTCTGTCGAACAGTGTCCAAAGACACAAGAAGAAGAAGAGGACATGTCCCGTGTTCCATATGCAAGTGTTGTTGGTAGATTGATGTATGCAATGGTCTATACTAGACCAGACATTGCACATGTAGTGGGAGTATTGAGCATGTTTATTTCAAAACTAGGGAAGGAGCATTGGACAATAGTGAAGCGGGTTTTCAGGTATTTGCGTGGTACTAGTGATTATGGTTTGTGCTACCAAGGAAGACCAGGATTGGACAGAGTTTTGGATATCCATGGATTTATTGATGCAGAATGGGCTAGAGATCTAGATCAGAGAAGATCTACAAGTGGGTATGTGTTTAACCTATTTGGAGGTGCAGTCAGTTGGATGAGTAAGAAACAATATGTAGTGGAACTATCAACTACAGAGGTAGAATACATGGCAGCCACTCATGCAAGCAAGGAAGCAGTTTGGTTGTAGATATTTTGTTCAAGTATGGGGTTAGTATAGGGAGCCATAAGGATAGACTGTGATAGCCAAAGTGCAATTTTCTTGGCAAAGAACCCTGCTTACCATTCAAAGACAAAACACATTAATGTTCAGTATCACTTTGTGAGGGATATGATAGAAGACAAAAAGGTGTTGGTGGTAAAGGTGGACACTTTAAAGAATAATGCAGATGCATTGAAAAAATTTGTGAGCTCTGAGAAGTTCCCTTGGTGTAGAGAAACAATGGGCATTGCAGGGTTGGATAAATGACTAAGCTCTACTATGGCCCCCTGTGGAAATAAAACAACAAGTGGAAGAATGTTGGGTTGTGTTATATTCTTTCCATGACTAGCCCACGTAGTTAACTAGCCCCCCCCCCTCATTGCGCTGATTGCGGAGCAGGGGGTGGGTATCCCCCCTCTACAGGGTTCGGCGCAGCACCCCGGGAATTTTTTTTGGACCTTATATTAGGTTGGGTGGACCTACCTATGGTTTTGTGCATGGTTTTTCGCACAGGGTTTTGGATGCAATGGTTTTTGGTCCATGGTTTTGGACGTGATGGTTTTCGGTCCATGGTATTGGACGCTTCGACATGTATAAATATGTATTGTAACATTGAAAGGAACATAACTAAAAATCAAGCTAGTAGTCCCGGTTTTGGGATCCAGTGGAAAATATCTGTGTATATGTGTTTTATGTGTTATACTCTCACATTGTTTATTTTATGTGCTTTAGAATTCGTATGCAGGTAATTTTTGTACGGGGTTAAAACCTACACAGCTAACCAACTTAGTCAAGAGATGGTTAGGCCTACCAAGTTGTATTGAAAGGTGACAAATCATATGTTGAGATACCTCAGGGGCACTACTCAATATTGATTATGGTACAAAGAGATAGAGGGAGTGAAGCTTTAAGGCTTCACCGATGCAGATTGGGTAGGGAGTCCATCCGATAGGAATAGAACATCAGGAGGGATCTTCAATATTGGGTCAACGATAGTTTCATGGTACAATAGGAAACAGAGATTGGCTACACTCAGTTTGGTAGAAATAGAGTACATGGCTGCGAGTCAGGTAGCATGTGAGGCCCTCTAGATGAGGGAGATCCTAGTTGGTTTGTTTGGCTAGCAGATGGATACAAATTTGATTTACTATGATAATTAGAGTTGTATCATACTCACTGAAAATCCAGTTTTCATGATCGGTCCAAGCATACTGATATCTGATATCATCATCTCAAAGATTATGTATTGAGGTAGATTATGTTGTTAGAGTACATTCCCATGGAGGAGCAAGATGTTGAAATTTTGACAAAGGCATTGTCAGATGTAAATTTGAGTTTCACAAAGACAGGATCGAGGTAGTTGAAAATCCCTTTCTTTTTGAAGGGAGTGTTGAGAAATGGCAGCAAGAAATTCTAGTTTAATTTGTCCTAGAATTAAATTGTGAATTAAAATCGAATTCTATTCTCATAGCAACTTGTAAATAGTTAATTAAGTTTAATTTAATTAATTAGCTTAGGAATGTCAAGTTGGAAGTCTTTTTGTAGGCATGTATATGTTCCCCCTAAGTTTCAGGGGTCCAGTATGAGTTTAAATTGAGTTGGAAATTAGATCACTCAGTTTACTGAGTTAAGTTCATTTAAATTAGTTCCAAACTTTTTGGAACTAATAGAGTACTAATAGTCAATTGGTGCACTAATGCAGCCACTAGTGCTACTCCAGTTAATTGAAGATTCCCTCATGAGAAACTCATGCATGTCAGTTTAGAGAACGACCCAATTGAGCCTAGAGTGCAGGGACATTGTACTATCAGTAGTATTATTTACTGGAGTGTAAATATCATGCATGCATAAGAGATTGATCCTATGTTTGGATTGTGCAATTTTGGAAGAATGAATTCCCTTTAAATACAGGTTATTCATCCTAGGAATTACGCAAGAGATTATGAGACTGGAGAGTTGAGAATACTTGTGAGGAATTGTTCTAGTGAGAAAATTTTTTGTATCTTCACTCATATTTATGATATATGCAATACATATAGCAGGGTTTTTAACAGTGGCTTTCCCCAGATACTTCTTATGTTATGTGAAATTGATTTATATTCTTCATGTTCATATTGTTTTCGTCAATCAATTGGCTTTCGCTCATTGAAAGTAGAAGTAGATTCTTGTCCTGTGCTTTGGTACATTGCATGATCTTGTGAATCTACAAGATTTTCTACATAGATTGGCTAGCCAAGTCTCTCTTCAGCCAATCACCCCCATACCATATTCTAAGCATGAATTTGGGACTGATAAAACACACCAAAAACACCAATCAACGTGGATGCCATCGAAGTTCTTCGCCTACATCGTGAGGAATTTGAGTGCCTCTTAGTCTCTCAGGCTTTACCCTGCATCCACAGTCTGATCCAAGGATCACTATGCCCTACACTGAGACATACTATTGAGGATTTACGTGCATCCCATCCCAGAATCATTAGGCCCAAAGGAGAGAAAATCCACCTCTCTTCTTTACCGTATATCTCTCCATTCACTTGCAAGGATTCCTAGGCGCATTGAGGCACAAAATCTGGCTTTACCGCATCCCACAGTTCGGTTCAGGGGTTACTAGGGTAGTGGCTTCACAATTCTCATTCTATTAAAAGGACCACTCAGACCATGTGTTTGTTAATTTAGAGATCCACCCCACTCAACTTCGAATCCAATCTAACCATCACACATAAACTAAATAAGAGAACCCATCTCATCAAAGCTATCAGGAAATGGAAAGGCTAGGCTGAAAATACTGTCACACTTGGAAAAACCCATGCCATGGTAGAAAAGGACCCCTGCAATCCCATGCATGCCAAATCTAACATGGAAACTACACATGCAAATTGATACCTGCGATGAAACCTGTTGTAGTTGCTTGATCCTGCCTCTACCTTCTTGATATTTGCTTCCTCTTGCCTTCTTTTCCTTTCTTGCTCCAATGCCAAAGTGCTTCAAGAAAAATCTAAGTGTCCAAGAGTGACAGAGAGATAGAGAATACTGAGAGAGCTCCAAATCTAAATTGATCAAGCCTTGCCCACTGATCCTCATAAGCCTTGAAATTTTTATCAATCAGGCCCCTATTTTCTTCAGTTTTCATTATTTTCCTTCATTTTCCTCCTCACATGCAACCCATGACCTTTCACCTTCCTTTTCTCCTAATTTCCATTATTTTCATAAATAATTGTGCCAAAAATGCCTCACGCCTTTCCAAAGCCTTAGTCATTGCCTTCACCAATATCCTTAGCCATAAAAAACCAAATGAACACCCACACCAGGATGTCCTCCCCAACATTCAACTTGGATAATGTGTCCCATCAACCGTGATCTTATATATTTTTACATGGAATTTTTACCAGGGTTGTTACAGAACCTTCCCCCTTGGGGAAACATTATCCTTGGCATTCAATGACACTTATAACGAACAAGAATGTTGAAAACAAAAAATACTACCCATGGAGCTTTATAACACAACTCGTTGTAGTATTTACAATGACCATCTACTAAAACATAACAACATGACCATATAGCAACCATACCGCATATTGGAGCTTTATAACACATATCATTATGGTATTTACAATAACCACATATGCACATCTACTAAACAAAAAAATAAGAGAATATGATGCCCCTATCAATAAAAAAGATAATACAAAGGCTCACATCTCCACCCTCAAAGTAATACTAGGATTCATCTCCTTCTCAGGAAGTCCAGAATCCACTAAAAATTCAAATCTGCCTCCAATGCCCAACACTATAATCCTATGCCACTTGTCCTTTCAGTGAATAGTTACTGGCTCATTGTGCCAGGGTACACTCCCAATGTGCATCTGATTCCATCTGGCAATGCTAACGACCAAAAATAATCCATCATGGCCTTCCCTTATCTTCTACACAGTCCCTTGGGCAATCTGGTCACCCTTTCTGTGCAGTCGCTCACCTTCCAAGTTCCGCTGACACTCCCATCTTAGGAAGTCCATCCGTAGGAAAGGTTTCCTCACATTGGAAGATATGAAAACCAAGGCATATCCTTGCCTCAAACCATCATACCGGTCATAGAATTCTCATGGAAATCAATGGACATTATTGGGTACCAGTGTCCCACAATGGCCCTTCTCCTAAATGCTTTATCATCGTATTGCTGCTTATTTCAATTTCTTTTACTGTTGCTGCCAATTCTTGCAATCGATTCCAACCACCCAACTAGGCATGTTCATGCATTCCTTTTCCAAGCACATAACTTCCATTATATTTAAAATAAGTTAAATAACTTCAAATCATACCTTATTAGTAGCTCATCAATAAGGTACACTTGCAAACCTGTTCACTTCCTGTCACAACAAGTCAAACTAGCATATTTGATCAAATCAAAACTTATAAAATATCACATCAATTTAGCTCAAAACATAACCATCAAAATCATAAATCACATGTAACCATCATAAACCAAAATCATAAATCATATGCATAATAAAACTAAAATACAATACTGATACTTGTCCTTCATCGATCCTTACTTCTTCCTTTGTTCTTTTTGTACACACACCAGATTGATTGCCACACCTGACAACACTTAGTGCCTTCTCCTCAACTCTATGAACACACACATAGTGTACATCCCACATATACAACCACACACAACATACCACACCTTGCAATACATGAATTTACACCTGACATACAACACATACACCTACACCCAGTGTACAACACAACACAACATGTATATGTACACGATGTACATCACAAGAAATACATCTGTACACAACGTGCAACACCAAAAAATTCATACACATACATCCAATATACAACAAAACTTATACATCCATACCCGATGTACAATGCCACATGATACATGTACCCACATAGAGTACAACACAACAAGTACACATGTCATGATACTACAACTACACAATACAAGTACATAGTCTCACATACTCGACCCACAACATGTATGAAATGCACTCAATCCCACATGTACACCAGTACCATATGTACAACATGTACATAATACTTCTTATACAAAGCACCACCTACACAACGTGTGCACCGCATCATATGTACATGACACCACCTGCACAAGATGTACACAATGCCACATGTATATCGCTCCACCTATACAATGTGCACACAATACCACATACATGACATGTAAAAGACACCACATGTACACAATGCCACATGCACGACATGTACACAACACCACTTGCACACAACGGCACTTGTACAACATGTACACAACACCACTTTTACAATCATGCACACAACACCATATGTACATAGCGCCACATGTACAACATGCACGCAACACCACATGTACATAGAACTGCATATCGAACATGTACATAACATCATCTGTACACAACACCACATATCCAAAATACACAGAGCACCATATGCATACAACACCGCATATCCATCATGCCCACAATATAATATATGCACACCACCATATATCCAACATGTACATAACACCATATATACCCAATACTAAATATGAAACATTCACACAACACTATCTATAATAACACCCTATACATAACATTGCATAAACAATAGGTACACACAGTAAATATACACCACATTGCATGCACACAACATCACAAATGCAACATGTACAACATATACAAAATATGCACAAAATAGTACCACACTGACTCTACCAAGAAACCTTGCTTCAAGTGTCTTATCCATGCTTATCCTAGCACGTCGTAGACCACACTTCTTTCACTTTGCTTATGTATCCCTTGGTATATCCTATCCATAACATAAGCATAGGAATTATACAAGCATACAATATAAATTCATATGCACATGATACTGACCTCATATATTTTTCATGACTATTCTCCCACTTGATTCCTCGCGAGACTGGGAAACTCTTCATGTCATTCACTTGCGTAAGCAATCGTTCCTTCACAAGAACGATCCATGAAAACCCTATCAGACAGTGACATGGATACATGGATACATACATACATATAAATATTAACATAAAACAATCATGGTCCTATCACACAATGATACACATGCACATATATAAATGTTAGTGTTAATAATCATGATCCATGACGACCCTGTTAGACATGACATACATACACACCTACATGTATACATATATAAACATAAGCATAATCATAATCATAACATAATTACTAGATATCAAGGTCAAGGTTAAGAGAACTCCCTTTATCCATGCACATCATCCAAAACATTGAGAACAATCGTTCCTAAAATAGTCAAGGCATATGATGTATCAGATCCATTCACTTCACCTTTCCTATTACCTTTCTCATGACTATACTACCACTGTCCATTTACACCAATGGACCAAACCAATATAATCGATTGTCATAGTGTTACCTTTTGCTGTGCTTAATCATGCACAAAGCTTCATCTAAATCTAACATTACCCATTGGGTACCACACAGTTCTCCCAAGCTCCATCAACTTTTCTTTTTCCCAACCAATTCCCAAGATTAAAAACTTAAAATGAAAGCACAAGGAACAAGCAAGAAGAAAACCATGAAAACCAAAAGCAATATGACACAACAAAAAAGTGGCATGATCATGCACTAGACATAACATAGCTACAAATCAAGCGTAAGAAAATCGCAAAGACCAAAATCACAAGACTAATGACAGACGCCATGACTCAATCCCCATGGTTTCGAGAGAAAGCTCAACCTGAGCCTTCTTCAATATTTCATGGCAGTATCTTGCCATGCAATCCCTTGCATCATACTACCATAAACACATAACTGTGAGTGCACAAATAAACATAACAACCATTAAGGGAATTTTGAGGTCTAAATGGGCCTCCTAAGAAAAATTTACAACCAAAATAAACTTTACAAGAACCATTGAATTAAAGATGATGATGTCAACCATGGGGGATGATTCGCCATTTTTAGAGTAAAAATAAAAATATTAAAAAATAATAAAATAATAAAACTACTTTTTTCGACTTGTATTTTTAACTTATCTCCCTAAGGTTTTACTCAAATTTCGCGCAGGAGTACTTGTTGGATGCAAAATTTAATTCCTCATCCAAAGAGTACCCATGTTGCATACTTTTGATGGACCCTGCTATACGAAAGATGATAAATAAATGAAAAAACATGATTGCAATCATGTATTTCTCATTTTTTGTGTAGTAGGGTCCATTGAAAGTATGCAACATGGGTACTCCTTGGATGAGAAATGAAATTTTGCATCCAACAAGTGTTCCCGCTCGAAATTTGAGTAAAGACATAGGGATATAAGTTGAAAATATGAGTTGAAAAAATAGTTTTTTTTTTTTTTTTTTTTTTTTTTTTCCCTCTAAAATTTGATGATGTAATCTAATCTTATTTTATTATTTCTACTATTATTTTATAATTTCCTTAGTAAGCCCATTTTAGACCTCAAAAATCCCCTAATGATACAAGTTACCTTACCTTGGTGTGTCAAGCACATTGCTTGCAACTGAACACATCCACACCATCTCTCAAGGGACTCCAATCCTTCGACAGATCCACCTGTAACTAAATACTAGCTAATATACTTGTCAAGTACAAGTTCATGAATCTAGCACATGTCCACATTATTTCAGGCGATATCAAGGTTAAGAATATTTCCTGTATGCAAAGCACTCATTCATTTAGAATTAGGGTTTCCAAACATAGCCAAAGGAATATTTGCCCAATTCCTTTCTTTCACCCTTTTTACCTTGTTGCAATTGAGGCTTACTATGTGTTGTCACATCACCCAACTATTAGTTTTATAAACAAATCAAATATTACCTTGTGACACTAATACCAAGTAGTTTTCCTACAACTACTCACACATGTCAACCACATGTTCCAAACATCAAGACAATCATATGTATCAATTTGAAATCAACCTTTACCAAGACTAACAATCATGTCATAATCCATAGTCAACTCATAGTCATTAGACATAATGCTACAACTATCACCTACATTCAAGTACATATCAACTGTCTCAACACGTATGTGTTAGTACAATCATCTTAAAACAAGATCATTTGAACACATACTCATATTATGCAATTAATCAACCATTCAACCAACTTGCAAACATACCATGTTAAATACATCAACCAGATGACGTAATAGACACCAAATAATCGAACACCAAATATATGACATAATCAAACAATCAAGCACCAAATATATGACATAATAGAATTCATACCTTAATGTATCTCAGGGGAGGAAATCTTGTCTGCACAATCAATCCAGGTTAGCATGATACAACTTCACAACATATCAAATCAAACATAAATCATGATATCCATAAATAGTAACTAACTAACATGTTCACATCATAATATCATAAGAATTTGTCATTCATGCAGAACAATCACATATGTATGATCAGTCTAGATTAGTACAACGCCATATCACAAATATGTCGACTCATACTTGAATATCGCAACCATAACCATCTTCATAGGTCAAAACATACAACATCAAGATCTCAATGAAATAACCCTAATCATCAAGTTAATAGCATATAACAACAATAAGCTATACATCATGCTCATCAACAACATATAACCTAATAATCAAGTTATCTAACCTAAAACAACAATAGCAATGCATACAACCACAGGTTACCATCATTCTTGACTATCTGACACATGTGCATATAAATACACTAATCCACTAACATCTCATGAATGTAACCATAAAATAAAAATATATGTACATAAACCCAATGTATATAAACCTAATGCATCTAATAATCCTTAACCTACATACCTGCATTCCCAACATGCAAACCTATATGACAATCTCAGGGGAGGCAATCTTGTCTGCACAATCAATCCAGGTTAGCACGATACAACTTCACAACATATCAAATCAAACATAAATCATGATATCCATAACAGTAACTAACTAATGCGTTCACATCATAATCTCATACGAATTTGTCATTCATGCAGAACAATCACATATGTATGATCAGTCTAGATTAGTATGACACCATATGAAAAATATGTCGACTCATACTTGAATATCGCAACCATAACCATCTACATAGGTCAAATCCATTTAACATAATACATATAACATCAAAATCTTCAATGCAATGAACATAACCATCACTCATATGACCAATCCAAATTACAACATCAAGATCTCAATGAAATAACTCTAATCATCAAGTTAATAGCATATAACAACAATAAGCTATACATCATTCTCATCAACAACATATAACCTAATCATCATGTTATCTAACCTAAAACAACAATAGCAATGCATACAACCACATGTTACCATCATTCTTGACTATCCGACACGTGCATATAAATACACTAATCCACTAACATCTATCATGAATGTAACCATAAAATCAAAAGATATGTACACGAACTCAATGTATATAAACCTAATGCATATAACAATCCTTAACCTACATACCTGCATTCCCAACATGCAAACCTATATGACAATCTCAGGGGAGGCAATCTTGTCTGCACAATCAATCCAGGTTAGCATGATACAACTTCACAACATATCAACTCAAACATAAATCATGATATCCATAACAGTAACTAACTAACATGTTCACATCATAATCTCATATGAATTTGTCATTCATGTAGAACAATCACATATGTATGACCAGTCTATATTAGTAGGACACCGTATCACAAATATTTCGGCTCATACTTGAATATCACAACCATAACCATCTGCATAGGTCAAATCCGCTTAACACAATACATATAACATCAAGATCTTCAATGCAATGAACATAACCATCACGCATATGACCAATCCAAATTACAACATCAAGATCTCAATGAAATAACCCTAATCATCAAGTTAATAGCATATAACAACAATAAGCTATAAATCATCCTCATCAAGAACATATAACCTAATCATCAAGTTATCTAACCTAAAACAACAATAGCAATGCATACAACCACAGGTTACCATCATTATTGACTATTCGACACATGTGAATATAAATACACTAATCCACTAACATCTATCATGAATGTAACCATAAAATCAAAAGATATGTACATAAATCCAATGTGTATAAACCTAATGCATATAACAATCCTTAACCTACATACCTGCATTCCCAACATGCAAACTTGTATGACGATCTGCTCTTGCCTCAAGGTCCAATGCTGCAACTTCACTTTGATGATCTACATCTCCTGCTCTACCTCATTCGACACATTAGCGCCATAACATACCGATAGCACCATGATGACCTAAATTTCATACCATGAATTCACAATGCATGTTTAACCTACTATTCATGCATAACTATAACCAAGACCATACCTGCATGACAATTGCATATAGACATATAGCACATGAGTACCAACCCATATTCACATCATTCTAGCTAGAGTCCAGTCATCAATGCATGACCATATCAGCAACACAAACCATGACCTCATGCATGACAACAACCATTACTCCATTGTACACATTTCCACATGCAACTATCAACATTCATAAGCAATGCCTAATCAACTACACATACACATGAATGGATGTAGTTGAGCATTGTTGGGTGTGGAGCCTGATTATCTTTTATATTCAAAGGTCTCAGCCAGATGTATACCTCAGGAAGATTGTACACCCCTCCACGCGGGGGGGACTTGTCCCCCCTACGGGGGTTCCGGGGGGGGATCCCCCTCGGCTGGGGGGTCCGGGGGCCAGCGGTCCCCCGACGGGGGTTCGGGGGCAGCCCCCTTGAAGCTAAAAATAGATGTAAAATTGCCTTGTAAAATTCTAGTAATTTCTAGTCAATCCGGGCCATTCATTAGGTGAATGATCTGACGGTAGAAGTTATATTTAATTTAGGGTTTTTTTTCCCTAGAAGACAACCCCTCACTATATATGAGGGAATTGTATTGCGTCTATCACATCTGTATTTTGAGTGAGGAAGAGAGAGGAGATTGAGAGCGAAGAGGGTGTTACAGGAGATCTGCTGTAGGTTGTATCTCTTCAGTTTGCTGGATAATATAATAAAAGAAGGACTGGCTGTTTCTCCGTGGACGTAGCCCAAACTGGGTGAACCACGTATATCTGTGTCTCTATTGTTTTATGCGTTTTTTGTGTTTGTATTTCTACAATATTTTATGTGTTCCATTGCTCCGTAATATATAATTTTCTAACAACTGGTATCAGAGCCGAAGGTCTATTTGGCTGATAAAATCATAGGAGAGAAGGGTTCCTAGTTCGAGTGGGAGCAATGGCAGAAGATGGTAGGTTTAGGGTTGAAAAATTCAACGGCCAAAACTGCCAGTTGTGGAAGATGCAGATGGAAGATTATCTGTATCAGAGAGATCTGTACTTACCATTGAGCGAAAAGGCAACGAAGCTGACGAGTATGATAGACACAGAATGGAATAGTCTTGAAAGAAAGGCAATTGGAACAATACGACTATGCCTAGCAGCGTTGGTAGCATTTAATATTTCAAAGGAAACGACAATAGAGGGTTTAGTGTTGGCATTGGCCAAATTATATGAAAATCCCTCAGCCTCAAATAAGGTATTCCTTATGAAGCATTTATTTAATATGAAGATGTCAGAAGGTGGATCTGTTGCAGACCATTTAAATGATTTTAATACAGTTACAAGTTAGTTAAGTTCTGTAGGGGTAAATTTTGATGATGAAGTTAGGGCTCTGTTATTTTTGTGCTCATTTCCAGAAAGCTGGAATGGTTTATTTATGGCCATTAGTAACTCTGTCTATGGATCTAGTACTTTAAAGTTTGATGATGTTGTCGGTGCAATCCTTAGCAAGGAAATGTGATGGAAAAGCTCCAGTGAGACATCAGGTAATGCTTTGACTGCAGAGACTAGGGGAAGAAAAATGGAAAGAGGAAAGAGCCTAGGATATTGCAGTAAGTCAAGAAAAGGTAGATCCAAGTCTAGATCGGGGATAGTGTGCTGGAAATGTGGGAAGAAAGGACACTTGAAGAAAGACTGCAAGTCTTGGAAGGGAAAAGAAGGAGACGCGTAGCAAGAAACTAATCATGAAGCGAATGTAACAGGTGATGTGTTGCAAGATGCTTTGATTCTTTATTTAGAAAATATTATTGATTCCTGGGTGGTAGATTCAGGGGCCTCATTCCATGCCACACCTAATAAGAAACATTTTCATGATTATGTTCAAGGAGATTTTGGACAGGTTCGATTGGGTGATGATAAACCCTGTAAAATCATTGGAATGGGTACAGTTTTTATAAAACAACAGAATGGAAATCAATGGATATTAAAGGAGGTAAGGCATGTTCTAGATCTGAAGAAAAATCTGATTTCAATAGGGCAATTGGGAGGTGAAGGTTGTGTAACTACTTTCACAGATAAAACCTGGAAGGTCACTAAAGGAACCTTGGTAATAGCAAAAGGAGGAAAGGTTGGTACATTGTATTTATGCAATGGTATTTCTAATTTTGTTAATGCTTTAACCTCTACAGGAGAAGATACGACATTATGGCATCATAGGCTCGGGCACATGAGTGAGAAGGGGATGCAGATTCTTCACTCAAGAAATTTGTTTCCAGGTTTGAAGCATGTTGATTTAAAATTCTGTGAGAATTGTGTTTATGGAAAATAGAAGAGAGTCAGATTCCTTAGAGTTGGGAAAGGAAAGAAGAGCGAAAAATTAGAGATTGTGCATACAGATGTATGGGGACCTGTTCCAGTATCATCTCTTGGTGGCTCTCGTTATTATGCTACTTTTATTGATGATGCAACTAGGAAAACCTGGATTTATTGTATTCGAAATAAATTTGATGTATTTGATACTTTCAAGAAATGGAAAACTTTGGTTGAAAATGAGAGAGGAAAAAGGTTGAAGTGTCTTAGATCAGATAATGGAGGTGAGTATTGCAACAAAGAGTTTGATAGGTACTATTCAGAGAATGGAATTCGTAGAGAGAAGACAATTCTAGGAACACCACAAGAAAATGGTGTGTCAGAAAGGATGAATAGGACAATCATGGAGCGTGCAAGGTGCATGAGATTGCATGCAGGATTGCCTTTACAATTTTGGGCAGATGTTGTAGATACTGTTGTTTATCTAATAAACAGAGGGCCTTCAAGTTCCTTGGATGGAGGTATTCCAGAGGAGGCATGGACAGGTAAAAAGGTAAACTAATCCTTTTTTAAAGACTTTTGGTTGTGAGGCCTTTGTCCACATTAACAAAGAGAATAGAACAAAGCTTGAGGCAAAATCAAAGAAATGTACCTTTATTGGATATGGTGTTAATGATTTTGGTTATCACTTATATGATTATGAAAAACAAAAAATTATTAGGAGCAGAGATGTAATATTCAATGAAAAGGTTTTGTATAAGGATCAGCTGCAAGAAAAGAAACAGAAAAAAGGAAACAGATAATACACAGTGCTTGACGGTATCACAGGAAAAGTGATGGTGCCTGAAAATCATAATGATCAACAGCCAGAACAACAACCAAAACAACAACAAGAACTCCAAACACCTGAAAGTGGTGTTAGAAGATCTACCACGATAAGTAGACCCCCTGAACGATACTCTCCTTCATTATATTATGTATTGTTGACTGATTTTGGTGAAACATAATGTTATGAATAAGCAGTGCAGGTAGAAACCAGGAAGAAGTGGGAGCAAGCCATGAAAGAAGAGATGGAATCCTTAGCACATAACCAGACTTGGGACTTAGTCAGGTTTCCTGCAGGTAAAACAACATTACAGAATAATTGGGTTTACAAGTTGAAGGAAGAATATGGAGGTAGAAAAAGGTATAAAGCTAAACTTGTGGTGAAAGGGTTTGCATAGAAAAAGGGTATAGAATTTGATGAGATATTTTCTCCTATTCTAAAAATGACTTCAATCAGAACTATTTTGAGTCTAGTAGTGGCTGAGGATTTGCATTTTGAGCAGTTAGATGTAAACACAACCTTTCTCCATGGGGATTTGGAGGAAGAGATATATATGCAACAACCACAAGGATATGAAGTAAAAGGAAGGAGAAACTAGTGTGCAGGTTGAAGAAGAGCTTGTATGGCTTAAAATAGGCCCCAAGGTAGTGCTATCTAAAATTTGACAGGTTTATGTCTGAACAAGGTTATACTAGATGTCACTCTGATCATTATGTTTATCTCAAAAGGCAAAGTGATGGCAGCTATATTATATTGTTATTGTATGTAGATAACATGCTTGTTGCAGGTTCTAACATGCAGGAGATAAATGTTCTCAAAATAAAATTGGCAAACTCATTTGCAATGAAGGATTTGGGTGTTGCAAAACAAATCCTTGGTATGAGAATAACTAGAGACATGAAGAATCACAAATTAACATTGTCTCAAAGTGAGTACATAGAAAAGGGGTTGAAAAGGTTTAATATGAAGAATGCAAAACCAGTTAGTATACCTTTGGCTAGAAATTTCAAATTAAGCAAGGAGGCGTGTCCCAAGACTCAGGAAGAAATGGCTCATATGTCTAAAGTTCCATATGCATCAACAGTTGGAAGCTTAAAGTATGCAATGGTCTGCACAAGGCTTGATATTGCACATGCAGTGGGAGTTGTAAGAAGGTACATGAACAATCTAGGAAAAGAACATTGGATGGCGGTGAAGTGGATTCTCAGGTATTTGAGAGGTACCACAAATCAAGCATTATGCTTTGGTGGTTCAAACATTGCTCTACAGGGATATGTTGATGCAGATATGGCAGCTGACAGAGATAACAGGAGGAGCACTATAGGATATGTATTTACTATAGGTGGAATAGCTATCAGTTGGGTTTCAAAAATCTAAAGTGTTGTTGCACTTTCAACAACAGAAGCAGAGTATGTTGCTACTACAGAGGCTAGTAAAGAAATGATTTGGTTACGAAAGTTTCTGGATGAATTGGGTAAGAAGGAAGAGTTGGGAAGGTTATACAATGACAACCAGAGTGCCATACATCTTGCAAAGAACTTTGCATTTCATTCCAAGACTAAACATATACAACTGAAGTACCATTTCATATGGTCAGCATTGGAAAATGGACAGTTGAAGCTGGAAAAGATACACACTAGCCAGAATCCTGCAAATATGTTAAAAAAAGTTGTAATCACGGAGAAACTGAGAATCTGCTTAGTTTCAATTGGTCTTCAAGTATGATGAAGAAGATGAGAAACATCCAGGTCCAAAGTGGAGTCATTGTCTAGCAAATGAAGTAGCGGTGGAGTTGCTATAATCAGTCTCCAAGTGGGATATTGTTGGGTGTGGAGCCTGATTATCTTCTGGATTCAAAGGTCTCAGCCGGATGTATACCCCAGGAAGATTATACACCCCTCCATGCGGTGGGGGCTTTTTCCCCCGCAAGGGTTGGGGGGGGGCCAATCCCCCCCAGCTAGGGGGTCCGGGGGCCAGTGGTCCCCCAGCAGGGGTTTGGGGGTAGCACCCCTGAAGCTAAAAATAGATGTAAAATTGCCTTGTAAAAGTCTAGTAATTTCTAGTCAATCTGGGCCATTCATTAGGTGGATGATTTGATGGTAGAAGTTATATTTAGGGTTTTTTGCCCTAGAAGGCAACCCCTCACTATATATGAGGGAATTATATTGCGTCTATCATATCTGTATTATAAGTAAGGAAGAGAGAGGAGATTGAGAGTGAAGAGGGTGTTACAACGGATCTGCTATAGGTTGTATCTCTTCAGTTTGCTGGATAATATAATAAAAGAAGGACTGGTTGTTTCTCTATGGATGTAGCCCAAACTGGGTGAACCACATATATCTGTGTCTCTCTTGTTTTATGTGTTTTATGTGTTTTTTGTGTTTATATTTCTACTATATTTTATGTGTTCCATTGCTCTGTAATATATAATTTTCTAACAAGCACAAGCGATCAATTCTTGTAACCAACCTACAAGACTGATACATGTAATCAAGCCTACAAGAATGTAGCTTAACATACAAGGATGTAAGTAGGTGATATATAATCAACATGTAAGTGACATATAACCATATTCAACCAGTCACATACTCATGACGATACATTCCATAAAATCAACATCAAGTTCTCCATAGTAACCATACTACAACCATAATCAATCATCAAACAAATGAAACAAGCACATGAAATTCAAGTGTAAGAGACACACATGAAATTGACATACATGCATGAACAAAACACACTGCCCATCCAGTCTGAGAGTTGAACCATGCTCTGATATCACTCTGTAACACCCTCGTCCCACATTCACCCAAGTAACCATGCCAACCAAGGTAAACATGAGATGAAAGGCTACTATGATCATATTCAACCTCCTATGTAACCTTAAGGAAGTGTAATCAATGGAAACATCACACATAGTCATCAAACATCATAAAAGAAATTGTCAGGAGATAATTCAAACCGTCAGATAACTTATCCCTAGGTCTTGCTGTTGTTCTGGATCTCTTAGGCCATAATCACTCTCATGCTATGGGAAAGGGAGCGACCAACAACCAAAAATCACTCTCACAGGATTTCGTGCTATGGACTGGAGACCAAAATTTCCAGTTCTATGCTAGCGACCCTGGGATTTAAGCCACTTTTTTCAGGCCCAGAGCCCGGGCCACTGCCCATAATGGAGTGATAGCTTAGAATCAGTAAAAATATATGGAAACAATGGTTCAAAACAAATAAACTGAACAATACCATAACCAGACCCCTACTGGCCATGTCAGGCATTTCGTCAAACATATCATCAACTTATAACCTACAGGTGTAAACAGTAAAATTGAGTGTAGAGATCTCATACTTATCTAAGAATCATTATGGACCATTTTCCCCTCATGTCAATTGCTTGACCATCCTCTATTAGTTCATAAAATACATTGATGTTGTCATAAAATACACATATAACCAACATAATGGGAACAAAAATACCACAAACATATCAACCATCAAAATCCACATATAGATCAATACATTTACACATGAAAATCAAGGGAATCGATTTCTCATTAATGAATGCAACGGACCAACCAGAGATGGGACTACCACATTCCACTTGGCCATAGATTGCTTGAGACAAGTCTCTCTTCAGCCAATCACCCCTATGCCATATTCAAAGCATGAATGTGGGACTCATAGAACATACCAAAAACACACTTCAACATGGATGCCACTGGAGTTCTCCACCTACACCGTGAGGAATTTGAGTGCCTCCTAGTCTCTCAAGCTTTACTGTGCATCCACAATTTAATCCAGGGATCATTAGGCCCTACACTAAGACATACTCTCTAGGATTTCCCATGCATCCCATCTCAAGATCACTAGGCCCAACAGAGATAAAATCCACGTCTTGGCTTTACCATATATCCCTCCATTCACCGACAAGGATTTCAAGGCCTGCTAAGGCACAATCTGGCTTTACCGAAACCCACAGTCCGGTTCAAGGGTGTACTAGGCTAGTGGCTTCATGATCCTTAGTTCGATTTAGGGACCACTCAGACCATTTGTTTTTCAATTTTAAGATCCAACCCACTCAACTTTGAATCTAATCTAGCCATCCCACATAAACCAAATGACATATCCCATCTCACCAAAGCTATCAAGAAATGGAAAGGCTAGGCTGAAAATATTGTCACACCTAAAAAAACCCATGCATGCCAAATATAGCAAGGAAAATACACATGCAAGTTGATACCTACAATGAAGCCTGCTGTAGTTGCTTGATCTTGCCTTTCCCAACTTGATCTTTTCTTCCTCTTTCCTTTTTTGACTTTCTTACTCCAATACCAAAGTGGTCCATGAAAACTTTGTGTCCAAGAGTGAGAGAGAGAGAGAGAGAGAGAGCTCCAAAGCTAAAATGATCAAGCATTGTCCACTGATCCTTACAAGCCTTTTTATCAATGAGGCCTCTATTTTCTTCAATTTCCATTATTTTCCTTCATTTTCCTCCTCACATGCAACCTGTGACCTTTCACCTTCCTTTTCTCTGAATTTCCTTTATTTTCATAAATAATTGTGCCAAAAATGCCTCATACCTTTCCAAAGACTTAGCCATTGCCTTTGCAAATTTTCTTAACCATAAACAACCAAATGAACATCCACACCAAGATGTCCCGCCCAACATTTAGCTTGGAATATGTGTCCCATCAAACATGGTCTTATATATTTTAATATGGATTTTTTACTAGGGCTGTTACAAGGGACAACTTGGATTGTGCACTACACAATTCCAAAGGCCAGGCTTGTGGCTTGAGCGTCAGGATTTTGCAGTGCCAGCTGGGCAAGATGAAAACCAGCCAAGGGAAACCCATATCTACCCAAGGGAAGTGTGGAAAGCAAGTAGATCTAAGAGATAGTGTGAAGATGAGTGCAGATCTAACTAAGTGAAAGTAAAATTCTTGCACAAGCACCAAAATTCTTTACTATGATAGCACTATACTTTTTTTCTATGACATCATCAAGTTTCTTCACTGTGATAATACATAACTCCATCATTATGTTATTGAACTACTTCACTGATATTACCAAATCTCCTCACTGTGATATTTCATCGAAGGTCTCCCCTGTAATGCAAGTTCTGTGGTCACTGTAATGTGAGTTCATCTATTCACCATAATCCACATACCTGTAATACCTTCTCTGAGCTTTGGGTCCAAACCTCCTTACTACAATAACACCAAATTTTTTCTCTCTAAATTTCTTATCCGAGCTTTCATCATGTCTTTTGAGTGAAGTCCCTACACACACACACACACATACATACATACATACATACATACATACATACATACATACATACATACATACACACACACACACACACACACACACACATATATATATATATATATATAGATATAGATATATATAGATATATATATATAGTTTTTTCATCCATCATCAATGAGCCGACATGTGTTCTTTTGAGGGAGGTTGACTTCATGAGGATTATTTTTGAGGTTGACATCAAGGAGACATTGATGGATGGAGGAGTATACAAACAAAACTGATTTTGGAAATAATCTAAAGCCTACAATGGAGGCTTGACCTATGAAAATTGACCTAAGCATGAAATCCATGCTTTAACAAGTCAATAATAACAAATTATTTTTGAAAAATATATTATATTTTGACTCAAGTATAAATTATGAAGACCAAACCTAATTACATTCTTCAACACTGCCTCTTAACTAGGGAGGTATTCATTTTACATATAAAGAGGCACATGGAAGATCTCTATAACATCCCTAGTGAAACTTCCATGTAATAAAAGTTAATAAAGGAAAAATAATAACGACGGTTGATGGGACACTTATTCCAAGCTGAATGTTGGGAAAAACATCCTAGTGGTGTTCATTTTGGCTATTATGGCTAAGGAAATTGGGAAAGGAAATGGCTAAGGATTTGGAAAGGAAAAATGACATTAAATGTTCATTTTTTTTACAAAAATAATGAAAATTAGGAGAAAAGGAAGGTGAAAGGTCATAGGTCGCATGTGAGGAGGACAATGAAGGAAAATAATGGAAAATGAAGAAAGTATAGGCCTAATTGATAAAAAGGCTTATGAGGATCAGTTTGTAACCTTTTTCCAGTTTAGTTTTTGAGCTCTCTCATTATTCTCTCTCTCTCTCACTCATGGACACTTAGAGGCTTCTTGGAGCACTTTGGCATTGGATCAAGAAAGGAAAAGAAGGTAAGAGAAAGGAAGAAGCAAGAAAGGAAGAGCAGGATCAAGCAGCTGCAATAGGATTCTTTGTAGGTATAAATTTGCATGTGTGTTTTCCTTGCTAGATTTGGAATGCATGGTATTGCACGTGGTTCTTTGCTGTTATAGCAGGGATTTTTATAGGTGTGGCAGTGTTTTCAACCTAGCCTTGCCATTTTTGGATAGCCATGGTTTGATGGGGTTCTCATGTTTCGGTTGAGATGGATTTCCAGATGGATTCAAAGATGAGTTAGGTGGATCTACGAATGATAGAACACATGGCCTAGTAACCCCTGAACTAAACTATGGGTTGCGGTAAAGATGGATTTTGTGTTGCCTCGATGGGCCTAGGAATCCTCGATTGGTGAATTGTGGGATATATGGTAAATCGTAGAGGTAGTTTCCCTTGATTAGGCCTAGGAATCCTTATTGGTGAATGGAAGGATATACGGTAAAGCTTCGAGGGTGGTGTCTCGGTTCAGGGCCTAGTGATCCCTGGATCAGACTGTGGATTACGATAAAGCCTGAGAGACTAGGAGACGAGAAAATTCCTCATGGTGTAGGTGGAGAAATATGGTGGCATCCATGCTTTTTTTGGCCTAGTGATCTGATGGAGATCATGGTAAATCCTGTTATTACATGTTTATTATGTTGGCCTAGTGATCTAGTGTGAATTATAGTAAATTTAGGTTTCTATTGATTAGGGTGAGGTGGTTTAGCATCAGGATGCCTTGGTTGGTTATTTTGGCTTGAGTCCCACGTTCATGCTTGGAATATGGAATGGGAGTGAATGGCTGGAGAGAGAATCATCTTAGCCATTCTATAGTCGGGTGGAATGTGGTAGTCCCATCCCAATTTGGATTTTTCATTCATTAATAAGAGGTTCTTTCCTTGATATATTATGTATAAATGTATTGGTTTATATGTGGATTCTATGGATGATGTATCCTTGATATTTTTGTTGTTATCATGCTAGTTATAAGTATGTATTATGATAGTGATGATGTATGGTTCTCCTCCTGTTTTGATTTGTAAATGAATGAACAATGTATCTATGAGCTAATAGATGATAATGCAACTAATGACATAAGGGAACAATGTTTCTTAGCGATTCTTAGATAAGTATGAGACCCCTATGCTCAAATATGTTGTTTACTCCTGTAGATTACTTATTTGTGACACGTTTGACGAAATTCCTGTCATGTTTAATAGGGTTCCACTTAAGTCCTTGTTCAAGTAATTTTATTTGTATAATTATTCCACTATTATATTTCATATCTAAAGTTTTAATTTAGTTCTAAGCAGTGACCTGGGCTCTGGGCCTGAAAAAGTGGCTCAAATCCCGAGGACACGGGCACAACACTGGGCAAACAATTCCCTGGAAACTGGCATACCCATGCTGTGGTAGCATCCAAAGCCTCTTGGATGCATGCATACTGATATAAAGGGAGCTTACAAGAGTTAAAGGGTCTAAAATCTTAGTGGCAGCTAGGGGATGGTTACTTGAGAGATTGGGATGGTTCCTGGGAGTCATCTTACTGATGTGAAAGGTTTGTGTGGTGTGTTTCCATCAGTTCCATTTCCTTAACATGACTTAGGAGGCCGAATCATATCATAGTAACTTCTCATCACATGTTTACCCCAGTTGGCCGGTTACTTGGGTAGATGTGGGAGAAGGGTGTTACAGAGTGGTATCAGAGCATGGTTCACCCCTTGGACTGGATGGGAGGTGTGTGTTGTTCATGCATTCATTTCAGTTTCACGTGTATTAATCATCCTTGTGGTCTATGTGCTTTTTGCATATTCATGGTGTCGGTCATGGTTGTAGTGATGTTTCCATGTGAAGGAGGATGTTTATGTTGTGAAGTGTGTCGTCATGAGTGTATGATTGGTTACATGTTGTTTATGCTTGTGTATTGTCAGTGTACATTGGTATGGTTGTTGTTGTCATGCATTAGGTCATGGTATGGGTAGTTGATATGGTTATGCAATGATGACTGGAATCTAGCTAGAATGATGGTTATATGGTTACGTGCCTATGTATTATATGTATATATGATGTCATGATTATGTTATACATGTATTACACTGATTTGGACGATCTTGCAGATGAGATATCCTCCCCGAATTTTTCCAAGGTATGTTGGTTTATTGTGATTTGGTTTATCTAACATAATGTGCCATGCAGGAAAGAGATCAAAATGACTAGCAAGATGGTAGACTACAAATATTCTCCCTATGAATTAGATGAGAAGCATGTCGTTGGGAACTCTTCTGATTTAGTGGACACATTGAGAATATTGAAGGAAGAAATAAGGAGTTGTAAGGTGAAAAATGACAAAATCATGCAGGCACAAGAGAAACAAGCAAAGGTTAATGCAATACTCATTTAGAGTTTGTCATAGTTGCAGTGACAGGGGCCACTTCGGATCACCCATGGACAGGAGGACAAAACTAATGGGGCATATGGAAATAGTTCTCATGGTGGTCACAGGTCAGATAGAGATGACACAATGCAATATGGCAGGTTGCTCGATACTCGAGATGGGAGAGGTGAGGTATACATGCATTATTCTAGTTCTGGTTCTGACATGCATCATGGTCATCATCGTTATCATCCTTACAGGAGGAGTGACAAGAGATACCTACTAGATGAGTTTAAGAAAGCAAAGCCACCTACTTTTGATGGGGACTTGAAGAAACTAGAAGATGCAGAGGCTTGGATACTTGGGATGAAAATTTTCTTTGAGTTGCATGAGTACACAAAATACATGAAGGCGCGAATTACTATCTTCAACCTGAAAGATAAAGAAAATTTTTGATGGGAAGATGTAAAATGAGTCAGAGACATCTAGATAGAGGACTTGAGTTGGCATGAGTTCAAGAGGATTTTTAGGACGAATTATATGTCATAAAGGTACTAAGACAATAAGGGCAAATAATTCTATGAGCTAAAGATGGGATTGATGATAGATGAAGAGTACACAACTAAGTTCCTGGAGCTATTGAGGTATGTACAATTAAAGATGAGAAGCCTAAAGTTTAGCAATTTGTTGGTGGTTTTCCATTAGAATTTAGAGATCAGATTGAGTATGATGAGCCTCGATCACTTGAGGAAGTTATTGGGAAATTGAAGCATTGCTATGAATAGTAAAACCATAAGAATGAACCTCAACAAGGATGGAAAGGGAAGGATAAGGATAAAGGTAAGGGTAAATGGCAACCAAAAAGAGCAAGGCCTCAAAATGCAGAAGAGAAAGAAAATGTGGCACCAAAAAGGAAGTTCAATGCAGCTAGACAAGGAGATGGGTCACAACAGCAACATAGAGGTGATGGTGCTAGATGATTGGAGTGTTGGACATGTGGTAAGGAACACCTTAAGAGAGATTGTCCAGAAAATCAAGGTGGCATGCCTCAAATATATAGTGCACATGAGGTGCAGACTATTGGGGATGTTGGTAAGAGTGTTCCTCATATCTATGTAGCACTGGATAACACACAGGTGGACCATCAAGCATCTATCATTGACATGGATGGTAAGCTTTGGGATCATGTTGCTTATATTTTGATTAAACCCAAATCTAATTATAGTTATGTTAGTCCTAACTTGGTGGATAAGTGTGGTTTTAATAAAGAAGTGCATGCAAAATCTTTGTTAGTGTAGTTGGCTATAGGTGCAAACAAGCGAGCTCATCATTGGGTAAGATCTTGTGCATTTGATTTGAATGGTATGCCTACCATAGAAAATTTGAATGCATTACCATTAGGATCATACAATATGCTGTTGGGAATGGATTGGTTGTACCTTCATAGGACCAAGGTGGATTGTTATGACAAGGGCATTGAGTTCTTGGATGAAAATGGGGAACAAAGACTCTTGTAGGGTAAGAAGAAAGAAACATCAGTTATGATGGTGACAACTATGCAGGAAAAGTGCAGTCGCAAAAAAGGGTGTGTGTTATTTTCAATGCATATCTCTAGTGACAAAGGTAAGGAAGTTGATGATGCAAAAATTTTGAGCAAGTACCCAGTTCTACAATAGTTTCAGGATGTGTTTCCCACAGATATTTCATAGTTTTCACCTCATAGGGAAGTAGACCTTTCTATTGAGTTAGTGCCAGGGGCAGCTCCAACATCAAAAGCACCTTACAGGATGAGAAAACCTAAGTTGGTAGAGTTGAAGTTGCAGTTGAAGGAAATGTTGGACAAGGGATGCGTTAGGAAAAGTGTATCACCTTGGGGTGCACTGGTATTGTTTGTGAAGAAGGATGGTGCTCTTAGATTGTGCATTGACTACAGGTAGTTGAAAAAAGAGACCATCAAAAATAGCTATCCATTGCTGAGGATTGATGACTTGTTTGATTAGTTGAAGGGAGCAAAAATGTTCTTGAAGATTGACTTTAGATCAGGATACCATTAGGTACGCATCAAGGAAGAGGACATTTACAAGACAACTTTCCGGACCAAGTATGGGAATTATGAGTTCGTTGTAGTTCCATTCAGTTTGACTATTGTTCCAACTATATTTATGGGCTTGATGAATAGTGTGTTGCATCTATATTTAGATAATTTTGTTATTGTATTCATTGATAACATATTTTTATATTCTAAAAGTGAGGAAGATCATGTTGAGCATTTGGTAGCAGTGTTTAGGTTGTTGGGAGAGTATCAGTTGTATTCTAAGCTTAGAAATTATAGTTTCTTTTATATTGGGATACATTAGGATGTAATAACAGTGGATCCAGAGAAGATAAGAGCTATCATGGAGTGGGCAGATCCTAGGAATGTAGATGAGGTGAGATACTTCATGGAATTAGCAAGTTTCTACATGAGGTTCATCAGGAACTTGTCATATATTACTTATTATATTACATCATTGCAGAGGAAAGGTAAGAAGTTTGAATGGACATA
This sequence comes from Pinus tabuliformis, assembly GCA_031772625.1. Taxonomy (NCBI): domain Eukaryota; kingdom Viridiplantae; phylum Streptophyta; class Pinopsida; order Pinales; family Pinaceae; genus Pinus; species Pinus tabuliformis. Next base: position 2,022,045,780 of record CM062818.1, on the reverse strand, counting down.
GGAGTGTGAGGTTATTTGTTGAGTAGCTCAAGTAGTTGTTGGCACATCCACCCATGTTAAAGATTGCAGATCTAGACAAGGGATTTGTAGTATGTACAGATGCTTGCAAGAGAGGACCTAGTGGAGTCATTATGTAGGAAGGACATGTAGTTTTCTACGAGTCATGAAAACTGAATGAGCATGATCAAAACTACCTGACACATGATCTTGAGCTAGAAGCAATCATACATGCATTAAATATGTAGAGGCATTTTCTTCTTGGTAGTAGGTTTGTATTGATGAGTGATCATAGTGCATTGAGATACTTGTTTGACCAGCCGAATCTAAATGTTGGATAGGCTACATAGTCGACCATGATTAGCGAGTTTTATTTTGAGATCAGATACATCAAAGGAAAGGAGAACAGGGTCACATATGTTCTTAGCAAGAAAATATAGGTAAATCACTTAACATCTATGACTACTATGGGAAAAAATTACAGATAAGATCTTGCATGGAGGTCAGAAGGATGTTAGGTATATGGATATTGTGCACAGGTTGCAGCAAAGTACAAGTACAGGTATAGGTATGTTGACATGGAAAATGTGCACTATGCCAACAAGGGGAACTAACCCGATCGCAAGCCCCAATTAGACCTACTTTCCTTTAGATTAGCTAGCTCTGACGGGTTCTAAGGCACCCATAAACTGCTTGTACATGTCGAAAGATTGCTTCTGGGGGGAAGACTTCAATTAAATCAAAAAAATGAAACAACTAACCTCTATTTATTAAATCCTATCTATATTACTTCTTACTACTCTGATCTATCCTGCAAGAGCATGATACAAAGGTTAAACATCATATATATGTTCAGCAGGAGTGTGATAAAGAAGGTTAAACATCATGCATAGATTCAAGTCCAAATGAATCAATCACTGAATTCACAACTAGACAAGATTGTATTAAAGCTAAATTGCAATCCAATCACTCATATAGGAATCCACTTTCTTCTATGGAATTAAAACTGCAGCTGATGTTTAATTTAGTTTCAAATCAGAGGCCACTCACAAGTTAACCATGAAACTGAATCACATTCAATTTAACAAGACTAATGGTGAACTGTAAGTCATCAATATACATAAATATAAATCACATTTACATTCATGTCAATAACAACACTCTGATAAAAAACAATACAATGAGTCTAAAACTAAAGGCTCCTTCTTCCCTCAAAAACAGTCCTCCTCATTCACAATAAAGCAACACCATTCTTCTCAAAAATCAAAAGTCCTTCTCTCCTATCCAAAGGTAATACTTATGCAGCCTTGAATGACCCTCGACCTTCCATGCACTTTCAGTTCCCCCATGTCGTTACACAAATCAACATATACAAATGTGAACGGTGGGTGAAACTGCAGACATGTCGAGGTCACCCTTGGTGGAGCGTCCTCCTTCCCGGGGAAATGGATGGATGCCATTGGAACAGGGGAGAACTGCGTATCATTTCTTAGCACCTGTGCGGGGTGGCTATCATTCTCTATCTTTTCTTTGAAGGAAACTAAAGAAGCTGCTCTCATCATACCCACATCTAGCCCGCTTTGAGGCATTTCTGGAAGGAGTGACATCTTGAGGAATTAGCGTTGTGCTTCCCTTGACATGTTGCAAGCCTTCATCATGCATTATGATGGTCCATCTCCCTTTTTGCAGACTGTGTCTTTGGCACCTCGACACCAGTGGTGCAGTGGTGTCATCTTGATACACATCACTTTTCTTCGTTATCAGGTCCGCTTGAATTTACCTGCAGAAATGATTGATATTAGCAATGATTGTGATGAATCTATCAAACATGCTCACAAAATAGAAACAATGCCTTCATTCAACACCATAGGAACAAGAGTGAAATAAAAGGGATTTATGCGCAAAAATACATGTAATACACAATTTTCCTGCTTAATCCATAGGCTTGGCGCCATTTTCAAGGGCCTCACATAATCGCAATCAGGTATCGGCCCTTCCGCGGATTGAAGTACCCATGCCTTCCACTTCCCTGTTGTGCAATAACACTATCGAGATTCCACAGGCCCGCCTTTTACACTGGAAACTCGATCCCTTTGATATTTCGGAAAATTTGGAAAACACGAATCAAAGAAAATCTCGCCCTGATCACTCAGGCTGGACCTCAAATTTTATATATCTAGGCCTATAAACATTGTTAGGTCCGACATATCGTGGCACGTATTTTGTATAAGGCCCAGGCTCCGCGAGTATGCAATATGCGATTGGGGATCCAAACCTGAAATGAATATAGATTGTGGTTGATAATGCCGACGGGTCCGGTTAACAAGGCGTGCTATATATATATATATATATATATATATATATATATATATATATATATATATATATATATATATATATATATAAACCTTGGACCTTGGTCAATTGCGATATGCGATGGGGACTCAGACCTGACATATATATATATATATATATATAGATATATATATGTCATATTCGATAGGCTCGTCGGGTCCACCATGTATGATTTTCTTTGAAAAGCCCCGACCTTAACATTTTTTGCAAGACACAAGATTATATGGGAAAACCTGCATCTGGCCATAAGGCCAGACTTGAAATAATACATGCCCAAGTTCATAATCATCGGCGGGTCCGGAAGATAGTGGAGCACCTTATATAAAATCCCAGGATCTCGCCGATAGCGATAAGTGATGGGGCTTCAGACCTGAAAATACATATATATCATATTTGAAAGGTTCGGCGGGTCCGCCATATCGCTGCGCATATTGTGCATAAGGCCCGGGCTCTGCCGATATGCGATGCGCAACGGGGCTCTAGACCCGAAATATATGCATTTGGATTGATAAAGCCCGGGGGGTTCGGAAGCCATGAATGCATTGTGTTAATTGCAATAGGCCCCAAAAAAGGGATTTATGCATGCTTTGAGCATTTCCGCTTATGAAAGGCCACAATGGGAATAATGATGCGATGGGGGTTTTTGCGATGTTGAGTGTGCAAATGGCCATAGTAAGGGTAGGGGCGATTATATGTGCAAGTATAAATGTGCCATGAATGATTATGATGATTGAGAAAAATACCGATGAAAGATGTGAATTAAAGGCAAGACTGGGTCGCGAATGAACCATGCAACAGAGACTTATTCAAGGGGATTTTGGCCATTTAGAAATTGAAGATTTGAATTGGTAACAAGATAAAGTCTTTGGGATAAGATGGATCATTCGGAGAGGTGGAAGATTAGAATTCTAGGGGGACCCACTCAAAATTGCTACCAAGGCAAGTTTTAATAGGGTGGTGGTTGTGGCCACAACAAATGGCGAACCACTGGGCGAACCAGTTATCTCTATTTCCAAATAAACCTTGGATCAATAACACATCAGGGTATTAAGATAAACTTGAAATGCAAACTATACAGGGGGACAGGCATGGGTTCCACTTCAACATTACTTGCTTTAGATGGGATAAAGACAAATAGCTTTTACTGACAGATAGGGTTTTGACAAGCATTCTTCAATGGTCATTTTATGGGGTTTATACCTGCTTCCCACTTTCAAAAATACTTTTGGGGCTGTCACTGGTCTGTCCATACATATCTAGGTGTGTACCTCATCTCTTTATTGCTCATCGAACTTGATGTAGACATGTTTATCTTGTACTTTATATGAGAATTTCAGTGCTATATTTTCATTGGTTGAGCGGGACGCAGTCATGGATCATGCCATATTTTTAAAATGCTTAAGCAAGGTTGGCCTTCATGTGTCAACCGGTACTTTGAGCCCAGCAACAGTCCTTACTCTAATCGACTTCCCAAATAACCTACCCTTCCATATTGACACAAGGACTTGACATTTCATTTATTTTTAGATAAGTCCTTCTAGTTTCAGGCACAAGGACTAGAGCACAATTGGATTTTCCACAGGGTATATGAAAATGAGCTTAGCCCATGAAGGGAGGTTTACTTGTGAGTAACAGGTATTGGAAAATTTAGTGTGGTGGATGGGACTAATGCAAAATGACTGTAAACCTTATAGGCAAGTATATGTTAGGTCTGAATGGGATTTATTCAAAATGCAGTGTCCCTCCATGCCAATCTAGCTGTAGTTACACATTCTTGTTTTCTAAAGATACCCCGACATGCTCCAGATATTTAGGTTATCAACAGATCTCACCTAGTTCCCAACAGACGCCAATGAGTGGCTTGGTTTGAATTCTATAGCTGACTTTCAAGTTCTCATGGGATGATTGAAAGTCTATTTGATTGCAAGGTAATGATGGATTTAGGATCAACAGGCCAATGAGCAGGTTAATAAGGGGTGTTAAAGCCGAAGGCAGGGAATGAAATCAATCTGAAGAGGTTTGAGAGGTGAAAACAAGGTTGGAGGATAGAAATCAGATGGTTGAAAAAGGTTGAAATTGAAAACAAGAATAAAATGAAATCGCATAAAACAAGAAAGGGAAAGACAAAAATGTAACTAAACTAACAACAAAAATGAAAATGGATTCCAACCTACTTAGGAAGTAACCACCATTTGGTGGCTACTGAAGTATCTCTTGAGATGTTGGCTATTGACAATGAGTTTTTCAATTTCTCTCTGTAAAGTGTTCAATTTGTAGGTTCCACGACCAATTTTTTCCACACCTTGGAATGGGCCTAGCCATAATTGTTGGAATTTTGTGTGTTTACTCTTCGAATTACTCAACTTGGCCCAGTTCAACACTAGCTTTTCGTTTCTTTGGGGATAATAGTTTGATGCGTGCCTTATGCAGATTGATTTATTGATAGCAAATCCACTCGAATTTTGAGATGAATGGTAAGGAACATTATCAAGTATGAGAGCGTAAGGGATGCCAAACCTGTTGATGATGGATTTCTCTGTAACAGACATTACCTCATCCTCATTAACTTTCCAAAGCATGATGGCTCTGGTCCATCTAGTGAAGTGGTCAGTTACCGTGAGTGTATACTTACGCTCATTTCCATCGATGAATGTATTTTCGAATGCCTTTCCACAATGCTGGAACTCACAAATTTGATTATCACCTTCGAACACCTGCCAATTTGAGATGTTATCAGTTACAGATGATCTAAAAATCAATTCAACATGAAATTTATTCCTGTTTAATCTAAGATTAGGAAAAAGTTTCACAGCCATAGCAGCCATCAGATCGGCATCATGGTTATACTTTTGAGGTATGTATGTGACATTGAAAGAATCGAAATTTCCAATTAAAATCCATACCTCATGTTGGTACCTCACTAGGTGTGGTGAACTGTAGTGTATCCTTTTCTTTACCTGGTTCACCATTATCTGTGGGTCATCAAAAACTATGAGATTTTTTATATTCCCTTCAATGGCTCTTCTCAGGCCTTTCAGCAAGCCTTCATGTTCTGCTGTGTTACTGGTGCGCGCGCATTCCAACCAGCTGGCCATCAGGCATTGGTTCCCTAGTGGGCCAATGAAAATGCTCCCAATGCCTACACTTTCAAAACAGTTAGAGTCATCAAAGTGAAGTGTCCCAAAAATAAAGTCTAATGTTATGCTAAAAGAACTACTTCCTATGAAATTAGTCCTACCATCTACTATAATACAAGGTAATTCATCAGTTGGATTATGGGGGTGCTTAATTCTTTCTTCCAACTGTGTGTTTGTCAAAGCCTCCTTGATTGTTTCTGCATGGCACTCCCCGAAACATGTTTTTATGGCATAAACATCGGAACTGTAATTCCCAAGGATAGAGTTATAGAACATTATAGGTTCATTGGGGCTATTTGGTTCCGTTACCACGTACTTCATGTATCTTTCCGTGTCCTCTCTCAGCATATCACTTTTTCACCTCTGAGGCAACGAAATATGGGACCAATCAGTTGAGAAATATCCATTTAGATTTGATGACCAATCCGTACTAAGTAGCATCCCATAAGCCTCAGGTGTATCCACTACCACTATATCAATGACTTGAGTGTATTGAGGCTTGGCAGCCATCCGAATCAACACATCTTTCAGCTCCCCAATAACTCTCACATTCGTTCTGTCCAACTGCATAATTTGAGTTTCAGTTTTATCGGGTATTGCCTGAAGTCTCTTAGCAACAACGTAAGGCATAATAGTGGATGAGGCACTAGAGTCTACCAAGCAATTATGCACATTCATGTTGAAGATTTCGAATGTGATAAGGAAGGGTGGAGTCATAGATTTTGATTTCCTCCCTATCATGGCTGCGCTGACATCTTGGGGCTTTCGATTCATTTTAGATAACGTGGCCTCCATAGCTGATGGTATTTGGGTTGCGCTAGTCGTACTAACAGGTTTGGACATTGGCTTCTTGGTTTGGGTGCTTGAGGTGGTGGGGGTTTTGCAGTTCTGCTCATTCATAGCTTTCAGCAGCAAATATCTTTGCTGTGTTAATTTTAACAAGTTGAAATATGTGATATTAGCCCTAGACTTCTTGAGATCATCCACAATATTGTAATCAATGTTATAAACAGGATAGGGTAGAGTAAACATACTTTTTTTGACATTTTTAGATGGGAGTTTACCGTCTTGAGTAGGGTTTGTTGCAGTGGGAGATGAATTTTCTTTCTCTGGGTGACTTGCGATAGGGGCATTCTTGGATTGACTGCCAGGACTACTCTTCTCGACAGGAACTTTGGGAACAGACGCTTTCACAGGGTGAACATCTTGCTTTGCTAGGTCTAAGGGCTTTGTTGCATCTGGGAGTGGCCCTTTACTTCACATTTGGATTTCATTAGAGTTGATTTCTGCAATGTTATCTCCTTTGTTGTCATTCTCATCACTATGGAAATCCCACAACACATTAATCTGGGTTTCCTCATCCGAGGGTTCTTCTACTTGGTATTCCTCCTCGTCTCCTTGTTCTGGTTCGAGCTCTAGTATAGGTTCTTCTTTGTTAAGGAGCGATCCAATAAGAGCCAACTCTTCTATGTTTAAAGCCCCTTCATTAGGTGGAGTAGGCAATGCAAGCTGGCCATGACCACCTTCTATTTTCATATGATAGAAAGGCTTGAAGGTATTTCTGTTGTAATAGTCTCCTCCATTACCACTAGTACTCTCTCCATGATTCCTTTTCATATCAATGACTGTGCTCGTTAGTTTCTTAATGATCCAATGCAACCCTTCCATGTCTGTGACATCCTTTTCTTTAGTTTCGACCCCTTTGTTACCATTCCCACTACTCTTCTTGGATGATTGGGAGGCTTTCTTTTCTCTAGTTATAGGGTGGCACGCTGTAAGACTGAGCATTTTATTCTCGACCTTTACTACTTCATCGATAACACCTTGTAAGGTTTTCACATTACTCCTTTTAACCCACATCGCTATAGGGATAGGGAGAGCAGAGATATAGAATTCCACTAGCACCTCTTTGATAGGTCTAGCAGTGGCTGGGATTCTGTTGAACAAGGTGTTGAACTGGATGTTAAAATCCTTGACTTTATCATTGGTTTCCATTTTCAGACAGGTTAGTTCTAAAACTAAGGCTACAGGTGTTTTTTCATCACCAAACTTGTCTAAAAAGGCCTACTAAAAAGCATCCCAAGAGGTAATCGACCCTATTCTCAAGCTGAAATACCATGTGGAGGTTGCACCAGTCAAAGTAAAAGAGAATAAGTGGCACACCATATCTTCATCGACGACCCCCAACCTATGTAAGGCTAGGAAGAAAGAGTGAATATGGTTATCAATGGTATCTCCCCACTCAGGGTTGAAATTGGGTAACACTCTTTCTGTATTTTTGGGTAAGGGATGCTGCTGCCTGGGTACCACTAAAGCATCTTGTGCGAGCCAGGGAGGAAGTGGTCCTAGAGGAGGTGGGGTTTGATTCCCACTTGGAGGAGGAGGTGGAGGTTGTCTCTCACCTAGAGGGGGAACATTGGCCATACTATGGACAGGGAAGTTTTGGTTGGAGGCTTCTCTGTTAGGATTCTAAAAATCAAGAAAGGAGTTGCCTTTAGAAGGGGAATCCTTAGGAATTTCTTCCCAAGGGGTGTCGATACTTTGCAAGGATTCTAGCACAATGTCTTCGATAGAAGTGGTTGCAGATGTATCTCACTCAGGGTAAATATCCTTGGCTTTCTCTTAGTTATTAGAGGTAAGGAGTGAAAAATGGGAAGATGAGAGGGAACGAGCGTAAGCCTGAGTAAGTGCTTTGACTGGTTGTTCCTGAGTGACTGGATATTCTCACAGTCTCTCTTCCTTGGGTGACCCGTAGATAGGACTTAGAGGGCTCTGTGTTTCTTCAAAATGAGTCTCTTTCAAATGTGTGGCAGGATCTCTTCAACCTTTACGATCCATACATTAATCCTTTTGAATCCATGCGTGGCACTTATAGATGAAATCTTGAAAATCTAGAGAGGGCGGTTCAGGCCCTCCTTCTAGCACCAATTTGTTGACATGGAAAATGTGCACTATGCCAACAAGGGGAACTAACCTGATTGCAAGCCCCAATTAGACCTTTTTTCGTTTGGATTGGCTAGCTCTGACGGGTTTTAAGGGACCCCGTAAACCACTTGGACATGTCGAAAGATTGCTTCCGAGAGGAAGACTTCAATTAAATCAAAAAAATGAAACAGCTAACCTCTATGTATTAAATCCTATCTATACTACTTCTAACTACTCTAATCTATCCTGCAAGAGCATGATACAGAGGTTTAAAAATCATATATATGTTCAACAGGAGCGTGATAATTAAGGTTAAACATCATGCATAGAATCAAGTCCAAACGAATCAATCACTGAATTCACAGCTAGACAAGACTGTATTAAATCTAAATTGCAATCCAATCACTCATATAGGAATCCACATTCTTCTATGGAATTAAAACTGTAAATGATGTTTAATTTAGTTCCAAATCAGAGACCATTCACAAGTTAACCGTGAAACTGAATCACATTCAATTTAACAAGACTAATGGTGAACTGTAAGTCATCAATATACATAAATATAAATCACATTTACATTCATGCCAATAACAACACTTTGATCCAAAACAATACAATGAGTCTGAAACTAAAGGTTCCTTCTTCCCTAAAAAACAATCCTCCTCATTCACAATAAAGCAACGCTGTTCTTCTCGAAAATAAAAATCCCTTCTCTCCTATCCAGAGGCAATACTTATGCAGCCTTGAATGACCCTCAACCTTCCATGACCTTTCAGTTCCTCGATGTTGTTACACAGATCAGCACATACAAATGCAAATGGTGGGTGAAACTGTAGACACACCGAGGTCACCCTTGGTGGAGTGTTCTCCTTCCTGGGGAAATGGATGGATGCCATTGGAACAGGGGAGGACTGCATATCATTTCTTAGCACACCTATGTGGGGTGGCTATCATTCTCGGTCTTTTCTTTGAAGGTAATTGAAGAAGCTGTGAGGTGTTTTAGAAGGAGTGACATCTTGAGGGATTGGCACTATGCTTCCCGTGACACAGAGAGAGCCTTTGTCATGTATTATAACGATTCATCTCCCTTTCCATAGACTATGTATTTCGCACCTCGACACTAGTGGTGCAGAGATGTCATCTTGATACGCATCACTTTTCTCCGTTATCAGGTCCACTTGAATTTACCTACAGAAATGATTGATATTAGCAATGATTGCGATGAATCTGTCAAACATGCTCACAAAATACAAACAATGCCTTCATTCAACACCACAGGAACAAGAGTGAAATAAAAGGGATTTACGCGCAAAAATACATGTAATACACAATTTTCCTGCTTAATCCATAGGCTTGGCGCCGTTTTCGAGGGCCTCACATAATCACAATCGGGTATCGGCTCTTTTGTGGGTCATAGTACCCATGCCTTCCACTTCCCCGATGCACAATAACACTATCGGGACTCCACAGGCCCACCTTTTACACTGGAAACCCGATCCCTTTGATATTTCGGAAAATTTGGAAAACACGGGAAAACAAAGAAAATCCCGCCCCGATCACTTAGGCCAGACCTCAAATTTTATATATCGGGGCCTATAAACATCGTCGAGTCCGGCATATTGTGATGCATATTGTGTATAAGGCCTGGGCTCTGCTGGTATGCGATATGCAATTGGGGAGCCACACTCAAAATGAATATAGATTGCAGTTGATAATGCTGGCGGGTCCAGTTAACAAGGCGCGTTGTATATATATATATATATATATATATATATATATATATATATATATATATATATATATATATATATATATATATATATATATATATATATAAACCTTGGACCTTGGCCGATTGCGATATGCGATGGGGCCTCGGACCCGACATATATATATGTCATATTCGATAGGCTTGCCGAGTCCACCATGTATGATTTTCTTTGGAAAGCCCCAACCTTAACATTTTTCACAAGACACAAGATTATGCAGGAAGACTCGCATCTAACCATAAGGCGAGACTTGAAATAATGCATGCCCGAGTTCATAATCATCGGTGGGCCTGGAAGATAGTGGAGTGCCTTATATAAAAGCCTGGGAACTCACCGATAGTGATAAGCGATGGGGCTTCAAACCCAAAAATAAATATATATCACATTTGAAAGGTTCGGCAGGTCCACCATATCACTGCACATATTGTGCATAAGGCCTGTGCTCTGTCGATATGTAATGCATGACGGGGCTCCGGACCCAAAATATATGCATTTGGGTTAATAAAGGCTGTCAGGTCCAGAAGCCATGAATGCATTGTGTTAATTGCAATAGGCCCCAAAAAAGGGATTTGTGCATGCTTTGAGTGTTTCCACTTATGAAAGGCCACAATAGGAATAATGATGCGATGGGGGTTTTTGCGATGTTGAGTGCGCAAACGACCATAGTAAGGGTAGGGGTGATTATATGTGCAAATATAAATGTTCCATGAATGATTACGATGATTGAGAAAAATCCCGATGTAAGATGTGAATAAAAGGCAAGATTGGGTCACGAATGAACCACACAACAAAGACTTATTCAAGGAGATTTTGGCCATTTAGAAATTGAAGATTTGGCTTGGAAACGAGTTAAAGTCTCTGGGATAAAACAAATCATTTGGAGAGGTGGAAGATTAGACTTCTAGGGGGACCCATTCAAAATTGCTATCATAGCAAGTTTTAATAGGGTGGTGGTTGTGTCCACAACAAGGTACAAGTAGTGGTACAGGTGAAGGTGCACGCAATGTGGACTATCATCTCATGATATATGGATTGGTTAGGTTTAGAGATATGATATATGTACGATACAACAATGATCTCAATAAGGTTATCTTGAGGGAGTATCATGCGAAACCATATTTAAGTCACCCAGGTCATTAGAACACATTGAATGCAGTTAAGAAGTTTTATTATTGGCCGAATTTGAAGAAGGATGTAGCAGAGTTTGTGGCTAGGTGTTTTGATTGTTAGTAGGTGAAGGCAGAGTGTAAGCAACCATGTGAACTACTATAGCCGATTGTGATTCTAGAGTGGAAATGGGAGGTCATTTCCATGGAATTTATCTGAGGATAGTGAGGCAACATGACTCCATCATGGTTGTTCTGGACAGGTTGACAAAGGTTGTGCACTTCATTCCAGTGAAGTCTACATTATTAGCTAGCGATGTAGCATAAGTTTTCAGTAGAGAGGTGGTTAGATTGCATGGAGATCCAAAGAAGATTGTGTCAAACATGGATGCAAAAATCACTTCCAAGTTTTGGAAGGAGTTGTTTGTAGGTTTGGGCATAGAGTTGGCCTCCAGTACAATTTATCATCCATAGGAAGATGGAAAAATTGAGAGGGTCAATGTGATATTGGAGGAAATGTTGAGGATGTACGTGATGCATCAACAATGAAAGTGGGAAGAGTATCTTCCACTGGTAGAGTTCGCTTACAAAAGTGGGTGCCATGAATCTTTGAAGATGAGTCTGTTTGAGGTATTGTATGGGCAGAGTTGCAAGACTCCCATCAGTTAGAGTGATTCGGTTAATAGGGTGCTGATTGGACTAGACATGTTGGAAAAAATAGAACAAGAAATGTAGGTAATCAAGAATAATTTAAAAGTAGCACAAGATAAGCAGAAGAGCTATGCAGATCAGAACGTGATGTTCAAAGAGTTATAAGTTGTTGATTTCGGGTAGCATCGGATGTGCTATAGCCACGAAAATTGGTGGAGAGGCTACATAACATGAGATATCCAATACCCAGAAATGGTTTGGGAAACTTCTAAATTTTTTGGGAGATATTAAAATAATTAATATTTTTAATGGAGTCCCTAAGTGTAAACTTAGGGAAAATAAAATATTAATGTGAATTAATATAAAATTGTGTTAGAAGGGCCCAAAAGTCATGGATCAAGCTAGAATTAAATCTTAGCAGTTGATTAGAGACTTAATCTCAGCCATTGAATTGTCAACGAGAAAAGTATAAGATGAGGCTTGAGGGTTAGTTTGAGAATACACCAAGTTGATCAAGAATTCGATTTCTGGGGCAGGGTTTGCTGAGGAAATTGAAGGAGTGATCAGAGTTGCAGCTGAGGGATAGTGAATATAGAAGCAGAGAGGTAGAGATAGTACCAAGAGGATCAGTTCAAAAGCCAGGAAAGAGGGACGCAGAGCCAGCTAGAGGATCATGTAGAGCCAGTCAGGGCCAATGCAGAGGTAGCCAGGAGCTGCACAGTGCCTTAGAGAGCTAGTGTGGGTGACGTAGAGGCTCTAAAGGCTAATAGAGTACCTCTAGAGGCTGAAGTAGGGCGAGTTAGGGTGATGCTGGGAAGACACTAGAAAATAAAGGGCTAACACAGTCCCTAAAGGTAGACGCTAGAGATTTCGTGGGGCAGATTAGGAGCTAAGAGCTGTGGGATTGTTTATCTAGGGTTTTAGCCGGAATATCTGCCTCCAACTGAGAGTTACTACTGATGAGATCATTCTATGTTAGGTGAGCCAGCTCTGGCACCTATATTATATTTTGAAACTACTTAATAATTAAAACTCTCAGATAGCTACATCAGTTTTTCTGCATTGTGTTTTTCCAGGGACATTGGTCCAAAAGCAATGATGTCACTTGTGTGCTTGTTTTGTTTCCTTCAGTTGATGATCTGTAATGTGTTGAGCATGCAATTGTATTTATTTTCAGTATTTACATGGTAAATAACTTGTTAATTAATCAAAACAAGTAGGCAAAAATAAATCAGAAAAGTACATGTAGGGTTTCTAACAGTTAGACTTAGAAATTCCAACATGGTAGCAGAGTGTGGTTGCAGATCACAGGAGAACTGAGGATGTCAACAGAGAAGATCAACAACAACAAAAGACAACTGTCCCAAGTGATAGAAGTTATTCTTAGGAGAGAAGCAACAAGGAAGGGGTGATGCAGTGCCTGCGTCATCAATTTTGAGCCAGGAAGAGGATCAGCGCAGTGGCAGAGGGGAGCAGAATCAACCTACGCAATTCTTGGTCATCTTTCTTAGTCAGGAAGGATTGACGCTTGTGGCCAGGAGGTGCAGATTTTGCTGGTGCCAGGATTGCGCAGAGACTAGAAGCTCTAAACTTTAGTTTGCTAGGGCTTCGGAGGCTCTAGGGAAGTTGTAGAGTGAAGCTGGTGGGGTACTATAGTCATAACAATACCTAACAAGGCAAGACCAAGGAGGAGGGAGTTGATGCAAAGTATTTCTAGCCAAGAAATATGGATCAATGGTGCAACTGCACTAATGATCAGAGTTGGGGCATCTCCACATTGGCAGAAGGGTTTCCAGTAGGGAAATCGAGGCTCATAGGGAGTCAGACCAAGAACTTCCAGGAGGGCAGTAGAGGAGCAGTGAGATGGCAATGAACGGGGTAAGAGACTAGGACAAACTTGAAGGAGCCTCAAACTTCGTAGTCTGGAAGGCCAGAATCTTATCTATTCTAGATAGGAACCGTCTCAAGCAATTCTCCTTGAGGAAAATAGTGGTCCCACTTAACTCGGCTGATAATGATACGTATGAGGATTCAATGGCGAGGGCCAACAACATCATCCTTGACGGGGTCAAGGACCATGTAGTACCACACATTTCCAAGAAGAATATGGAAAATGAGATGTGGGAGGCCCTAACAAAGTTGTATCAGCATACTCTTGTGCAGAGGAATATGCTACTAGAAAATTAGCTACGGTCATACCTTATGTAGAAGGGAGAATAGATTGACACCTTCCTCCATCGATTGAAGGAGATCCGGGATCATCTGACTTCCATAGGGGCCACATCGGATCAAGAATTGACGGTAAGAACAACATTGAATGCAATCTCAAAAGATTGGGAAGTGTTTTCCTAGAGCATACTGGGCAGGGAGACCCTTCTAGATTGGGAGGAACTGTGGGCGACTCTTCACCAAGAAGAGATCAGAAGGCTGACCAAGGCAGGAAGCAACGACAAGGGGGTCAAAATGAAGAAGGAGGAGGAGGTGGATGCTACCCTAACATCTAAGGGAAAGTAGGAGAAACGGAAGAAGAAGGACCTCTCTAAGGTAAAATGCTTCCACTCTAGGGAACTGGGTCATTATGTGACCCAGTGTCCAAGGAAGGAGAGCAAGGGAGAGGCTTTCAAGACCAAGGTTGCACCAGCAAGGGCAGAGGAGGAAGGGGAGATAGATGATCACTGTGCCATGAGTGCTCACATGACACTTGAGCGGAAGTGGGGAGATATTGAGCTATAGTCAGACGGACTACAGGCGATGAGGGGCAGGAGCCTTGAGGTACCCAACCTCTCAGATTATACTTGGCTACAGGAGCCCCAAAGAGGAGTAGCAGTGTTGCCAGATGTCAGTAGAGACGGTTGAGGATGGAGTGATAGAGGGAGCTACAGTGAAAGATTCCTAGGACAATGTGAGGCAATAGTGCGAGATGCATGGAGTGGTTGTAGCAGTGCAGAGGTCAAAGAGGGAGAACCTGTCAACGATAGATGGAGTTTCAACTTCGTGGGTGTCTCTACCCTGATAGAGATGTCAAAGTTTGGAGATCAGTTACTTACTTCTGAGTAACTGAGTTGTAGTGCAACAGTTAGCAGTAGTAGTGCTATGGGCAGCACGATGAAAGGGGCTGTTGTACGGATGCAGTAGTGGCAGTGGCAGGGCCATGGGTAGCACTACATGATGTAGCAGTACAGAGGATGGTTGGTAGTAAGCCTAGCATCAACACCAAGACCGATGTCGAATGGTTCAAGGTGATGCTCAATGAAGAGTATTACTAGAGCATAGTCCTCACTAAGAGGGAGTGTTGATTTGGGGTAGCATCAGATGTGATCTAGCCACAAAAATTAGTGGAGACGCTTAAGAACATGAGATATCCAATACCCAGAAATGGTTTGGGCAGATTCTAAATAGTTTTGGAGACATTAAAATAATTAATATTTTAATGGAGTCCTTAAGTCTAAACTTAGGGAAAATAAAATATTAATGTGAATTAATATAAAACT
Source organism: Pinus tabuliformis (assembly GCA_031772625.1). NCBI lineage: Eukaryota > Viridiplantae > Streptophyta > Pinopsida > Pinales > Pinaceae > Pinus > Pinus tabuliformis. The sequence continues at coordinate 2,022,030,349 of CM062818.1, read as the reverse complement.
GTGTTAGAAGGGTCCAAAAGTCAAGGATCAAGCCAGAATTAAATCTTAGCCATTGATTAGGGACTTAATCTTAGCTGTTGAATTATCAATGAGAAAATTATAAGAGGAGGCTTGAGGGTCAGTTGGAGAATACACCGAGTTGATCAAGAATTCAATTTTATGGGGCAGGGTTTGCTGAGGAAATTGAAGGAGTGATCAGAGTTGCAGCTGAGGGGAAGTGAATACAGAAGCATATATGTAGAGATAGTACCAGGAGGATCAACGTAGAAGTTGGGAGAGAGGGACGCAAAGCTAGCTAGAGGATCACATAGAGCCAGTCAGGGCCCACGCAGAGGCAGCCAGGAGCTACACAGTGCCTCAGAGAGTTAGCGTGGGTGACGCAGAGGCTCTAAGGGATAACTAAATTCCTCGAGAGGCTGAAATAGGGTGAGTTAGGGTGATGTTGGCCAGATGTTGAGCCAGAAAGGTCTTATGTAGTTCCTAGAGGCAGACATTGTAGATTTCGTGGGGCAGATTAGGAGCTGAGAGCCGTGGGATTGTTTATCCATGGTTTTAGCAGGAATATCTGCCTCTGACTAAGAAGTACTATTTCCAAGATCATTCTTTATTGGGTGAGCCATCTTTGGCACCCATATTGTATTCTAAAGCTACTTAATAATTAAAACCCTCATATAGCTACATCGATTTTCCCACATTGGGTTTTTCCGGGAACATTGGTCCAAAAAAAACGGTGTCACTTGGTGTGCTTGTTTGTTTTCCTTAAGTTGGTGATATGTAATGTGTTTAGCATGTACTTGTATTTATTTTTAGTGTTACATGGTAAATAATTTGTTAATTAATCAAAACAAGTAGGCAGAAATAAATCATAAAAGTACATGAAGGGTTTCTAATAGTTAGACTTAAAAATTCCAACACAGGTTAGGGAGCAGGTGTACTTGCACATCAAACCAAAGAAGATATCTTTGTGGATAGGATCATGTGCCAAGCTGGCACCCTGATTTTGTGGACCTTTCCAGATTATCAAGAGGATTGGGCTAGTAGCCTTTCGACTTGCATTGCCTCTGACAGTGAAACTCCATGATGTTTTCCATGTGCCATTACTTAAGAAGTATGTTAAATATGTTGATCATGTGATTGACTGGTCTGTTTTATAGGTGGAGCCAGATGGAGAATTCCAATCAGAGCCTCAGTGTATAATGTAGAAAAAGGTGTTCATATTCAGAACTGAGAAATCGAGCAGGTTAAAGTGAAGTGGAAGTAATTTTCACCCAATGAAGCTACATGGGAGATCTCAGATCAGATGTGAGGTATGTATCCTTCATTGTTTTCCAGTTGAGACAAAGAAGTTTTCGTATGATGTTTAGTATATGTTTTGGCATATGTTTTGGTGTGATGTTTTGATATATGTACATATGTATGTGGATGTAAATATTGCCATGAGATATGTTATAGAGCTCCAATAAGCGGTATAAGTGTCATGTCATTATAGTTGTCATGTTTTTATGTTGTCATGTTGGTTCGCTTCTCAACAGGGTGATCATTGCAAATACTGCATCGAGTTATGTTATAAAGCTCCATGGGTAGTATGTTTGCTTTTCAACAATTTTGGTGAGGTATAGGTGTGGTTGAACACCGAGGATGGTGTCCCCCAAGGGGGAGGGTTCTGTAACAACCCTAGTGAAAATTCCATAGAATAAAAGGTAATTGTGGTGAAGTAAAATTATAAGTGCGGACACGAACGAATTCCTCTAGCCCGATAATGGGTCTAGCCACAACATATACATTCTATGGAAGATTTCATTAGGTTAGAATCAATCAAGAGGGCCTACCTCTTGGTCGCTTATCCTGATTGATGGTGTCCTCACTTGCTCGCTCCAACAATCTCTCTTCCTTCTTCAAGATCCTAAAACAAGTAAACAACAACAACACACGAACATAATAACAGACAAATTGCAATTCAACCTATAAAGCTCCATGGGTAGTATGTTTGCTTTTCAACAATTTTGGTGAGGTATAGGTGTGGTTGAACACCGAGGATGGTGTCCCCCGAGGGGGAGGGTTCTGTAACAACCCTATTGAAAATTCCATAGAATAAAAGGTAATTGTGGTGAAGTAAAATTATAAGTGCGGACACAAACGAATTCCTCTAGCCCGATAATGGGTCTAGCCACAACAGATACATTCTATGGAAGATTTCATTAGGTTATAATCAATCAAGAGGGCCTACCTCTTGGTCGCTTATCCTGATTGATGGTGTCCTCGCTTGCTCGCTCCAACAATCTCTCTTCCTTCTTCAAGATCCTAAAACAAGTAAGCAACAACAACACACGAACATAATAACAGACAAATTGCAATTCAACCTACTTAATGAGTCGAGAGGCATGAAGACATGGATATGTAATATTACAAAAAATGTAGGAAATCAATTGATAGTTGCATATATTAATATCAAAGAGAAATTACAACCATTCGTCTTGACGTTACAGTCTTCCTCTGACAAAACCAGGTTCCCACACACTTCTGCTAACATTCCATGATGGCTTCAAACAACAATAGTTTAAAGGCTCTTCCATTTAGGCTTCACTCCAAACCAAACACACTCTCCCTCACATAACTAGATGGATACAAGAAGTAATATCTTGCTTGTCTAATCCAAAATATTATACTCACACTCAACCAAAACTCTAACTATGACTGGTTTGTGCTTGGAAAGAAGGGAGGTTTATATAGGAAATATGTATGGGAGATGGATCCTATTCTCGTGGGAGAGAAACTTATCCCTTGAGGGAGTTCCATCATTATAGGGGAAAGGAGCCTAAACTGTCATCCTCGACCCCATCCGGCCAAAGCATTTACCAGACTTCTGTTATGGAGCTTCTAGAGCTGGAAGCTTCGGCTCTAATTTAAAAAACTTTCCATAGCAGGACCGGTGCAACTGGAACATAGCCCAGTCACTCTAGTCAGTGCGAGAAGTAATGTTGATATTTGCACATTGGTGTGGGGGAGACAAAGGCCATTAGCACCGATCTTATAAACTGGGGAAAACAGAAGTTTTAGGGAAAATGGTGCAAAAGGGAAATGATCTGCTCATGAAGAGGGACATAATGGGAATTTCTCCATAAAGGCAAAGCATGCAGGGTTCAATGTAGAGGTCCTCCAGGATCAAGGAATGGGGAGTACAGGGATAGTGACAAAATTTTGTGTAACATATGCCCCCTAAAGCGTGAAGGCCAAGCTGGAGTGAGGGATGAAATGCTTTATAAATCAGTGCGGGAAAATGGTTTGCTGTCAGAAAACCTGCAAGCAAGTACAAATGCATATGCATAAACTGAGATTTCTGTCAAATGATACATGAATCATTGCATGGATGCGGCCATCCAAAGAATGATCATGTAAATGGATCTAGGTATGGGCACAACTATCTGTCAAAGGAGATCATAATGAAACCAAGGTATGGTCACAACCATACAATAATGAGAAGGATCACATTTGATAACTCATGGTCTGGTCATAGCGAGCCATCTGATAGAGACATGCATATCATAATAAAGCATGTCACACCACTTCACAACCTAGACTTTTGTGACTTGAGTCCAGGTTCTTGTGCTCCAACACAACTCGATCAAAGTACAGATCCTAGCATGCAAATAGATGTGTTGACATTGAACATGCTAGAAAGTCACTTGATTACTAGTCAATGATGTAAACTGTTAACAAGCGCGAGAGAAACCACCAATAATGACAATGGTCCTCAAGGTACTATCAGCACAATTTATGGAATGTGAATACAGGAACTGAAGTCGAACACCCATGAAATCACTCAATCGAAAGTTAATGATGTGAACTTGTCGTCAAGTGTGAAGAACTTGCCATTAGGGCATGAAAGCTCTAAGGTACTAGAAGGGAGTCTCTCGGTCAACTTCCCAAATAATGAGTTGAAGTCGACAGAAAGCAACCGTGTCGAAGGAGGGCCATAATGAATCCCATGTCATCGATGCGATATGACAGGATGAAAAATGCTTTTGGATGATACAGAGAATCAAAGGTAAGTGTAAATGTAGAAGGACAACTCTTGAACATATTGGCGACATAATTGGAAGTTTGGCAGCTTTTGGATCCATAGCATCGGTGGTCATGATGACATGGTAGAGATCAAATGGAAGGCAAAAATGAATGGCCCAAACCAAGGAAGGTCAACGATACAAAGGAGGATGTCCCAACCCAACACGAAGCAAAGAGTGTCATGTTCAAGAGTAAGTTACCAACACAATTGATAGATTTCAAAAATTTCCCCCACCATTTCTAGCGAGTACTCCAATTATTTTTTAATCACAAGCTTGAAGGGGATATCATATGCTTGCATTGTAAATTCATCCTTCAGACGAATCTGACCTAGTAATTTTAACGTGCCCTAGGAAGGAGAAGCTCATGTCCATCATGGTGACGAATCCAATGTCATTTAATAGTTTAACGAGTTCGACAAAGGTGTAACTTGGTATCTTTTTCATGTTTAGAGAGTTTGAAAAAGACATGTAAAAGAAAACTCCACATGGTCCCTTTGTGTACATTTTTATCTCTCGAGCCTGAAAAGGTAGAAAAAAATACTTGAGAGAACCGCTTGACCATTTCAGTCAAGGAGTACCTTTTTCATAAATAGTGCCTCCTAGCCCGAAAAAGGGGTAAACTTATGCTAGGTGCATGATGTTTCACATCCATTAACGAGTTCAAAAAAACAAGGGATCGACCATCTTTTCAATTTTAAAGGGTTGGAGAAAAGCTGAAAGCGAGCCCCCCATTTTTATTCTCTTCAACGAGTAAAAAAGGTAAGAAATACTCGGCAATATTTTCATATGAGTTTAATGAGTCGAGAAAAGAGCTAAAATGTGACTCATCATCGTCGTCGAACATCCATCACCCATGGCTGCACAGGTAAGGAAAAGTGTATTATCGAATCCTTAAGGTAAAATAGGTCAAAAACATTTACAAAACTTGATATTTTCATGCAAAAATGAAAAAAAAAGGTAAAAGTAAATATGTTTTACCATTTACCAATTTACCTTTGCAGTGAAGACTTTTAACCCACTTTGCCTAGTTGTTCTAGATCATATTGTGGGAGATCTGGGAGGTCAATCAATAAGTTGTCAATTCCAGGTAACAACCAAAGCCTTGAGCTCCATTTTCATGCCATTCATTTCTATTTTTTGCCATTCTTTGGATTTTTAGGGAGGTTTTTGAAAAAAAAATCACCCTTGGTTGGCGCAATTTCCGGGCACGAGACCGCGTCGACCGAGGGTGATTTGCATGATCATCCACGTCGATCAGCGCAACTATTTTTAAAACAGGCGCATCGGCGCCGTGGATAGGGAAAAACCATTTTTTCTCAAAAACTGACCATTTAAACTTGAATTTTATATGCCAATGATGATTATTGACTTAAATTAATGGCTTTTGCATGAGAGAAATCACCAACATGGTGGATTGGAAGGAAGGGAACATGAAGATGTTGACACCCAGGAAATGAATGATCCAAATTTCCTGGAGGATTTGAGGGATTGCAGGCTCCTCAAATTCTTCCTTACACCAGGGATGCAGGCCCAGCCCGAGTTGCTTTGATACTTAATAAGCCTTTGGGACATTAATCGAGAGATTTTTGTCATTGGAGACTAGGAGCTGGAGTTGACAACTTCAGATATCTACTTCATCACTAGAATATCTCATATAGGTGAGCCAGTGAACTTGTATGGGTCGCTTCCGATCAGAGAAAGAATATCTTCCCTACTTGCCAAACACTGCCCTAAGGCCCTGAAATCCAAGAGTGGGAAGATAGAGATTTCCAGTGTGCGGGATTTGACACTAAGGGTGCTTCTATTGACTATCAACAGAGTGGTGGGGTCCTAGGTGGAACATGATACTGACAAGTCAAAGTTCCTTTATGCTATTGACTGCACAGCTCCTACGATCTTCAACTAGGCAGAGGCCATGAAGATTAACATCAAGCGCCAGTTGTCCAAGGTCAAGGTGGGGAATTTGAAGCAATTTGGCTTCAAATCAGTACTTGTGACCTTTTTCCTGGAACGAGTGCCATTGTTTTAGTATGAGTTGATTGAGGTCGATCCTCCTACGCCACGCGATTCACAGATGGCCCGTTGGAGTCGTTTGATGCCCAAGATCACTGGGGGTCAGCATATGTCATATCGACCAGCATTCTTCTCATGGCTACGACGATAGAATATCACCGTGGAGGACTCACCATAGAGTGGCAATGATTTCTGTGGAGATCTAGATATGCCCTTACTAGATGGAAAGGACTTCGATGACGAAGGTAAAAAATCAAATTTTTAATTTTGAGATTTTTTAATTTCTTTTTGGTATATGCATGCTTATAACATTTCTCTTGTTTATGTAGATGTTGGACCAGAGTGGCTAGCCAGGATGTCCATAATAGCAAGGCACATCCCCTGTCTTATTGATGTTGTCGCCCCTTATCAGGAAGGGAGTGATAACGAGGAGGAGATCGCGAGGAACCTCGAATGGTTAACTCATGGTGTCTCGGAGTATGCTCGGATAGGAGACATGCCCCAATAGTACCAGAGGCACATAGTGGGAGTCTCAGATCAAATCCATCGACTACTAAGTCATGTTGCACAAGCTGTCTCGTGCTATCATGACCACCATGCTGAGTAGTTCCTAGGTTCAGCACTTACATATTTTTGAGGCCTGCATGCCAAGGATGTATGAGTCCTGCGAGCCGTTGATGTTATTATAGACACACATATTATTATTTTTTTCGGGTTCTGATGTATCAAAAATTCTCACCATATATATATGTTGTATTTTCCTATCTATTATGGTCCAAAGGGTTTGTCTTATCTTTTGACATGTTTCGTAAATGCCTATCAACACGTAATTAGCTAATGCATCTGTCAATGTATTCATTCGTCTAGGAATATGATGATATGTAATATAATCAAAATGTCTTTCCAATAGATGGACACGGAGATACATTCATAATATTTGAGGGTTCCTGATGGAATATTGCTCGTTGAGTTGAAGGAGGACAAGTTACGAATCTAGGTTGACAACCAATTCTCTGATGCCCAAAGCGATGGCTTCTGATAACAGTTCGATGACGTCACTGTATTCAGCAATGTTGTTGGTTGTACGACCTAGGAAGATGCCTTAAAGGTCAATTAACTCACCGTTAGGGTCATAAATAGCCCATGCCGCAGATGATAGGTTCCAAGTACTATGACAAGAACCATCGGCGAAACCAACATGAGGAGTCACAAACATCTGCAAAGCAAGAAAAGCATAGTAAACAAGAAAGTTGTTTGAAGACTATCACACAAAACCATGCTGTAAAAAAATGAATCACACACTAATGTACATAAGTAACCATGCAAGATGACCTAAGCATAATACTTTTAAGGGAATCCATGCTGGAACTCGGGTAATCAATCAACACAAATGAACACTGGAGTTTTACCATTGCCATGACGAGTAAGCATCGACTCGGCCAAATAATAGAGTAGAACTCATATAAGGCTTTACCCCCATGCCCCTTGGGAGAGGGAGGGTTACGAGTCAGATGACAATCAGTGAAAACTCGGGAAGGGTTAAAAATCTTAAATCCATGAAGGGATAAAGGTGCCCTCAGTTGAAAGATCTTGATCATGTCAGGATAAACTGAGACATCGATAGACAATGGAGAAGAGGACTCTTCGAAAACGATAGACATCATTGCCAGGCGAGGCAAGAATGAGGAGTGATGATGAGTATCAATCCATGGTGGTTCCTCGAGAGACATGAATTCCATGATACCTTCTTTAGTGAGGAAGGTCTGGGCTAAGGGATCAAACGATTCCAAAGTTCCAAGCCAAGGGGATTAAGAGTACATAACGAGAGAGGTCTTCGACATATGAGAATCAGAGGCTATAGAGTTCAATGACAGTGTGGTGGATGGTCTTCTCATTAATGATTACCTGAATAAGAAAGGAAATATGATGAGGGAGCTATGGAACATGGTTCTCCATATCAAAACATATCAAATTAGAATTGGTGGGATCGATGCCCCCAATAGCTGAGAGAAAAGATTTCCTTTGAGATGGGTAGCTTTGGAATACCTCGAGAGCCGACATGGCTGATGGCACCTGAACCAAATCCTAAACAATATTGTAGTGCTTAGCGGCTCGAGCGTCGGGATGGAGTTGGAGTTTGATAATCTTTCGATCGGGTAGCCACATTAATGGGCATGCTCATCATGAACACTTGAGATATAGAGGAAGAAGATCGAGGTTGGTCTACCATTTGGGTCTACTGAGACAGAAATGGCTCTTTAAGGATAGTAGGGGTTGCTTTGAGTAGGCGACTAACTTCGGATCGTTGAGGAAAATCCTTAGTGTAGTGATCCTCCTCGCAAATGAGGCAAGGATACTTAGGTTTCCATTGCGAAGATTCGCCAGCAGACGTTTTGGGAGGACCCTATTTCAGGGTATTGGCTTTAGCTTTGCCTTTTCCTTTATTTTTTCCTTTTGAGGATTTGTCCACTGTAGTAGACTGGACAGTGTGGACCTATGAGGTTTTACCAGGGCCTGGTGGATTTTGAGATGAACTATTAGGAGCAGAATTTGAGACTGACTTCTGTTTAGAGGAAGTTTTAGCAGAGGCCTGGCATACTGAACCAATAACTCCATTAATGGGAGGAACAACTGGTGAATTTGATGTTACGGGATTGGATGATGGTTGCAGAGCATTGGGTAACAAATCATATAAAGTGCTAGGCTGAGAGTAAACCAGATCCAAGTATTAAGCATGAGCGATGGCTTACTCTTCAGTGATGCATCCACCCATAGCTATATCGCGAGAAATTGGGGCTATGAATTATTTGGTAAACAATTTAGTGAACAATTGATGAGCTATCCCGAATTTGATCATGTGACGTCTATGTCTCCATTCATGGATATGATAAGAGATGTGCGTCACAGTGTCGTTTTTAAGCGATGTGAGCAAATAGGTGCCAGTTTCATAGTGAACCAAAAACTAAAAATGCATGGGGAAAGCCATGGCTAACGAATTGAAGTCATGGAAAGTGATTCGAGGCAGCTTGATGTACCATTTCGGTGCAACACCTGTGAGGGTTTGTTGGAAAAGATGAAGATGAATGGAATCATCCACGTACAGTTCGACGAGCACCAGAGGTGATATGTCATCACATGGGCCCGAGGACCTTCTTTAGATTTTCCTTCAAAATTTGGGTAATCACTTAGTATCTTAGATGACACCGGAGGCCAGTAGAACGAATGAAGGATCAGATCATTCGTAAAGCGTGATACATCTGGCAACTCAAGTGTAGCCAAGAAAGGTATTTGAGTGTTAAAAGGCATGGGAGGTCAATAAGTGGGCCCATAGGGAGGAACCCATCCCTATTGGTAAGGGTTTTGGCCCCACAGTGGGGGATTTTGGCCATATGGCATCTGAGGCTGCCCCCATTGCGGATTACCTTGACCATAGGGAGGATTCTGACCTTGAATACCTTAAAATTGTCCAAGCACAGGTTATTGATAAGCAACGTATGGGTTAAAAGGCTGTTGAGCCTGTTGAACTTGGACATATGGATATGGGACCTATTGTCCTAAAACATAGGGCTGTTAAGCTTGTTGTCCCAGAACAAGATGGTTCTAGACGTGCAGTCCTTGGGCATAAGGTTGATACACTTGTTGCCCTTGGATGTAGGAGTTTTTTACCTGGTGCCCTTTGCCAACAGGATTCTAAACCTGATAACCTAGGATAAGAAGATTTTGGGCCTGCCACTGCAGGACTTGACCTTGACTCTGCCCCTACAAGTGTTGAACTTGTTGATATGTATACAAGGGTTGTTGCTGCCCTTGCTGTTACAAGGGCTAACCTTGGGGTTGCAAATTTGTCCCTGGGGTTGTAGAGGTTGGCCCTGCGAGGGTATGCGTTGAGAGGTATGCAGATCATATTTCATCTGCTACTGCATGGCTTGCTGCAACTGTTGTAATGATTGGCCTTGCGGTTGTTGTAGGAGATCTTGCTGTGGGATAATTTTCCCTTGTTGTTGCGTAGAGAGCCCTTGTTGCAACAAAGCATTTCCTTGTGGTAACAAAGGCTTCCCTGGTTGTTGTAAAGGTTGTCCTTGCTATTGCAAGGGTACTTGAACAGTGCCTGTGAAATTACTGAACTAAATCTGGCCATAGCCAGGCTGGATGTACTGCCTAGTTTGGAGGGTTTAAGGTTGATTAACCAATCCTTGAGAACCATATGGAATGTAAGGATTTTGGTATTGGACCTGAGCCCCATAGGGCTACTGATACTGAACATTGCTCGATCCAAATGAACAATGGGATTCTGAACCTGTTGGTACTAGACATTGCTTGATCTAGTAGGCTTAGCAGGGTTATAAATAATAGCAAAAGAGGGCTAGTTTATACCAAGAATGTGAGCTTGTGAGCCGCTCACATTAGTGGCACCTAACACCATAGAGAAATTCAGGTTTTTCCCCCTAGGTGGTGGCACAATCTGGCCACTGACTAATGGGATAGAGGAACTGACAGAGACAATCTTTGAAACTACCGGTTGTGACTGATGTGTAACTGGGATCAATGATACAAGAGTATTCAGAATGGTGGGATGCACTGGGGCTGAAGTAACAGCCAGTTAGGAAGTCATGTTCATGACGAATGGACCTGACGTAGGCCTGATGCCCAAACAGGATTATGGTAAAGTGATGAAGCACTAGGTGTGCCCGAAACTAAGTGCCCCAAACACCACAGTTTGCTGGAAAACTGGTGGGAATACCTTTCGAATAAAGGAAACCCTTGGGAGGAAACTACAATTGCAATTCTTCCCCCTCAATAGTGTGTGGAGTAGAAACTTCGGACTCATCCGGATATGTGACTGGAGCATTGCCTTCAGGTTCCATGTTTGAAAACAAACGACGATGAATGGCCAAACGGGTACTGGGGGATAGTTCCAAAGGAACATGCGGCTGGTCATACGGACTGTAAGGACGCTACAGTGATATCCCAACAACGTAAAAAATACGGTTCAAAGGATAGATAACCAGTCCAAGCTGACCGTCAGTGGTTGGTGTTAGGATATTCCGACACATAGGATATAGTTAAGTTCAACTTGGTCTAGTATAGAGTTAGGTTAGAGTTAGGTAAAGTGTGTTTCTTTACCGTTGTACATTTTGTAACTTACAATCCGACGGTCACGATATGTAGTGATCCGACGGTTCACTCTCACCTCGGTATTACCGACACTTGATCCGTGGCTTGACACCCGATTGGTCCATGAGTTCTATTTAAAGCGCATGGAGGGTCATTGTTCGGGTAATCCGTGCATGAGAGAAGCTTATGTAAATTTTCATTCTTTGATTAATAAATTGTCTGTACCCACGTTGGGACAGGCCGTGGACTGTTTCCCTCCTTGCACTCTGAGGGTTTTAACCACGTCAAAAATACTGGTGTATTGATTTGAGATCTGGTTGTGAGCGGTGTCCTTTTGGTATTCTTCTGTGGAACTTACCCTGTAAATTCCAACATGGTATCAGAGCTATTTGAGGGCCGCGTCCGTTGGTGATCCAAATCTGAAGCCGGTAGAACTGCATGCGGCTGTCGTTTCCTAGATCTGCTGTTTCTGACTGCTTTCGGGCTGAGAGGACTGCTCTGTTGCATTCGGAGCATCTGTTTCAGTGAGGAACCCCTTTCGTTTCACGCGAAAAGGTTTCCGGTAGCCCTAGCTGCGTCATTTTTCAGATCGGGAGGTATACAGTGTTTTTTTTGCAGTTTACTGTCATTTTCTCTCTGCTTATTTCGGTTTCGGTTTATTTAGCCTTTTTTTTTCCCGGATCTATACCTTTCATTTCTGCGTATGCTCTTTGCCCTGCGACTCTGTGCGATCTGGGCAAATCAGAAACAGAAAGAAAGGATTTTTCTCATGCGTATGCTCTTTTCCCTGCACCTTAGTGTGATCTCGGAAAATCAGAAACATTGAGGAAAATATTTAGTTTTTCGGCTAAAAGCTAACTTTGAGATTTTTTTTAAAATTTCTAGTTTTTTGGCTAAAGCTAACTTCGAGCCGTAAGGTTCGTTTTTCTTTGGATATTCGTGTTGGGTTTTGTGTTTTGTGTTTTGTAGGGGAAAAGAGTCTTCCCAAGGCAAGCACGCAAATCGAGGCCCCCCCCCTCTCTCTCTCTCTCTCTCTCTCTCTCTCTCTCTCTCTCTCTCTCTCAAATCTTTTGTATAGATCAATTGGTTCAAAGACCTTTTAAGAGAGTAGAGGTCTTGGGTTCAAGTCTCCATTTTGTGGGGGCGGATTTTTTCATTCCCGCACATTCGCGCACTTTGCCGGCAACGTCAACAATTTTTTTTTTTCAAAAAGCCATAACTTCTTCATCCGGAAGCCTTTTTCAGAGCCGTTTTTTTTAAAACCGCCTATTTTTTTGAGATCTATCCATTGGACCACTCACTTTCAGCATCTTCAGCTTCAGTTGTTTTTCAAAAATGGAAAGTCCATGCCAAGTCATTCTTGACAGCACTAACTACTTCCAATGGGTCGCCTACATGGGAGATTTACTTAGAAGTAAAGGTCTCTTCAGAATAGCCACAGACCAAGAGAAGAAACCCAAAGATGAAGACAAGGCCGAAAAATGGGAAAATCGACAAGATCAAGCACGTGGCTTGATAGGAATGTCTGTTTCTCCTGATCTTAGATTCCACATTGCAGAAATTGAAACTCCTCATGAAGCATTAGAAAAACTTGCTAAAGTTTTTGGGATTAAAAATGAAATTAGATCCCATCAACTTGAAAATGAGCTGCTTACTTTGGATCCTAATAATTTTTCTTGCATTGAAGATTTCTTGTCAAAATTCAAGAACCTTAGATATCTCTTGGAAGGTGTTAAAGTTAAGAAAGATGATGGTAACCTTATTTATTCCATCCTCACTAAGTTAGGGCCAGCCTACTCTGTATTTGTTTCCACTTTCCATTCTACCAGGGAAGCTTTCATTTGTCAAGGCAAAGACTACAAGCCCCCTTCCTTTGACTCTTTTTGTGATTCCTTAATAAGAGAACAAGAAAAACTCTTACACCTTGGTCTTCTTAATCTTGGAAACTCTTCCACAAAAGCGTTAGCCGCCCAGCAGTATCCAAATTCAAAGAATCCTAAGAAGTCTTATCCTCAAAGGAATGGTCCTAAACCAACTCAGCCTCAAGATGAAAGATCATTTCAGCAATATGATAAGCCCAATAAAAACAAATGGAAGAAGACTGAAAGACATTGTAACTTTTGTAATCGAGATGGCCACTTAGAATCTAAATGCTTTAAGAAGATGGAAGCCTTGGAAGCCGCAATGAAGAAACATAACATCCATCTGGAGCCTACTTCAACTTCAACTTCCGGAACGGCATTTTCTGCATGTCATCGTCAATCATCTCAGTCTAGTTATGCATTAAATGTATCTTCTTCTTCTTCTCATTCTCATGAGTGGCTCATTGATTCTGGAGCCTCTTGTCACATGGCCAAAAACCAAGCCATGTTTTCTTCTTTAAATGATTGTAACACCAAAAATATATATGTTGGTGATGATAGATCTCTTAATGTTGTAGGGACTGGAACTGTTCATCTAGACAATGGTCAGTTCAATGATGTATTATGTGTTCCAAACTTATCCTGCAACCTTCTATCTGTCTATCAGATAACTCATTCAGGTGAAGGTAAAATCGTTGAATTTTCACCTCATGATGTTGTAATCAAGGATCTAAAAGATCCTAAACAGATTCTAGCTACTGGTCTTGCTGATGATTCCAAAAGGTTGTATAAGTTTCACAACTTTGGGTCATCCCATCTTCCCTCAGTATTTGTTGCTCATAATGATGAAGTGAGCAAACTTTGGCATGAGCGGTATGGTCACTTAAACTATCGCTCCCTTCAGCATCTATGTAAAGAAAACATGGTGACAGGTCTTCCTATGGTATCTTGCAAAGATGGTGTTTGTTCCGGATGTGTACTCGGAAAACATCATCGGGACAGTTTTGACAAACGTGCCTCTTGGCACGCCTCAGCCCCTTTACAGCTTGTGCACAGTGATTTATGTGGTCCTCTTCCTGTTGCTTCATTCTCTGGCTGCAAGTACTTCTTAACTTTCATTGATGATTTCTCTAGACGCACTTGGGTATACTTCTTAAAACTCAAGAGCGAAGTATTTACCACCTTTTTGGCCTTCAAAGCATTCGTTGAAAAACAATCTGGACATCAAATTCTTAAGCTAAGAACTGATAATGGTGGAGAATATGTTAAAAATGCATTCATCACCTTTTGCACCGAAAATGGCATTCAAATGCAACATACTGTTCCATACACTCCACAACAAAATGGTGTAGCTGAAAGGAAAAATCGCACTTTAAAGGAAATGGCTAATTGTATGCTGCAATCTAAAGGACTCAGTCTTAGTTTTTGGGCCGAAGCAATTAATTGTGCAAATTATATAATCAATCGCACTCCTACTAAGGTTCTAGAGAATATCACTCCAGAAGAAGCTTGGAGTTCCATTAAACCAGATGTAAGTCACTTTCGTGTGTTTGGAAGTGAAGCATGGGCCCATATTCCAGATGAAAAGCATAAAGCCTTAGAACCTAAGAGTGAGAAATGTACTTTTGTTGGATATTCTGAAGATGTAAAAGGCTATAGACTTATTCCATTTAAGTCCAAAAATGTTATCATTAGAAGAGATGTAAAATTTGATGAAAATAAATCGGCCTGCGAGCCTAGTCCGGCGGATGTGCCACCTCTTCCCATCTCTTCTATCTTTGAGAACATTTCTTCTTCTGATGATGAAAGCGAGGATGATAATCCTTCCCCACCTTCTCAGGATCCTCAACTTCCAAGATGGGTCCGTGCTACTCGGGATGCAGCAGGTGATCTTGCCGGTGATCCTACAGATCAGCGACGTACACGTTCTCAGTTTGAAAGAGCCTCTTCTTTACTGGCTCAAGCTCCAGTGAATCATGATCCTGACACTTTTGCAGAAGCTTCAGGCCATCCACATTGGGAAACAGCTATGAATGAAGAATATCATTCATTGATGACAAATGATACATGGGATCTTGTTCCTCTACCAAAGGGACGCAAACTTGTTAGATGCAAATGGGTTTACAGAACCAAGTATGGACCAGATGGGAAAGTTAACAAACATAAAGCTCGTCTAGTTGCTAAGGGCTTTTCACAGGTTGAAGGCATTGACTACACTGAAACCTTCTCTCCAGTTGCCAAAATGAACTCTATCCGCCTTGTTCTTTCCCTTGCTGCCTCTTTAAAATGGGAAGTACATCAAATGGATGTTAAATCTGCCTTCTTGCATGGGGACTTGCAGGAAGAAATCTATATGGAACAACCCATTGGCTTCATACAAACAGACTCCAGCCTCGTTTGTCGCCTTAAGAAATCCCTTTATGGCCTCAAGCAAGCTCCTCGAGCTTGGTATGCCAAAATGGATAGCTTTCTTTTAGAATCTGGCTTTTCTAGGTGTCATTCTGACAATACTGTCTACACCAAGAAAGTGGGCAACTCTCTCATCATCCTTGTTCTTTATGTTGATGATCTTATTCTTACTGGTAGTGATCCCAACCTTATAAACCATGTGAAGTCCAGCCTTAAAAAGAAATTTGAAATGACAGACTTAGGACACTTACACTATTTTCTCGGTCTTCAAGTCTTGCAATCCCAAGAGGGTATTTTCCTTTCCCAGTCCAAGTATGCTTGTGATATTCTTCGTCATTTTCACATGGAAGACTGTAAGCCAGCCCCTTCTCCCTTTCAGTCTGGAGTCAAACTTTCAGTCTCTTGTACTTCTCCTGAAGTTGATGCTACCTTATACCGTCAACTTGTCGGAAAACTCTTGTATTTAACCCATACTCGTCCTGATCTTTCCTTTGTTGTTGGCCTTGTTGCTCGTTTTATGCAAAACCCCCGTGAAAGTCATTGGAAAGCAGCTAAAAGAATACTTCGTTATGTTCGAGGTACAATACAGTTTGGGATTCATTACAGTGCCAAAGCAGCTCCTCTGTTAGTTGGTTTCACTGATTCTGATTGGGCTGGTGACCTTGATGATCGGAAGTCTACTGCCGGTTATGTCTTCACTCTTGGTTCAGGACCTATTACATGGGCTTGTAAGAAACAGGCTGCCATTTCTCTTTCGTCAGCAGAAGCAGAGTATCGTGGTGCCGTGGAAGCTAGTAAGGAAGCCTTGTGGCTTCGTCAGATCCTATCAGAGTTTGGCTTTGAGCAGCAGCATCCAACCACACTTTGGTGTGATAATCAAAGTGCCATTCAGCTATGCAAAGATCCAGTCCAGCATCAGCGCAGCAAACACATTGAACTACACATGCACTTCATCAGAAAGCTCATTCTTGACCATGTTCTTGAAGTGCAATATTGTCCAACGGATGATCAGGTTGCAGACATCTTCACAAAGGCTCTCACAGAGGCGAAGTTCACTAAACTTCGATATATGCTTGGAGTTCAGGAAGTTGTCACTAAGGGGGGATAGGCTCTAGTGCCTCCTTCCTTCTCCTATTGTGTCATATTTGTAAATCCTTCAATCCTATCCCAAGTTGTTCTTAAGGGGGGATGTTAGGATATTCCGACACATAGGATATAGTTAAGTTCAACTTGGTCTAGTATAGAGTTAGGTTAGAGTTAGGTAAAGTGTGTTTCTTTACCGTTGTACATTTTGTAACTTACAATCCGACGGTCACGATATGTAGTGATCCGACGGTTCACTCTCACCTCGGTATTACCGACACTTGATCCGTGGCTTGACACCCGATTGGTCCATGAGTTCTATTTAAAGCGCATGGAGGGTCATTGTTCGGGTAATCCGTGCATGAGAGAAGCTTATGTAAATTTTCATTCTTTGATTAATAAATTGTCTGTACCCACGTTGGGACAGGCCGTGGACTGTTTCCCTCCTTGCACTCTGAGGGTTTTAACCACGTCAAAAATACTGGTGTATTGATTTGAGATCTGGTTGTGAGCGGTGTCCTTTTGGTATTCTTCTGTGGAACTTACCCTGTAAATTCCAACAGTTGGTGAGTTCTCTAGCATTCAAACGGGATTGTCCAGAGATTCTGGGCCAAGATCAGCAGATGACCCTGAATCAATAGTAGGCAAAGGACGAGATGACAATGGTTGAACACTCAAAAAAATTGCGAGTTCAACATTTTGGCCCTCAAGTGACTCTGATAACTCAGGAAATGGCTCGTCATACAATCTTTTAGACAGAGGAGAGGAAGAGGAATTAGGTGAACCAGATGGTTTAGTCACGATGACCTTGTCTTAATCGAAAAAACAAATAACTTTAAGGATTTAAAATGTCCTTTTAAGGGAACTCATGATTTGGTCAAAAAGACTAATAGGATGTTTTGGATTGTGGGCAATCAATTATTAAGACACATAAAAGACTGATGTTCTTTCATTTTTTAAGAGTCGAGAAAGAAACAAAGATGACTCTATCATTTTTAATTGGAAATGAGCTCGAAAGGACAAGTGCTCAAATGATCTTTTAAATTTAGTGAGTCAAAAAGATCAAATGACTGCTTTGGATGATCTAGGTAAACAAGATTACCAGGCAACCGTGAACTGCAGAATACCTCCTGGCGAACCAAGAAGTACGAGAAGGTAATCTCCCTGAATGTTGTGTTCAGTGTATCATGTTCACAAGGCAGCCAACTCGGCTTCCTAAGGATAAAAGGATTGCAGCCTAGTGGGGTCTCCCATCATATACTCGATGCTACAGGGAGCACAAATACATGCTAGTGTTGTCTAATGCCGAAGCTAATGACAATTGCTAGGTTTAAAGACGTCAGAACACGTCTCTAGCCTAGACCTTCTAGATATGATCATTAGTGTCAAATGCGCCTTAGGTTAATTAAATTCATTTTAGAGTTGATATTGAGTTAAGTTTCAGTTTTTAGGTTTTAGTGATGGTACTCGAAAAAACCTAAAGTGCAACTAAATGGGACAAGACCCTTTCAATTCGATCAAATTCCTACACTAGAGAGGGTAGAAACTACTTAATCAAATTCAAACAATCAAGCAACTAAAAACAAAATGATCTTTCATTACTTCCCTTTTTCAAAAAATAAACTAATGAAAAATGCATTCCAATTCCTAATTTCCTAATAATCACTTATCTATCAGTCCTTTCAAAATGAAAAAATTTCTCTTCCTTTTTCAAATGCTGATGCGATTCTTGTCCTTAAAATATGCAAATTATTGTAGCATAATGATGCAACAAGTTAGATTTCATACTTTCTCATGAAACAACGAAACAAACTTTTCGCATATAATATTTCAATGATTTTTTTTTTTGAGATGATGAGCTCTTCAAGAAGATGAAAACACGAAAAGAGAAGTTCATTTAGATCAATGAAACACCGACTTTACCAAACACAAGACCAACAATGTAATATACGCTGGAAAGAAATGTTCAAGCTAGTAAACGAAAATTTTTCAAACTTGTGTAAAAAGAGGTTAAAGTCATAAAAAGGACCAAAAAACAAATGCAAGGAGCAAACATACCCACAACCTGACTTAATGAGTCCACAAGCTGCTGAATTGGAAAGAAAAATCAAATGAAAAGTAGCTTTCTAATTAGGGAGAAAATAGTAAAAAAGGCTCACGGGGTCAAAAACACAAGAGCAGAACACACTAGCCAAGATTGGGGTCAGGTCATAATCTTCACTTACAAGCATCAATGCAACTGCCTAACTAACAAATAGCACTAGAGGCTTGTCAGTGTAATTGTTCCTCAGCAATTCGCGCTGGTCGGCGTGACTGTCAGCGAATTAAATGCATCGGCCAAGGTAACTAAGGAAAAATAAAAATAAAAATTCAAAACAACGACCAGATCTGCTACTATGAATTTTAGACTTAGGCCAGTAAGCAGGAGAAAAGAAACAGAATCAAAGGGAAAACGTGAAACTAGAATAGTTCTCACGAAATATGAAATCCAAAACAAACAAAAAGATGGGCTCCCCAAGGTAGTCACCGATTTGTGGTGAAGTAAAATTATAAGTGCAGACACAAACGAATTCCTCTAGCCCAATAATGGGTCTAGCCATAATAGATACATTCTATGGAATATTTCCTTAGGTTAGAATCAATTGAGAGGGCCTACCTCTTGGTCGCTTATCCTGCTTGATGGTGTCGTCGCTTGCTCGCTCCAACAATCTCTCTTCCTTCTTCAACCTAATTGACGAGTCAAGAAGCATTAAGACATGTATATGCAATATTACAAAACATGTAGGAAATCAATCGATAGTTTCATATATTAATATCAAAGAGAGATTACAACCATTTGTCTTCATTGTGCAATCTTCCTCTGAAAAAACAAGGTTCCCACACACTTCTACTCGCATTCCAAGATGGCTTCAAACAACAATAGTTTAAAGGCCCTTCCATTTAGGCTTCACTCCAAACCCAACATACTTCTCCCTCACACAACTAGATGGATACAACTAGTAATAACTTGCTTGTCTAATCCAAAATAGTATACTTGCACTCAACCAAAACTCTAACTATGACTGGTTTGCGCTTGGGAAGAAGGGAGGTTTATATAGGAAATATGGATGGGAGATGGATCCTCTTCTCATGGGAGAGAGACTTATCCCTTGAGGGAGTTCCATCATTATACGGGAAAGGAGCCCAAACTATCATCCTCGACCCCATCCGGCCAAACCATTTACTAGCCTTCCGTTACAGAGCTTCAAGAGCTAGAAGCCTTAGCTCTAATTTTAAAAACTTTCCATAACAGGATCGACACGACTGGAACACAGCTTAGTTGCTCCAGTCGGCATAAGGAGTAGTTCTTATTTCTGCACATCAGTGCAGGGGAGACAAAGGCCATTAACTTCGGTGTTGTAAACTGGGAAAAACAGAAGTTTCGGGGAAAATGGTGCAAAAGGGAAATGATTTGCTCATGAAGAGGGACATAATGGGAGTTTCTCCATGAAGGCAAAGCATGGAGGGTTCACTGTAAAGGTCCTCTAGGATCAAAGAATGGGGAGTACAGGGACAGTGACAAAATGCTGTGTAACAGTAATAAAGGAGAATAATAACCACGGATGATGGGACACTTATTCCAATCTTAATGTTGGGAAAAAAATCCTGGTGGGTGTTCATTTTGGTTATTATGGCTAAGGAAATTCAGAAATGCAATGGCTAAGGCTTTGGAAAGGAAAAATGCCATTAATTGGAATTTTATTCATGAAAATAATGGAAATTAAGAGAAAAGGAAGGTGAAAGGTCACAGGGTGCATCTGAGGAGGAAAATGAAGGAAAATAATGGACAATGAAGAAAATAGAGGCCTAATTGATAAAAAGGCTTCTGAGGATCAGTTTGTAACCTTTTGTCAGTTCATTTTTTGATCTCTCACATTATTCTCTCTCTCTCACTCTTGGACACTTAGATTTCTCTTGGATCACTTTGGCATTGGATCAAGAAAGTCAAAGAAGGCAAGAGGAAGGAAGAAGCAAGCAAGGAAGAGTAGGATCAAGAAAATACAATAATATTATTTGTAGGTATCGATTTTCATGTGTGTTTTCCTTGCTAGATTTGGCATGCATGGTATTACATGTGGTTCTTTCCTGTCATGGCATGGATACTTTTAGGTGTGGAAGTGTTTTTAGCCTATCCTTTCCATTTTTGGAAAGCCATGGTGTGATGGGGTTTTCATGTTTTGGTTGGGCAGGATTTCCGAATGGATTTGAAGTTGAGTGAGGTGGATCTTCGAATGATAAAACACATGGCCTAGTAACCCCTAAACCAGACTATGGGTTGCGGTAAATCCAGATTTTGTGTTGCCTCAGTGGGCCTAGGAATCCTCGACTGGTGAATGGTGGGATATACGGTAAAACCTAGAGGTGGTTGCCCTTGATTAGGCCTAGGAATCCTTGTCGGTGAATGGCAGGATATACAGTAAAGCCTAGAGGGTGGTGTCTCAGTTTAGGGCCTAGTGATCCCTGGATCAAACTGTGGATTATGGTAAAGTGTGAGAGACTAGGAGACAGGAAAATTCCTCACAGTGTAAGTGGATAAATATGGTGTCATCCATGCTTGTTTTGGCCTTGGGATCTGGTGGAGATCATGGTAAATCCTGTTATTACATGTTTATTATGTTGTTCTAGTGATCCGATGTGGTTTACGGTGAATCCTAGTTTCTATTAATGAGGGCGAGGTGGCTTATCCTCGAGATTACCAGGTTGGTTCTTTTGGTTTGAGTCCCACATTCATGCTTGGAATATGGCATGGGGGTGAATGGTTGAAGAGAGAATTGGCTCAACCATTCTATGATTGGGCAAAATGTGGTAGTCCCATCCCAGGTTGGCTTTTGCATTTATTAATAAGAGGTTCTTTCCTTGATATATTATGTATAAATGTACTAGTTTATATGTTGATTCTATGGCTGATGTATCCTTGATCTTTTTGTTGTTATTATGTTGGTTATAAGTATGTATTATGACAGTAATGATGTATGGCTCTCCTCATATTTTTATTTGTAAATGAATGAATAATATATCTATGACCTAATATATGATAATGCAGCTAATGATATAAGGGAACAATTCTTCTTAGTGATTCTAAGATAAGTATGAGACTCAGATGCTCAAATCTGTTGTTTACTCCTATAGATTACATATTTGTGATATGTTTGACGAAATACCTATCATGGTTAGTAGGGGTCTAGTCAATTCCTTGTTCAAGTAATTTCACTTGTATCATTATTCTATTGTTATATTTCATATCTGAAGGTGTAATTTAGTTCTTTGCAGTGACCTGGGCTCTGGGCCTGAAAACATGGCTCAAATTCTGGGGACACAAGTGAAACACTAAGAAAAAAGGTCCTTGGACACTGGCATACCCATGTTGTGGGAGCATCTAGAGCCTTCTGGATGAATGAATTCCCATATCAAGGGAGTGTCTAAGAGTTAAATGGTTTAAAATCTCAGTGGAACCTAGGGGCTAGCTACCTGAGAGCTTGGGATGGTTCCTGGGAGTCTTGTTGCTACTGTGGAAGGTCTGTATGGTGTGTTTTCGTGGGTTCTAATTCCTTAAGGTGACTTAGGAGGTTGAATACTATCATAGTAACTTCTTGACACTTGTTACATGTTTACCTCTGTTGGCCAGTTACTTGGGTAGATGTGGGAGGAGGGTGTTACAATCTCAAAACACATCATCTATGAATAATTTTAGGCACCGTAATGCCATGGAATAGATTCCTGACCAGGGAAATCTATCCATTTGTTTCTCAATAATTTAGGAATCACAATGCAATGGACTAGACTCCTGAACAGGGAAATCCATTCGGATGGGACTAAGATGGACTAAAACTTTCAGCATCTCTGGGTACCATCAATCTTACTTGCTAATCATCAACTTATGGATCTAGGTGTGTAACTGAGGTTACAATTCTATGACCAACACCACCTTCCCAACTTCATGACTAAAGCATCAACACAAAGTGTTGGCCTGATCTCCTCCCACACAATGCTTCACTCAGAAAGCCTCAACACTCCTTGATCCAGTAGATCAAGGACAAAAAACATCTTCCGATCAAACTGATTAATAACCAACATTCTATCAAATCCTTTGATATATTTACCTATACAAAAACAACCCTAATCAATAATATATTTCACATGTTCATAAACAAATACAAACCTTCAAGGTCTTCCAGACAACTTGATGTTTCTTCACAACTTTCCATAGTAGGACTTAAAAAATTTCCCAATGAATCTTGACAAAAGACTCCTCAACCAAGCAACTTCCTTTAACACAACAAATTCGGAGAAGCCATAGAAATTAACAAACACCCTAATAACCTCAATAGAGACGATGGATGGACCATAAGCGAAAACTGGATTCCAATCCTATCATCCAAATCTATCCCTACCCAACTATAATCCTCCCCCAGTTAACCCATGAATCTAATCCTTTCTAACTAAATTAGCACATTTTGACCATACTAAAATATAACTTAACAATAATCATCTTTTGAAAATATCTACCTAGAACATTATATGAGAAACCTTAATAATAAACAATCAAATCATATATTTAAAAGTATAAAATAATAAGTTAGGTATAAGCATAGTAGAATCAATTATAGTAAGACAAAACAATAATAACAATTCATCAAATAGAGTGACTAAAGGGTTAATTAAAACAATTAGGATAGGACATCGCCTCCTAAAACAAATTAAAAATTAAAACAAAAACAAGTAGGATCATAACAATTAAAATTAATAAACAATTAATAATTAAGAATTAATTAAAATAATAAAACAAATAAATATAAATACAACCCTTACTTATGTATTTTAATTTTAATTAATAGATTAATTAAAATACATATACATATTTAATTTTAATTAATAAATTAACATGGATATGTATTATAATTTTAATTAATAAATCAATTAGAATTTAAATCATTATTAATAAATTATTTAGGATTAAAATAATTAAAATAATAATTCATCAAACATATTAACTAAAGAGTTAATTAATAAATAATCATGGACATGTATTTTAATTTTAATAAATTAATTAAAACTAAAACAATTTGAATTAACTAAAGAATTAATTAACATAACTAGAATAGCGATATGTATTTTAATTTTAATTTCAATTTAAAAATTAATTAAAATTAAAATGATTAAAATAATAATTCATTAAAATAAGACAACACATCCTAAGAAAAAAAAAGATCTCAACAATTAATAAACAATTAATATTAATAATTAATTAAATATGTGGTTCAATCTTAATTAACAAATTAATTAAAATTAAAATAATTAAAAGAAACAATAAATTTAAAAATCAATATAATTAAATTAATTAAAGCAAATATAATTAAAATAAAAATATGATTAAAACATGAAATAATTAGTACTAATAAAATTAAACAATAATACAATTAAATAGAACAATTAAAATAATTTAAAGACTTGTCGGCTAAACATCTCATGCATCTCTATATATATTTGGCAAATAAGACCAGTCTCTCAATTAATTCTCTCACATCCTGAAGATGAACCACCATTGCTGGTTCGAAACGTCGATCTAAAAAGAAATTAAATGCGATGGATCCGGAAGAAAATCTACACAAACATGAAACTCGCAGAAACCTCAAAGACAAAACATATTTCATAAATTGATTCAGATTTTCTTAACTTAGCAACCCTTTAAAAATACATTCTCCAATTTCCTTCTCTCGCTCATGGCCTTCAGTAAAACTTATGGTTGTTAGTCTTGGTCTAGTGCATGACACATGAAGTAGAGAACCATATATGTTACTCCCTCTCAATCAAAGAGGATCTAATCATTCCTATATAAGGAATATTCTTAACCATCCTCTTATCCTAGGGAAATTTATTTCATTCAAGCTCCATCTTAACCTAGGGAGATTTCATCTATCTAGGCTCCCTCTTAATTTTAGGGAGATCAACTTCTTCTTTTGAAGATTGTGTACCTATACAACTTAGATAGCAAGTACAACTAAATCTATATAAGCATGAAGTTAGCCATATCAAAATCTTATAATAACGGAAGAATTAGACTTTATAAACATAATCTGCAAGAGACTATACTTCAATACTTCAACTTGTTTCCCAGGCTTTGTTACAAACCCTAAATCACATTCATATATCATCAAGATATCAAACTCATTATATATAGGGTTTCAATAGAATTTCAATGACATGACACAATCTTTCATATAGAAAAGCCTTGAAACAATTCAGATCAATGCATCTAACAACTTTCAGAATTCATATGTTAAACTACCTACTGTTGAAATTTGGTACCGGAGGATAGGTGGTTCCCTTAGGCTTTGATCTTTGGCCTAGGGAAAAGTGTCCAAAAGAATTTAATTTTTCTCCTAAAGTGACTTTATAATTTTATAAAGTTAAATCTAATTTAAAAGTGACTTTAAGTGATAAAGTTATTAAGTCTAATTTTAAAGTGACTTTTATAAAGTCAATGAAAAATTAGAAAGGAAAAGTGACTTTGGAAATAAATGACTAAGTGGGTCTTTATTAAAGTGGGGTGAATTAAAAAAATAGAAAGTGAGATTTAAATGAGCATTTAATCTCAACCATTGATCTAAATCTATTTCAGCCATTGGATTTAGAGATCACCCAAAAGTCACTTGGATCACCCAAAAGTCACTTGGAGTTATATTAAAGGAGGAAAAGGTCATTCATTCTTTCATGAGCAGATTGGGAGAAGGAGAGCAAGAGAGCAAAAGAGATTTCTGAGCAGGGAGGAGAAGGAGACAGCAGCTTGGCACACATTCCAAGGCAACAGTTGAGCAGATTTGTACATCTGATTCAGCACATAGTGAAAGGCAGATTTTTGCACAAACATCGAGGAGCAGTTTGCTGATTTTTCTGCACACAAAACGGAGGTCGTACAGCATTTATTGCTGTCCTGTTTGCTGTAATTTCCAGATTGCTGTGAGGCACGGGAAAGGAGATAAGTTGTAAATTTGCTTGCTGATTTTTTGCTGAATAATTCTCACTGTAAAAAGGCAATTTTCAGAAATAAAGAAGAGCTCTCAAACTGGTTTTCCCCAAGAGTTGTAGGGGGTTTTTCCAGGGTCAAGTTGACCAAAAATATCAGTGTTTTAATGTGTTTTAATGGTTGTTTTTGATTGCTGATTTTTATTTCTGCAATTTCCATCACTCTGAAAAATTTCCAGAATTTGTGTTTTCAGCAATATTTATTTTTTTCAGTCTGTTAAATGTATGGCTATGGGAATGGGCATTTAACTAAATGGGAGAAATAAGGTGAAACTGAAAACCGGGGTGGGAAAATAGAAATTTCTTCATGGTATCAGAGCTTGAGTGCTGAAGGGCATTTTGGGACAGCAAAAGGAAAAATTACAGTTGCTGATTTTTCACTCAGAAAATTCCAGCAAGCTGATTTTTCATAAACAACAGTTTTATCTTTACTACAGCAGTGTTATTTTTCAGTTTTAGGACAGCAGGATGTCATTGGGATTGAGGGTGGAGGATAGGCTGGATGGGCATATAAATTACAGCGTTTGGAAGGAGAGAATGCAGAGTATCTTTGAGGAGGCAGAAGTCTGGGATATCATGGTGCATACCGCACAGAACCCTGTTGTTGTGCTCACTGATGTTACTCAGTTAGCTGAGTATAAAAAGAAGAACAATAAGGGTAAGAGGCTGATTCTAGACGAAATCAAAGACCATTGCATTCCTCATGTGAGAGGAAAGAGCAATGCCCATGAGATGTGGACAGCATTGTCCAATCTCTACCAGAGTACCAATGAGAATCGGAAGATGGTCCTGAAGGAGAAGCTGAAGAACATTAAGATGGGGAATGATAGTGCAGCTGGATATCTCACAAAGATTACCAATGTGAGAGATGAGTTGGCAGCAATTGGAGAGGCCATTCCATCCACTGAGTTGGTGTGTATTGCAGTGAATGGCCTCCCCCGTTCATGGTTGAACTTTGCTGATGGGGTTTGTGCACGTGAGACCCTTCCCACATGGGAGAGGTTTTGGGATGATTGTATTCAGACAGAGATCAGGAAAGGACAGCTTGGGGCAGCCAAGCCAGTTGAGCAGGATGAGGACGTAGCACTGGTGGCAGGAGGCAAGAAAGGCAAAGGGAAGAAGCAGGCTTCCACAAGCGGTGGTGGAGGCAAAGGCAAAGGTAAAGGTAAACAGGGGAACACACAGAAGGACTATTCCAAGGTGAAGTGTTGGAATTTTCAAAAGATGGGACACTATGCAGTTGTGTGTCCAGAGAAGAAGAAGAAGAAGGGGAAGAACCAGGACGTGGCAGCTTCAGCAGAGATTGAGGACTTTGCTGGTCGTTTTGACCGAGAGTTTGCATTCACTACATGTGAGTCCTCTAGTGCAGGATCACCTGCCACACAGGTTCAGAGGGAGCATGCTTTTCCCTCGATTAGCGGAGCATCTTCAGGTATCTGGTATGTGGACAGTGGGGCTTCACGTCACATGATAGGAGTCCGTGAGTACTTCTCAGAGCTTTCAGAGAGTGGCACTGATATTGAGGTAGTACTCGGTGATGAAAAAGTTGTTAGAGCAGTCGGGGTGGGGACAGTGACATTTCAGAGGGAGTCCAAACCTCCCTTGAAGGTGTCAGAGGTTCTTTATGTGCCAGGGATGAGGAAGAACCTCATATCCGTCTCAGCTTTGGAGGACAGAGGATATGAGGTACTGTTCAGGGGAGGACAGGTGTTGATGTATCCCGGGGGCACTCCAGCTGATTCAGCTAGAGTGATAGGTGTACGCCATGCAAAGGTGTACAAGTTTGCATTTTAGCCCCTTTTGGCATTGAGCAGTAGTACCGACAGCAGAGCTAGCAGTTCTGAGCTGTGTGAGATTTGGCACCGCAGGATGGGACACATGTATCATGGAGCCTTGAGGACATTGTGGGAGATCACTACAGGTGTGCCAGATTTCAGTACTGATCACTTTGATACTTGCAGAGGTTGTGCGATGGGCAAGTTTGCCCAATCCCCTTTTCCCAGCAGTGACAGCAGAGCGACGGGGATACTTGATTTGATTCATTCCGATGTGAGCGGTCGGATGTCTCATGTTTCCTTGAGTGGATATGAGTACTATGTTTTATTCATTGATGATCACTCCAGGAGGACCTGGATTTATTCTTTGAAGACCAAGAGTGAGGTCTTCAAGCGGTTTCAGGAGTTCAGAGCTCTTGTGGAGACTCAGACAAGTCGAAAGATCAAGTCCTTGAGGTCGGACAATGGAGGAGAGTACACCCTTGGAGAGTTTGTTGACTATTGTGCGGAGGTAGGCATTAGGAGGGAGTTCACTGTTCCTTACAACCCCCAGCAGAACGGGGTTGCGGAGAGGAAGAACAGATCCATCATAGAGGCTGCCAAAGCCATGATACATGATCAGGGGTTGCCATTGTTCTTGTGGGCAGAGGCCTGCAACACAACTGTTTACTTGCAGAACAGGAGTCCGCATCGTGCTTTGGGGCACATGACTCCGGAGGAGGCTTTCTCTGGGAAGAAGCCTAATATTGGTCATCTTCATATCTTTGGATGCATTACATACTCCTATATACCCAAAGAGAAGAGGACCAAACTAAAGCCCACCGCAGAGAAGGGTATCTTTGTGGGCTACAGTGAGACCTCAAAGGCCTTTCGGATTTACATTCCTGCACAGAGGAGATTTGTTGTCAGACGGGATGTGAAGTTCGAGGAGGACAGGGCCTTTAGGAGGTCACGGGAGTTAGAGTATCTGGATCAGCCAGACCCTCAGCAGCAGTTGAGTCAGTCGCAAGGATCCAGTGGGCAGGGATCAGGAGGATCCGGAGGTACATCTATGAGGATGTCAGGTCCATCAGTGAGCAGTGGCTCGCCGAGCCAGAGGGGTGGTGCTCCAGGCAGCATGCAGAGCAGTTCACAGAGCAGTTCACTAGGGAGTCCACTGATGGACAGTTCACACTGTACCTCAGCTTCTACAGGTTCAGGTGCAGGCAGGAGGACAGCAGACAGACAGTCAGGAGTTCAGGCTACTGATGGTGATGAGGAGGAGGAGTTTCATTCTCCTATGGGAGAAGCATGCTCAGGGAAGAGGAAGCCCAAGTGGCTTCAGGACACCTTGAGAGATGCCACATCTGTTGCTGAGCCGAAGAGGCCGGTCAGAGAGAGTAGACCACCTGAGAGGTTCTGTAGCTATATGGCGATGGTTACCAGCATCCTTGACTCTGAACCTTCTAGCTATGAGGAGGCAGCTAGCTAGCAGGTCTGGAGAGAGGCCATGCAAGAGGAGTATTCTTCTATCATGAAGAATGATGTTTGGGAGGTGGTGCCGAGGCCTGAGGGCAAATCCGTGGTTACTTCCAGATGGCTTTATAAGGTAAAGCATGCTGCAGATGGCAGCATTGAGAAATTCAAAGCGAGGTTTGTGGCTAGAGGGTTCTCCCAGGTAGAGGGAGTTGATTATGAGGAGACCTTCGCTCCCGTGGCTTGATATACTTCGATCCGCTCCATTATATCGATAGCAGCAGAGATGGGTTGGAAGATCCACCAGATGGATGTGAAGACCGCATTTCTCAATGGCTTCATACAGGAGGAGGTGTACATTGAGCAGCTACAGGGCTTTGAGGTGCATGGGAAGGAGTCCCATGTGTGCAGATTGAAGAAGGCCCTTTATGGCCTGAAGCAAGCTCCCAGAGCTTGGTACTCCAGGATAGATGCATACTTGCAGGGGATGGGTTTCACAAAGAGTGAGGCAGATCCGAACCTTTACTTTATTGTGATTGGTGAGGAGCCTCTCATTCTGGTGCTGTATGTGGATGACTTGATCATTACAGGTGCAGAGAGACTGATAGAGCACTGCAAGAGAGATCTTGCGGCGGAGTTTGAGATGAAGGACATCGGCTTGATGCATTACTTTTTGGGTTTGGAGGTGTGGCAGGAGGAGGGGCATTTCTTCCTGGGGCAGGGGAAGTATATTGTGGACATCCTTAGCAGATTCCACATGGAGGATTGTAGACCCATGTCGACACCGATGATCACCAACTGAAAGAAGCTTCATGCTTCGGATTCCGAGTTGGTGGATCCCACATTGTACAGGCAGCTGATTGGTTCCTTGATGTATTTGGTCAACACTAGACCAGATATCTGTTTTGCAGTCAAGATGATGAGTCAGTTTATGTGTGAGCCTAGGAAGGTTCACTGGGTGGCTGCAAAACACATTTTGCGGTACTTGCAGGGGACAGTGGATTATGGTCTGGACTACAGGCAGGGAGATGGAGTGAGATTGGCAGGATACACTGATTCTGATTGGGCAGGTTGTGCTTCTGATAGGAAGAGCACTTCAGGGTGTTGTTTTGGGTTGGGTTCAGCAGTAGTGTCATGGTTCAGCCAGAAGCAGCAGTCAGTAGCACTGAGTTCAGCGGAAGCAGAGTATATGGCAGCCAGTCTAGCTAGTTGTGAGGCCATCTGGCTTCGCAAGATGTTGTTTGGCTTATTTGGTCAGCCGTTGAGACCTTCAGTGATTTACTGTGATAATCAGAGTTGCATTAAACTCACGGAGAATCCAGTATTTCATGACAGGTCAAAGCATATCGGGATCAGATATCATTTCATCAGAGACTATGTTCAGAAGGGAGCTGTGAAGCTTGAGTATATTTCCACTGATGAGCAGGTTGCAGATATCCTTACCAAAGCCTTACCATGGGGCAAGCATGTCTACTTCAGAGACAAGATGGGTGTGGTGAGGAACACCTTCCTCGGTAAGAGGGAGTGTTGAAATTTGGTACCGGAGGACAGGTGGTTCCCTTAGGCTTTGATCTTTGGCCTAGGGAAAAGTGTCCAAAAGAATTTAATTTTTCTCCTAAAGTGACTTTATAATTTTATAAAGTTAAATCTAATTTAAAAGTGACTTTAAGTGATAAAGTTATTAAGTCTAATTTTAAAGTGACTTTTATAAAGTCAATGAAAAATTAGAAAGGAAAAGTGACTTTGGAAATAAATGACTAAGTGGGTCTTTATTAAAGTGGGGTGAATTAAAAAATAATAAGTGAGATTTAAATGAGCATTTAATCTCAACCATTGATCTAAATCTATTTCAGCCATTGGATTTAGAGATCACCCAAAAGTCACTTGGAGTTATATTAAAGGAGGAAAAGGAGGAAAAGGTCATTCATTCTTTCATGAGCAGATTGGGAGAAGGAGAGCAAGAGAGCAAAAGAGATTTCTGAGTAGGGAGGAGAAGGAGACAGCAGCTTGGCACACATTCCAAGGCAGCAGTTGAGCAGATTTGTACAGTTGATTCAGCACATAGTGAAAGGCAGATTTTTGCACAAACATCGAGGAGCAGTTTGCTGATTTTTCTGCACACAAAACGGAGGTCATACAACATTTATTGCTGTCCTGTTTGCTGTAATTTCCAGATTGCTGTGAGGCACGGGAAAGGAGATAAGTTGTAAATTTGCTTGCTGATTTTTTGCTGAATAATTCTCACTGTAAAAAAGCAATTTTCAGAAATAAAGAAGAGCTCTCAAACTGGTTTTCCCCAAGAGTTGTAGGGGGTTTTTCCAGAGTCAAGTTGACCAAAAATATCAGTGTTTTAATGTGTTTTAATGGCTGTTTTTGATTGCTAATTTTTATTTCTGCAATTTCCAGCACTCTGAAAAATTTCCAGAATTTGTGTTTTCAGCAATATTTATTTTTTTCAGTCTGTTAAATGTATGGCTATGGGAATGGGCATTTAACTAAATGGGAGAAATAAGGTGAAACTGAAAACCGGGGTGGGAAAACAGAAATTTCTTCACCTACTAGGATTTTATACAAACCCTAGATTTTATTGAGCTCCAATAACCATTCGCAACTTATTAACATGGCTAGATTCTACTAGGGTTTGATGTAAACCCTATATTTCTTATTTACAAATTCTCAACAATTACTATATAGATTCATAGATTCTAGATTGTTATATAACACATACTAGAAAATTTAACTACTGTTAGGGTTTAGCTGCAAAACCCTAGATTTACCAAACAACATTATCCTAGAAAATCAAACTTTGACTAGGGATTGTTTCCAACCCCTAAGACTTATGACCATCAACAATTAGGTCAATACGCATATCTAGGAATTCATCACCATGCATAAGCACATCATGAGTCAGGTAAGATTAATGCATTAGACATATATCTACCTAGACCAAGTTAGGGTTTTGACCAAATGAACACATACCTAGTGTTTCATTCCTAGGACTTTAAATACATAAAAAGGGTTTTGCTTATAGACCCAACCAAACCCTAAGGATCTAGGGTTTCAATTCGTAATATAGAAAACCCTAGTTTACGATAAATTCAAAGGATTAGGATTTTAGACAACACCATTTCAACCCTAACAAGTTATGGTTTTCATGATCATACAAAAAACCAAAACATGACATCATCGATTTTTGAATCATAATAGAAATTTCCCAATAACCCTAACTAGGCTAGGGTTTTCACACATTTTTAACATACCCTTAGGTTAGGGTTTTCAAGAGAACCCTTCTAGGGTTCTATACAAACAATCAAGGATGTAAGGAGGGTAAATTTATCAAAAGATGAATCACCATAAACAAGAATATTTATGATTCAAGACAACTAGACAATAATTTTAGTAATATAACACAAATTTCAAAATAAGATAAAGAGAATTTTATAATATGTATAGTCCAAAACATACCTCGAGATGTTTCTTGACAAACCTTGTAGGAATCTCTTGAAGTGTAAGCCATGATATTTCTATACCTATAATGCATACTTTCAAGCAAAACATGTGATGTCAATAATGTGATTTAATTTCTCAAGTTAGATTTCCTACATAACCATGGAGTATGTAATCCTATGAAAAGTTATTCCTTCTTTCAATCAAGGACTTTTGCTTGGAATCCTAGATTACTTGTAAATCCTAGAGGGAGAGGATTAAGGTTCTAATATGTTATCTAGAGAGTACACTCTTTATCCTAGACTAGTTATAAACAAGGATGGTATAAACCATTAGAGATAATAGAAATATAAAAGCTTATCGATATATGTACCTTGTGAATTACATACCTCTATTTTATTTGTTGTATATGCATCAATACTTACTTGATTTCTTTTAAGCTAGTTCCTTGTACTTAAAATCCTCAAAGAGTGCTTCCTTTAAGCTAGTTCCTTGTGCTTGAGTTCATATAATACTTGTATTTTCTTCTTCCATAGGAAAAACTTTAGATAGTCTTCAAGTGAACGATTTTTTTATATCAAATCCTCCATTCACTACTTGTGATTGAACTATATTCCTCCTTCAAACGTATATCGAAACTTTGTCACTTAGATAAACCAACCTCTTCTCTACATTTTCTATCATAGTTACCTCTCTAATACATTGTAACTTCATTAAAATCATTCTTTGATATTGATCCAAACTTCACTAATGTATTACTATGACAACCAAGCTTTCTTCTTGAGAATTTATTACTGAACTTGATCTGAAAATATCACTATGGTATGCCGAGATCCTAAAAACCTTCACTGTAATTTGAGTGAGGTTACATCTTTTCTAGACTATGGTTTCACCGATTTTCCTTCTCTAAATTTAATCCAAACTTGTTTCCATACGATATACCAAAATTCATTACTTTGACATCACTAAGAATACTTCAAAGATGTATAAGTGGTTTTTCAAACTGCCATTCACCATGACCATAGCTCTGATACCATGTTGGGAAATCCAAAGAGGTGGCAATTAATTGATTTATCTTATTATGACATTATCTTTTGATGGTTTATTATTATTATTTGTTCATTCAATTTATATTTTCTTTATCACCAAGACTACTGCTAATTAATAAATAGAAGAGGACACAAGATGTAAGCATGCTACCAGGGAAAAACCCCACTTTAGGGGAAAACCCAGTCAAATTCTTCCTTCAGTAGATTCAAGATGAGACAACCAAGACCCTTACAACTTATACTCAAGACTACCTACATCCATCAAGTAAACCTCATCTCTATTCTTGCACCAAATCCTTATCACTGTTACACCGAGACTTCATCACTGCGTTGTCACCGAGTACTAAAATTCTTCCTTGCACAAGCACCAAACTTATTTACTGTGATAACACTGAACTTCTTTGTTGACATCACCGATTTTCTTCATTGTGATAATACCAAACTCCTTCATCATGATGTTAATGAACTACTTCAATATGATATTACCAAATCTTCTCACTATCATATATCACCGAAGATGTCCCCTGTAATGCAAGTTATGTGGTCATTGTAATGTGAGTTCGTTTCCCTGCATACCTGTAATAACTTCTCTGAGATTTGGGTATTAACCTCCTTATTGTAATAACAACGAATTTTTCCTCTCTGAAATTCTTATCCGAACTGTCATCCTGTCTCTTGAGTGAATTCCCTCTATATATATATATATATATATATAGTTGTTTGTCAATAATCAATGAGCCAACATGAATATATGAAGAGCTATGTCATTGTATTAGGCCAACATGTGTTCTTTTCAGGGAGGCTGACTTCATGAGGACTATTTTTTAGGTTGAGAGCAAGGAGGCCTTGATGGATGGAGGAGTCTTCAAACAAAATTTATTTTGACAATAACATAAAGCCTAGAATGGAGGCTTGACGTATGAAAATTGACCAAAGCATGAAACCCATGCTTTAACAAGTCAATAATAATAAATTCTTTCTGACAAATATATTATATTTTGACTCAAGTACAAATGATGAAGACTAAATGTAGTTACATTCTTCAACAATAAGTAGACACTATAGACACAGGTTGAGGAAGTTAGTTCAAAGCTCTAGGCTCTTTGGCCCTTAGTTACTAAAATCGTAATAGATGCATCATACTATTTTTTGGCATGCACCCTTTCCAAGTGCTGCAACCATATTAAAACTTCATGTACTAATATTCTCAATGAACAAAGAGATCAAGAGAACTATTGTTGCTGCTTTGAGGGTGCTACCAGATCCAACAACATAATACAACAGTGAGATCAACTAGAAAATTACGGAAGTGACTTTTCTGAAAGCCTCTATAATCCAAGCTATGGAGGGAGCTCAAGGACTCTTAGCACAAGTTTGTGACTGGTCAGGCTTCCTTGCCAAGAAAAATCAACCAGGTTACCCATTGCACCATCAAGCTAATCACTTATTCAACCAAGCCATGGCTACCAAAAACAAAACCCAGCAGAAGGAGTTCCGAGCATAGGCAGATTCCATCGAAAGCTAGATCCAACAAATTGAGGATAAATCAAGCAAGACGAAGAGTCTGCTCCAAGAACTTAAGCCACCAACACAAGATCACTTTCATATGCTCCAGTAGATTAGCGAAGAGGAATACACTTAATGGAATACCATTTTAATGACATGCTCTACCCAACCACCAAATGAATTTGCATCATAGTTCATCGATCAAGAAAGCACTCCCACAGGCTAATGGTAGGTGATACTTACTGAATACATATGGTTTAAAAATGCAACCATTGATTCTCTTCTGGATTTGGGTCATTCATTTGAAGGAACAAGCCAAGGGGAAAAAACATAGGAGGAAGCATTAATAGTACCAACAAAATAATGACTCGAGGACAAGTCAATGGATTGTGGTCAGGGCTTATTGAGTCATTCATTTTGGGGATTAAGTTTTGTCATGTTTTATTAATGGATTGATGGTTGATCAAATTTTGACCACAAATGACTGATGGAAAGTCACGGAGAAGACAACCAAGGAAAGAGAAAGAGCTCGCTAGAGATTGGCAGTTGCGGAGGATTGGTCGGAGAAATCAAGGCACATGAAATCATAACTGTGCCTAAAAATTCACTAGCAACTAAGGGAGTAGTCACATTCAAGCAATATAGGTAGCTGAAAAGAGAACGATGGATCATCCAAGGGTGGAAGCAACAATTTAGGTGAGTGCAATGTTAAAAAGGCTGAAGGGAAAGACAACATGGGGAGGAGAGAGGAATGTACCGAAATGTTGTCGCAAAGCCACTAGAGTGACCATCTGCTCATGTATTAGCCTATCTTTCTACTTTTTGTTCTGGTGAGAAGGCTCTTAGCCTCATTTGCTAATGTGATGTTGGCCGAACCTAATGGAAAGGAAAGTTGCAAGGACATTTGAGGGTATTCTTTGTCAGGCCAGGGTAACTCCAGACTTGGCAGAAAAAACTGATTGATTTATTTCATTAGGTAAATATTGTTTATATACAGGAATGTGACTGATCAGTTCATCTACTTGATGACTGTTCACATTCCGGGTACACCCAACCGCTGAGGATTAGGTGTCAACAATCCCCCCCCTTAATCTGAAGGGATGTTGGTGAGTCCAAGCATCGTTCTGAATCTTTCAAGCTTTTCTCTTCCAAGAGCTTTGGTGAAGATGTCTCCAATTTGCTCATTTGTGGAACAATGCCGGAGATGGATTGTTTTGGCCTCAACATGATGTCGGATCAGATGATATTTAGTATTGATGTGCTTAGTACGATCATGGAACTTTGGGTTCTTTGCCAACTTTATTGCAGAAGTGTTGTCAATCATGAGTGGAGTTGATTGTACTTGTTTTACCTGCAAATCTTCAAGAATTTTCCTGAGCCACACAATTTCTTTCGTTGCTTCAACTACTGCCACGTATTCTGCTTCTGTTGTGGAATCTGCTGGAACTGATTGTTTGCGTGATCTCCAAGAGACAGCTCCTGATCCAAGAATCATAGCATATCCTGAAGTAGATACTCCAGTTTCTTTGTCTCCATCGAAGTCTGAATCAAAGTATCCAATCAAGCTGAAGTTGTCCACCTGTGTATACTTGATTCCAAGGTCTTGAGTTCCCTTCAAGTACCTTAGAACTATTTTTGTAGCAGACCAATGTCCCTCACAAGGCTTTTGCATAAACCTGGAGAGGATTCCAATAGCAAATGAAATGTCTGGTCTGGTAGTAGTGAGGTAGATGAGACTTCCTATAAGCTGTCTATACTTTGTTGCATCCTCAAATTCCTTTCCTTCAATAGATGTGAGCTTTAAGTTTTGTTCCATTGGAGTAGAAAGAGGATTGCACTCTGTCATGCCAAATCTGTTTAACAAATCTCCAATGTATTTCTTTTGAGAAAGAAATATGGATTTTGGATGTTGGGTTACTTCAATGCCAAGATAATAATGAACATAGCCCAAATCAGTCATTTCAAAACTTTTTCCTAATTCTTTCTTTATGGATGCAATATAGCTTTCATTGTTCCCTGTCATTAAAAGATCATCTACATATACCACAAGATGTACAACTGTTTTGCCAACTTTCTTGACAAATAAAGTTGCATCATCAAGATCAAAATGATTGAAGTTGAGTTTCAGAAGATGCTCTGTTAGTTTTTCATACCAGGCTCGTGGTGCTTGTTTGAGGCCATACAAGGACTTCACAAGTTTGCATACTTTATGTTCCTGTCCTTTCACAGCAAATCCTTCAGGCTGGGACATAAAAACATTCTCTTTTAGATCTCCATTCAAGAAGGCAATTTTTACATCCATTTGATGGACTTTCCAACCGTTCTGAGTAGCTAGTGCAAAGAGTGTCCGGATGGTGGCCCATTTTGCTGTGGGGGCAAAAGTTTCCTCATAACCGACCCCTTCCTTCTGTGCAAAACCTTTTTCCACAAGCCTATCTTTGTGCTTGTCAAGTGAGCCATCAGCTTTGTATTTGTTCTTGTAGACCCACTTGCAGCCAATTGGTTTGGTTCCAAATGGAGGATCAACTAGCTTCCAAGTGCCATTCTTTATGAGGGCATCATACTCCTTTTGCATCGATTCTTTCCATTCATCATGAGAAGCAGCTTCTTTCAAGGAAGTTGGTTCAAAATCTGTAGACAAGTTCAATTCACAATCATAAGTAACATCCATATCAACAGGTGAATTAGAGTCATCTACATCACCTCCATTTTGTCGGTTTGAATTTTTGGTTCCTGTTTTTCCAATTTCATCAGGATGAAAACTTTCAAGTGTCTTTGTCAACCACTTTGGGGGACCTTTCTGAGATGGTCCAGGCTGCTCTGTTGATTGAGTTGGGACTGAATCAAGATTGAGTCTCCCAATTCTATCAATTACATCACTTAAAGCATCATCCGTTGTCGGAGTTTCATGCAGGGGAGATTGTTCTTCAGAAGAAGATTCCACATGTTGTTCTAGAATAGGAATCCCCCCTTCAAGATGTGGAATCTGATTATCAAATTCTTGAAATGATTTTGTTTTTGCGAATCTATCCAAGCGATCAAGTTGCCGCTCAACAACATTGTCAGATTTGGATGATTCAAGAAAAATGACATCTCTAGATACAACAAACTTTTTATTTACTTCATCATAGAGGCAGTATGCTTTAGATGTGTTTGAATACCCCAGGAAGATACACTTACGACTTCTAGCACCAAGTTTGTTTCTATGTACCTTTGGTATTAAAGCATAACAGGTGGAACCAAAGATCCTGAGATGTTTTACCGAAGGAACATGTCCATACCACAATTCATAAGGAGTCTTGTTTCTTATAGCACTAGATGGACATCTATTCTTTATATATGCAGCACATAGAACAGCATCAGCCCAAAATTATCTTTACATTTTTGAAGAAAAGCATGGATCGTACCATATTCAAGATTGTTCTATTCATTCTTTCTGCTACACCATTCTGTTGGGGATTATAAGGTACAATTGTTTGATGTTTGATTCCATGTTGGCGAAGATAGTTGTCAAATTCATTTGATGTATATTCTTTTCCATTATCAATGTGAATAGACCCAATATGAGATTGTGCATCATTTTCAATCCATTTATGAAAATTCTTGAATGTTTGAAAAGCATCAGATTTGTTCTTCAATAAATAAACCCAACACATTCTGGTGTAATCATCAATACATGTCATGATATATTTATTTCCATTTGCAAAAGGAACAGGCATTGGACCACATAAATCTGAATGAAGAGTTCAAGCTTCCTATGTGCTCTTGAATGTGAATCATGAAAATACTGTTTGCTATGCTTTCCTAGAATGCAAGCATCACATTACTTATGTTTTCTAGGAATTGTAGGCAAACCAGCAATACCATTTTTCTTCAATAAGCGGAGACTATCATAGTTTAAATGTCCAAATATAGCATGCCATAATAAACTTGATGGAAGTGTACCTTCTTCATGATGAGGAATATTTGAGAAATGTTGTGCATGAGCAGAGGTTCCTTGCAGTTTGAGAAGTCTTTCTTCTTCTATTCCCCTCATGACAAGTGAGTGGTCAGATGCTTTTCTTACCTCAAGCTTGCCATCAAACATATGAATGGAGTGACCTTGCTGACGGATGTGGACCAAGGACAACAAGTTTCTCTTGAGCTATGGGAGATATAGAACATGATCCAGAAGAAAGTCTGGAAGACCAGGCAGTTTAAGCCTAATTGTGCCAAGCCCTGATGGCTTGATTTTTGACTGATCTGCAAAGTATACTGTTCCATCAACATTGTCAGTGAAATCTTCAAAAAAATCTTTCCTATGAGTCATATGACAGGTTTCTCCTGAATCAAGCAACCAATCATTTTTCGAAGAAGCAAGTGAAGCATTAAACAAATCTTCATTTACTCCAATGTTGCATTGTGCCTCAATATAGTGAGCGGATTCAGGTGCTTTACCTTTGTCTGTATCATCAATTTTACCTTTCTGCTGGTTTCTTTTCTACTCAATTTTGTCCCATGGTAGCTTGCATGTAGAAGCATCATGTGATCCATTTCGTTTGCAGCGAATGCAATGCAGACCTGCCTTTTCTCCTTGAGAATGTCTGCCCCCCCTGCCTCTGAAATATCTTCCTCTTCCTCTTCGTCCACCTCTTCCTCTTGTAGAATCTTGAGCAGGATGCTTTTATTTATGAGCAAGGCAAACAGTCTCTTCAGAAGATTCAAGGACTGTCTTCTTTCCAAAGGCTTTCTCTCTTTCAGCAAACTTTTTCACAAGAGAATCAAAGGTTATATCTTTAATATTTCCATTTGCTTGTAAAGACTCAAGATAATTGGAGTAAGTAGGATAGAGTGCCTTGAGAAAAGCAATAAGAGGGATATCCAGCTCAACCTTAGTGGATTTGATATCATGCATTATGGATTTTACTTCAGATGCAAGAGCAAGAGGATCATTATTTTTCAGTTCAAGAGTGAAGAGTTTAATCATGAGCTGAACAACTTCAAGTGCAGAATGTGAGTCATAAAGTTCTTTCAGCTTTTGTAAAGATTCAAAGGCAGTTGAATATGATGAAATATGGCGACTTACTTCTTCATTTACAGATGTTGCGATTAATGCATAGGCTTTGCTATTCTTGTTTTCCCAAATGACGAGCTCTTTGTCTTATGTAGGCTGCACTGGGTCATTGTCTCCTTCTCCGACGCACTCTCCTTTCCACAACTCATTGAAGATGAGAGTGTGTTTTATCATCTTGGACCATTCAGGATAGTTCTCCTTGCCAGTGAGAACTACCCTACCATAGAGATGATTGAATGCATTCTGTAAAAAATACTTTTGCTGATAAAAAAAAAACTTCCTCACTTCAATATCACATTAATGCTTTAAATTTTCAAAGCAGCATTACCATTCAAATGATAAAAAAAAACTGTGCAATATTACAACTGCTTTGAATGAACAAAACTGTGCAATATCATAGGCATTCAAATCAAAGGCTGATGATTTTCAATCCTTTCATCAGCACTTCTCAGAAACTTGTGCAGACTCAACCAGAATGAGAACTAACATTTGATGGCCAAATAAAAATAGGCCCATAATCATAAATCCATGGCGGAAGAGATCCTGGGACCTGTGGCGAATCACACAGTTAATTAACTCCGGGATCAATGCTTCTTCTTGCATTCGGCGGCCGACATTCTCTTGTGACAATGCACACAAAGTTGGGAGGGAGAAGCGTAGCTGACACACAGGTTAAACAGTCACACAAATAATAGGCCAGAAATGATAAATCGTGTTGTCATAAACTAGCATTACAAGGGACTGTAAATTGCTTTATCAATTCCTTCCTGACCCTAACTTCGAATGCTCATCGCATTTTGCAATATTTAAACTTCACATGGAGATTCTACCACCTTACTATAATCACTTTGCCCATGGTTTCTAGAGCCTTTCATGCAGACAAAGAAGTAAGCAATGACGCAGGGTATGAGAGCATAAGCCACATCTCCGCTCTCTATTCTTGAACCAACCATCCTACATAAGCTCTATGTCATACATTAATGCTACAGTCAATCCCAATATAAATTTTTCGTCATACCCATTGCTTCAGGCAACTGCAAGTTTGCTACAGTCAATCCCAGCGTTCAATGGTATTCACACAAGGATTGAACTTGGAATAGCAACCGGAGGATGAGAAATAGGTTGTATGTCTTAGTCTGCGTGGATTCCTATACAGACAAGCACAAAAAAAAAAACCGGAGGATGAGCAATGGCTCTCGGGCTCAGAAGATGAGCAATGGCTCTCGGGCTCAGAAGATGAGCAATGGCTCTCGGGCTCAGAGAATGAGCAACGGCTCTCGAGCTCAGAAAATGAGTAATGGATCTCAGGCTAGGGCACGAATACTGTGATGGTTTGGGGTCTCACTCCTTCTTGTAACTCGATGAACGTCTCGTCCTTGACATTTCTAGCTCCGGACGGTGATGTTCTGGCGGATCCCAATCTTTCACACAGGTTTAATGCATATACAGTAAATGGTAAAAACAAAGAGATCAATGCTAAAGCATTGATATTCGATGGGTATGCAAAGCGTTATCATGCAGAGGGCATTAAAGCCATTTAGGCAGAAGAAATCGGCCTGCGCAGGAGCATGGAATCTTTATGCATGTAAAGAGTCAAACGTACAGGCCAGACAAATGTTCAGGCCAGGTAGATGCGTTATGGCAGAGTATGGAATAGAGGAGTTACAAGGCACGCCAAAAAGAAAAGGAATCTGGGACCTGTGCTCTGATACCATGTTAGGCCAGGGTAACTCCAGACTTGGCAGAAAAAACTGATTGATTTATTTCATTAGGTAACTATTGTTTATATACAAGAATGTGACTGATCAGTTCATCTACTTGATGACTGTTCACATTCCGGGTACACCCAACCGCTGTGGATTAGGTGTCAACATTCTTATGTTGAGTTTATGCACCCCCTTTTAAAATTTTCTTATGGATGCATATGTGTATTATGTTCCCTCGTGAATACTTAAACTATTGTCTTCTGCACTAATTGCATGTCCAATATCATGATTCTAAGTTGAACTAGTGTTGGTTTCTCTAAATTATTTCCTCTGATGCCTGATTCCAGTCCCTTAACCAAGTAAGGTCACGGTTCACCTTGGATGAGATGCCTTATTCTCTTGAGTAAGGTGAAAATGTCGGTGCTACACTAGACTATGACAGACTCTTTGCTGGCCCCTATGCCTGAATCCAAGGTCTCAACCCGGTCATCATTTTTTTCCATCAATTGGGAGGTGCTAAATATAGCACAATTTTGTAATCTGAGCATTGGATACATTTTTGGCATATGGGACTTAGGAGAAATAGAAAATTATAGATCTAGTGGAATGTGGGGGACACGGGAGAAGGAAATTTAACCCAATGTAGCAATTCACACTAGTGAGAAGAGAGAGAGAGGGGGGGGGGGGGGGGGGGGGGGAAGGGGTGAAAATTATTGGGAAGTGGAGACCACCAAGGGAGAGAGGGGCAGTAATTATAAATAGAACTTGAAGGCCTCAATTTGGTACTTTTGATCATTTGACAATTTAAAATTAGTTCTCT
Organism: Pinus tabuliformis; assembly: GCA_031772625.1. Taxonomy (NCBI): domain Eukaryota; kingdom Viridiplantae; phylum Streptophyta; class Pinopsida; order Pinales; family Pinaceae; genus Pinus; species Pinus tabuliformis. The sequence continues at coordinate 2,021,987,929 of CM062818.1, read as the reverse complement.
TGAGCTGCTTAGCCAAGAAAACTATGTTGTTTAGCACAAGGAATTCTCGAGTGATAATTCCACCATCATTTCAGAGAACTTCGAGTGTCTCCCTAGTGAGGCAATTGGGGATCTTAGTTCAGAGTTTCCATCGAGCACATTTATAGTCATTTCCTTCATTTGGAGTGAGTTTTCCTTAGACACAGTAAAGAAACTTGTGATTCTTGAGAGAGCGAGCAAAAAGGGGAATTTGGGCCAGACAATTAGTAGAGAATCCTTCCACTTAGAGGGTTGGAGTTTCTTGTTAATTTGTAGGTTTGTTGGTGAGGCATTTGGGAGAGCTGAGTTGCTCCAATTCTTGGCCTACATAGGGGCTCATTGGGTATTGTTGTGTAATCACTTGGGCAAGGAGAATCTATGGTGTGGCTACGGAGGAATAAGTAAACATTTGGGAGGAATTAACCCAGTGAGAAGGAGATTTTCTAGGAGAGATTTGGAGAATTTTGTGGCATATTTCATCTAAAGCCAATTTTGCTAGCCAGTTAGATCCATGCACAAATTGGGGTCACTAGAGCATGTTAGACTCAACCCAAACCCTTTTTGGGATTTTGTGGGTTTTAGGAGAGGAGGTTAGGATTAATTTTGCATAATTTTCTAAGCACTCCTGAGGGAAAAATTCCCAGTTCCACTCAACAGTCAGCAGTAGAAATTGTTGGAGGAGGACACAATTTATTCCAGGATTCTTTCCACCACTTGGGTTCATGATAGTTTTTTGGGCTATTTTGGGTTCCTTGTGAGGACGTTCCAGTTAATTTCCTGTAATATTCTGAGTAGTTTAGAGGCCTGACACACTAATTCCTTTAAAGACAGTAGTAGCAGAATTTACTGGGCCAGCGCTAAGAATTGGGAGAGTAGTTTGTAGCACTTGGGCAACTCCATTTTCACCTAGGACTTGACTAGCTTGTAATATAAGGCCCAAATTCCTCTTCTTCATTGATATGTACCTTTTTTTCTCAGTTAATAAATTTACTCAACTCTTGGTACAATTTCTATTGTAATTTGTCATGATTCTGGTGTGTTAATTTTATGATTACATGTTTATGCTTTATTTTCTATTATCACTTAATATTTCCTACTAGGAATACTATAGACATATCAGAGCATGCTCTTGGCCAGCTGTGGGGAGGCTAGCAAGATCATGGAGGAGTTGATGAGTAGAGACAACAATTGGGGAGGCAGAACTAGTAGATTCTATAGGGGATGCAACAAATGATACATAACCAACAAAGAAGCCAAGAACATGCACAGACATCCCAATAGTACAACACCCATACGTTTGGCCTACTTGGCCATCCTACCATGCATCATCTTCTAGATGAACCAAATAAGGAGAAGCATAGTTCGGGGGTTGGATCATCATGCAGAGGAGGGAATCTAGAGAATGTGATTAAGAGGTGCTTGTGTTAGTGGAGACCTAGCTTTAGATATTAGGAGCATGAGGAGGAGGTTGAACATGAGGCTGAGAGCATGTAGGAATGTTAGGACCATGTATATACACCCAGTGTGATGTAAGGTCCCACCTTACCAACCATCAATATTATAATAAGGCTGACTCAAAATGTGATTTAAGTTTAATTTTTTAAGACGTAAAAGTTAATGCAAGGTTATATATCTATATATATATATTTTTTTTTGTTGGTATTCTTTACAAAACATACTAATTTCTACTAACTAACTAACCCATGGTCATATTAAAATCGTATTAAGGCTACAGGGTCATGGTTCCTCAAGATCCAAAACTTACAACTATAAGTCTTAAAATCACATTTAAATGATAGAGTCTTTAGTGGGATAATTAATATCAATATTTACAAACCACAATTTCCAATAAGCTAATTGTTCATTCTATTGCTATTAAGAGTGTTTAAGAGTGACTAATTTGATTTTGTTCTAGATAATATGCTTATGAATTCTTTGGTAAAACAAAGGGAAGAAAAACAAGATAATTCAACTTCTAAAGGAGTGGTTTCCAATTATTATGAATTCATATGTGAGCTAACAATTACAACATTTCACCTAACCAATTTGCCTTCCATGGATTTTTACTTCAATGGAATCATCATGATTTTTCTTTGAGATATGTCCAAAAACACCTTGGTTGCAAATCCTAAATTTACTTAGTCATTTTTATAGAGAATTCATATATGTAATTAGCTACAACCATTGAAGCATTATGTCAAATAGTTTGCAAGCATGAAATGTACAACCATTGAGCCATTTTGTCAAAAACTTACAACCATAACCCTTAAGGTGATTTCACCAAAATTAACTAACATGAATCTAAGATTACATATTTTCTTTTTCTTTGTCAGTAATGCCAAGAAGTGAACCTAATACATAAGTAGAATTGTCATCCATCTTGATTGTTGCATATACAAAAATTTAGGCACATAATGACTATAAATATTTAAGACTTCTTACAAATAGCTCATAGCAATGTAGCTACAGCCATTGGGAATTTTGAACAACGGTTAACAGTCACAAAACAAGTCGCTAACTATTAAACGATCAAACAAGCAATCACAAGTTTATTAGACTATCAATGTATTAACCATTGATACTTTAAAATAATAATTCCAAGTTTATATAATAGATTGATTTCATAAAAAGAGATTACCAGGTAAAACACAACTACAAAAAAAGGCAGTAAGACATACCACCAGGCAGCAACAACAAATTTGTAAAATATAGAAGATTACAGAACCGGATTCTAAAACTTTTTTTTTTGAAATCAAAGTTGGGGCGACATGGCCGTAAGCTACAGATACCCCGTGGTAGTGAATTTATACAACTCAAAAATAGGAGTATGCTCCAGTTCCAATATCCTTACCAACTCATTGTGAACCACCTGGTTTTCCTCCCAACCATATCCAGGAAAATCTTCTCACCCTGGAACCCTTAAGCTGCAAAAGCTCACAAGCAGTACCAAAAGAACACAATAGAGAGATTTGCAAGGCAAACTAAGGAAGCAATTTTTCACTTCCTCTCAATACCACTCATGGCCAACCTCAATAGCTAGAGATATTATAATTTTAACAATAATTTCAGATTTATTATGGACGCAATTGGCTACTTTCCATATCTCTCCCTCTCACTATTTTCCTGAAGTCTCTTCCACCCTTGGCCTCCTCATCCCCAAGTGAGAATACATGAGACTCATATATAGGAGGAGCAACCAATTCTTGTCATAAAGGAGGAGTAATGTGCATGCATTGGATTCCATTTAGAGGAGTGTAACTTATGCCATTAAAGAGAGGTATGCATGGCTTAGTTAAGGAGAGTGTAACATATGCATTAAAGAGAGCATGAGAGGAATATTTTACGACATATTTTTAATGAGTGAAAAGGAATATGCCATTCTTTGATGGGTGCATAAAATAGAGTATAGTGAAGTATTTAAAAGAGAGAGAGAGAGAGAGAGAGTTACATAGAGTCATAAGAGTCATGAAGGAGGTGTGAATTGATTGAGGAGATAAAATTGACTTGTAATTCCTTTTTAATAATAATATCATAGTCTCATAAAAGATAATAATAATATTAATAATATTGAGGATTCAATCAAGATTGAACTATTAAGATTGATTAATGATAATTTTATTCGTTTTTCTGCAACTCCGCTTGATTACCAATTTAGGTAAAGTGATTTACTATTTTTGGAAAGTCACGCTTGAGATGATGGACATGACTTTCTATTTTTAGAAAGTCATTCCAGAATTGTGAGAATGAAATTTTATTTAAGGAAATTCATCCATGAGGCGCATTTTTATTTTGGAGGATAGGAATTCTGCACCCCTATTTCATGCATCTCTGTGCCTTAGTAGATTGAGTATTCCGCGCCCTGATCTACTCCAAAGACCCAAGCTTCCACAACTTGATCTTTTTAAATATTTAGGACTCCACACCCTAAATATACAAGACTCCATGTCTTTATCTTTCTTGGATTTAGGACTCCGCGCCCTAATTTCCATGCCCTCTCATCTATTGTGCTTTGAAACTTTTCATTTCTCCTTATGGTACTAATTGTGAGATTTTATCTATTTGATGGTTCGCTGGTAAGGCCTTGCTCAAAGACCTGCACAAATTACAATCTCATAGATCAAAGGAATCAAATGAATTTCATAATGAAATTAACTTAATCACATTTTACCTAGAATGGTGCATGGCTTCCACAGTCATTTTGGTTTTGAAGAAATGACTTCCATAATCATTCATAATTGAACATCCTTGTTGGAAAATGACCAGGTACCCTACCACATCCTGCTTAGTACAATATTAGACATATATAATCACACAAATCATGTATCATCCATAAATCATAATTAACCATCTATTCTGCATAATCATGAGAAACCATGGGTATATGTGTCTCAATCTTGGATCACCATCCATGTCATACACCTACTTCATAAATCAAATACAAAGAGAAAAAACATATGTATAACATTTTACTTAACCAAAACCATCTAATACAGATAATCAATGATGCCACATATAAGAGGAAATATAACTATATAAGACATTGTTCCCCAATACACTGATCAATCTGTCATACATAAACATAAAAGGAAATATAACTATGCATGTATAACATTATTCCTCAATCAAGTGATCAGCCTATTTTATATATATAACCCTTCACAGGAGTGACAAAAATATACTAGAAAAATAGGACACTACATACTCCCCCTCTTGGAGTAAACTTGGCCTGAAGTTTAACTAAACAAAAAAGGAAACTCAAGATGCATCTTCCCAAGTGGTGGAACTAGGACTATATGGGTCCCATTGGACCTTCACTTGGTCCATCATGCGACATCTGAGTTGTCGAGTACGATGGTCAAAAATTCAAACTGGCTCTGCCTTAAGAGTTCCTTCGTCTATCACCTGTAATTGATGCCAATCTAAAATGTGAGAAGGATCATGAACATACTTACGTAGTACATAAATATGAAATACATCATGCATACGATGAAAGGCTGGTGGTAAAGCAAGACGATATGACATAGTTCCAACCCTTTCAATGATCTCAAAAGGCCCAACAAATCGAGGAGAGAGCTTAGATCCTTTCCCAAACCTAATAGATATTTTCTGAGGTTTTAATCGAATAAAAACAAATTCCCCTTCTTTAAAACCACAATCCACTCTATTCATATCAACATATCTCTTCTGTCTATCCTGTGCCTGCTTTAATCTTTGCCTTATACAACACACTTGTTCTTCAATTTCTTGAATAATTTCAGGACCTACTAAGATTCTGTCCTCTAATATTTCCCAACTTAAATGTGTTTTGCATGGTCTTCCATACAATAACTCATAAGGTTCCATACCAAGGGAGCGGTGATAACTGTTATTGTAAGCAAACTCCACTAGAGGAAGATAATATTCCCACATAGATTGTTAATCCATTACGTACATTCTAAGCATGTCCTCTAATAGTTAATTTACTCTTTTAGTTTGGCCATCAGTCTTCGGATGATAAGTTGTACTGAAATTTAATTGTGTCTAAAGGGCTCCCTGGAAACTAGTCCAAAATATTGCTATAAATATAGAGGCCCTATCTGATATGATTTTCTTAGGAAAACCATGAAGTCTAACCACCTCCTTGATAAATACTTGTGCTATTTCAGATGCTTTTAAGTATCTGTAACGGGTATAAAATGGGTACTCTTAGTAAGTTTATCTACCACCACCAAAATGGAGCTATGCCTTTTGGTTGTTTCAAGTAATTCAACAATAAAGTCCATAGACGTTGCTTCCCATTTGGACTCAAGAATGTTATGCGGCTGCAATAATCCTACTGGATGACCATGTTCTACTTTAGCTAGTTTGCATTCCAAACATTTTTCCACAAAATTTGCTACATCCTAATTCATGCCTACCCAAAAGAAAATTTTCTTTAAATCAGCATACATCTTCTGGACCCCTGGGTGAGCCATATATGTTGCATGGTGAGATTCCTTCAAAATGAACTGACGAAGCCCATCTTTATTTGGAACTACAATCTTTTGTATGAATCTCACCATGCCGTTGTCATCACAAGAATACCCTTCTACCTTGTTTTTCTTAGCCCCCTCCCCAGGAAGAGAAACTTTAACTTCCTTGCACCATTCATCTACATATTGTGCCCTCAAGATGCACTCCTGTAAATCAATCTTCAATGGAATTAATAAAAATATTCATGGTCTTTGACTGAGTGCATCGACTGCTTTGTTCAATGTAACCTTGATGTAAGTTATGTCAAAAATCATATTCACTTAAGAATTCTAACCACCTTCTTTGCCTAGCATTTAGATCACTTTGAGTAAATATATGTTGCAAACCTCTGTGATTTGTTTTCAATTCAAATTTCCTTCCTACCTTATAATGTCACCAAATTCGTAAGGCATGAACTATAGCTACTAGTTCTAGATCATGGGTTGCATAGTTTCCTCATGCATCCTTAACTTCCTAGAGGCATATGCAATCACCCTACCATCTTGTGATAATACTGCACCTAATCCATCTTTTGATGCATTGGTACATACTATGAATGGTCTACCCATATCTAGAACCTTAAGTATCTAAGATGTAGTCAAACATTGTTTGAGCTTGGAAAATGCTTGCTCACACTCATTTGTCCAATTAAATCGTACTCCCTTCCTAAGCAATGAAGTGATAGGGTTGGCTATTTTTGAAAACCCCTCCACAAATCTCCAATAGTATCTTGCCATACCCATGAAGCTATGCAATTGATTAACATTAGAGGGTGTTGGCCATTCTAAAATTTCATCGATCTTTGCTGAGTCAATAACAGTGCATTCACTGAAGATAATATGTCCAAGATAATGGAATTTTGATTGGGAAAAAGAACATTTGGACATTTTTGCATAAAGTTTATTTTCTCTTAAGCATTGTAACACCAATCTCAGGTGTTGCTCATGCTCTTCTGGGGACTTTGAATAGATTAGGATGTCATTGAGGAACACTTGTACAAATTTGTCCAAGTAATTCCTAAATACACCATTCATCAGACTCATAAACACTCCTAGGGCATTAGATAACCAAAAAGGAACAACCACGAACTCATAATGACCAAAATGAGTTTGAAAAGAAGTTTTGGAAATATCCTCTTCTTTATCTCTGAGCTGGGGATATCCAGATCGAAGATTGATCTTGGAGAATATGATGGCTCCATTCATTTGATCAAATAGATCATCAATGCGAGGCAATGGATATTGATTTCTAATAATTACTCAATTCAATTGCCTGTAGTCGACATAGAGCCGAAGGGATCCATCCTTTTTCTTTACAAATATCACTAGAGCTCCCCAAGGTGAAACACTAGGTCTAATCATACCCCTGTCAAATAACTCTTGAAGTTGCACTTGCAACTCATGAATTCCAACAATAGACATTCGGTAGGGAGCTTTGGATATAGGTTATGTACTAGGACTTAGCTGTATGGAGAAGTCAATCTCCCACTTTGGAGGAAAACCAGACAACCCCTCTGGAAAGACATTAGAGAATTCTGAAAGGAAAGGATATTGTTCAAAGGATGAAAGCTCTCCCTCATTTAAATTCATTACAGCATACATTTGACATTTTTCCTAAGACTTATCTTCAACTACAAGAATGAGACAAGTCTTAAAGAAATAGGTCTCCTTTCCCCATGGATAACCATAGATTGGCCCTCATCAGTCAAAAAATGAAGGGTTTTCCTTATACAACTAAGCACAACCCAGTGGGCTTCAAGCCAATCCATCCCAATTATCACATCATAGTGACCAAGTGGCATCACATAAAGATTCACATTTGTGACACACACTCCCAAGTCTAAAGGGAAGTCTTGCACTAAGCGTTCAACCTTTCGAGATTGCCCTGAGGCCATATGAACCTGATCAAAATCATTTTTCTCTATCACCACCAATTTACATTTCAATAAATCATTAGGAGAAATAAAAATTTCAGTTGCACCAGTATCAATCAAAATAGTAACAACCATACCATTTATCTTACTGGATGCTTCAAGCACTATAGGCTGATGCTCGACCTGACGATTTTACGCAACTACATGAATCCTGTGGGCTTTGCCCATATCTCTAAAAATGGTTTGTTCCTGCTCTGATTGTGCTTCAGTCTTCTTTTCAGGGGAATCTCACTCATAATGAGGTCCTCCACAAGTCCAACATCCATTAGTGGGAGTAGTTTTCAAAAATTTGACCCTTTTATTAGGTGATTCTTGAGTGCGAGTAAAGAACACCTTTCTTGATGTGTATGCTATGTGTATAACACCAATATCCAAGAAACAATTGGATATGGGTTGTAGGGGAAGTGTATGATCTCAATTCTTCATCATTTTTTGTGTGCAAGCTTATTAAAGACTTACCATTGCTTGTCTTACAAACAATCTCCATAATCCACTACTTACCACTATATAGGAACATAAATAGAAATTTGAGCAAGCAATTGCAACAATGATACCCTTACAACTATAGGTCTTAATGAAAACAATTAATTGGATGGTCTCTTTCATGGTTGTTGTGTTAAGCAAGAAGATAAAAAAACATTGATTCTCAATAGAATTAAATTCTAATAGTCTACATTTGATCCATACCAAACAATTAAAACAAAATTGAGAATAACACGACCTTCACATAGATATCACATAATAATTAAGTACACATAATATGCATAACATTCCATGATAATGAATAAGGAGATTTTACTGTGAAAACCAGAATGACAAAAGTAGTATTCAATAGTTGCTAATTTTATTTTGACAAATTCAAGTTACAACGTAGTTAATGGCTTTATGGCCATTTAACAATTCGCAAACTCCTTAGCTTTTAAATTCTCTCCTCTTAGCTAAAAGACCCATTTAATGTTAGCAAAACATTAACCACGATGTATTGATTTTGAAATATATTATAAATAAATAAATTATAGAAGACTTAATATTTACTTAAATTTTAAGATTTGAGTTTTCTCATCTATTATTATTCATTTTAATAATATATTTTTTCAAAATATTATCAAAATTTTAACTCTTTAAAAATACAATTACAATTAAAGTTCAAAAGCAATCATTATTACCATTATTTCACTATACCAAAAAAATACAACTTCTAAATATCGGAATTTCTAAAAAAAAAGTCATCAATTTTTTTTACCTACACTTACTATGCCCTTAAAATTAATTAAACTCCAAAAAATAAATATAAACTAATTAATTTTATTATAGTATAATTAATATTTAATTTATTAGTTTATATGTTTTATATTAATTTTAGTCTTTAAATTTTTTCCTTCATCTCTTTCCTTTAATATTTAATTAAACCTTTTGTTTATTTTTTTACAACTACTCACATTTATATATGATGTTGTTTATCTTTTTATTTACTTAAATTTAACTTTATAATATATTATAAATTTGTTAGTTAATTAATTAATTATCTCACCCTATAATATATTATAGTTTTTTTAATCTATTTATTTATTGTTTATATATATATTATATGCGAAAATAATCTAAAAAGATAGTATACAATAGAAATAAATATGTTATTATGAAATTTCAAATAGGGAATAAAATAAATCAATAAGGATTTATTAAAGTTGGAATATTCATTACAAAAGGTTAGTTATCCAAGTTTACAAATTTCATGTATTGTTACTCAATACAAAGACAATTGTAAATTTTTCATTCAGGGCTAGTCAAATCCCAAGAAATGGTGTCTTTAGACATCACCACTTCTCTTAGTGTTTTGTGATCCTAACAATTGGTAGCATAGTTGCAACTTCTTATTATTAATAGTGTGAGATAGGTCTGCTTAGCAATATGGAGAAGTTGAATGGGGCCAATTTTGCCTTATGGAAATAATAAATGCAAGATATATTGATTCTGAAGGATCAATATTTTCCAATTGAAGGAGTGACAAAGAAACCCCCAACAGTGATAGATCAAGCTTGGAAGTTGTTGGATAGGAAGTCCATTGTTACAATCTAGTAAGCAATGAATGTCTACTTTAATGTAGTGTGTAAGGAAGAATTGAATCCATGCCCAATTTGCAGAGTATAAGCAAGAATCTAGCTAGTGTTAAAGTGTTGCACTTTTTGTTTGAGTACGTGTGGTCGACGTAGAGCGGAGTAGCCAAATCCAAATCCAGCATGAGAGTGGCCAGAGCTAGCATGAGTGTGTGAAAAGATTATTGTGATGTGTTATATGAATATTTGTTGCTGGGAGAATGCATTGCTACTCTTAGAGGATGAAAATATTTGTGTTCTAATTTGTTGATTAGAGTATGTTCATATGTGAAGCTTCAATAGAGCTTTCAGGGAACACACTAGTTAGTTTTTTTGAGTTGAATCATTTGAGGTAGTAAATAATGAGGAGTAAAGAAAGAGTAGCAAGAAAATCGAGGAAGAGGACGCACAATGATAACAAGGACGTGGATGAATAACATGGATTGGAGATATACAAAGAGAGGTCAAGTAGCAAGAAAGTTTGGAGCAAGATATGGATCGACAAAACTAAAGATGTAGCAAGAGAGTGGCCATATGGATGAGAAAAAAAGGAGTCAAAGGTCTGAGGACAGTGAAGGAGCCAACATCTGATGAGAATTTTAGTGACGTGATAACAGTAATGGTGTATGAATACCCTAAGGGTTTTGGTCCAATATAGGTGTATTTCCCCAAGAAGTTGTAAGAATTGTTGTTCAGGGATACATATGGCACAAAAGCACAAATTTTTGTAAGGCCTTAAGACTTTGACTAGGCATAGATGTAGTGTAGTGGCGCTTGGAGTCATCAAGCTGTGGGATGGACAAATTAGATAGGTACAAGGGTAGCAGGTGCACTGAAATCTTAGCTTGAGGGGGGGAATGTGAGATCTCAGGTGAAATGGTTGATGACCGATTGGGACTAGGTTAATCTCCTCGAGTCAAGTTTAAGGGGGGGATTGTTAGGGTAGTTCAAGTAAATTTGATTCGGTTAACTTATCAATGTTTTTCGAGCTCTAGGTTTTTGTGAACCCATGGTTCTTCCCATGGTATTCATCTCTAATTTAGTTTATTTGAAGGTGGAAAAACTCCAAGTAAATTTTTCCTTTAGTGTCAATTGGATCCCAAGCAACAGTGTCTTTATACTTTTGGAAGACTAACCATAAAAATGATTTATTTCCCCTTCTAATAATTTGTTTTGAAATGATTAAAGATAAAATTAAAAACATAATTATTATGAATTTTACAAGATGATTTGACAGGTTAGAAGTCAATATTCTACTCTTCATTAGAATTTATCCCATATAAATTTTCCATCAAATATTTAAATTAATCTTTAAATCATCTAAATCGCTGATTAAAAAAAATATATTAAAGTATAAGTTTCTTAAGAAAAAACTCAGATCATTGATTAAAATGGTTGGCTTAAAATACAAAACTCAATAACAATAAAGTGAATTAAGTGCCCAAAACAACCCGACATAAGCACATGCTCTAAAACCTACTTCCAAATAAAATAAAATAAATAAATAAATAAAACAAAAAGTCAGTTATTATTGTAGATTTCATGGCCCGCACCGTATAGCGAATAGTTCGGAACTTAGGTTAAAGTCTCCATGCTCTACCTGCCTATGTAGTGTTGAGAGCATGAATCCACCTATAGAAGGCCATAAGAGTCGTTGGAATGAAGGGTACGAAAAGGCCACAAGAGTCGTGAATGAAGGGTAAACACGGTGCATGGGCAACCAGAAAGGACACAAAAATCAGCAACATCTCACTAATTGGGCAACCAAGAAAAAGCATACTATTTCATTGGAAACATCCAAGAATAGAAAAGAGGGAAACATCTGAAAAACTAGGAAAAAGGAAACATCTAAAATATATTGACTTTATCTAATTATGCAGTTTGATTTTATCTTTTGTAATAAAGAAAATGATGGCATTGTTTATAAAATGCTCATCTCTTCTTCATAATAAAGTGAGTGGTATTGTTTACAGACCTGTGTTATTCCAATGTTTATGTCTATGGTATGTTCTGTGATTCTCTCTTTTTTTAATTTTTTAGATCTGCAAGTAGATTAATTGGTATCGGAGCGTAAGATCTTGGAAGCCATCCACCTGGCGATTCTCTTTTTTTTTAAGGGTCATACATTTCACTCCATTCAGTGGATGAAAATCATGCCGCCCCGTCAAGAGCGTCAAGAGCCCTCCCATGCAGACTCGCCAGTGAATGATTTAGCTAGGGCTCTTCAAGAGCTAATTACGCTGCAACAACAACAACACCCTCCAGGGCAAATGCAGCTTGATACGCGCTTTCAACTGCCCAAATTCTCAGGGCAAATGAATGGTGAGACTGTTGATTCTTGGATCCGCAGCCTCTCCAACTATTTTAGAACCTGTCCAACAATGGACGAGGAGATGAAACTTCAGATCGCCAGTCTACAATTGGAAGGCCTAGCACAAACATGGTGGGATACTCATCTTGAGAATATGTCCTTGGTTGTGGAACTTGGAGAACAAGCCGTGACCAAATTGACGCCTATCACATCTTGGAATCTCTTTTGCGAGGCCTTACGTGAACGCTTCTATCCTCCAGGGTATATACAAAATCTCATTGCCAAATGGTTGCAGCTTCGACAACTACCCAATCAATCAGTGCAAGCCTACATTGATGTCTTCTGCAAGTTGCGCATTCAACTCCATATATCCGATCCAGAAGAGGTACTAATTATCAAATTTAATTCTGGTTTGCTAATGCTTCTTCGTCGTGAAGTTGAGTTGTTTGATAGTGCTTCATTAGACAAGGCCTTTATTCGGGCCCTGGTGGTGGAATGCAAAGTGGGTACTCGAATCCGATATCCTCAAGCCAGAAATGGTCCATCTTCCTTTGATTCTTCTAATGTCGCCTCTGCCTCATCCCCCCCACCTCACCGCACCCCCTGGTGTACATTTCACAAGGCCAACTCACATGCTTCTGCAGATTGTCGAGTATTGAAAAGTCTCCGCCCCCAGAAAACTCTTTTTACAGAGGTCGAACAACCGAAGGCCACTACCCCACTTCCAGATGTTTCTCTCGAAAATCCGACAGAAGTGGACCCCTCTCTCATCCTCATGACTGCTAATGCAACAAACACGTCTGTTACGCCTTTGTTTACCCATAATTGTCAAATCAAACATGAGTTGGCCACACTTATTCTTGAAAATGGGAGTCAAAAGAATCTTGTGTCACAAGACTTAGTTGAACGCCTTTTCCTTGCCACCACTCCTCACCCCCACCCGTATCAGCTCGGTTGGGTCAGAAAGGACGGTCCTCGTCTTACCATCTCACAATGTTGTGCTTTCACCTTTGCTATTGGACCTTTTCATGATACTGTGGTATGTGATGTTTCTCTTCTAGATTGTGCTGATTTATTGCTAGGAATTCCATACCAAGAGGCTCGACATGCTGTTTATCATGCTACAGATCACCAATACCACTTGCAGCACGATGGGCGCACCTATGTGCTCACATCCTCAGCTAGCACATCAACCCAACCTTCCATTGGCAAAGCTCCCATTATGAGAGTCAATTTAAACCAAGATGTTTCTTTGTGCTTGGTTCGCCCTGTCAAGCCAGACAACCTCACCAATCCAGTCTCTCCTTCAATGGCTCCTCTACTCCATGAATTTGTAGATGTCTTCACCCAACCCACAGGGCTGCCTCCAGCACGCTCTGTTGAACACCACATTGATCTTATTCCTGGCGCTTCCTTACCCAATGCCCCATCTTATCGCCTTGCTCCTCGAGAGGCAACTGAGATAGAACGCCAAATTGAAGAATTATTGACATCCGGTCATATTCAGACGTAATCCTCGCCATGTGCATCTCCATCTTTTATTATTCCCAAAAAAGATGTTTCTGAATGGCGCCTCGTGACAGACTATCGAGCCCTTAATAAAGCCACTGTTAAAAACCGCTACCCCCTTCCCCGCATTGAGGATTTGTTGGACCATTTACACGGGGCTTGTTTCTTCACAAAGATGGATTTAACTGCAGGCTATCATCAAGTTCGCATGCATGCAGGCGACACATGGAAAACTACTTTTAAAACAAATTTTGGGCTATTTGAATGGTTGGTCATGCCATTTGGACTGACCAACGCACCGGCCACCTTTATGAGATTCATTAATGATGTTTTCAGGGCACATTTGGGTAAGTTTTTGGTCATCTACCTTGATGACATTTTAGTATTCAGTAAATCTTGGGAAGACCATCTTCAGCATGTTCGCACCATACTTGAGTTATTGCGAGCACATCACCTTCAGGTCAAAGAAAAGAAATCCTATTTTGGACAAACATCAGTTCAATATTTGGGATTTATTATTGACAACAAAGGGGTTCGCCCAAATCCCTCTCGTGTACAAGCCTTGGCGCAATGGCCAGCCCCTTCCAATGCACATGACCTCAAGAGCTTCATGGGAGGTATTAATTTCTACAGAAAGTTTGTCTCTCATTTTTCACAGTTGGCTCGCCCTTTGAACCAGTTGTCTCATCAAGCAAAGTTTATTTGGGATGCCGAATCTGAGCAACATTTTGCTCAACTCAAGAGTGCCTTATGCTCTGCTCCTGTTCTTCACTTGCCAGATATGAATCAACCATTTGAGATGGAAACTGATGCCTCTCAATTCGCCATTGGAGCTGTTCTTAAACAGGGAGGCCACCCTCTGGCATACCATTCTGAGGCACTTGCGGATGCTAAGCTCATGTACAACACCTATAACAAGGAATTCTACAGTTTAGTGCAAGCTTTGAAGCAATGGCGCCATTACATTCTTGGCAAAGAGACCATCCTCCATACAGATCATCATCCACTAATCTTCATCAACTCACAATGAAAGATTCAAGAGCAACGCCATTTAAAGTGGGCTTCTTACATTCAACAATTCCATCCAATGATTAAATACAAGAAGGGGACAAGTAATAAGATGGCTGATTTGTTAACTCGACCGCCTGCTCAGGTCCTACACATTCTAGAGGTGCGTTGTGCTGCATATGATGCTTGGAAAGATATGTATGCAACAAATCCGGTCTTTGGTGAGATATGGGAAGCTTTGCAACAACCTACAATCATCAACCAAACTCCCTTTCTTGATTATACCATTCATGATGGTTGGTTGTATAAACTTAACCAACTATGTGTGCCACAATCTGATGATCGTCTCCTTCTCATCCGTGAAGCACATGCCTCTTCATGCAGAGGGAATTTTGGCACAACCAAGACCATTCTCAATCTTCAACGCCACTTCTATTATCCTGCCTTACCCAAGCAAGTGGAAAAATTCATTCGCGCATGTTCTCTTTGTTCACAAATCAAGCCCTCAAATCATAAGCATGGTTTGTATCAGCCATTACCAATTCCCTCTCGTCCTTGGGAATCCATTTCCATGGACTTTTTAAGTGGCCTTCCTACTACTTTTCGTAAACATGATGCTATCTGGGTAGTGGTATGTCGTTTCTCCAAGATGGCTATATTTATTCCTTGTCATAAGACTACTTCTGTTGCTCAAACCGCAGATCTCTTCTTCCATCATGTGTGGCCACACTTTGGTTTGCCAAGTAGCATTATTTCAGATCGTGATTCTCGCTTTCTCAGTACCTTTTGGCGTACTCTTTGGTCTTTTTTGGGTTGCCAACTTCGTTTCTCCACTGCTTTCCACCCACAAACAGATGGACAAACCGAAGTTGTCAATCGTACTTTGGTTCACTCACTTTGCAGCTACTTTTCCAAAAACAAACAGTGGGATACATATTTGCACATCATTCAACATAGTTACAATCGAGCAACACACTCCTCAACTGGTTTCTCACCTTTTGAGGTTTGCTTTGGGTTTCAACCAAGTGCACCCTCTGAGATGCCATTGACAATCACCCCTTCTGAGTCTGCACATCAACAACAGGAACAAAAATCAGCTCATCATTTTATACACTCCATTTCTCAACGCCAAGCTCAAATAACTGCTGCTTTCAAGCAGCCCAAGATCGTGCCAAACAGAGACATGACAAGCAGCGAACACACTTGTATTTTCAACCTGGAGATCGTGTGTGGCTCTTGTTGGACAAGCAACGCCTCAAGGGCCAGCATCATAAGCTGCACCCTCTGAGATATGGCCCATATACTGCTGTGGAACACATTGGAGAAAATGCATATCGCTTGGACTTGCCTTCCCAGCTTGGCATCCACGATGTTCTTAATGTTAATAATCTCAAATTATTTGAACCACCTCTCCTTGAGGAATCTGTTACAATTCATCATCCGGTTGATAATATTCCAGATTTTCAGCCTCCTCTGCTCAAAGATACAATTCTGGACTTCAAGAAACGGGATACACGACATCAGCCATACTTCTCATATTTGGTTGGTCGGAAGGGACACACACCAGCACAGGCAAAATGGATCAATTGAGAAACATTGCAACACAATTTTCCTCAGTTGGTGGAGGAAGTCGGGACGCTTCCTGATCTAAACAGGGAGGAATTGGGCAACCAGAAAGGACACAAAAATCAGCAACATCTCACTAATTGGGCAACCAAGAAAAAGCATACTATTTCATTGGAAACATCCAAGAATAGAAAAGAGGGAAACATTTGAAAAACTAGGAAAAAAGAAGTATCTAAAATATATTGACTTTATCTAATTATGCAGTTTGATTTTATCTTTTGTAATAAAGAGAATGATGGCATTGTTTCTAAAATGCTCATCTCTTCTTCATAATAAAGTGAGTGGTATTTTTTATAGACCTGTGTTATTCCAGTGTTTGTGTCTACAGTCTGTTCTGTGATTCTCTATTTTTTTAATTTTTTAGATCTCCAAGTAGATCAGTGCAACTGTTATTGCAAGATTGGTAGGAACCAGACTTTTCTACCGCAATGAAACCATTATTTTAATATTGGTAATAACAAAACTTTTCTACCAGAAATATGGATAGGCAGAAACCGTAGGGAATGTTGAATAAATAAATACTATTATTCACATGGGCAAAATACTATTTGTCGGGCCGATCATCACCTCAGGTGAACCATCGCCATAACCAATGTTCA
This sequence comes from Pinus tabuliformis, assembly GCA_031772625.1. NCBI lineage: Eukaryota > Viridiplantae > Streptophyta > Pinopsida > Pinales > Pinaceae > Pinus > Pinus tabuliformis. The sequence goes on along the minus strand of CM062818.1, from coordinate 2,021,970,838 downwards.
ACCTTAAATAAATTTTGTAGACAAAAACAACCTGAAACGTTTGTGGGTAAATTTTGTCGACAAAAACAATAACAGAACCTGAAGAAAAATCAATGGACATACCAAACCCAAGGAAAAACTTAAGAAAAGTCAATGGATATGCCAAATCACGGAGAAGGGTGATATTGTCATCCAACTGGTGAAAATCCTTGTCTTATATTTACGAAACATTCACTTTATCACAATTGACCCGTAACTTCAACTAAACCCATCGCTATAAAAAACGTTCAACATTAAATTTATGACTAAATTTTGTCGACAAGAACAGGAACACAGGAACACAACTTCATGAAAAGTCTGTTCATAAATTTTGTCGAAAAGCCCAAGGACACGACATGAGAAAAGTGAAGGACATAAAAAATTGACGAAAGTGCAAATTTTTATATTAATCAATATTAATCATGATTTATTATATTAGTTTTTTAAACGCTTACTTTTCAATTTTTCTTTATTATTGGTTAAAGAATTCGTTTAGGGAGGCCGAAGAATTGCCTAGTCGCTGGAATTCAGCAAAAAAAAATTAAAAAATCTTGTAGATGCAATGTTTGAATCATGTTTTTGATAATGGAAATAGATTCAACACCATCAAAAACGTCAAGGACACTTAAAATTATGAATTTTAACAACTTTTACTTGGATTTACAAAAATTCCTACAGGATTTTTTTAAAATATAAAGAATTTCCATAACTTTCAGGGCAAAAAAACATAATTTTTAAACTAAGGCTTAGTGAAAATTTTCAAGATTTAGTTTAAAAATGTTTTAGAATTACACTCCCATGTCATTTGTTTGGTTTTTTTACTTTAATTTATATATTTAATAAATCATTTTTAAACATATGTTTATTTTTAGCTCATTCAAATCTCATTTTTATATAATTTTTATCAATAATTATTTATTTATTTATGAATATATATATATATATATATATATATTTTAATTTTATTATTTTTTCTAATACTTATATTTTTATTTATTTTTATGAAAATAAATTTTATATATATTATATTGTTTTAGATTTTTTAAGTTATTATAAAATTATTTTAATCTAGGATTTATTAAGTATTTAAAAGACTTAATTTCCTTTACTTAAAATACAAACTTTTTTTTTGTTTGTTCGGTAAATTAAAGAACTTTATTGCTTCAAAATATATTTACAACCAAATTATAGAGATTAGTTAAATTGTGTAGTTTCTTCCTATCATATTGGCAAGTCCCTGCTATCATCAAAGGGTGAGTAAAATCCTCCTGCTAACTTTTACAACGAAATTCAGAAAGTAAAACCAAACACTACGGTTGTAAGAAAAATTCAAAAAGTAAAACCAAACACTACGGTTGTAATGAGACAGTACAAAACAAAGGATTATATTAGAAAAACTATCAAACTAACTAGACCATTAGGGTTTGAAGAAGATACAGAGGTTGGATCTCTTGCACTCGAACCAAGAGGAACAAGTGTGTCAAAATCACATTGAAGACGCCCTTCCACATGGGTCAGGCTAGCATCAAGCTTGTCCATACATAAACGTTGATTTCGCAAAATTCTTTTAATGTCCTCCAATGAGGAACACACATTATACCTTTCCACCTGCTTATTCTTTAGAACCATGCCCAATAGTGTCTTAATTTTCTAGTGCAAAGTGATTGAATTAAGATATTGCTTCCTCCACCCTTGGTATAATCAGGGTCAAGTATCTAGTTGGATACCTGCTCCAAAATCTCATAATCAGAGTGAGATTGTCTTTCCAAGATCTCCATGGTTTCCAACTTGCAAAGTTCCCGCTGAGTCTCAAGAGGTACACCATTAAAATGAACGTCAACTAAGTCCTGGGTGAACAAATGAGCCTGGCATTGATGCTAGGCTTTTCTTCCACTGCTACCTCTCCTACTATGCATTTTTTTCCTCAGAGGCATGATGCATTAGGTGTGCTCTTTCCTCAAGTGTCCACATGATCTACCACCATTAGGAATATTCATTGCTCAAGCATGGAGAAAAAACTCTTGCAACACATTGGTTACCAAAAAACCTTTATCCCACCCTAACCACTTGATACCAAATACATTCAAGGTGCATGCCACCTCTTATGCAGACCTTAGAACATAATTATCTATAAGAAGACGAGACACGCCCCTTCTTTTTGATGCAAGAGACAAGAGGTACAAACCTCGATCAACATAATACCATTATAAATTGAAGAGCATAGCTAACCAATCATGAACCAAGATTAACTATTTTGAAAACACCACAGACCCAATAGCTTAGCTCTACAAGCACTTGCAGGGGGAGACCAAGAAAATGACCCAATTGCTACCAACAAATAATCTGGATCATTTGGCGGGGGGGAATCTGAAAAATTGAAATGCCAGAAGAAAAGAAGAGAACACACAATAAAAAAACTACAAATAAACTTTTTTTTTTTTTTCTAGTAAAACAGATAATAAATGTAAAGGCTACATTATGGTGGAAAATATGTCATTTTACAAAATGTGACTTGTTACTTATAGTATTTTTTTAGTTATAATACCACAGATAAATTCCATGGTTGGGTAGATACCATGGGTGACTGAATACCATGGGTGGATCTTAATTATAATACCATGGGTATAGCATGGGGAATGAATACCATGGGTAAATTCCATGGGTGGATAAATACCTTGGGTGGATGAATACCATGGGTGGATGCCACTTACAATACCTTGGGTATATTCCATGAGTGGATAAATACCATGGGGCATTGAATACCATGGGTGGATGTCAATTTCTATTTGGATCATTCCTCCCTCCTTAAGAAGCAATGGCCCCCATTGGGTGAAGTTCTCTCCTAAGAAGCCTTTATTTAATATGAAGAGCCACTAAAGAGAATGGTTTTGTGTGGTTAACCCATAACCGCAATGAACAAAGATTTAAGGATAGAGATACTCTGTAATGATTGTGACCGACTGTGACACTGACAGTGTGTGGCCTAGCAAAGAGACTTGAAGTGTGGGTTTTTGGATGACCCATAACCATGACAAACGAAGATTCAAGGATAGAGATACCCTATAATGCTTGTGACCAACTGTGATACTAACAGTGTATGGCCTAGTAAATGGACTTCGATGGCAAGGACTTTGTGTGGTTGACCCATAACCGTGATGTTGACTATTGATGAAGAAGAAAGTGCCTACATAGCTTGGCATGGGAGGAAACTTATCCAAAGAACCTAAGATGAATGTTGCTATGCTGTGTTATGCTCTTGACCTGCGAGAAATTCTAAAATACCAAAAATGTGAAGAAATACAACCTAGAACAAAGACTAAAATGAGAAAAACAACAAGTATTTTATTATTCAAAGATAAATGCAAAGTTCACTTTCCTCTTCTAGGGGGCAACCTCCAGTAGAGAAATCTCAAATACAAAATAAGGATCAATGATCTTTCCCTTCTAACTATGACTACTTATAGCTAAATGACCTCCAACAACCTAATGATTAGTAGTCCTTTGCATAACATGGGTTAACCACTTTATTTATTAATTATGGCCTGTTTGCAACTAACTATAGTCCCTTTCTTAAATGCGGGTCAACCACTTACAATTATTAATATGGGCTTTATTGAAACTTTAACTCACTATGACTCGACCCTATTGGGTTTATTCCATAAATAAATGGTTTAGGGTTGGACCCTAACATGCCCTCCCCCATTAAAAGAAGCCTTGTCCTTAAGGTTGAAGCTGCGGAAATTGCTGAAGAATAGTAGTCGATTCCTAGATCGCATATTCTAGAGAGGTATTTTTCCACTTGACAAGAACTTCCTTGATCGTGCAGCCACGCCAATGTCTTTCACGAGTATCGAGGACATGTCTTGGTTGGAATCAGAGTGAACCTTCTTCATCCAATTTGGATAGATTGGTTTCAATTCTACAAGTGTTCCCACTACTTTCTTGAGGCATGATACATGGATGACTGGATGGATTTTGAAGTTCGTGGCAAGACCAGCTTGTAAGCTACTGCTCCAATCTGCTGAAGTATTTAATAAGCTCTGTAGAATTTTGGAGCTAATTTTTGGTAGCCCTTTTCTTTGAGCGATGTTTTCTTATATGGTTGCAGTCGCGGGAATACCTAATCCCCTTCTTGAAATGTGCGCTCTAAACGATGCTGGTCTGCCTGTTGCATCATTCGATTATGAGCTTGATGGAGATTATCTTTGAGACGAGCTAGCATGGCGGCATGGTTCTGTAGGAGTTGATCAACTGCTTGCACCTTAGAGCATACAAGGATATAAGAAATAAGTGAAGGTGGGAGTTGGCCATACACTAATTCATGTGTAGTCATCTTCATGGCTTCATGATAATTAGTATTATACCACCATTCAGCTAAAGGTAGCCACTGTACCCATTCATGTTGCTTTTTTGAAGTGAAGCACCTTAGGTATGTATCCAAACATTTGTTTACTACTTCTGTTTGACCATTGGTTTGGGGATGATAGGAAGTACTTAGTTGGAGTTGGGTGCCTTGTAGCTTGAAAAGTTCTTGCCAAAATTTGCTGGTGAAAGTCGAGTCACGATCAGACACAATGGAAGTTGGCATGCCATGCAGTTTGAAGATCTAGTCCATGAAATCTTGAGCCACCAGAGTGTGGATAAATGGGTGGTGTAGAGTGGAAAAATGAGCATATTTAGAAAGTCTGCGCACAAGCACCATGATGACAGATTTGTTGCCCGAATTTGGGAGACCAGTAATGAAATCCATGGAAACATCCCTCTAGACAGAGGCAGGGAGTGGCAATGGCTGTAAGGTTCCTAGTAACTTGACTGTTTCTCATTTGTGGCATTGACACACATCACATTTAGCTACAAAAGTAACGATGTAATTTTTCATGCCCATCCAAAAGAAATAACGACGAGTGTGAGCATAAGTCTTCTGAAATCTTACATGCCCTGTAGTGGGAGATGGGTGCAACTCTGCCAAAATGTGAGTTTTGAGGGTGGATCTCGGAAATATAACTACTCGATCCTTGTAGCAAAGAATATCATCCTTCCAAGAGTAGTTGACTGAGGAATTAGGATCTGCTCTCAAGTTATTAATAAGTTGGGAGAGAGAGGGGTGTGAAAACCATTCATTGTGGGGTTCTTCAATCCAATCTGGAATGGGAAGAGAGATTGATAGTAGGGTGTTTTCATCCTCAAATTGGTGTGATAAAGCATCCACTACTACATTGTCACATTCTTTCTTGTAAATTATCTCATAATCATATCCTAGTATTTTGGCGAGCCATTCATTTTGTTGTGATGAGGATAGATGTTGCTCCAAAAAATATTTAAGGCTTTGATGGTTTGTGCAGATTTAGAAATGCCGCCCCAATAAGTATGGTCGCTACGTATCTATTGCATCCAAGATGGCCATAATCTCTTTCTCATAAGTAGATTGACCCAGATGCTTCCCACTCATTTTTTGGCTGGTGAAAGCCAACGGGCGACCTTCCTACATTTAGACATCACTAATACCAGTACCAGAAGCATCACATTCAATCTCAAAAGATTTGGTGAAGTCCGGTAATGCCAATACTGGAGTGGAACACATGTCCTCTTTAAGAGCCACAAATGCCTATTGTGCTGCATCAGTCCAAAGGAATGATTTTTTCTTAAGAAGGTTAGTGAGAGGTCTATCAATGTGACCATAATTGTAGACAAATTTTTTATAGTAGCCAATAAGACCCAAGAATCCCCTCAAACTCTTCAAGGTTTTTGGTTGGGGCCAATCTTGGATTGTTCATATCTTTTTGGGATCAACCCTAACACCTTCACGCCCCACAATGTGTCGCAAATACTCAACTTCTTCCATGCCAAAAGAACACTTGGACAATTTGACAAATAATTTGTGATTCCGAATAAGTTGCAATATTATGTATACATATTGGGCCAAATGTGGTGATGAAATTTCAATTTTTTCCTCTTTTATCAAATTGAAGCCCTCAAAAGTCATATAAGCATTGTGAATTTTGATTCAAATTAAAAAGACAATATGTGAAGAATTATTTTGTTGTCCTAATGATATTTTTTGCAAAAAAAATAGTGTTGTATAATCTCCCAATTTTCCATTAAATGCAATACATGTCCTTGCAAATTTTCTCACATCTTAAGAGGTATGCATGTGTTCACATAACATAACTTAGTCTAAATGTGTGTGTGTGTGTGTGTGTGTTTATATATATATATATATCTATATATATATATATATATATATATATATATATATATATATATATATATATATATATATATATATATATTAAGCATCATATATAGGGAGAGAAGTAAGTTTTTCAAATTAAAAAATTATTTTTTATGCAAAATTATATTTTTTTATTATTTTTCAAAGTTGTCGAAGTAATATTTCAATTGCATTTTGGAGATACATGTGTTCACGTAAGATTTTATTGAAATCTTTAAATAAATTAAAAACCCAAGAGTACCCTTTTGAAGAGGACTCGTAAATGGAGATATTGGTAATTTTTGAATTTTTTTTGTTGTGTATATTTTATGCTATTGATTTTTTAATAAGTCCATTTGGAACTATCCCAAAAAAATTCAAACATTGTGTTTAAAAGAAATTAGATGAAAGATATCATATGAATTCGAAAGTGTCAAAATCATATGTCATTGGATAGAGGATTCTTTCATGAATCCAACATGATAAACTCAGCAACTTAAGGACAAATTTTGCCCTAAATCCACTGGGTACAAAATGGGGTTGTAGAGATATGGGTTAAGAGCTCAATCGAGCACTTAAAACACTCGATCAAGCACTTGATTTTGAAACTAAAATAGCTCGATCGAGGGTTTAATAAACCCTTGATTGAGCCCTTAATGTGGTTAAATAAAGGCTCGATCTAGCCTATAACTTGATCTAGCTTTAAGGCTCGATCTAGCTTATAGCTAGATCTAGCTTTAAGGCTAGATATAGCCTATAGCTATATCTAGCTTTAATATTTGATTGATCTCGTATCTCGATCGAGCCACTTGTTTTTAATTCCATGCTTAGGTTTTATTGGCGGGAAATTTCTAAAACATGGCCCGATCGACCCACTGGCTTGATCGAGCTCCTAGATAACCTCGTGTTACATTGTTTAAGCCCTCAAATAGCTCAATGAAGGGCACAAATATTGCCTGATCAAGCACTTAAAATGGGTCAATTGAGTTGTTGTTTTTCACCCAAAACACGCCTTGTCTTACCAAAAAGTGTAACCCAGCTCCATGCACTCACCGAAGAGTTGACTGAAACTGAGTGACTAGGGGAACAATTTCCACGAGCAACAATTGCCACTATCTATTTTTATAACCCAATCTCGTTTGTAGCTTCATCTAGAACAAGTTTTCCACCAAATCCCACCAAATCACACACCCAAATGGATATTCTCCTTCCCCGATTAGTGCCTCCACTCCTCTGGCCCTCCTAGACTTTGCCTAGTTCTCAAAGTTTCAACAGAGAAATGCCCAGAGAGCAACAAGTCTTAACACACACATTCTAGGTATGGGTTTTGTCTCCTCACCCCTACTCAAGGGACAACCTCTACTACCACCCACGTAAACATAATTATCACCACCCTAACCATGTTATTATATCCATCAATGATGTTGCATGCGGGCTCTTGTCAAGGACGAGCTGCGACCCCTAGATTTTAATGTCCATCACTTCGATAGGGTGGTGGGATCATCCCACAAGACCCCACCTCGATCCTCGAACTCACCCCTATCAGGGACCGTAAAGTGCAAATATAGTTTACACTATAAAACTTGAAAATGTATTTGCACCTCTAAATGATAGATCTAATATTACTATGGATTAATTTCAATTACATTATATTTTATTTATATAAAGTATAAAGTTGATATGTAAGTTAATATGGGAATTGAAATATTTTACTATTTTTTTCTTAGGTTAACCCACTAGGATTTCGACTAGTGTCTTATAGGTGTGCCTTAATAGTGCGCCCATTAATTGTAAATAAAACTCTCATAAGCTAAATCATTTGTTGTGTTATATGTGTGTGTGTGAGAGAGAGAGGGGGGGAGAGAGAGATAACTAATTACACATCTCTTTGTAATTGGATTGCAATATGAATATTAGCTATGAGGTCAATATTGAGTTGTGAAATCTCCCTCATATTAAATAGAAAAAAGTAATTATAAATGAAATTATAAACATTTTACTTTTGATTATTTCTCTCTATATAAAGTTATGTAAAATTAAAGATTTGTTTGTTATTTTTTTTAATTTGTTAATATAAATATTATTTTATTATTTTAAAATGTAATATTAAAGGACAACATCTCCCCATACTTAACTAAAAAAAACATATATTCATGAAGTAGAATCTCTCATTTTATATAGAGTAGATATTTACATCTACTTTTTTATTAATAATATTTATTTGAAATGTTGCATGCCAACTCCATATTAAGCATTAAAGGAATTACAAATCTCCCTCTTACCTTGCATTAAAAAGCATCTATCAATGAAATAAGAAATCCCTATTTGAAATATTTCATTCATAATCCATATTGAAATTTCTTTTATTATTAATAATTTTTTAAATGATACATATCAATTGTATATTAAGAATTAAATAGATTACATATCTCTTTCATAATGAAAATTGAATTTATAAGATTTTTTCAAATTTCAATTACCTCATCTCTTTATATAAAATTGAGATAAAATTATGTCTCTTAATATAAACTAAAATAATTTAATTTTATGTTATGTCAACCAAACATAAAATCAATTATATATCACCTTGTACTAGATTGTAATATCAATATTATATTTTTAGATTCTGTCAAACTCTATATTGATTAGTGAAGAAATTATATATACTAAAAAGTAGAAAACAATTATAACAAAAAATGTTTTTTTTTTTACTTTCAATTACTCTATTTCTCTATATAAAATTGGTAAGAAATTAATGCGGAAATTGAAATATTTTTTTATATTTTTTAAATTTATCCTCACAAAAAAACATCTTCTATATAGTGAATGTTGAAGGTAATGCTTCCACTAATGTTGTATGCTAGAATTCGTTTGGAGTTGGTTTGATTTGTTGTAGATTGTTGAGATATTCTCTCAACTACGATCTCCCAATTTACAATTAGTTGGATCTAATTCCGACTATATATGTGTATCATATTTTTGATTGAAGGTTTGAAATTATTTGTGTGTAACTTTGTTTTCTTTCTTGGTATCAAAGGCCTTATGGGAGGGCCCAGGAATAGGTAGAAGTGTGATTATAGTATGTTTGTCTGAAGTTGTGTACAGCTTTTTGTTGGGCCGCTAATTTTTCATTATTATTATTATCACTTTTCGACGCCTATTTCACCCATTTCTACTATTCTTTATCATGTTATGTATCATAATTTATCTTATAATTCCATTTTATAATTATTTATGCTCTTATGGATAAATACTATTTTTCTCCTTTAATTTTAATAAAGTGATGATTATTATGCACGATTTTACCAATGATGCTTTATTAATGGATTTGTTGTAACATCACTCATGATTTTAGCCTCCAAGATCTTTTCTAGATTTCAAATTTGATCTCCAACTCACAATTTAATATTCCAACTCAGAAATTCGCTGGAATAAGAAGTGATGGTTTTGCATTGGACGTTTCCGAAAAATGAAGGAGAATTTGGAAAATCTGAAACATGGGTTTTGTCCAGAATGGACCGAATTAGTTTTGTGATGTGAATTTTGCCAAAATTCTGTCTGTATTAAGAGAAACGGAAGTTTCTTCGAAGACAATTTTCTCAAATTTATTGTTGCAGACGTTTTCCAAATTCTTCTAGTTGAAATACCAAATTCGACTTGTTCCTGTTGAACGCTGATGGAAAGATCTTTCAGATATAATCTTGCTGATCAATTTGTTTTGTATAATCAAAATTTGTAATGGAAATCATTTTTGTAATTAGCTTTGTTTTTCCCTTTGCTCTCTATGTACTTTAATGAAAACAGAGATCAAAGAGAGAGGGATAATATGGGGAGAATTGGAGAATAGAGAGGAGGAAACTTCTCGCCTTTTTACTTCAATTGTAATTTTAATATATAGAGTGTGATTCTGAAGGACACATCGTGCTGTAATGACATTTGGATCTGATGAATAATACATAATTCGTGTTTCTGTTTATTCGCTTTATTCTAGAGTAGTTAAGCAGTATTCATTGGCGGCTTGGGCCCAGTCACTGGTGGATTTCAATAGTATTTCGTGTTTTATACATTTACTTTTCCTTTACTGCAAGTTTAATTTTTTTTCTTTACAGTTTTACAGTTGATTTACTTTCATCGGTGTTTATTTCATGTATTCATTTCATTACTTCTTAATTTTGTCAATTGATTTCATTTATTTATGGTGTGGAGTGAGTTAATCATTAAATGAGAATTATTTCTTGTTCATTAAAAATACAAAGTGTTATTGATTATATTAGATTCTTTATTTCTATGCAGTAGTTTAGATTCAGCTGAAAGAGCTCTGTTATTGCTATGGTGCACTCAATTGATGTAATTGCAATTAGGATCTCTTGATTAAGATTGAGTTTTGATTCTTAGATAGGTTACTTTCCTTGAAGTTATAAGCTTGAGATTTATGATTTGATCTGTTTACTCTTGTATTGAATTTAATAAATTATCTTAAGGTATTACTCTCTATAGATATAACGATTTCCATCACTTGCACATATTGTGTACACTCTTGAAACAAAAATACTTACCCAGGTTGATAATTAATGTGAGGCAACTAGGAGTTCTAAAAGACACCTTATATGAACCCAACAATTTTTATTTGGGCTTCTCCCGTAAATCTTCTTTGTCAATGTTTCAGGAGAGTATAATGACAATTGAATCTGTTTCAGCGCAAATGTCAACCATATGGTCTGAGGAGAAGAGTTACAGGCCCATAGCTCCACATCAATTTAAAGCCAGTCATGAAGCACAGATGCAGAGAAAACGAGTAGCGTGAAGGATCTGTTGATTGTCGAGGTGGAAGAGACATTTGTCCATTGATGCTCATTTTGGCATTAGAGAACCGTGTTGAGCCACTTGTGGGAAGCTAAAACAGAACATTGTCCATGCCCGTGTTGATTGAGTTGTCCATCTGTTTGCTAGAGTTTATGTTGTGCGAGACGAGCCGTGTGGTAATTTGTGTAATTTGGGTATAGTGTCATCTTGACATCTACATGAACCCACATCCATAAATCTTGATCTATAAGAGATCTATATAAAGAATGGCTCACCCCTTTCTCTGATCTAAAAAATAGCCATGCTTCTACTATTTCATTTCAATTTGCTTATGTTCAAGATTTTAGTGTATTTCAAATGTGACGAAAACAACCAAATTGTGCAAAGAGAAAATGATTGTCAAAGCTCATGCTTATTGTGGAGTTTGTAATTTGGATTCCATGGTCTGCTATTGCTGCAATATTTTCTTTGAAATCGTGTCAGATCTAAGACCTGCAATTTCCTTTTAAATGCACAATAAGCTTCTTGCTTTGTATAGAAATTGGAAGGATCCTAACAATATCATGGAAATACAAAGAAAAGAAGACTCAAAGACTTCTAATGGGTGGAACCAAAGTTACATTGAATTTTTCCACACATTTGCAAGACACAAAAATATTTTGAAATTGGAAGATTCTAAGAATTTTAATGAGTATAGAGTTACATAGAATTGTAGTGTGAAATGGTGAATAACTTATTATGTACATTATTATATATTGGAAGACTTGTGTGCCCCTACTTTGTAACTAATCTTGATGCATTTCAGTGCATTTCTATGCTCGATCATAGGTTGCTTGTAATGGTGTGAGGAGATTGGTAGTGCCCACTTTAGTGCATTCAGCGTACAACATGTGTGTAAAATTTCTTTCATAGAAATTTAGGGAGCTATCTTCCACGACTAAAAATCCTTGGAGGCTTGATTTTTGATCTAGCTAGAGCAAAATTGTTGATTCTTGAGTAGGAAGCACAGAGAATCAAACTTGAGACAATGGATATGGTTTCTATTTGGAGGGGAACGATTGATTGGTTCTTCTACCATGGTTTGTGTTGCCTTATTTCTTAAATATTTTTTTTCTCATACTTTAGTTAGGTTTGTTTATGAGATATGAAGAATCAACCATATTGAACAGTGTGGTGTAATTTAAACTAGTGGTTGTTATTGAATATGGTGCCACAAGAAAAATTACTCATTTAATTATATCTAATTTGTTATAGTTTGTGGTTCTTGGGGGATGTGATGACCCAATAACAATAGCTACTAGCTAGAATTTGTATGTAAACAAGTTTGTGTAAAGCAGGTAACTTTGTAAGACTGATTGATGAATACATTCAATATTCAAACAACTTCCCTATATAATTGATGAATACAGTGCGCTATCTCTTCATCAGATGTGAGTTTTTTAATATAATGGTTTAGTATAGTGTCAACTTCATTGGCACAACAACCAATTGAAATTATGTTAAGGAGCGTTAGTCCTATTAGAGGAAATTTTGTCTTAAATGAGTTAAGTGGTAAGCTCAATGTTGTGGTGGAGAAAGAGTGGAGTATGTGAGATGTCAAAGTGGGTGAAAATTATAATGATGACGAGACCAAACAAATACCAGTGTTGACATCAATGTTGTAATTTGTGATTGTAGTTTGTAATGTAAGCATTAAGGGAGGTTGTTGAAGATAATGCTTCAATCAATGCAGTATGCTAGAATTGGTTTGGAGTTGCTTTGAGTTGTTGTATATGGTTGAGATATTCTCTCAACTATAGTCTCCCAATTTAGAATTAGTTAGATCTAGTTCCAACTATATATATGTATCATATTTGGGATTAAAGGTGTGAAAACTATTTTTGTGAATATAACTTTATTTTCTTTCTATGAATTCTCAACATAAAAAAAATTCATATAAATAAATATAAATTAAAAGTCTTATGTATTTTAAATTATAATATAATATATATCTACAAAATTTATAAATAATCATACAAATTACACAACTAAATTAAATAACTTATAAATTGAAAAAAATTCGAGTTTAGAATGAAATTTGAATAATTGTCTCCATATTTATTACTTTAACTAACAACGTATAAGCCAAGGTAAACAAAATTTCAAACCCAAATGAAGTTTCAACCATTTTTATGTTTACCCAATGTAATAACAATATACCTTTTAATTAATATAAGAAAGCTACAAGCCCACGGGGCTTTGGATTGATGGTGAATGGGTGCGCTGTTAAGGCACTCCTTGCGATAGGTCACCGGTTCAAATCCCTCGTGGGTACTTAGGTTAGTCTTAACTAGAAAAAAAATATATAAGAAAGCTACATATTCCATCCCAACATCACACCATATCCCACCTATGTAATTAGAATTCTAATTTAATGACATAAAATCATGTTACTACTAATCTATGCATTGAGTTATGCCCAATCTATGCATATAGGAGTCCAATGTGGTTGTTGCAGACTGAAAACAATCTTCAAAAACCAGAGGAGGCATTGCAATTGCTTTGGTGATGAAGCAAAGCTCCTAGTATAACATGTAGTGACCAGGTATTGTAGTTGTGTCAGAATAGCTTGTATACTCTATCAGTTGTTCGTCAAACGACTCCAGATGCTTAATAGATTTTTGTAGAATGACTCTAGATGCTTAACATAGTTCTGTACGACACTATGAAACTCTGCTTAATCTATTTTGTCTAAGTATATACTCAGCACAATATTATGTTTGCATACAAAATGGAACTGAGACATAGCGCTGAGGAAGCCAGTCACACGTAGCACATCCCCCACTCTGTAAAAAATCAAACCTGCATAAAACGACTTTTAATGGAACATTCACTCCAATATAATACACACAAATGTCTAATTGAAAATATTGTGCATACATAACCAGCATATGTGGTGACCACAAGCTCATATTCTTGCCTTCACATTTACAAGTTCAACGAGCTCCTCTCGCCCTTTCTTGTCGAGGATATTTGGTGAATTGAGCACGTGACCACTTGCTTCTCATTTGTGGTGACCGAGAAGGAACTCGAAATAGGACATGTTTTGGTGTAAAGTGTATGACACTTTTGAAGGCTTGAAGAGAGGCTTCAGATTATGTCCAATGTAGCATTTTGATGAAGCGTACATCGTGCAATATACTAGGGTAGCTTGTCATTGTAGTAATCGATATTGAGCCATTTCACTTGTAATAATCACATTGATATACTTACTGTTCGGCCACACCCTAGTTATAATTCCTTGCCAAGAATCTATTGAACATTGCCTTTCAATAAAATCATCTAACTCTGGATCTGGATTCAGGTTAGGGGTTTAAGGGATTAAGGGAATTGGGTTAAGGTGTTAGGGGGTTAGTATATGTTTATGGGTTTAATTTGGACCTAGAGGATTTAGAGGTTAATCATGAATTTTATGGAGCATTATTAATAAGTTTTTAAAGTATATTATGCAAAATATGACATTATAATGATGAACACAAAATAAAAACCATATGTTTCTTATTATGGCCATGACTATATATCCCAAAAAGTGTCTCACTCCCTACATGTCATGAAAAATAATATATTTCTTAGATTTTTCAACATATTCTTAAATATATTGATAAATTGCACAAGCATCATTATTGATTTGTTGTCTTTGTTTCTTGGTCTCACCCAATTAGTTGTCTTTCTCTTTATCTTTGTTGTCTTGTTTTCTTTATATATTATATTTGTAAACTTCTATTATATCTACATTTCAATATTTTATATATATACTAATGGGTGAAAGCATAAAGATGGGCTACACTTTTGGGCCAAATGTGGCAGTGAAATTTCAAGTTTTTCCTCTTTTATCGAATTGAAGCCCACAAAATTCATATAAGCACCGTGAATTTTGATTTAGAGTAAAAAGATAAATTATGGAGAATTATGTTGTTGTCCTAAAGATATTTTTTGTAAAAATAGTTAGTTCCATATAATATATCATTTTTCCACTAAATGAAATGTTTGTCCTTGCAAATTTTCACACATCTTAAGAGGTAGGTGTGCGTTCATGTAGCATAACTTAGTTTATAATGTGTAATTAAAAAAAACTATATATATGAGCATGATATACACACAAAGACTTAAGTTTTTCATATTAAAATTTTAATTTTTATGCAAAATTATATTTTTTTATTCTTTTTAGAAGTTGGCGAAGTAATATTTTAATTTCATTTTACACACACGTGCTCACTTAAGGTTTTTTAAAATATTTAAATAAATTGAAAAAACCAAGAGTACCCTTTTCAACAGGACTCGCAAACGAAGAGAGTGGTATTTTTTGAAAAAAAATCGTTGTGTATGTTTTATGATATTGATTTTTTATTTAACCTCTTTAAAATTGTTCAAAAAAATTTCAAACATTATGTTTAAAAGAAATTAAATGAAAACTATCATATGAATTCGAAAATGTCAAACTCATATGCCATTGGATAAATGTTTCCTTCATGAATCCAACATGATCAACTCAGCTACCTAAGGATAAATTTTTCCCTAAGTCTGCTAGGGTACAAAATGGTGTTGCAAATAAATCTGTAGAAGACAAGCTAAAACTTTGTTTTTTAGGCCCTCAACATCTCAATCGAGTTCTTTAACAAGTGTTTGAAATTCAAATTTCAAATAGCTCAATCGAGGGTTTCTTAAACCCTTGGTTGGGTTAAAAAGATGTTCGATCGAGCTATCATAATTATCTTTAAAAAAGGAAAAATTTAATGAAGCCTCTCAATATGAAAATTTATTTATTCCACAAATAATTTTTATAAATATTAAAATATATTTGAAACTCTAGTTTTCCAAATTTTATTTTATTCTACCAAGAAAATAGTTATAATGATATAAAAATACCTTTTTATAAAATATTTTAACTTTGTTTTTTCAATTTTTAAATTCTTAAAAATGATAATTGGTTTCTTGTTTTGATTTTAAATATAACATTATTTTATACTTAATCATTTTATCATATTTTAGATGTAGAAATATTCAATAAAAATCAATCGAAACATAATAAATAAATAAATAAAACAACAAACTAAATTAAATTAATTTTTATAAGATTATTATTTTAAAAATTGTTTTATATGCACATTTAAATCTAAATTACTCATATAACGTTTTAAAATTTGATTTCCTTATGTTTTTATTATTTAAAAAAAAATTATATACACTTCGCACTTGTGCAAATTGAGGAAGTGCAGTCACATTTTATAAGTTGATAGAGATTTGTAGCCACACATTCCATTACATCCATTACAATTATATTAATTATAACTTGCAACTATTACAACTACGTTAATTATTACTACACCCATTTCTTTTCCTGAACAAGTGGATATCTATATATATATATATATATATATATATATATATATATATATATATATATGACCCAGGGAATCATGTTTATTAACTCTTAAATTTTATAAAATATACATTTCCAACAACATCAAATTCACATTTATTCATATAAAAAGATATAATATTTATTAAAATCAAATTGATAAATTTTCTTACATTTAATTAATTTATTATTTAAATTATAACATATTAAAAACCAAATTTTATGTTACTAAATTATAAATATAAGAATATTACGATTTCAATTGCAAGAGGGATAGAATCATTTTTCAAATCTATATACCAAAACGTTAAAAATAGAAATTAATCCACACCATTGATAATTACCTATTTGAATGTATTTAGTAGTTAAATTTGTTTTTTTTTTACTATCAAATACTTACAATATTAAAGTTTACATATCATTATTAATATTTACATTAAATTTAAAATTTCAAGCTTTAAGAGTCAATTGAGATTTAGGACTTGATCGAGCCATGAAGCTCGATCGAGCTCCTAACCTGGGGTTACACAAGAGCTTGATCGAGAGCTTGTTTGAATGCTCAATTGAGATATTTTTAAGCGCCTTAACAATTCAATCAAGCGCTTAAAAATTTCTTGATCAAGCACTTAAAATTTCTCAATCAAGCATTTGTTTCAACCAAAATGCAACCTCGTTTTGCTGAAAAGTGTAACCTACCTTCATGTTATCACCCCAATATTACTTTATTGATTGTACTTGTATAGTATCCCTTCCCTAGGGAATTTCTCGATGAGGAATTGGTGTTGTAGTACAAGCACTTGTTCAAGAACATGAAACAATTAATATTGAGGATCACACTAATGATCCTATGGAAGAAGATAATGATGTTGATAACAGAGCTGAAGAAGCTAGGACAAATAGATTGATCTAGGAGAAATTTAATAATGTTGGAATGGATGATGATGACAGCCAGTATGATGACTGTGCTTTTGATTTACCTGTACTTGATATCGTAACTAAACCTCTTTATGAAGGTTTGAAAACATCGCTTCTCTCTACTACATTATTATTGGTCAACTTAAAGGTGGTGAATGGTCTGTCAAACACATGTGTGACACAAATCCTAAGGTATGTAATATATTTTGTGACATTTAATACTATATACATTATAAAACAAAAATTTTTCCAATGTTTTAAATGTTAGTACATTGATCTACATAATTTCATTAATTTGTAACATTTGTATGCAATGTGTAAGATTAATATTGTTTAGTACAGTAGCCATTAAGCATTTTTTATGTTGTAGATTATTAAGTGAATTTATATTACCACCATCAAATGTTTTACCTCGTACGAACTGAGATTTACACTATGTTATGAAAAATATTGGAATGGAGTATCAAGCTATTCAAACGTGCCCTAATGATGATATTCTCTATTATAAAGAACATGCATTGAAAGAAAAATTCCCAAAATGTAATGAGAGTCTATATCAAATTGATAAAGTAAGAAAAATGATTCATCGCAATGTTCTTCGTTATATTCCCATAATTCCACATCTGCAACAATTGTTCAAGTGCAAGAGCATATCAAAACTTGTGGACTACCATGCGAGGAATAGAAGTGAATTTGGTGTTCTTTGACTGCTTTCACATGGATATGCATTTAGGAATATAGAGGAAATGTGACAATAGTTTAAAAGAGAACCTCGTAATCTTAGGTTTTCATTAGCAACTAACAGTGTCAATCCATTTGGAGAGGCTAGATCTACTTACTCGGTGTGGCCCATTTTTGTTATCAACAATAACATTCCTCCATGGAAGTCAATAAAGAGGGAGCACATAATGTTGACAATGATTTTTCTAGGTTTTAATTTTTTTAGAATAATTTTTTTAGCACAATAACATCTCATTTGTCTTGTTTATTTCATAATTGTGTCCTATATTCTTTTGTTAATTTACTCATATATGTCCAATTGTTTACTCATATATGTAGTAATTATGTATTTCATGTTCAATCAATTATGTAAGTACCATGTCAAAGATAGGAATGTATATATTGGTCCTCTTATTGATGAGTTAATGGATTTATATAATGGTGTCACTATGTATGATATCTCTAGACTAGTAGTTGCACAAATGGAATTTGAATTCCATGCAATGCTTGAATGGACAATTCCCGATGCCCCTGGGATAACACATTTATATGGTATGTTATAACTTTACCTTGCACTTTAATAATGTTTAATTTTATGAAGTTCATTTCAAGTATGTTTTTTAAATAGTCCGACCTTCATTTTACATACTTAAACTAATTAATATAAAACTTATTCTATTTCTTGCAGGTCTTCAAACAAAGGGTAAATTTGCTTGTCCAGTTTGTGGTCCTAATATTAAATATTGTTGTTCAAGAAGCTTAGGAAAGGAGGTGTTTGATGAATATAGGCACTTCCTTTATAAGAACCATAGGTACCGAAGTATTGAAAAACACATTCTCAATGGGAAAGAAGAGACTATATTAAGACCATGGAGAATGACATTTCATGCATGGAAGTTGCAATATAATAGAGTCTCCCATGGTATGGATCAAATTGTCTATGTATCAATATACATGATATATTTAAATTATTTTGTCTTTTTATGGCATTTTCTTCACTATACTAATTGATAGGTTATATTATTCTTATAATATATTTAACTATGATTCACATTGTAGATCGTCAAGTCATTAATAACATGACACTTCCACGAGGAATGAAAAGTTGTCCCGAGAAATTCAATAAACTACCCTACCATGAACGACTAGAAATTGTTCATTTGTTTGATACAATGCACATCAAGAATAATGTAACAAATACCTTGTGGTGAATCTTAGATGGAATGAGAGATAAATAAAAAATAACAAAGATTTGTAATGACATTAAGGAGGTTGACCATGCATTGCAAAGTGAGATTAATTCAAATAGTGATGGAGACGACCAAAATATACGCACCCTTCCATGGTTATTGACAGAACAACAAAGCACTCATGTTAAAGAGGTTATTGAAAAAATTAAATTTTCAACTAGATTTTCTTCAAATATCGTAATATTGTTGTAAGGGTTCTGGCCCATTATCCAACCTTTAATTAATATAAAAATTCTAAATTCCCTTAAAAAAAATCAAGTCCCTGCAATTTTATATCATTGATAACTTTGTATTCTGTTCAACCCCTTTGCATGTTAATACCAAACTGAATTAGATATCTCAAGTTGTTCACTTTTGAGATATCTCAAGACTTAATTAATGATTGGTCTTATTGGTTGAAACGAGGTAACAAATATGTCCTCCAATGTTTACATGACAACCACACCAACTAGCCATTAATTATCAAAATCAAGCAATATTATGTATCAAAGTTACCCAAAACCTGCATATGTGATTGTAAATATAATCCAACAATTAAGAAATGTATATTCATTACCTCCATTATGAGACAAGGGTGATGCATTCCATGATAAGTGAAGATAGCATTGATTTAATTAGTGGCCACATTTTCTTATACTCCAAAAGCAATATAATTGATTACTCTAGTATTGAATTCAAGTAAACAATAAGTATAATGCATTTCTCCGACAATGAGTTAGAACAGGGACATTTTGGTTAAATTCCAATATTTTCCATAACAAGATATGTGAATAAATATGCTTAGATGAGGCTAGGAAGTAGAAAATCATTTTCTTTCTCTAAAAAATAGCAGTTGACATAGGAATGACCTTGTATTTGTTTTATGTGATTGGTTTTGAAATATAAATGTTTTTCTTAATGCCCATTCTCTTAATTTAGGATGGTATCACTCCCAAACATGTCCAATGTGATTATAATCAAGTTCAATACAAGTAATATAAGTGTACATATCATTGTCTCCACATTTAATGAAATATGAGAGAAGCAACAAACTATTAAATGCATTGATAATAAAAAAGAATCAACAAAGTGGTGTTGGATATACAAAAAAGCAAAGATAAAATCCAAAGGTTAATGGAAGGTAAGAATTAACTCATATATTGCCAATTTAACAATTCATTTGATGCTTACATGCATTCATTGAATCAAAAAGTCAAAGGGGAGGATACTAGCAAATATTACATGGTAAAGAACACCCTTGTTGATGTGTATGATATGTGTATAACCCCAATATCCAAGAAACAATTGGATATGGGTTGTAGGGGAAGTGTATGATCTCAATCCTTCATCATTTTTTGTGTGAAAGCTTATTAAAGACTTACCATTGCTTGTCTTACAAACAATCTCCATAATCCACTACTTACCACTATATAGGAACATAAATAGAAATTTGAGCAAGCAATTGCAACAATGTTACTCTTACAACTATAGGTCTTAATGAAAACAATTAATTAGATGCTCTCTTTCATGATTGTTGTGTTAAGCAAGAAGATAAAAAAACATTGATTCTCAATAGAATTAACTTCTAATAGTCTACATTCGATCCATACCAAACAATTAAAACAAAATTGAGAATAACATGACCTTCACATAGATATCACATAATAATTAAGTACACACAATATGCATAACATTCCATGATAATGAATAAGGAGATTTTACTGTGAAAACCAAAATGACAAAAGTAGTATTCAATAGTTGCTAATTTTATTTCGACAAATTCAAGTTACAACGTAGTTAATGGCTTTATGGCCATTTAACAATTCGCAAACTCCTTAGCTTTTAAATTCTCTCCTCTTAGCTAAAAGACCCATTTAATGTTAGCAAAACATTAACCATGATGTATTGATTTTGAAATATATTATATATAAGTAAATTGCAGGAGACTTAATATTTACTTAAATTTTAAGATTTGAGTTTTATCATCTATTTTTATTCATTTTAATGATATTTTTTTTCAAAATATTATCAAAATTTTAAATCTTTAAAAATACAATTACAATTAAAGTTCAAAAACAATCATTATTACCATTATTTCACTATACCAAAAAAATACAACTTCTAAATATTAGAATTTCTAAAAAAAAAATCATCAAATTTTTTTACCTACACTTAAAAGGCGTTAAAATTAATTAAACTCCAAAAAATAAATATAAACTAATTAATTTTATTATAGTATAATTAATATTTAATTTATTAGTTTATAAGTTTTATATTAATTTTAGTCTTTAAATTTTTTCCTTCCTTCTCTTTACTTTTATCTTCATCTCTTTCCTTTAATATTTAATTAAACCTTTGTTTATTGTTTTACAATTACTCACATTTATATACGATGTTGTTTATCTTTTTATTTACTTAAATTTGACTTTATAATATATTATAAATTTGTTAATTAATTAATTTATTTATTTCACATTATAATATATTAGAGTTCTTTTAATCTATATATAAAATAATGTGGCAATTAATTTTACACAACTATAAAAAAAATATATTATGTACGAAAATAATCTAAAAAGATAGTACACAATAGAAATAAATATGTTATTATGAAATTTCAAATAGGGAATAAAATAAATCAATAAGGATCTATTAAAATTGGAATATTCATTACAAAAAGTTAGTTATCCAAGTTTACGAATTTCATGTATTGTTACTCAATACAAAGACAATTGTAATTGTTCATGGTTTAAATACATCTTTTTTTATCATAAATAATTTTTTTGACTCCTTGATCCTTTGATATTCAAGTAGTTTTTTTTCTTTGAGAGCCCTCATCTTCACTATTGCCCTTTGAAATTTCCCAAGTTCTTTTTGCATCTTGCTCTTAGATGTCTTTAATAGGATAGCTCAAGTAAACTTGACTCAGTCAAGTTACTGACAGTTTATGAGCTCCACATATATGAGAATCCATGTTTTTTACCATGGTATTCATCTCTAATTTGGTCTATTTAAAGGGGGAAAGACTAAGTAAATTTTTCATTCGGGGCTAGTTAAATCCCAAGCAATGGTGTCTTTAGACACCACCACTTCTCTCAGTGTTTTGTGATCCTAATAATTGGTAGCATAGTTGCAACTTCTTATTGTTAATAGTGTGAGATAGGTCTGCTTAGCAGTATGGAGACTAATACAATGAGTAATATGGAGAAGTTGAATGGGGCCAATTTTGCCTTATGGGAATAATAAATGCAAGATATATTGATTCTGAAGGATCAATATTTTCCAATTGAAGGAGTGACAAAGAAACCCCCAACAATGACATATGAAGCTTGGAAGTTGTTGGATAGGAAGTCCATTGCTACAATCTAGTAAGCAATGAATGTCTACTTTAATGTAGTGTGTAAGGAAGAATTGAATCCATGCCCAATTTGCAGAGTATAACCAAAAATCTAGCTAGTGTTAAAGTGTTGCACTTTTTGTTTGAGCAGGTGTGATCGACATAGAGTGGAGTAGCCAAATCCAAATCCAGTGTGAGAGTGGCTAGATCTAGCATGAGTGTGTGAAAAGATTATTGTGATGCGTTGTATGAATATTTGTTGCTGGGAGAATGCATTGCTACTTTTAGAGCATGAAAATATTTGTGTGCTAATTTGTTGATTGGAGTATGTTCCTATGTGAAGCTTCAATAGAGCTTTCAGGAAACACACTAGTTAGTTTCTTTGAGTTGAATCATTTGAGGCAGTGAATAATGAGGAGAAAAGAAAGAGTAGCAAGAAAATCGAGGAAGAGGACGCACAATGATAACAAGGACGTGGATGAATAACATGGATTGGAGATATATAGAGAGAGAGGTCAAGTAGCAAGAAAGTTTGGAGCAAGATATGGATCGAAAAAACTAATGATGTAGCAAGAGAGTGGCCATATGGATGAGAAAAAAAGGAGTGAAAGGTTTGAAGATAGTGAAGGAGCCAACATCTGATGAGAATTTTAGTGACATGATAACAGTAATGGTGTATGAATACCCTAAGGGTTTTGGTCCAAGATAGTTGTATTTCTCCAAGAGGTTGTAAGACTTGTTGTTTAGGGATACATATGGCACAAAAGCACGAATTTTTGTAAACTTTGACTAGGCATACATGTAGTGTAGTGGCGCTTGGATTCATCAAGTTGTGGGATGGACAACTTGAATAGGTACCAAGGTAGTAGGTGCACTGACATCTTAGCTTGAGGGGGTGAATGTGAGATCTCAGGTGAAATGGTTGATCACTGATTGGGACCAGGTTAATCTCCTCGAGTCAAGTTTAAAGGGGGGATTGTTAGGGTAGTTTAAGTAAATTTGATTCGGTTAAGTTACCAATGTTTTCGAGCTCCGGGTTTTTGTGAACCCATGGTTTTTCCCATGGTATTCATCTATAATTTAGTTTATTTGAAGGTGGAAAAACTCCAAGTAAATTTTTCCTTCAGTGTCAATTGAATCCCAAGTAACAATATCTTTAGACTTTTGGAAGACTAACCATAAAAATGATTTATTTCCCTTTCTAATAATTTGTTTTGAAATGATTAAAGATAAAATTAAATTAAATTAAAAACATAATTATTATGAGTTTTACCAGATGATTTGACATGTTTGAAGTCAATATTCTACTCATGTTAGAAGTCAATATTGTACTCTCAGTTAGAATTTATCCCATATAATTTTTCCTCAAATATTTAAATAAATCTTTAAATCATCTAAATCACTGATTCAAAAAAATATATTAAAGTCTGGGTTTCTTAAAAAAAAAAAAAACTCAGATCATTGATTAAAATGGCTGGCTTATAATACAAAACTCACTAACAATAAAGTGAATTAAGTGCCCAAAACAACCTGCCATAAGCACACGCTCTAAAACCTACTTCCAAATAAAATAAAATAAATTAAAACAACAAAACAAAACAAAAAGTCAGTTATTATTGTAGATTTCATGGCCCGCACCGTATAGCGAATGGTTCGGCACCTAGCGTGATTAGGTTAAAGTCTGCGTGATTAGGTTAAAGTCTCCATGCTTTACCTGCCTATTTGGTGTTGAGAGCATGAATCCACCTATAGGAGGCCATAAAAGTCGTTGGAATGAAGGGTACAAAAAGGCCACAAGAATCGTGAGCAAGTGAGTCGTGAACAAGATAAGAGTCGTGAATGATGGGTAAACACGGTGCAACTGTTATTGCAAGATTCGTAGGAACCAGACTTTTCTGCCACAATGAAACCATTATTTTAAGATTGGTAATAACAAAACTTTTCTGCCAGAAATATGGATAGGTGGAAACCGTAGGGAATGTTGAATAAATAAATATCCACGTGGGCAAAATACTATTTGTCGGACCGATCATCACCTCAGGTAAACCATCGCTATAACCAATGTTCAACCTTAAATTTCGTAGACAAAAACAACCTGAAAAGTTTGTGGGTAAATTTTGTCGACAAAAACAATAACAGAACCTCAAGGAAAATCAATGGACATACCAAACCCAAGGAAAAACTTATGATCCAAGAAGACAGGTGAAGAAAAGTCAATGGATATGCCAAATCCCGGGGAAGGGTGATATTGTCATCCAACTGGTGAAAATCCTTGTCTTATATTTACGAAACTTCAACTAAACCCATCGCTATAAAAAAACGTTCAACATTGAATTTATGACTAAATTTTGTCGACAAAAACAGGAACACAGGAACACAACTCGACGAAAAGTCTGTTCATAAATTTTGTCGAAAAGCCCAAGGACACGACATGCGAAAAGTGAAGGACATACAAAATTGACGAAAGTG
The DNA here is from genome assembly GCA_031772625.1 of Pinus tabuliformis. Taxonomy (NCBI): domain Eukaryota; kingdom Viridiplantae; phylum Streptophyta; class Pinopsida; order Pinales; family Pinaceae; genus Pinus; species Pinus tabuliformis. Next base: position 2,021,945,738 of record CM062818.1, on the reverse strand, counting down.
CAATTTTTATATTAATCAATATTAATCATGATTTTTTATATTAGTTTTTTAAACGTTTACTTTTCAATTTTTTTTATTATTAATTAAAAGATTAGTTTAGGGAGCAGGAATTGCTTGATGGCTAAAAGTGGTTGGAACCCAGACAAAAAAAATTCAAAAAATCTTGTATATGCAGTGTTTGAATCATGTTTTTGATAATGGAAATAGATTCAGCACCATCAAAAAACTCTGGCACACCTAAAATTATGAATTTTAACAACTTTTACTTATATTTACAAAAATCCCTACAAGATTTTTGCAAAATATAACAAAAATTTCCATAACTTTTGGAGCAAAAAAACATAATTTCTAAACTAAGACTTATGGAAAATTTTCAAGATTTAGTTTAAAAATGTTTTAGAATTACACTCCCATCTCATTTGTTTGGTTTTTTAACTTTAATTTATATATTTAATAAATCATTTTTAAACATATGTTTATTTTTAGCTCATTCAAATCTCATTTTTATATAATTTTTATCAATAATTACTTACTTATTATTTATTTATTTATTTATCGATGAAAATATATTTTCTGTATTTTTTAAAAATTTTATTATTTTTACTAATACTTATACTTTTATTTATTTTTATAAAAATATTTTTTATATATATTATATTGTTTTAGATTTTTTAAGTTATCATAAAATTATTTTAATCTAGGATTTATTAAGTATTTGAAAGACTTAATTTCCTTTACTTAAAATACAAACTTTTTTTTGTTTGTTTGGTAAATTAAAGAACTTTATTGCTTCAAAATATATTTACAACTAAATTATAGAGATTAGTTATAGTGTGTAGTTTCTTCCTATCATATTGGCAAGTCCCTGCTATCACCAAAGGGTGAGTAAAATCCTCCTGCTAACTTTTACAACGAAATTCAGAAAGTAAAACCAAACACTACGGTTGTAAGCAGATTTCAAAAAGTAAAACCAAACACTACGGTTGTAACGAGACAGTACAAAACAAAGGATTATATTAGAAAAACTATCAAACTAACTAGACCATTAGGGTTTGAAGAAGATACAGGGGTTGGATCTCTTGCACTCGAACCAAGAGGAACAAGTGTGTCAAAATCACATTGAAGACGCCCTTCCACATGGGTTAGGCTAGCATCAAGCTTGTCCATACATAAACATTGATTTCTCAACATTCTTTTGATGTCCTCCAAGGAGGCAAACACATTATACCTTTCCACCTGCTTATCCTTTAGAACCATGCCCAATAGGGTCTTCATTTTCTAGTGCAAAGCGATTGAATTAAGATATTGCTTCCCCCCCCCTTGGTATAATCAGGTTCAAGTATCTAGTTGGATACCTGCTCCAAAATCTCATAATCAGAGTGAGATTGTCTTTCCAAGCTCACCATGGTTTCCAACTTGCAAAGTTCTCGCTGAGTCTCAAGAGGTACACCATTAAAATAAACGTCAACAGAGTCCTGGGTGAACAAACGAGCCTGGAATTGACGCTAGGCTTTTCTTCCACCGCTACCTCTACTACTATGCATTTTTTTCCTCAGAGGCATGATGCGTTAGGTGTGCTCTTTCCTCAAGTGTCGACATGATCTACCACCATTAGGAATATGCATTGCTCAAGCATGGAGAAAAAACTCTTGCAACACATTGGTTACCAATAAACCTTTATCCCACCCTAACCACTTGATATCAAATACATTCAAGGTGCATGCCACCTCTTATGCGGAACTTAGAACATAATTATCTATAAGAAGACGAGACACACCCCTTCTTTTTGATGCAAGAGACAAGAGGTACAAACCTCGATAAACATAATACCATTATAAATTGAAGAGCATGGCTAACCAGTCATGAACCAAGATTAACTATTTTGAAAACACCACGGACCCAATAGCTTAGCTCTACAAGCACTTGCAGGGGGAGACCAAGAAAATGACCCAATTGCTACCAACAAATAATCTGGATCATTTAGGGGGGGGGGAATATGAAAAATTGAAATGCCAGAAGAAAAGAAGAGAACACACAATAAAAAAACTACAAATAAACTTTTTTTTTTTCTATTAAAACAGATAATAAATGTAAATGCTACATTATGGTGGAAAATATGTCATTTTACAAAATGCGACTTGTTACTTATAGTATTTTTTTAGTTATAATACCACAGATAAATTCCATGGTTGGGTAGATACCATGGGTGACTGAATACCATGGGTGGATCTTAATTATAATACCATGGGCATAGCATGGGGAATGAATACCATGGGTAAATTCCATGGGTGGATAAATACCTTGGGTGGATGAATACCATGGGTGGATGCCACTTACAATACCTTGGGTATATTCCATGAGTGGATAAATACCATGGGGCATTGAATACCATGGGTGGATGTCAATTTCTATTTGGATCATTCCTCCCTCCTTAAGAAGCAATGGCCCCCATTGGGTGAAGTTCTCTCCTAAGAAGCCTTTATTTAATATGAAGAGCCACTGAAGAGAATGGTTTTGTGTGGTTAACCCATAACCGCAATGAACAAAGATTCTAGGATAGAGATACTTTGTAATGCTTGTGACCGACTGTGACACTAATAGTGTGTGGCCTAGCAAAGAGACTTGAAGTGTGGGTTTGTGGATGACCCATAATCATGACAAACGAAGATTCAAGGATAGAGATACCCTATAATGCTTGTGACCAACTGTGATACTAACAGTGTATGGCCTAGTAAATGGACTTCGATGGCAAGGAATTTGTGTGGTTGACCCATAACCGTGATGTTGACTATTGATGAAGTAGAAAGTGCATACATAGCTTGGCATGGGAGGAAACTTATCCAAAGAACCTAAGACAGATGCTGCTATGCTGTGTTATGCTCTTAACCTGCGAGAAATTCCAGAATACCAAAAATGTGAAGAAATACAACCTAGAACACAAAATAAAATGAGAAAAACAACAAGTATTTTATTATTCAAAGATAAATGCAAAGTTCACTTTCCTCTTCGAGGGGGCAACCTCCAGTGGAGCAATCTCAATTACAAAATAAGGATCAATGATCTTTCCCTTCTAACTATGACTACTTATAGCTAAATGACCTCCAACAACCTAATGATTAGTAGTCCTTTGCATAACATGGGTTAACCACTTTATTTATTAATTATGGCCTGTTTGCAACTAACTATAGTCCCTTTCTTAAATGCGGGTCAACCACTTACAATTATTAATATGGGCTTTATTGACTCTTTAACTAACTATGACTATGACTCGACCCTATTGGGTTTATTCCATAAATAAAGTTTAGGGTTGGACCCTAACATGCCCTCCCCCATTAAAAGAAGCCTTGTCCTTAAGGTTGAAGCTGCGGAAACTGCTGAAGAATAGTAGTCGGTTCCTAGATCGCATATTCTAGAGAGGTATTTTTCCACTTGAAAAGGACTTCCTTGATCGTGCGGCCATGCCAATGTCTTTCACGAGTATCGAGGACATGTCCTGGTTGGAGTCAGAGTGAACCTTCTTCATCCAATTTGGATAGACTGGTTTCAATTCTACAAGTGTTCCCACCACTTTCTTGAGGCATGATACATGGACGACTGGATGGATTTTGAAGTTAGTGGCAAGACCAGCTTGTAGGCTACTGATCCAATCTGCTGAAGTATTTGATAAGCTCCGTAGAATTTTGGAGCTAATTTTTGGCAGCCCTTTTCTTTGAGCGATGTTTTCTTATATGGTTGCAGCCGCGGGAATACCTAATCCCCTTCTTGAAATGTGCGCTCTAAATGACGTTGGTCTGCCTGTTGCATCATTCAATTTTGAGCTTGATGGAGATTATCTTTGAGACGAGCTAGCATGGCGGCACGGTTCTGTAGGAGTTAATCAACTTCTTGCACCTTAGAGCATACAGGGATATAAGAAATAGGTGAACGTGGGTGTTGGCCATACACTACTTCATGTGTAGTCATCTTGATGGCTTCATGATAATTAGTATTATACCAACATTCATCTAAAGGTAGCCACTGTACCCATTCATGTTGCTTTTTTGAAGTGAAGCACCTTAGGTATGTCTCTAAACATTTGTTTACTGCTTCTATTTGACCATTGGTTTGGGGATGATAGGAAGTACTTAGTTGGAGTTGGGTGCCTTGTAGCTTGAAAAGTTCTTGCCAAAATTTGCTGGTGAAAGTCGAGTCACGATCAGACACAATGGAAGTTCGCATGCCATGCAGTTTGAAGATCTAGTCCATGAAAGCTTGAGCCACCAAAGTGTGGGTAAATGGGTGGTGTAGAGTGCAAAAATGAGCATATTTAGAAAGTCTGCGCACAAGCACCATGATGACAGATTTGTTGCCCGACTTTGGGAGAACGGTAACGAAATCCATGGAAACATCCATCTAGACAGAGGCAGGGAGTGGCAATGGCTGTAAGGTTCCTAGTAACTTGACTGTTTCTCATTTGTGGCATTGACACACATCACATTTAGCTACAAAAGTAAGGATGTAATTTTTCATTCCCATCCAAAAGAAATAACGACGAGTGTGAGCATAAGTCTTCTGAAATCTTGCATGCCCTGCAGTGGGAGGTGGGTGCAACTCTGCCAAAATGTGAGTTTTGAGGGTGGATCTCAGAAATATAACTAATCAATCCTTGTAGCAAAGAATATCATCCTTCCAAGAGTAGTTGACTGAGGAATTAGGATCTGCTCTCAAGTTATTAATAAGTTGGGAGAGAGAGGGGTGTGAAAACCATTCCTTGTGGGGTTCTTCAATCCAATCTGGTATGGGAAGAGAGATTGATAGTAGGGTGTTTTCATCCTCAAATTGGTGTGATAAAGCATCCACTACTACATTGTCACTTTCTTTCTTGTAAATTATCTCATAATAATATCCTAGCATTTTGGCCAACCATTCATTTTGCTGTGATGACGATAGATGTTGCTCCAAAAAATATTTAAGGCTTTGATGGTTTGTGCAGATTCAGAAACGCCGCCCCAATAAGTATGGTCGCCATGTATCTATTGCATCCAAGATGGCCATCATCTCTTTCTCATAAGTAGATTGACCCAGATGCTTCCCACTCATTTTTTGGCTAGTGAAAGCCAACGGTCGACCTTCCTACATTAAGACATCACTAATACCAGTACCAGAAGCATCACATTCAATCCAAAAAGATTTGGTGAAGTCCGGTAATGCCAATACTAGAGTGGAACACATGTCCTGTTTGAGAGCCACAAATGCCTATTGTGCTGCATCAGTCCAAAGGAATGATTTTTTCAAGAAGGTTAGTGAGGGGTCTAGCAATGCGACCATAATTGCAGAATTTTTTTTTATAGTAGCCAATGAGACCCAAGAATCCCCTCAAACTCTTCAAGGTTTTTGGTTGGGGCCAATCTTGGACTGTTTGTATCTTTTTGGGATCAACCCTAACACCTTCACGACCCACAATGTGTCGGAAATACTCAACTTCTTCCACACCAAAAGAACGCTTGGACAATTTGACAAATAATTTGTGATTCCGAATAAGTTGTAATATTAGGTATACATATTGGGCCAAATGTGGTGACGAAATTTCAATTTTTTCCTCTTTTATCAAATTGAAGCCCTCAAAAGTCATATAAGCATTGTGAATTTCGATTCAAATTAAAAAGACAATATGTGAAGAATTAATTTTTTGTCCTAATGATATTTTCTGCAAAAAAAAATAGTGTTGTATAATCTCTCAATTTTCCATTAAATTCAATACATGTCCTTGCAAATTTTCTCACATCTTAAGAGGTATGCGTGTGTTCACATAACATAACTTAGTCTAAATGTGTGTGTGTGTGTGTGTGTGTCTATGTGTGTGTGTGTGTGTATATATAAAAGCATGATATATAGGGAGAGAAGTAAGTTTTTGAAATTAAAAAATTATTTTTTATGCAAAATTATTTTTTTTTATTATTTTTCAAAGTTGTCGAAGTAATATTTCAATTGCATTTTGGAGATACATGTGTTCACGTAAGATTTTTTTCAAATATTTAAATAAATTGAAAACCCAAGAGTACCCTTTTGAAGAGGACTCGTAAATGGAGATATTGGTAATTTTTGAATTTTGTTTTTTTTGTGTATATTTTATGTTATTGATTTTTTAATAAGTCCATTTGAAACTATCCCAAAAAAAATTCAAACATTGTGTTTAAAAGAAATTAGATGAAAGATATCATATGAATTCGAAAGTGTCAAAATCATATATCATTGGATAGAGGATTCTTTCATGAATCCAACATGATAAACTCAGCAACTTAAGGACAAATTTTGCCCTAAATCCGCTGGGTACAAAATGGGGTTGTAGAGAAATGGGTTAAGAGCTCAATCGAGCACTTAAAACACTCGATCAAGCACTTGATTTTGAAATTAAAATAGCTTGATCGAGGGTTTAATAAACCCTTGATTGAGCCCTTAATGTGGTTAAATAAAGGCTCGATCTAGCCTATAACTTGATCTAGCTTTAAGGCTCGATCTAGCTTATAGCTAGATCTAGCTTTAAGGCTAGATATAGCCTATAGCTATATCTAGCTTTAATATTTGATTGAGCTCGTATCTCGATCGAGCCACTTCTTTTTAATTCCATGCTTAGGTTTTATTGGCGGGAAATTTCTAAAACATGGCCCGATCAACCCACTGATAGCCTCATGTTACATTGTTTAAGCCATCAAATAGCTCAATGAAGGGCACAAATATTGCTTGATCAAGCACTTAAAATGGCTCAATTGAGTTGTTGTTTTTCACCCAAAACACGCCTTGTCTTGCCAAAAAGTGTAACCCAGCTCCATGCACTCACCCCAGAGTTGACTGAAACTGAGTGACTAGGGGAACAATTTCCACGAGCAACAATTCCCACTATCTATTTTTATAACCCAATCTCATTTGCAGCTTCATCTAGAACAAGTGTTCCGGAAACTCCCACCAGACCACACACCCAAATGGATATTCTCATTCCCCAATTAGTGCCTCCACTCCTCTGGCCCTCCTAGACTTTGCCTAGTTCTCAAAGTTTCAACAGAGAAATGCTCAGAGAACAACAAGCCTTAACACACACATTCTAGGTATGGGTTTTGTCTACTCACCCCTACTCAGGGGACAACCTCTACTACCACCCACGTAAACATAATTATCACCACCCTAACCATGTTATTATATCCATCAATGATGTTGCATACGGGCTCTTGTCAAGGACGAGCTGTGACCCTTAGATTTTAATGTCCATCACTTCGATAGGGTGGTGGGCTCATCCCACAAGACCCCACCTCGGTCCTCGAACTCACCCCTATCAGGGACCTTAAAGTGCAAATATATTTTACACTGTAAAACTTGAAGAAGTATTTGCACCTCTAAATGATAGATCTAATATTACTGTGGATTAATTTCAATTACATTATATTTTATTTATATAAAGTATAAAGTTGATATGTAAGTTAATATGGAAATTGAAATATTTTATTATTTTTTTCTTAGGTTAACCCACTAGGATTTCAACTAGTGTCTTATAGGTGTGCCTTAATAGTGCACATATTAATTGTAAATCAAAACTCTCATAAGCTAAAACATTTTTTGTGTTATATGTGTGTGTGAGAGAGAGAGAGGGGGGGAGAGAGAGAGATAACTAATTACACATCTCTTTGTAATTGGAATGCAATATGAATATTAGCTATGAGGTCAATATTGAGTTGTGACATCTCCCTCATATTAAAAAGAAAAAAGCAATTATAAATGAAATTATAAACATTTTACTTTTGATTATTTCTCTCTATATAAAGTTATGTAAAATTAAAGATTTGTTTGTTAATTTTTCTTTTAATTTGTTAATATAAATATTATTTTATTATTTTAAAATGTAATATTAAGGGACAACATCTCCCCATACTTAACTAAGAAAAAAACATATATTCATGAAATAGAATCTCTCATTTTATATAGAGTAGATATTTACATCTATTTTTTTATTAATAATATTTTTTTGAAATGTTGCATGCCAACTCCATATTAAGTATTAAAGGAATTAAAAATCTCCCTCTTACCTTGCATTAAAAAGCATCTATCAATGAAATAAGAAATCCCTATCTAAAATATTTCATTCATAATCCATATTGAGATTTCTTTTGTTATTAATAATTTTTTAAATGATACATATCAATTGTATATTAAGAATTAAATAGATTACATATCTCTTTCATAATGAAAATTGAATTTATAGGATTTTTTCAAATTTCAATTACCTCATCTCTTTATATAAAATTGAGATAAAATTATGTCTCTTAGTATAAACTAAAATAATTTAATTTTATGTTATGTCAACAAAACATAAAATCAATTATATATCACCTTGTACTAGATTGTAATATCAATATTCTATTTTTGATTCTGTCAAATTCTATATTGATTAGTGAAGAAATTATATATACTAAAAAGTAGAAAACAATTATAACAAAAAATGTTTTTCTTTTTTTTACTTTCAATTACTCTATTTCTCTATATAAAATTGGTATGAAATTAATGTGGAAATTGAAATATTTTTTTTTATGTATTTTTTTTTTTTATCTTTTTTAAATTTATCCTCACAAAAAACATCTTCTATATAGTGAATGTTGAAGGTAATGTTTCCATTAATGTCGTATGCTAGAATTCGTTTTGAGTTGGTTTGATTTGTTGTAGATTGTTGAGATATTCTCTCAACTACGATCTCCCAATTTACAATTAGTTGGATCTAATTCCGACTATATATGTGTCATATTTGTGATTGAAGGTTTGAAATTATTTGTGTGTAACTTTGTTTTCTTTCTTGGTATCAAAGGCCTTATGGGAGGGCCCAAGAATAGGTAGAAGTGTGAGTATAGAATGTTTGTGTGAAGTTGTGTATAGTTTTTTGTTGGGCCGCTAATTTTTCATTATTATTATTATCACTTTTCAACGCCTATTTCACCCATTTCTAGTATTCTTTATCATGTCATGTATCATAATTTATCTTATAATTCCATTTTATAATTATTTATGCTCTTATGGATAAATACTATTTTTCTCCTTTAATTTTAATAAATTGATGATTATTATGCACGATTTTACCAATGATGCTTTATTAATGGATTTGTTGTAACATCACTCATGATTTTAGCCTCCAAGATCTTTTCTAGATTGCAAAGTAGATCTCCAACTCACAATTTAATATTCCAACTGAGAAATTCGTTGGAATAAGAAGTGACGGTTTTTCATTGGATTTTTCCGAAAAATGAAGGAGAATTTGAAAATCTGAAACATGAGTTTTGTCTAGAATGGACCGAATTAGTTTTGTGATTTGAAGTTTGCCAAAATTTGGTCTGTATTAAGAGAAATGGAAGTTTCTTCGAAGACAATTTTCTCAAATTTATTGTTCTAGCCGTTTTCCAAATTCTTCTAGTTGCAATACCAAATTCGACTTGTTCCTGTTGAATGCTGATGGAAAGATATTTCAGATATAATCTTGCTGATCAATTTGTTTTGTATAATCCAAATTTGTAATGGAAATCATTTTTGTAATCAACTTTGTTGTTCCCTTTGCTCTCTATGTACTTAAATGAAAACAGAGATCAAAGAGAGAGGGATAATATGCGGAGAATTTGAGAATAGAGAGGAGGAAATTTCTCGCCTTTTTACTTCAATTGTAATTTTAATATACAAAGTGTGATTCTGAAGGACACATCGTGCTGTAATGACATTTTGATCTGATGAATAATACATAATTCGTGTTGTTGTTCATTTGCTTTATTCTAGAGTAGTTAAGCAGTATTCGCTGGCGGCTTGGGCCCAGTCACTGGTGGATTTCAATGCTATTTCGTGTTTTATACATTTACTTTTCCTTTACTGCAAGTTTAATTATTTTTCTTTACAGTTTTACAATTGATTTACTTTCATCGGTGTTTATTTTGTGTATTCATTTCATTACTTCTTAATTTTGTCAATTGATTTCATTTATTAATGGTGTGGAGTGAATTAATCATTAAATGAGAATTATTTCTTGTTCATTAAAAATACAAAGTGTTATTGATTATATTAGATGCTTTATTTATATGCAGTAGTTTAGATTCAGCTGAAAGAGCTCTGTTATTGCTATGGTGCACTCAGTTGACGTAATTGCAATTAGAATCTCTTGATTAAGATTGAGTTTTGATTCTTAGATAGGTTACTTTCCTTGAAGTTATAAGCTTGAGATTTATGATTTGATCTGTTTACTCTTGTATTGAATTTAATAAATTATCTTAATGTATTACTCTCTATAGATATAACGATTTCCATCACTTGCACATATTGTGTACACTCTTGAAACAAAAATACTTACCCAGGTTGATAATTAATGTGAGGCAACTAGGAGTTCTAAAAGACACCTTATATGAACCCAACAATTTTTATTTGGGCTTCTCCTGTAAATCTTCTTTGTCAATGTTTCACGAGAGTATCTCATAATGACAATTGAATCTGTTTTAGCCCAAATGCCAACCATATGGTCTGAGAAGAAGAGTTACAGGCCCATAGATCCACATCAATTTAAAGCCAGTCATGAAGCATAGATGTATAGAAAATGAGTAGCGTGAAGGATCTGTTGATTGTCGAGGTGGAAGAGACATTTGTCCATTGATGCTCATTGTGGCATTAGAGAACTGTGTTGAGCCACTTGTGGGAAGCTAAAACAGAACAATGTCCATGCCCGTGTTGATTAAGTTGTCCATCTGTTTGCTAGAGTTTATGTTGTGCGAGATGAGCCATGTGGTAATTTGTGTAATTTGGGTATAGTGTCATCTTGACATCTACATGAACCCACGTCCATAAATCTTGATCTATAAGAGATCTATATAAAGAATGGCTCACCCCTCTCTCTGATCTAAAAAATAGCCATGCTTCTACTATTTCATTTCAATTTGCTTATGTTCAAGATTTTAGTGTATTTCAAATGTGACGAAAACAACCAGATTGTGCAAAGAGAAAATGATTGTCAAAGCTCATGCTTACTGTGGAGTTTGTAATTTGGGTTGCATGGTCTACTATTGCTGCAATATTTTCTTTGAAATCGTGTCAGATCTAAGACATGCAATTTCCTTTTAAATGCACAATAAGCTTCTTGCTTTGTATAGAAATTGGAAGGATCCTAACAATATCGTGGAAATACAAAGAAAAGAAGACTCAAAGACTTCTAATGGGTGGAACCAAAGTTACATTGAATTTTTCCACACATTTGCAAGACACAAAAATATTTTGAAATTGGAAGATTCTAAGAATTTTAATGAGTATAGAGTTACATAGAATTGTAGTGTGAAATGGTGAATAACTTGTTATTTACATTATTATATATTGGAAGACTTGTGTGCCCCTACTTTGTAACTAATCTTGATGCATTTCAGTGCATTTCTATGCCTGATCATAGGTTGCTTGTAATGGTGTGAGGAGATTGGTAGTGCCCACTTTAGTGCATTCAGCGTACAACATGTGTGTAAAAGTTCTTTCATAGAAATTTAGGGAGCTATCTTCCACGACTAAAAATCCTTGGAGGCTTGATTTTTGATCTAGCTAGAGAAACATTGTTGATTCTTGAGTAGGAAGCACAAAGAATCAAACTTGAGACAATGGATATGGTTTCTATTTGGAGGGGAACGATTGATTGGTTCTTCTACCATGGTTTGTGTTGCCTTATTTCTTAATTAATTTTTTTTCTCATACCTTAGTTAGGTTTGTTTGTGAGATATGAAGAATCAACCATATTGAACAGAGTGGTGTAATTTAAACTAGTGGTTGTTATTGAATATGGTGCCACAAGAAAAATTACTCATTTAATTATATCTAATTTGTTATAGTTTGTGGTTCTTGGGGGATGTGATGACCCAATAACAATAGCTACTAGCTATAATTTGTATGTAAATAAGTTTGTGTAAAGCAGGTAACCTTGTAAGACTGATTGATGAATACATTCAATATTCAAACAACTTCCCTATATAATTGATGAATATAGTGCGCTATCTCTTCATCAGATGGGAGTTTTTTAATATAATGGTTTAGTATAGTGTCAACTTCATTGGCACAACAACCAATTGAAATTATGTTAAGGAGCATTAGTCCTATTAGAGGAAATTTTGTCTTAAATGAGTTAAGTGGTAAGCTCAATGTTGTGGTGGAGAAAGAGTGGAGTATGTGAGATGTCAAAGTGGGTGAAAATTATAATGATGACGAGACCAAACAAAGACCAGTGTTGACATCAATGTTGTAATTTGTGATTGTAGTTTGTAATGTAATCATTAAGGGAGGTTGTTGAAGATAATGCTTCAATCAATGCAGTATGCTAGAATTGGTTTGGAGTTGCTTTGAGTTGTTGTATATGGTTGAGATATCCTCTCAACTACAGTCTCCCAATTTAGAATTAGTTAGATCTAGTTCCAACTATATATATGTATCATATTTGGGATTAAAGGTGTGAATTTAGAATTAGTTAAATCTAGTTCCAACTATATATGTATCATATTTGGGATTAAAGGTGTGAAAACTATTTTTGTGAATATAACTTTATTTTCTTTCTATGAATTCTCAACATAAAAAAAATTTATATAAATAAATATAAATTAAAAATCTTATGTATTTTAAATTATAATATAATATATATCTACAAAATTTATAAATAATCATACAAATTACACAACTAAATTAAATAACTTACAAATCGAAAAAAAATCAAGTTTAGAAAATTTTCTTGGTAAACTTGTCGTCTATCACTCATGAAATTTGAATAATTGTCTCCATATTTATTACTTTAACTAACAACGTATAAGCCAAGGTAAACAAAATTTCAAACCCAAATGAAATTTCAACCATTTTTATGTTAACCCAATGTAATAACAATATACCTTTTATATACCTTTTAATTAATATATGAAAGCTACAAGCCCACGGGGCTTTGGATTGATGGTGAATGGGTGTGCTGTTAAAGCACTCCTTGAGATAGGTTACCGGTTCAAATCTCCAGTGGGTGCTTAGGTTAGCCTTAACTAGAAAAAATATATATAAAAAAGCTACATATTCCATCCCAACATCACACCATATCCCACCTATGTAATTAGAATTCTAATTTAATCACATAAAATCATGTTACTACTAATCTATGCATTGAGTTATGCCCAATCTATGCGTCTAGGATTCCAATGTGGTTGTTGCAGACTGACAACAATCTTCAAAAACCAGAGGCATTGCAATTGCTTTGGTGGTGAAGCAAAGCTCCTAGTATAACATGTAGTGACCAGGTATTGTAGTTGTGTCAGAATAGCTTGTATACTCTATCAGCTGTTCGTCAAACGACTCCAGATGCTTAATAGATTTCTGTAGAATGACTCTAGATGCTTAACATAGTTCTATACGACATTATGAAGCTCTGCTTAATCTATTTTGTCTAAGTATATACTCAGCACAATATTATGTTTGCATACAAAATGGAACTGAGACATAGCGTTGAGGAAGCTAGTCACACGTAGCACATCCCCCACTCTGTAAAAATTCAAACCTGCATAAAACGACTTTTAATGGAACATTCACTCCAATATAATACACACAAATTTCTAATTGAAAATATTGTGCATACATAACCAGCATATGTGGTGACCACAAGCTCATATTCTTGCCCTCACATCTACAAGTTCAACGAGCTCCTCTCGCTCTTTCTTATCGAGGATATTTGGTGAATTGAGCATGTGACCAATTGCTTCTCATTTGTGGTGACCGAGAAGGAACTCGAAATAGGACATGTTTTGGTGTAAAGTGTATGACACTTTTGAAGGCTTGAAGAGAGGCTTCAGATTATGTCCAATGTAGCATTTTGATGAAGCGTACATCGTGCAATATACTAGGGTAGCTCGTCGTTGTAGTAATCGATATTGAGCCATTTCACTTGTCATAATCACATTGATTTACTTACTGTTCGGCCACAACCTAGTTATAATTCCTTGCCAAGAATGTAGTGAACACTGCCTTTCAATAAAATCATCTAACTCTGGATTCAGGTTAGGGGTTTAAGGGATTAAGGGAATGGGTTAAGGTGTTAGGGTGTTAGTATATGTTTATGGGTTTAATTTGGACCTAGAGGATTTAGAGGTTAATCATGAATTTTATGAAGCATTATTAATAAGTTTTTAAAGTATATTATGCAAAATATGACATTATAATGATGAACACAAAATAAAAACCATATGTTTCTTATTATGGTCATGACTATATATCCTAGAAAGTGTCTCACTCCCTAAATGTCATGAAAAATAACATATTTCTTAGATTTTTCAACATATTCTTGAATATATTGATAAATTGCACAAGCATCATTATTGATTTGTTGTCTTTGTTTCTTGGTCTCACCCAATTAGTTGTCTTTCTCTTTATCTTTGTTGTCTTGTTTTCTTTATATATTATATTTGTAAACTTCTAATATATCTACGTTTCAATATTTTCTATATATACTAATGGGTGAAAGCATAAAGATGGGCTACACTTTTGGGCCAAATGTGGCAGTGAAATTTCAAGTTTTTCCTCTTTTATCGAATTGAAGCCCAAAAAATTCATATAAGCACTATGAATTTTGATTCAGAGTAAAAAGATAAATTATGGAGAAATATGTTGTTGTCCTAAAGATATTTTTTGTAAAAATAGTTAGTGCCATATAATATATCATTTTTCCACTAAATGAAATGTTTGTCTTTGCAAATTTTCACACATCTTAAGAGGTAGGTGTGCGTTCATGTAGCATAACTTAGTCTATAATGTGCAATTAAAAAAAACTATATATATGAGCATGATATACACATAGAGAGTTAAGTTTTTCATATTAAAATTTTATTTTTTATGCAAAATTATATGTTTTTATTATTTTTAGAAGTTGGCGAAGTAATATTTTAATTTCATTTTACACACACGTGCTCACTTAAGGTTTTTTCAAATATTTAAATAAATTTAAAAAACCAAGAGTACCCTTTTCAAGGGGAATCGTAAACGAAGAGAGTGGTATTTTTTGAAAAAAAATTGTTGTGTATGTTTTATGATATTGATTTTTTATTTAACTACTTTAAAATTGTTCAAAAAAATTTCAAACATTATGTTTAAAAGAAATTAAATGAAAACTATCATATGAATTCGAAAATGTCAAACTCATATGCCATTGGATAAATGATTCCTTCATGAATCCAACATGATCAACTCAGCTACCTAAGGATAAATTTTTCCCTAAGTCTGCTAGGGTACAAAATGGTGTTGCAAATAAATCTGTAGAAGACAATCTACAACTTTGTTTTTTAGGCTCTCAACATCTCAATCGAGTTCTTTAACAAGTGTTTGAAATTCAAATTTCAAATAGCTCGATCGAGGGTTTCTTAAACCCTTGGTTGGGTTAAACAGACGCTCGATCGAGCTATCATAATTATCTTAAAAAAAGGAAAACTTTAATGAAGCCTCTCAATATGAAAATTTATTTAATCCACAAATAATTTTTATAAATATTAAAACATATTTGAAACTCTAATTTTCCAAATTTTATTTTATTCTACCGAGAAAATAATTATAATGATATAAAAATACCTTTTTTATAAAATATTTTAACTTTGTTTTTTCAATTTTTAAATTCTTAAAAATGATAACTAGTTTCTGTTTTGATTTTAAATATAACATATTTTTATACTTAATCATTTTATCATATTTTAGATGTAGAAATATTCAATAAAAATCAATCGAAACATAATAAATAAATAAATAAAACAACAAACTAGATTAAATTAATTTTTATAATATTATTATTTTAAAAATAGTTTCATATGCACATTTAAATCTAAATTACTCAAATAACGTTTTAAAATTTATGATTTCCTTATGTTTTTATTATTTAAAAAAAAATTATATACACTTCGCACTTGTGCAGATTGAGGAAGTGCAATCACATTTTAGAAGTTGATAGAGATTTGTAGCCACAAATTCCATTACATCCATTACAATTATATTAATTATAACTTGCAACTATTACAACTACGTTAATTATTACTACACCCATTTCCTTTCCTGAACAAGTGGATATATATATATATATATATATATATATATATATATATATATATATATATATATGACCCAAGGAATCATGTTTATTAACTCTTAAATTTTATAAAATATACATTTCCAACAACATCAAATTCACATTTTTGAGTCACATTTATTCATATAAAAAGATATAATATTTATTAAAATCAAATTGATAAATTTTCTTACATTTAATCAATTTATTATTTAAATTATAACATATTAAAAACCAAATTTTAAGTTACTAAATCATAAATATAAGAATATTACAATTTCAATTGCAAGAGGGATAGAATCATTTTTCAAATCTATATACCAAAATGTTAAAAATAGAAATTAATCCACACCATTGATAATTACCTATTTGAATGTATTTAGTAGTTAAATTTGTTTTTTCTTTTCTACTATCAAATACTTACAATATTAAAGTTTACATATCATTATTAATATTTACATAAAATTTAAAATTTCAAGCTTTAATAGTCAATTGAGCTTTAGGACTTGATCGAGCCATGAAGCTCGATCGAGCTCCTAACCTGGGGTTACACAAGAGCTTGATCGAGAGCTTGTTTGGATGTTCAATTGAGATATTTTTAAGCGCCTTAACAATTCAATCAAGCGCTTAAAAATTTCTTGATCAAGCACTTAAAATTGCTCAATCAAGCATCCGTTTCAACCAAAATGCAACCTTGTTTTGCTGAAAAGTGTAACCTACCTTCATGTTATCACCCCAATATTACTTTATTGATTGTAATTGTACAGTATCGCTCCCCTAGGGAATTTCTCGATGAGGAATTGGTGTTGTAGTACAAGCACTTGTTCAAGAACATGGAACAATAAATATTGAGGATCACACTAATGATCCTATGGAAGAAGATAATGATGTTGATAACAGAGCTGAAGAAGCTGGGACAAATAGATTGATCTAGGAGAAATTTAATAATGTTGGAATGGATGATGATGACAGCCAGTATGATGACCGTGCTTTTGATTTACCTGTACTTGATATGGTAACTAAACCTCTTTATGAAGGCTCAAAAACATCGCTTCTCTCTACTACATTATTATTGGTCAACTTAAAGGTGGTGAATGGTCTGTCAAACACATGTGTGACACAAATCCTAAGGTATGTAATATATTTTGTCACATTTAATACTATATACATTATAAAAAAAAAAATTCCAATGTTTTTAATGTTAGTAAATTGATCTACATAATTTCATTAATTTGTAACATTTGGATGCAATGTGTAAGATTAATATTGTTTAGTACAGTAGCCATTAATCATTTTTTATGTTGTAGATTATTAAGTAAATTTATATTACCACCGTCAAATGTTTTACCTCGTACGAATTGAGATTTACATTATGTTATGAAAAATATTGGAATGGAGTATTAAGCTATTCAAACGTGCCCTAATGATGATATTCTCTATTATAAAGAACATGCATTGAAAGAAAAATTCACAAAATGTGATGAGAGTCTATATCAAACTGATAAAGTAACAAAAAGGGTTCATCGCAATGTTCTTCGTTATATTCCCATAATTCCACATCTGCAACAATTGTTCAAGTGCAAAAGTGTATCAAAACTTGTGGACTACCATGCGAGGAATAGAAGTGAATTTGGTGTTCTTTGAATGCTTTCACATGGATATGCATTTAGGAATATAGAGGAAAAGTGGCCAGAGTTTAAAAGAGAACCTCGTAATCTTAGGCTTTCATTAGCAACTAACAGTGTCAATCCATTTGGAGAGGCCAGATCTACTTACTCGGTGTGGCCCATTTTTGTTATCAACAATAACATTCCTCCATGGAAGTCAATAAAGAGGGAGCACATAATGTTGACAATGATTTTTCTAGGTATTAATTTGTTTAGAATAATATTTTTAGCACAATAACATCTCATTTGTCTTGTTTATTTCATAATTGTGTCCTATATTCTTTTGTTAATTTACTCATATATGTCCAATTATTTACTCATATATGTAGTAATTATGTATTTCATGTTCAATCAATTACGTAAGTACCATGTCAAAGATAGGAATGTATATATCGATCCTCTTATTGATGAGTTAATGGAGTTATATAATGGTGTCACTATGTATGATATCTCTAGACTAGTAGTTGCACAAATGGAATTTGAATTCCATGCAATGCTTGAATGGACAATTCTCGATGCCCCCGGGCTAACACATTTATATGGTATGTTATAACGTTACCTTGCACTTTAATAATGTTTAATTTTATGAAGTTCATTTCAAGTATGTTTTTTAAATAGTCCGACCTTCATTTTACATACTTAAACTAATTAATATAAAACGTATTCTATTTCTTGCAGGTCTTCAAACAAAGGGTAAATTTGCTTGTCCAGTTTGTGGTCCTAATATTAAATATTTTTGTTCAAGAAGCTTAGGAAAGGAGGTGTTTGATGAATATAGGCACTTCCTTTACAAGAACCATAGGTACCGAAGTATTGAAAAACATATTCTCAATGGGAAAGAAGAGAATATATTAAGACCATGGAGAATGACATTTCATGCATGGAAGTTGCAATATAATAGAGTCTCTCATGGTATGGATCGTCTATGTATCAATATACATGATATATTTAAATTATTTTGTCTTTTTATGGCATTTTCTTCACTATACTAATTGATAGGTTATATTATTCTTATAATATATTTAACTATGATTCACATTGTAGATCATCAAGTCATTAATAACATGACACTTCCACAAGGAATGAAAAGTTGTCCCAAGAAATTCAATAAACTACCCTACCATGAAAGACTAGAAATTGTTCATTTGTTTGATACAATGCACATCAAGAATAATGTAACAAATACATTGTGGTGAATCTTAGATGGAAGGAGAGATAATTAAAAAATAACAAAGATTTGTAATGACATTAAGGAGGCTGACCATGCATTGAAAAGTGATATTAATTCAAATAGTGATGGAGATGACCAAAATATACGCACCCTTCCATGGTTATTAACAGAACAACAAAGCACTCATGTTAACGAGGTTATTGAAAAAATTAAATTTCCAACTCGATTTTCTTCAAATATCGTAATATTGTTGTAAGGGTTCTAGCCCATAATCCAACCTTTAATTAATATAAAGCTTCTAAATTCCCTGAACAAAATCAAGTCCCTGCAATTTTATATCATTGATAACTTTGTATTCTGTTCAACCCCTTTGCATGTTAATACCAAACAGAATTAGATATCTCAAGTTGTTCACTTTTGAGATATCTCAAGACTTAATTAATGATTGATCTTATTGGTTGAAAGAAGGTAACAAATATGTCCTCCAATGTTTACATGACAACCACACCAACTAGCCATTAATTATCAAAATCAAGCAATATTATGTAGCAGAGTTACCTAAAACTTGCATATGTGATTGTAAATATAATCCAACAATTAAGAAATGTATATGCATTACCTCCATTATGAAACAAGGGTGATGCGTTCCATGATAAGTGAATATAACATTGATTTAATTAATGACCACATTTTCTTATACTCCAAAAGCAATATAATTGATTACTCTAGCATTGAATTCAAGCAAACAATAAGTATAATGCATTTCTCCGACAATGAGTTAGAACAGGGACATTTTGGTTAAATTCCAATATTTTCCATAACAAGATATGTGAATGCATTATACTTATTGTTTGCTTGAATTCAATGCTAGAGTAATCAATTATATTGCTTTTGGAGTATAAGAAAATGTGGTCATTAATTAAATCAATGTTATATTCACTTATCATGGAACGCATCACCTAATCCACTATGCAAATAGCAGTTAACATAGGAATGACATAGTATTTGTTTTATGTGATTGGTTTTGAAATATAAATGTTTTTCTTAATGCCCATTCTCTTAATTTAGGATGGTATCACTCCCAAACATGTCAAATATGATTATAATCAAGTTCAATACAAGTAATATAAGTGTACATATCATTGTCTCCACATTTAATGAAATATGAAAGAAGCAAAAAACTATTAAATGAATTGATAATAAAAAAGAATCAACAAAGCGGTGTTGGATATACAACAAAGCAAAGATAAAATCCAAAGGTTAATGGAAGGTAAGAATTAATGCATATATTGCCAATTTAACAATTCATTTGATGCTTACATGCATTCATTGAATCAAAAAGTCAAAGGGGAGGATACTAGCAAATATTACATGCTAAAGAACACCCTTGTTGATGTGTATGATATGTGTATAACCCCAATATCCAAGAAACAATTGGATATGGGTTGTAGGGGAAGTGTATGATCTCAATCCTTCATTATTTTTTGTGTGAAAGCTTATTAAAGACTTACCATTGCTTGTCTTACAAACAATCTCCATAATCCACTACTTATACTTACCACTATATAGGAACATAAATAGAAATTTGAGCAAGAAATTGCAACAATGATACTCTTACAACTATAGGTCTTAATGAAAACAATTAATTAGATGGTCTCTTTCATGGTTGTTGTGTTAACCAAGAAGATAAAAAAACATTGATTCTCAATAGAATTAACTTCTAATAGTCTACATTCGATCCATACCAAACAATTAAAACAAAATTGAGAATAACATGACCTTCACATAGATATCACATAACAATTAAGTACACATAATATGGATAACATTCCATGATGATGAATAAGGAGATTTTAGTGTGAAAACCAAAATGACAAAAGTAGTATTCACTAGTTGCTAATTTTATTTCGACAAATTCAAGTTACAACGTAGTTAATGGCTTTATGGCCATTTAACAATTCGCAAACTCCTTAGCTTTTAAATTCTCTCCTCTTAGCTAAAAGACCCATTTAATGTTAGCAAAACATTAACCATGATGTATTGATTTTGAAATATATTATATATAAGTAAATGGCAGGAGACTTAATATTTACTTAAATTTTAAGATTTGAGTTTTATCATCTATTTTTATTCATTTTAATGATATTTTTTTTCAAAATATTATCAAAATTTTAACTCTTTAAAAATACAATTACAATTAAAGTTCAAAAGCGATCATTATTACCATTCTTTCACTATACCAAAAAAATACCACTTCTAAATATTAGAATTTCTAAAAAAATCATCAAATTTTTTTACCTATACTTACTATGCCGTTAAAATTAATTAAACTCCAAAAAATAAATATATACTAATTAATTTTATTATAGTATAATTAATATTTAATTTATTAGTTTATAAGTTTTATATTAATTTTAGTCTTTAAATTTTTTCCTTTCTTCTCTTTACTTTTATCTTCATCTCTTTCCTTTAATATTTAATTAAACCTTTGTTTATTGTTTTACAATTACTCACATTTATATACGATGTAGTTTATCTTTTTATTTACTTAAATTTGACTTTATAATATATTATAAATTTTTTAATTAATTAATTAATTTATTTCACATTATAATATATTATAGTTCTTTTAATTTATTTATTTATTATATATATATAATACTACAGAAATTAATTTTACACAACTATAAAAAGAATATATTATGTACGAAAATAATCTAAAAAGATAGTACACAATAGAAATAAATATGCTATTATGAAATTTCAAATAGAGAATAAAATAAATCAATAAGGATCTATTAAAATTGGAATATTCATTACAAAAGGTCGGTTATCCAAGTTTACAAATTTCATGTATTGTTACTCAATATAAAGACAATTGTAATTGTTTATGGTTTAAATACCTCTTTTTTTATCATAAATAATTTTTTTGACTCCTTGATCTTTTGATATTCAAGTAGGTTTTTTTCTTTGAGAGCCCTCATCTTCACTATTGCCCCTTTGAAATTTCCCAAGTTCTTTTTGCATCTTGCTCTTAGATGTCTTTACTAGGATAGTTGAAGTAAACTTGACTCAGTCAAGTTACTGACAGTTTATGAGCTCCACATATATGAGAATCCATGTTTTTCATCTCTAATTTGGTCTATTTAAAGGGGGAAGACTAAGTAAATTTTTCATTCGGGGCTAGTTAAATCCCAAGTAATGGTGTCTTTAGACACCACCACTTCTCTCAGTGTTTTGTGATCCTAATAATTGGTAGCATAGTTGCAACTTCTTATTGTTAATAGTGTGAGATAGGTCTGCTTAGCAGTATGGAGACTAATACAATGAGTAATATGGAGAAGTTGAATGGGGCCAATTTTGCCTTATGGAAATAATAAATGCAAGATATATTGATTTTGAAGGATCAATATTTTCCAATTGAAGGAGTGACAAAGAAACCCCCAACAATGACATATGAAGCTTGGAAGTTGTTGGATAGGAAGTCCATTGTTACAATCTACTAAGCAATGAATGTCTACTTTAATGTAGTGTGTAAGGAAGAATTGAATCCATGCCCAATTTGTAGCGTATAAGCAAGAATCTAGCTAGTGTTAAAGTGTTGCACTTTTTGTTTGAGCAGGTGTGGTTGACATAGAGTGGAGTAGCCAAATCCAAATCTAGTGTGAGAGTGGCCAGAGCTAGCATGAGTGTGCGAAAAGATTATTGTGATGCGTTGTATGAATATTTGCTGCTGGGAGAATGCATTGCTACTTTTAGAGGATGAAAATATTTGTTTGCTAATTTGTTGATTGGAGTATGTTCCTATGTGAAGCTTCAATAGAGCTTTCAGGAAACACAATAGTTAGTTTCTTTGAGTTGAATCATTTGAGGCAGTAAATAATGAGGAGAAAAGAAAGAGTAGCAAGAAAATCGAGGAAGAGGACGCACAATGATAACACGGACATGGATGAATAACATGGATTGGAGATATATAGAGAGAGAGGTCAAGTAGCAAGAAAGTTTGGAGCAAGATATGGATCGGAAAAACTAATGATGTAGCAAGAGAGTGGCCATATGGATGAGAAAAAAAGGAGTCAAAGGTCTGAGGATAGTGAAATTTTAGTGACGTGATAACAGTAATGGTGTATGAATACCCTAAGGGTTTTGGTCCAAGATAGGTGTATTTCTCCAAGAAGTTGTAAGACTTGTTGTTCAGGGATACATATGGCACAAAAGCACGAATTTTTGTAAGGCCTTAAGACTTTGACTAGGCATACATGTAGTGTAGTGGCGCTTGGAGTCATCAAGTTGTGGGATGGACAACTTGGATAGGTACCAGGGTATTAGGTGCACTGACATCTTAGCTTGAGGGGGTGAATGTGAGATCTTAGGTGAAATGGTTGATCACTGATTGGGACCAGGTTAATCTCCTCGAGTCAAGTTTAAGGGGGGGATTGTTAGGGCAGTTTAAGTAAATTTGATTCGGTTAAGTTACCAATGTTTTCGAGCTCCGGGTTTTTGTGAACCCATGGTTTTTCCCCATGGTATTCATCTCTAATTTAGTTTATTTGAAGGTGGAAAAACTCCAAGTAAATTTTTCCTTCAGTGTCAATTGGATCGCAAGCAAAAGTGTCTTTAGACTTTTGGAAGACTAACCATAAAAATGATTTATTTCCCCTTCTAATAATTTGTTTTAAAATGATTAAAGATAAAATAAAATAAAATAAAAAACATAATTATCATGAGTTTTACAAGATGATTTGACATGTTAGAAGTCAATATTCTACTCTCCGTTAGAATTTATCCCATATAATTTTTCCTTCAACTATTTAAATTAATCTTTAAATCATCTAAATCACTGATTAAAAAAAATATATTAAAGTCTGGGTTTCTTTAAAAAAAACTCAGATCATGGCTGGCTTATAATACAAAACTCACTAAAAATAAAGTGAATTAAGTGCCCAAAACAACCTGCCATAAGCACACGCTCTAAAGCCTACTTCCAAATAAAATAAAAAAACAAAACAAAACAAAAAGTAGATTTCAGGGCCGGGACCGTATAGCGAACGGTTCGGCACCTACCGTGATTAGGTTAAAGTCTCCATGCTTTACCTGCCTATGTAGTGTTGAGAGCATGAATCCACCTATAGGAGGCCATAAAAGTCGTTGAAATGAAGGGTACAAAAAGGCCACAAGAGTCGTGAGCAAGATAAGAGTCGTGAATGAAGGGTAAACACGGTGCAACTGTTATTGCAAGATTCGTAGGAACCAGACTTTTCTGCCACAATGAAACCTCTATTTTAAGATTGGTAATAACAAAACTTTTCTGCCAGAAATATGGATAGGTGGAAACCGTAGGGAATGTTGAATAAATAAATATCCACGTGGGCAAAATACTATTTGTCGGACCGATCATCACCTCAGGTAAACCATCGCTATAACCAATGTTCAACCTTAAATTTCGTAGACAAAAACAACCTGAAAAGTTTGTGGGTAAATTTTGTCGACAAAAACAATAACAGAACCTCAAGAAAAAT
This sequence comes from Pinus tabuliformis, assembly GCA_031772625.1. NCBI lineage: Eukaryota > Viridiplantae > Streptophyta > Pinopsida > Pinales > Pinaceae > Pinus > Pinus tabuliformis. The sequence continues at coordinate 2,021,921,294 of CM062818.1, read as the reverse complement.
CAATGGACATACCAAACCCAAGGAAAAACTTATGATCCAAGAACTAGAAGACAGGTGAAGAAAAGTCAATGGATATGCCAAATCCCGGAGAAGGGTGATATTGTCATCCAACTGGTGAAAATCCTTGTCTTATATTTACGAAACTTCAACTAAACCCATCGCTATAAAAAACGTTCAACATTGAATTTATGACTAAATTTTGTCGACAAAAACAGGAACACAGCTCGACGAAAAGTCTGTTCATAAATTTTGTCGAAAAGCCCTAGGACACGACATGAGAAAAGTGAAGGATATACAAAATTGAAGAAAGTGCAATTTTTATATTAATCAATATTAATCATGATGTTTTATATTAGTTTTTTAAACGTTTATTTTTCAATTTTTCTTTATTATTAATTAAAAGATTCGTTTAGGGACCTTGAGGAATTGCCTAGATGACTAAAAGTGGCTGGAATCCAGACAAAAAAAATTCAAAAAATCTTGTATATGCAGTGTTTGAATCATGTTTTTGATAATGGAAATAGATTCAGCACCATCAAAAAAACTATGGGACACCTAAAATTATTAATTTTAACAACTTTTACTTGGATTTACAAAAATCCCTACAAGATTTTTTCAAAATATAACAAGAATTTCCATAATTTTTGGGCCAAAAAAACATAATTTTAAACTAAGACTTAGTGAAAATTTTCAAGATTTAGTTTTAAAATGTTTTAGAATTACACTCCCATGTCATTTGTTTGGTTTTTTTACTTTAATTTATATATTTAATAAATCATTTTTAAACATATGTTTATTTTTAGCTCATTCAAATCTCATTTTTATATAATTTTTATCAATAATTACTTCCTTATTATTTATTTATTTATTTATCGATGAAAATATATTTTCTGTATTTTTTAAAAATTTTATTATTTTTACTAATACTTATATTTTTATTTATTTTTATAAAAATATTATATATATATATATATATATATTATATTGTTTTAGATTTTTTAAGTTATTATAAAATTATTTTAATCTAGCATTATTAAGTATTTAAAAGACTTAATTTCCTTTAAAATACAAACCCTTTTTTGTTTGTTTGGTAAATTAAAGAACTTTATTGCTTCAAAATATATTTACAACCAAATTATAGAGATTAATTATAGTGTGTAGTTTCTTCTTATCATATTGGCAAGTTCCTGCTATCATCAAAGGACGAGCAAAATCTTGCTGCTAACTTTTACAGCAAAATTCAGAAAGTAATACCAAACACTACGGTTGTAAGCAAAATTCAAAAGTAAAACCAAACACTACAGTTGTAATGAGATAGTACAAAACAAAGGATTATATTAGAAATACTATCAAACTAACTAGACCATTAGGGTTTGAAGAAGATACACAGGTTGGATCTCTTGCACTCGAACCAAGAGGAACAAGTGTGTCAAAATCACATTGAAGACGCCCTTCCACATGGGTCAGGCTAGCATCAAGCTTGTCCATACATAAACATTGTTTTCTCAACATTCTTTTAATGTCCTCCAAGGAGGCAAACACATTATACCTTTCCACCTTCTTATCCTTTAGAACCATGCCCAGTAGTGATCCAGGTGGATATTTGTGGCCACCTTCCAAGTCGACCTGGACCCCCATCATTGTTTCTATTAGCATTTTCAGTTTCCTTAATTGTAGGACAACTTACTATTTTTAACAGTTTTTCGGGTCCTGAATTTTCGGAAACGTTTTGAGGCCCTAAGCGACGTTTTTTGGGAAATCTGGGGCAACATGGGTCCATCGACCCATGTTGCCTCCCAAAGTGGTAGTGCTCGGATAGATCTTTCTAACGAGCTATTGTACGCGTCAAACAAAGATCGTATGCCAAAGTTACGACCCCGGGAAGTTGGTGTACCAATTTACCCAAACGGGGCCCACAGTTTGGCATTTCATCTTCTAGGGTTAGGTTTTGGAATGTTAAGGGTTTTCCATTGTTTCTCAAGAATAAATAGGCCTTCGAGCCTCATTGTAACACAGTTCAGAGGCATGTAGCCACCACATCTCTTCTCAGAGATAAGCTACCATCGCCCTAGCTAGTTTATTTCGATTACTGTTTGTAAGCATATTTCAGTATTTTACATTAATGAAATGAAGTATTATTTCCGCTGCATATCTTTTTTATGGTTATCTCTGTAATTTGTTGCATTCCTTTTTAAGTCCGGATCAGTGGTATGAGAGCGATATGCTTTTTCTCTGTTTTTCTTTGCATATCCCCAACAAGGTCGAGATATAAGGAGTTAGGGCTTGAACTGGTCGAACCTTTGCAAGACCAGCCTTGCAAATCCCGACAACCTCCCATGGCGGATGAGAAGAAAGACAAGGGGGCAGGAGATCCTATCAAAATCTTGCTCGAAGAAGCCCTCGAGCGACAACGGAATGCGATGATGGACAACTTTGCCCAGATCCTTCAGTGCCTACCCAGAAGCGACACATCGTCTTCCAACAGCTACTCTGGAAACGCAACACCCTTTAAGGTACAAGTTAATTTTGAAATCCCCATATTCGAGGGTCAGATAGACGCAGATGTCGTAGATAAATGGTTAAATCTGCTAAGGGGTTATTTTTCTGTTCATGAATTTTCGAGTCGGGAAAATATTGTTTTCGCTCTTCTCAAAGCAGCCCCCCACGTCAAGGACTGGTGGGAAACCTACTGCGAGCAGAAGGATGAAAGTACTGGCTCACTATTTTCAGCCGCACCCACCCGGAATTCATTCCGGGATGCCATCAAGGAGCAGTACTACCTTGTCGGAAGTTATGAGGATGAATACATAAAGTGGACCACGCTGCGGCAGGGAAGGGACCAAGACGTACCGGAGTTCACCAATCTTTTCCATACCCTTCGCACAAAGTTGGGTATCAAGGATTCGGAGCAGCATTTGATACTCAAATACCGCGGCTGCCTACACAAGTACATCCAGGAAGAAATACAATTCCTGAACATCTCCTCACTTGGCACAACATACCGATATGTTGTCAAGGTCGAGCAAAAGTTTAAACAAAAGAAGCAAGACTTTGGATCTGCGAATCCAAAGCAGGGGAAAGGTGCCCCTAAACCACAGAACAAAGGACAAAGCCAAGGCGAGGCAGCCCAAGACAACCCGTCGAAGCTGCAAGCAAAGAACAGTGTCGCGAAGCTGAAAAAGGACACGTGAAAATGGTGTGAGTTCCATAAGAGCTCCACTCACAACACAAGTGAGTGTCGGGCCAAGCAGTCACTGGTGGCTGAGCTAAAGGTTTCAGAATCAGATGCACGTTCCGACTCTGAGTCAGACCCTGACAAGGGGAATGATAAAGGGAAGCAGATCATTGATGCGGATCCTAACGCCACTGTTGCTACCGCCAAGATCCAGAAAAATGAACCCGAAGATCCAGAGGAGGAGGAGCGTCTCTTCCACTCCCAGATGTGGGTAAAGGGCTCCGCGTTTCAGTTCATTGTTGATAGCGGGAGCCAAAAGAACCTCATTTCGGCAGAGGTCGTGAAGTGGTTGGGCTTACCGATCACAGCACATCCACAACCGTACACCATCAGGTGGCTTCACCAAAGACGAGATCTTCGCGTGAGCCAGCAGTGTCGCCTTCCATACAACATCAAGCCCTTCACGGATGAGGTATTGTGTGACATTGCTCCCCTTGAAGTTTGTGATGTATTATTAGGACAACCATACTTGTGGAAGCGACATGATGTGTATGAATCAAGGCCCCGTGCTGTTATTATTACATTGGGAAATAAGTTGTACATGATACCAGACGTAGCACCACCTACGGCCATCTCTTTGATTACGGCAAAACAATGCAGTAAGCTCATTTCCAAAACCAGGAAATTTGTTTTCCCGATGATACGCCCTCAAGGAAAGAAGAAGACGGTGGCCACGACCTCCAGACAGGGCCCCTTCGCACGACAACTACAGATGGACAAGGTCGTGGAGGAGTACGAGGACATCTTCACCTCCCCCGCAGGGGTTCCACTGCACTGTCAGGTCAAGCACTCCATCGATCTGACCCCAGGTGCGCCGCTACCCAATGGACCAATTTATCGTCGCTCCGTTCTAGAGAACGATGAAATCAAGAGGCAGATTCAGGAGCTCCTGTAGAAAGGTCACATCCGCCCGAGTTCATCGCCTTGTGGGAGCCTGATCGTGTTGGTACAGAAGAAGGATGGGACGTGGAGACTCTGTATTGACTATCGGTCGCTGAACAAGATCACTATCCGTAATAGGTACCCGATCTCGCGGATTGATGACCTCCTGGACCAACTAAAAGGGGTGAAATATTTCAGCAAGATCGATCTGAAGTCAAGATATCACCAGGTACCAATCGAACCCTCTGATGTGTGGAAGACTGCCTTCAAATCCAAGGAGGGGCTTTTCGAATGGTTGGTTATGCCTTTCGGATTGACGAATGCTCCTGCAACCTTCATGAGGCTAATGGATGACATCTTGCGGCCATTCACCAACTCATTTGTAGTAGTATACTTGGATGACATTCTGATCTTCAGCTAGAGTTGGGAAGAGCACCTCCACCACATCCGACAGGTTCTCCAAACACTACGACAACACAAGCTATGTGCCAATTTGGAGAAATTCACTTTTGGCATGACCCAGGCTCAGTATCTGGGATACATCATTGATGAACAGGGGGTGCATGTGGATCCAGCCAAGATCCAAGTCATTCGAGATTGGCCATCTCCAACCACTCTAACAGAGCTCCACAGCTTTCTAGGTCTTGCCAAATTCTACCGCAGGTTCATGTTGGGGTTTTCTCATATTACTTGGCCCTTGAGTTAAGTCACCAAGGGAGGAGCGAAAGCAAAATTCTTTTGGTCTGAATCTCAACAAAAGGCATTCATAGAGTTAAAGGATCGCCTCTGCACGACACCAGTGCTCGCATTACCATATTTACAACAACCATTTGAGGTCAAGACAGATGCCTCTGACTATGCGATTGGGGCAGTCCTTACTCAACATGGACATCCAGTGGCATATCACAGTGAAACACTTTCAGACACAGTTTGGAAGTACCCCACTTATGATAAAGAGATGTATTCCATTGTGCAGGCCTGCCGACAATGGAAACATTACATTTTGGGGAAGGAAATGGTCATCCACACCGACCACCGACCCCTGCAGTTCATACAGACCCAAGGGAAATTGTAGAATGATCGCCATCAGAAGTGGTCTACATACCTGCAACAGTTCCACTTGAATATCAAGTATAATAAGGGCAGCACCAATAATGTTGCAGATTGCCTCAGTCGACCACTGATCATGGCATTAACCACTGTGCTCAACTCTTGTGGGCACGAGACTTCTGATTGGCCACTTCTCTACAAAAGCGACCCAGAATTCGACCACACATACCAGACACCCTTGGAGGGTCGGCATGTTCCAGATTTTCACCTCCAGGATGGCCTGTTATGCCACCTGGGTCAACTTTGTGTTCCTTCAAGCGAGCGTGCCAAGATGATTTGGGAAGCACACTACAGTCGGGCTGCTGGGCATTTCAGGGTCGAGAAAACAGTGGCAGTACTGCAAAATTATTTGTATTGGCCAAATCTTCGACAGGATGTTGGGAAGTACATCAGATCATGTACTGCTTGTGCCATCGCCAAACCGACCATCAAGAAGCACGACCTCTATACCACGTTGCCTACCCCTAGTCAACCTTGGGAATCCATCTCCATGGATTACATGTCAGGCCTTCCTTCCACTAAGCATGGAAATGAATGTGTTTTTGTGGTCCTCGACAGGTTTTCGAAGATGGCCATTATGGCGGCCTGCAAGAAGAGTATCACAACAGAAGCCACTGCTAAACTCTTCTTTGAACGAGTGTGGGTGCACTTTGGGATCCCACAGTCTATCATCTCAGATCGGGACAGTCGGTTCCTCAGCACATTTTGGTCCAGTCTCTGGTCAATGCTGGACACCAAACTCACGAAGTCCACAACCTTCCATCCTCAAACTGATGGCCAGACAAAGGTTGTCAATAAGATGATTGTGCACATTCTGTGCATGTATAACTGAAAGCATCCACGCACATGGGACGAGAGCCTCCCCTATGTTCAACACAGCTACAACCGAGCTCTTCACAGCTCCACTAGCCATAGCCCTTTTCAGGTGGGTTTGGGATTCCAGCCACTATGCCCCATTGATGTGGCCATGCCACTTGCAGCTACTCACATAAATTCAGCTCATGTCCAGTCCGAAACAGATAAGGCCACTAGCTTCATTGAGCGCATCCAACATATTCGCCAGCAGGTCCATGACATTCTGGAGAAATCAAATGCCAAGTACAAGCAGCGACATGATCAACATCGGGTGCCACACAAGTTTCAGGTGGGCGACAAAGTCTGGTTGCATTTGCAAAAGGAACGCCTTACTGGAGCCTATCGGAAACTGAGACCACTCTGATATGGTCCTTACACCATTACTAAGGCTGTGGGAGACAATGCATTTGAGCTCAGCATTCCCCCATTCCTTGGCCTGCACCCAGTGTTCAATGTGGACTGCCTTCAGCCATACTTTCCACCATTGCTAGACACATCCGACATTGCAGAACAGCTCACACCCACAGAATTAAATCCAGATTGCATGGAACAAGCTACAACTGATCGGATCATGGACACACAGATCAAGAACACTCGCCAACAGAATATCCAACTGTATAGAGTTGTCAAAGCAAGCCAGCTACTTCACCAGGGCAAGTGGCTCACCAGGGAACAAGTTCAGCAAAAGTTTCCTCATCTCATGGAGGAACTCAACGCAATGGGGACCATTGCTTCCTAACCAGGGAGGAATGATCCAGGTGGATATTGGTGGCCACCTTCCAAGTCCACCTGGACCCCCACCATTGTTTCTCTCAGCATTTTCAGTTTCCTTAATTGTAGCACAACTTACTATTTTTAGCAGTTTTTCAAGTCCTGAACTTCTGGAGCCGTTTTGAGGCCCTAAATGACGTTTTTTTGGGAAATCTGGGGCGACGTTTTTCGAGGACCAATGTTGCCTCCCAAAGTGGTAGTGCTCGGATAGATCTTTCTAACGAGCTATTGTACGCGTCAAACAGAGATCGTATGCCAAAGTTACGACCCCGGGAAGTTGGTGTACCAATTTACCCAAACAGGGCCCACAGTTTGGCGTTTCATCTTCTAGGGTTAGGTTTCAGAATGTTAAGGGTTTTCCATTGTTTCTCAACAATAAATAGGCCTTCGAGCCTCATTGTAACACAATTCAAAGGCATGTAGCCACCACATCTCTTCTCATAGATAAGCTACCATCGCCCTAGCTAGTTTATTTCCATTACTGTTTGTAAGCATATTTTAGTATTTTACATTAATGAAATGAAGTATTATTTCCACTGCATATCTGTTTTTATGGTTATCTCTGTAATTTGTTGCGTTCCTCTTTCCCCATGCTATACTCATGAATCCTTATTTTGTAATTGAGATCAACTGCTTGCACCTTAGAGCATCCAGGGATATAAGAAATACGTGAAGGTCGGAGTTGGCCCTACACTGCTTCATGTGGAGTCATCTTGATGGCTTCATGATAATTAGTATTATACCACCATTCAACTAAAGGTAGCCACTGTACCCATTCATGTTGCTTTTTTGAAGTGAAGCACCTTAGGTATGTCTCCAAACATTTGTTTACTGCTTCAGTTTGACCAATGGTTTGGGGATGATAGAAAGTACTTAGTTGGAGTTAGGTGCCTTGTAGCTTGAAAAGTCCTTGCCAAAATTTACTGGTGAAATTCGAGTCACGATCAGACACAATGGAAGTTGGCATGCCATGCAGTTTGAAGATCCAGTCCATGAAAGCTTAAGCCACCAAAGTGGGGGTAAATGGGTGGGGTAGAGTGAAAAAATTAGCATATTTAGAAATTTTGCGCACAAGCACCATGATGACAGATTTGTTGCCCGACTTTGGGAGACTAGCAATGAAATCCATGGAAACATCCATTTAGACAGAGGCAGGGAGTGACAATGGCTATAAGGTTCCTAGTAACTTAACTGTCTCTCATTTGTGGCATTGACACACATCACATTTAGCTACAAAAGTAAGGATGTAATTTTTCATGCCCATCCAAAAGAAAGAACGACAAGTGCGAGCAGAAGTCTTTTGAAATCTTGCATGCCCTGTAGTGGTAGATGGGTGCAACTCTGCCAAAATGTAAGTTTTGAGGTTAGATCTTGAATATATAACTACTCGATCCTTGTAGTGAAGAATATCATCCTTCCAAGAGTAGTTGACTGAGGAATTAGGATCTGCTCTCAAGTTATTAATAAGTTGGGAGAGAGAGGGGTGTGAAAACCATTCCTCGTGGGGTTCTTCAATCCAATCTGGTATGGGAAGAGAGATTGATAGCAGGGTGCTTTCATCCTCAAATTTGTGTAATAAAGCATCCACTACTACATTGTCACATCCTTTCTTGTAAATTATTTCATAATCATATCCTAGCATTTTGGCCAGCCATTTAGTTTGCTGTGGCAGGGATAGAAGTTGCTCCAAAAAATATTTAAGCCTTTGATGGTCTGTGCGGATTCAGAAACGCCACCCCAATAAGTATGGTTGCCACGTATCTATTGCATCTAAGATGGCCATCATCTCTTTCTCATAGGTAGATTGACCCAGATGCTTCCCACTCAATTTTTGGCTGGTGAAAGCCAACGGTCGAGCTTCCTGCATTAAGACATCACTAATACCAGTACCAGAAGCATCACATTCAATCCCGAAAGATTTGGTGAAGTCCAGTTATGCCAATACTTGAGTGGAACACATGTCCTATTTGATAGCCACAAATGCCTATTGTGTTGCATCAGTCCAAAGGAATGATTTTTTCTTAAGAAGGTTAGTGAGGGGTCTATCATTCATGAAATTTGAATAATTCTCTCCATATTTATTACTTTAACCAACAACGCATAATCCAAGGTAAACCAAATTTCAAACCCAAATGAAATTTCAACCATTTTTATGTTAACCCAATGTAATAACAATATACCTTTTAATTAATATAAGAACGCTACAAGCCCACGGGGCTTTGGATTGACGGTGAATGGGTGCGCTGTTAAGGCACTCCTTGCGATACGTCACCGGTTCAAATCCCCTGTGGGTACTTAGGTTAGTCTTTACTAGAAAAAAAAAATATATAAAAGCTACATATTCCATCCCAACATCACACCATATCCCACCTATGTAATTAGAATTCTAATTTACTCACATAAAATCATGTTATTACTAATCTATGCATTGAATTGTGCCCAATCTATGCCTCTGGGAGTCCAATGTGGTTGTTGCAGACTGACAACAATCTTCAAATCATGTTATTACTAATCTATGCATTGAATTGTGCCCAATCTATGCCTCTGGGAGTCCAATGTGGTTGTTGCAGACTGACAACAATCTTCAAAAACCAAAGGAGGCATTGCAATTGCGTTGGTGGTGAAGCGGAGCTCCTAGTATAACATGTAGTGACCAGGTATTGTAGTTGTGTCAGAATAGCTTGTATACTCTATCAACTGTTTGTCGAACGACTCCAGATGCTTAACATAGTTCTGTACGGCACTATGAAGCTCTACGTAATCCATTTTGTCTAAGTATATACTCAGCACAATATTATGTTTGTATACAAAATCGAACCAAGACATAGCGTTGAGGAAGCCACTCACACGTAGCACATCCCCCACTCTGTAACAATTCAAACCTACATAAAAGGACTTTTAATGGAACATTCACTCCAATATGATGATTGAAAATATTGTGCATACATAACCAGCATATGTGGTGACCACAAGCTCATATTCTTGCCTTCACATCTACAAGTTCAACGAGCTCCTCTTGCTCTTTCTCGTTGAGGATACTTAGTGAATTGTGCATCGTTGAGGATATTTAGTGAATTGTGCATGTGACCACCTGCTTCTCATTTGCGCTGACCGAGAAGCAACTCTAAATAGGACATGTTTCGTTGTAAAGTGTATGACACTTTTGAAGGCTTGAAGAGAGGCTTCAGATTATGTCCAAAGTAGCATTTTGATGAAGCGCGCATCGTGCAATATACTAGGGTAGCTTGTCGTTGTAGTAATCGATATTGAGCCATTTCACCTGTCACAATCACATTGATATACTTACTGTTCGGCCACAACCTAGTTATAACTCCTTGCCAGGAATCTACTGAACACTGCCTTTCAATTAAATCATCTAACTTTGGATTTGGGTTAGGGGTTTAAGCGATTAAGGGAATGGAGTTAAGGTGTTATGGGGTTAGTATTTTTTTATGGGTTTAATTTGGATCTAGAGGATTTAGAGGTTAATCATGATTTTTATGGAGCATTATTAATAAGTTTTCAAAGTATATTATGCAAAATATGACATTATAATGACTAACACAAAATAAAAACCATATGTTTCTTATTATGGTCGTGACTATATATCCCAGAAAGTGTCGAAAGTGTCTCACTTCCTACATGTCATGAAAAACAACATATTTCTTAGATTTTTCAACATATTCTTAAATATATTGATAAATTGCACAAGCATCATTATTGATTTGTTGTCTTTGTTTTTTGGTCCCACCCAATTAGTTGTCTTTCTCTTTATCTTTGTTGTCTTGTTTTCTTTATATATTATATTTGTAAACTTCTATTATATCTACGTTTCAATATTTTCTATATATACTAATGGGTGAAAGCATAAATATGGGCTACACATTTGGGTCAAATGTGGCGATGAAATTTCAAGTTTTTCCTCTTTTATCGAATTGAAGCCCACAAAATTCATATAAGCACTGTGAATTTTGATTCAGAGTAAAAATATAAATTTTGGAGAATTATGTTGTTGTCCTAATGATATTTTTTGTAAAAATAGTTAGTGCCATATAATATATCATTTTTCCACTAAATGAAATGTTTGTCCTTGCAAATTTTCATACATTTTAAGAGGTAGGTGTGCATTCACATAGCATAACTTAGTCTATAATGTGTAATTAATATATGTATATGTATATGTATATGTATATGTATATGTATAGGTATAGGTATATGTATATGTATATGTATATCTATATATATATATATATATATATATATATATATATATATATATATAAGCATGATATACACATAGAGACTTAAGTTTTTCATATTAAAATTTTATTTTTTTATGCAAAATTATATTTTTTATTATTTTTAGAAGCTGGTGATGTAATATTTTAATTGCATTTTACACACACGTGCTCACTTAAGGTTTTTTCAAATATTTAAATAAATTGAAAAAACCAAGAGTACCCTTTTGAAGAGGACTCGTAAACGAAGAGAGTGGTATTTTTTGAAAAAAAATCATTGCGTATATTTTATGATATTGATTTTCTATTTAACCTCTTTAAAATTGTTCAAAAAAATTTCAAACATTATGTTTAAAAGAAATTAAATGAAAACTATCATATGAATTCGAAAATGTCAAACTCATATGCCATTGGATAAATGATTCCTTCATGAATCCAACATGATCAACTCGGCTACCTAAGGATCAAATTTTCCCTAAGTCCACTAGGGTACAAAATGGTGTTGCAAATAAATCTGTAGAAGACAAGCTAAAACTTTGTTTTTTAGGCCCTCAACATCTCAATCGAGTGCTTTAACAAGTGTTTGAAATTCAAATTTCAAATAGCTCGATCGAGGTTTCTTAAACCCTTGGTTGGGTTAATCAAACTCTCCATCGAGCTATCATAATTATCTTAAAAAGAGGAAGAATTTAACGAAGCCTCTCAATACGAAAATTTATCTATTCCACAAAAATTTTTTATAAATATTAAAATATATTTGGAACTCTAATTTTCCAAATTTTATTTTATTCCACCAAGAAAATAATTATAATGATATAAAAATACCTTTTTATAAAATATTTTAACTTTGTTTTTTCAATTTTTAAATTCTTAAAAATGATAATTGGTTTCCTATTTTGATTTTAAATATAACATATTTTTATACTTAATCATTTTATAATTTTTTATATGTAGAAATTTTCAATAAAAATCAATCAAAATATAATAAATAAATAAATAAAACAACAAACTAAATTAAATTAATTTTTATAATATTATTATTTTAAAAATAATTTCATATGCACATTCAAATCTAAATTACTCAAATAATGTTTTAAAATTTATGATTTCCTTATGTTTTTATTATTTAAAAAAAAAAAATATATATACACTTCACACTTGTGCAGATTGAAAAAAAAATTATATACACTTCACACTTGTGCAGATTGAGGAAGTGCAATCACTTTTTACAAGTTGAGAGAGATTTGTAGCCACAAATTCCATTACATCCATTACAACTATATTAATTATAACTTTCAACTATTACAACTACGTTAATTATTACTACACCCATTTCCTTTCTTGAACAAGTGGATATATATATATATATATATATATATATATATATATATGACCCAGGGAATCAATGTTTATTAACTCTTAAATTTTATAAAATATACATTTCCAACAACATCAAATTCAAATTTTTGAGTCACATTTATTCATATAAAAAAACATAATATTTATTAAAATCAAATTGATAAATTTTCTTACATTTAATCAATTGATTATTTAAATTATAACATATTAAAAAGTTAAAAACTAAATTTTAAGTTACTAAATTATAAATATAAGAATATGACAATTTCAATTGCAAGAGGATCTATATACCAAAATGTTAAAAATAGAAATTAATCCACACCATTGTTAATTACCTATTTGAATGTATTTAGTAGTTAAATTTGGTTTTTTTTTTTTTTTTGACTATCAAATACTTACAATATTAAAGTTTACGTATCATTATTAATATTTACATAAAATTTAAAATTTCAAGCTTTAAGAGTCAATCGAGCTTTAGGACTTGATCGAGCCATGAAGCTCGATCGAGCTCCTAACCTGGGGTTACACAAGAGCTTGATCGAGAGCTTGTTTAAATGCTCAATTGAGATATTTTTAAGTGCCTTAACAATTCAATCAAGTGCTTAAAAATTTCTTGATCAAGCACTTAAAATTGCTCAATCAAGCATCCATTTCAACCAAAATGCGACCTTGTTTTGCCAAAAAGTGTAACCTACCTTCATGTTATCACCCCAATATTACTTTATTGATTGTAATTGTATAGTATCGCTCCCCTAGGGAATTTCTTAATGAGGAATAGGTGGTGTAGTACAAGCACTTGTTCAAGAACATGGAACAATTAATATTGAGGATCACACTAATGATCCTATGGAAGAAGATAATGATGTTGATAACAAAGCTGAAGAAGCTGGGACAAATAGATTGATCTAGGAGAAATTTAATAATGTTGGAATGGATGATGATGACAGCCAGTATGATGATCGTGCTTTTGATTTACTTGTACTTGAGATGGTAACTAAACCTCTCTATGAAGGCTCAAAAACATTGCTTCTCTCTACTACATTATTATTGGTCAACTCAAAGGTGGTGAATGGTCTGTAACACATGTGTGACACAAGTCATAAGGTATGTAATATATTTTGTGACATTTAATACTATATACATGAAAAAACAATTATTTTTTCCATTGTTTTTAATGTTAGTACATTGATCTACATAATTTCGTTAATTTGTAACATTTGGATGCAATGTGTAAGATTAATATTGTTTAGTACAATAGCCATTAATCATTTTTTATATTGTAGATTGTTAAGTGAATTTATATTACCACCGTAAAATGTTTTACCTCGTACGAACCGAGATTTACATTATGTTATGAAAGATATTGGAATGGAGTATCAAGCTATTCAAACATGCCCTAATGATGATATTCTCTATTATAAAGAACATGCATTGAAAGAAAAATTCTCAAAATGTGATGAGAGTCTATATCAAACTGATAAAGTAACAAAAAGGGTTCCTCGCAATGTTCTTCGTTATATTCCCATAATTCCACATCTGCAACAGTTGTTCAAGTGCAAAAGCGTATCAAAACCTATGGACTACCATGCCACGAATAGAAGTGAATTTAGTGTTCTTTGAATGCTTTCACATGGATATGCATTTAGGAATATAGAGGAAATGTGGCAATATTTTAAAAGAGAACCTCGTAATCTTAGGTTTTCATTAGCAACTAATAGTGTCAATCCATTTGGAGAGGCTAGATCTACTTACTCGGTGTGGCCCATTTTTGTTATCAACAATAACATTCCTCTATGGAAGTCAATAAAGAGGGAGCACATAATGTTGACAACGATTTTTCTAGGTATTAATTTGTTTAGAATATTTTTTTTAGCACAATAACATCTCAATTGTCTTGTTTATTTCATAATTATGTCCTATATTTTTTTGTTAATTTAATCATATATGTCCAATTATTTACTCATATATGTAGTAATTATGTATTTCATGTTCAATCAATTATGTAAGTACCATGTCAAAGATAGGAATGTATATATCAATCCTCTTATTGATGAGTTAATGGAGTTATATAATGGTGTCACTATGTATGATATCTCTAGACCAGTAGTTGCACAAATGGAATTTGAATTCCATGCAATGCTTGTATCGACAATTCACGATGCCCCCGAGCTAACACATTTATATGGTATGTTATAATGTTACCTTGCACTTTAATAATGTTTAATTTTATGAAGTTCATTTCAAGTATGTTTTTAAAATAGTCTGACCTTCATTTTACATACTTCAACTAATTAATATAAAATTTATTCTATTTCTTGTAGGTCTTCAAACAAAGGGTAAATTTGCTTCTCTAGTTTGTGGTCCTAATATTAAATATCGTTGTTCAAGAAGCTTAGGAAAGGAGGTGTTTGATGAATATAGGCACTTCCTTTATAAGAACCATAAGTACCAAAGTATTGAAAAACACATTCTCAATGGGAAAGAAGAGACTATATTAAGACCATGGAGAATGACACATCATGCATGGAAGTTGAAATATAATAGAGTCTCTCATGGTATGGATCAAATTGTCTATGTATCAATATACATGATATATTTAAATTATTTTGTCCTTTTATGGCATTTTCTTCACTATACTAATTGATAGGTTATATTATTCTTATAATATATTTAACTATGATTCACATTGTAGATCGTGAAGTCATTAATAACATGACACTTCCACAAGGAATGGAAAGTTGTCTCGAGAAATTCAATAAACTACACTACCATGAACGCCTAGAAATTGTTCATTTGTTTGATACAATGCACATCAGGAATAATGTAACAAATACCTTGTGGTGAATCTTAGATGGAAGGAGAGATAAAAAAAAAATAACAAAGATTTGTAATGACATTAAGGAGGCCAACCATGCATTGCAAAGTGAGATTAATTCAAATAGTGATGGAGACGACCAAAATATACGCACCCTTCCATGGTTATTGACAGAACAACAAAGCAAGTATGTTACAGAGGTTATTGAAAAAAATAAATTTCCAACTGGATTTTCTTCAAATATCATAATATTGTTGTAAGGGTTATGGCCCATAATCCAACCTTTAATTAATATAAAACTTCTAAATTCCCTTAAAAAAAATCAAGTCCCTGCAATTTTATATCATTGATAACTTTTTATTCTGTACAACCCCTTTGCATGTTAATACCAAACTGAATTAGATATCTCAGGTTGTTCACTTTTGAGACATCTCGAGACTTAATTAATGATTGGTCTTATTGGTTGAAACAAGGTAACAAATATGTCCTCCAATGTTTACATGAAAACCACAACAACTAACCATTAATTATCAAAATTAAGCAATATTATGTAGCAGAGTTACCCAAAACCTGCATATGTGCTTGTAAATATAATCCAACAATTAAGAAATGTATATGCATTACCTCCATTATGAAACAAGGGTGATGCATTCCATCATAAGTGAAGATAGAATTGATTTAATTAATGGACACATTTTCTTATACTCCAAAAGCAATATAATTGATTACTCTAGCATTGAATTCAAGAAAACAATAAGTATAATGCATTTCTCCAACAATGAGTTAGAACAGGGACATTTTGGTTAAATTCCAATATTTTCCATAACAAAAATTCCAATATTTTCCATAACAAGATATGTGAATAAATATGTTTAGATGAGGCTAGGAAGTAGAAAATCATTTTCTTTCTCTAAAAAATAGCAGTTGACATAGGAATGACCTTGTATTTGTTTTATGTGATTGGTTTTGAAATATAAATGTTTTTCTTAATGCCCATTCTCTTAATTTAGGATGGTATCACTCCCAAACATGTCCCATGTGATTATAATCAAGTTCAATACAAGTAATATATTTGTACATATCATTGTTTCCACATTTAATGAAATATGAGAGAAGCAACAAACTATTAAATGCATTGCTAATAAAAAAGAATCAACAAAGTGGTGTTGGATATACAACAAAGAAAAGATAAAATCCAAAGGTTAATGGAAGGTAAGAATTGACGCATATATTGCTAATTTAACAATTCATTTGATGCTTACATGCATTCATCGAATCAAAAAGTCAAAGGAGAGGATACTAGCAAATATTACATGGTAAAGAACACCCTTGTTGATATGTATGATATGTGTATAACTCCAATATCCAAGAAACAATTGGATATGGGTTGTAGGGGAAGTGTATGATCTCAATCCTTCATCATTTTTTGTGTGCAAGCTTATTAAAGACTTACCATTGCTTGTCTTACAAACAATCTCCATAATCCACTACTTACCACTATATAGGACATAAATAGAAATTTGAGCAAGCAAATGCAACAATGATACTCTTACAACTATAGGTCTTAATGAAAACAATTAATTAGATGGTCTCTTTCATGGTTGTTGTGTTAAGCAAGAAGATAAAAAAACATTGATTCTCAATAGAATTAACTTCTAATAATCTACATTTGATCCATACCAAACAATTAAAACAAAATTGAGAATAACACGACCTTCACATAGATATCACATAATAATTAAGTACACATAATATGCATAACATTCCATGATAATGAATAAGGAGATTTTACTGTGAAAAGCAAAATGACAAAAGTAGTATCCAATAGTTGCTAATTTTATTTCAACAAATTCAAGTTACAACGTAGTTAATGACTTTATGGCCATTTAACAATTCACAAACTCCTTAGCTTTTAAATTCTCTCCTCTTAGCTAAGAAACCCATTTAATGTTAGCAAAACATTAACCATGATGTATTGATTTTGAAATATATTATATATAAGTAAATTGCAAGAGACTTAATATTTACTTAAATTTTAAGATTTGAGTTTTATTATCTATTTTTTTCATTTTAATGATATTTTTTTTCAAAATATTATCAAAATTCTAACTCTTTAAAAACACAATTACAATTAAAGTTCAAAAGCGATCATTATTACCATTATTTCACTATACCAAAAAAATAGAACTTCTAAATATTAAAATTTCTCAAAAAGAAAAAATCATCAAATTTTTTTACCTACACTTACTAAGCCGTTAATATTAATTTAAACTCCAAAAAATAAATATAAACTAATTTATTATAGTATAATTAATATTTAATTTATTAATTTATATGTTTTGTATTAATTTTAGTCTTTAAAATTTTTCCTTTCTTCTCTTTACTTTTATCTTCATCTCTTTCCTTTAATATTTAAGGAAACCTTTGTTTATTGTTTTACAATTACTCACATTTATATACGATGTTGTTTATCTTTTTATTTACTTAAATTTGACTTTATAATATATTATAAATTTGTTAGTTATTTAATTTATTTATTTCACCTTATAATATATTATAATTTTTTTAATCTATTTATTTATTGTTTATTCATATATATATATGATATTGTGCCAATTAATTTTACATTACTATAAAAAAAATATATATGTATTATATACAAAAATAATCTAAAAAGATAGTACACAATAGAAATAAAGATGTTATTATGAAATTTCAAGTAGGGAATAAAATAAATCAATAAGGATTTATTAAAGTTGAAATATTCATTACAAAAAGTTAGTTATCCAAGTTTACAAATTTCATGTATTGTTACTCAATACAAAGACAATTGTAATTGTTCATGGTTTAAATACATCTTTTTTTATCATAAATAAATTCTTTGACTCCTTGATTCTTTGATATTCAAGTAGGTTTTTTCTTTGAGAGCCCTTATCTTCGCTATTGCCCTTTGAAATTTCCCAAGTTCTTTTTGCATCTCGCTCTTAGATGTTTTTACTAGGATAGTTCAAGTAAACTTGACTCAGTAAAGTTACTGATAGTTTATGAGCTCCACATATATGAGAATCCATGTTTTTTACCATGGTATTCATCTCTAATTTGGTCTATTTAAAGGGGGAAAGACTAAGTAAATTTTTCATTCAGGGCTAGTCAAATCCCAAGCAATGGTGTCTTTACACACCACCACTTCTCTCAGTGTTTTGTAATCCTAACAATTGGTAGCATAGTTGCAACTTCTTATTGTTAATAGTGTGAGATAGGTCTGCTGAGCAGTATCGAGACTAATACAATAAGTAATATGGAGAAGTTGAATGGGGCCAATTTTGCCTTATGGAAATAATAAATGCAAGATATATTGATTCTGAAGGATCAATATTTTCCAATTGAAGGAGTAACAAAGAAACCCCGAATAGTGACAGATGAAGCTTGGAAGTTGTTGGATAGGAAGTCCATTGCTACAATCTAGTAAGCAATGAATGTCTACTTTAATGTAGTGTGTAAGGAAGAATTGAATCCATGCCCAATTTTCAGAGTATAAGCAAGAATATAGCCAGTGTTAAAGTGTTGCATTTTTTGTTTCAGCAGGTGTGGTCGATATAGAGTGGAGTAGCCAAATCCAAATCTAGTGTGAGAGTGGCTAGAGCTAGCATGAGTGTGCCAAAAGATTATTGTGATAAGTTGTATGAATATTTGTTGCTGGGAGAATGCATTGCTACTTTTAGAGGATGAAAATATTTGTGTGCTAATTTGTTGATTGGAGTATGTTCCTATGTGAAGCTTCAATAGAGATTTCATGAGACACACTAGTTAGTTTTTTTGAGTTGAATAATTTGAGGCAGTAAATAATGAGGAGAAAATAAAGAGTAGCAAGAAAATCGAGGAAGAGGACGCACAATGATAACAAGGACGTGGATGAATAACATGGATTGGAGATATACAAAGAGAGAGGTCAAGTAGCAAGAAAGTTTGCAGCAAGATATGGATTGGCAAAAATAATGGTGTAGCAAGAGAGTGGCCATATGGATGAGAAAAAAAAGGAGTCAAAGGTTTGAGGATAGTGAAGGAGCCAACATCTGATGAGAATTTTAGTGACGTGATAACAGTAATGGTGTATGAATACCCTAAGGGTTTTGGTCCAAGATAGGTGTATTTCCCCAAGAAGTTGTAATACTTGTTGTTCAGGGATACATATGGCACAAAAGCATGAAGTTTTGTAAGGCCTTAAGACTTTGACTAGGCATACATGTACTGTAGTGGGGCTTGGAGTCATCAAGTTGTGGCATGGACAACTTGGATAGGTACCAGGGTAGCAGGTGCACTGACATCTTATCTTGAGGGGGGGAATCTGAGATCTTAGGTGAGATGGTTGATGACTGATTGGGACCAGGTTAATCTCCTTGAGTCATGTTTATGGGGGGATTGTTAGGGTAGTTCAAGTAAATTTGATTCAGTTAAGTTACCAATGTTTTTCGAGCTCCAGGTTTTTGTGAATCCATGGTTTTTCCCATGGTATTCATCTCTAATTTGGTTTATTTGAAGGTGGAAAAACTCCAAATAAATTTTTCCTTCAGTGTCAATTGGATCCCAAACAATAGTGTCTTTAGACTTTTGGAAGACTAACCATAAAAATGATTTATTTCCCCTTCTAATAATTTGTTTTGAAATGATTAAAGATAAAATAAAATAAAATAGAAAACATAATTATTATGAATTTTACAAGATAATTTGACATATTAGAAATCAATATTCTACTCTCCATTAGACTTTATCCCATATAAATTTTCTCTCAAATATTTAAATTAATATTTAAATCATCTAAATCACTGATTAAAAAAAATATATTAAAGTCTAAGTTTCTTAAAAAAAAACTCAGATCATTGATTAAAATGGCTGGCTTAAAATACAAAACTCACTAACAATAAAGTGCCCAAAACAACCTGCCATAAGCACACGCTCTAAAACCTACTTCCAAATAAAATAAAATAAATTAAATTAAAAAAAAAAAAAAGCAAAACAAAAAGTCAGTTATTATTGTAGATTTCATGGTCAGCACCGTATAGCAAATGGTTCGGCACCTAGCGTGGTTAGGTTAAAGTCTCCATGCTCTACCTGCCTATGTAGTGTTGAGAGCATGAATCCACCTATAGGAGGCCATAAGAGTTGTTGGAATGAAGGGTACAAAAAGGCCACAAGAGTCGTGAGCAAGTGAGTCGTGAACAAGATAAGAGTCGTGAATGAAGGGTAAACACGGTGCCACTGTTATTGCAAGATTGGTAGGAACCAGACTTTTCTACCACAATGAAACCATTATTTTAAGATTGGTAATAACAAAACTTTTCTACCAGAAATATGGATAGGCGGAAAGCGTAGGGAATGTTGAATAAATAAATACTATTATTCACATGGGGAAAATACTATTTGTCGGACCGATCATCACCTCAGGTGAACCATCGCTATAACCAATGTTCAATTAAATTTTGTAGACAAAAACAACCTGAAAAGTTTGTGCTAAATTTTGTGGACAAAAACAATAACAGAACCTCAAGAAAAATCAATGCACATACCAAACCCAAGGAAAAACTTATGATCCAAGAAGACACGCAATGCACATACCAAACCCAAGGAAAAACTTATGATCCAAGAAGACACGTGAAGAAAAGTCAATGGATAAACCAAATCCCGGAGAAGGGTGATATTGTCATCCAACTGGTGAAAATCCTTGTCTTCTATTTACGAAACATTCCCTTTATCACAATTCACCCGTAACTTCAACTAAACCCATAGCTATAAAAAAAAACGGTCAACATTAAATTTATGACTAAATTTGGTTGACAAAAATAGGAGCAATTGTCTAGATTGTTAAAAGTGGTTGGAATTCAGGGAAAAAAAATTAAAAAAGCTTGTAGATGCAGTGTTTGAATCAAGTTTTTGATAATGGAAATAGATTCAGCACCATCAAAAACGTCAAGGACACCTAAAATTATGAATTTTAACAACTTTTACTTGGATTTACAAAAATCCCTACAAGATTTTTTCAAAATATAAGGAATTTCCATAACTTTCAGGGCAAAAAAACATAATTTTTAAACTAAGGCTTAGTGAAAATTTTCAAGATTTAGTTTTAAAATGTTTTAGAATTACACTCCAATGTCACTTGTTTGGTTTTTTTACTTTAATTTATATATTTAATACATCATTTTTAAACATATGTTTAGTTTTAGCTCATTCAAATCTCATTTTTATATAATTTTTATCAATAATTACTTATTTATTTATTTATTTATGAAAATATATTTTCTATATTTTTTTAAATTTTATTATTTTATTATTTATTATTTTATTATTTATTATTTTATTTATTTATTTTCTGAATATGGCTACTTCTATATTAATACAAAGATAATTTACACCAAGGCCATGGCCTCATAGTGCTAGCCCGAAGATGCGGCATGATTACAAGCATAGCAGATTAGTATGCAAAAACCCAGCTGAGTATTGCCCTCAAGAGCTGTAGAGAGCCTGAACATGACTAGAGCAAAAATCCAGAAAACCCCATAGATGTTCATGGACCTGAGAATTAAACCGGGGCTATGTGACAGCCAAAACAATAGAACTAGACCAAAAAGCTGTGACCAACAATGCGACAACCCATCACTGATAACAAAAGTGACTGTGACTGCAACCGAAACTGAAAACTGAAGGCTGGCAGAATGTCCCTTTCGCATGAGAAACTGGCAATTTGAGCTAATGCATATATCATGATATCTAGGAAGGTGATAAGTAAACCTTTTCGAGCTTGTTGAATTCCAAGAAAACAAAAAAGAACCAACTTGTTTAAACATCAGGAGAGGGATGAAGCGGTTCCTCGATGATACGACATCCATACTTGTAATGATCGTCGTCATCAGAGGAGCCCGCTTGATTCTCCATGCTTGGAGAAGCTTTGCTTTTGCCAGAGCCTGAAGCTTTGCTTTGTTCGAAGTTTGTCTGGTTGGAGCCTGGGCTGTCTTCCGCCGACTTGTCCGTAGCCACCCTGAGGGAACCAGCCTCTTGAGCTGAATTGAGCTCGCTGAGCTCTATGGTGACCGTGGCCATAAAGGAGAAAGTGCCATGACTACAGGGGAATCGTAACCAAACGACATTAGTCATGGATTGGAAGGAGCTCGGTGCTACAATTTGCAATCCTCTGCCTCTACCCCGGCCACTCTGAGTAGCTGGGTACCTATCTGTGCGGAAGTCCGAGCAGGAAGTTGAGGAGTCCGACGGGGAAGAGAAGGCCTGGCGTCCAATTTTCCCTCGGGAGCTGCCTCTTCTGCTGCTCATCCGCTGTCGAAGTTTCGGCATAACTGGAGGAGCAGGGTGGTCCGGGCGACTTGGTAAACAATGGAAGCGGTTAGGGATGAAAACAAACTTGGCTTCAGCGCTCAGAAGGCTGAAAGGGAGAGCAACAAACGAGTGGCTAGCAAAAGAGCAGGGGAAACAGAGGGTAGCTTGAGGGCAAAGCCAGAAGTTCCTCCAACGAACCAAAGCCCAGTTTACTCCTGAGAAAGTTCGAGAGCAAACCGCTACATTTGCGAAGGAGGAGCCGAAGCGAAAGGGAGGAACGCAATTGTGGCTAGCTGAAAGCGCCATGATCAAGAAATTAACCGGAAAAAGAGGATGTACTGGCATCATTAAAGCATCATTAATCTGGAGCGCAGGGGAAGTTATGACCAGAGCTGTAAGAGGTTGAGTGGCGGTGAAGATCAACCACGTGCCCATCCAAACAGCAATCCACGTACCTGTACTGCCGTCAGACACCCGGATCCGGGATAAATTTTATTATTTTTATTAATACTTATATTTTTATTTATTTTTATAAAAATATTATATATATATATATATTATATTGTTTTAGATTTTTTAAGTTATTATAAAATTATTTTAATCTAGGATTTATTAAGCATTTAAAAGACTTAATTTCCTTTACTCAAAATAAAAACTTTTTTTTTTGTTTGTTTGGTAAATTAAAGAACTTTATTGCTTCAAAATATATTTACAACTAAATTATAGAGATTAGTTATAGTGTGTAGTTTCTTCCTATCATATTGGCAAGTTCCTAGTTATCATCAAAGGGTGAGCAAAATTCTCCAGCTAACTTTTACAACAAAATTCAGAAAGTAAAACCAAACACTACGGTTGTAAGCAAAATTCAAAAAGTAAAACCAAACACTACGGTTGTAATAGACAGTACAAAACAAAGGATTATATTAGAAATACTATCAAACTAACTAGACCATTAGGAGTTTGAAGAAGATACAGGGGTTGGATCTCTTGCACTTGGACCAAGAGGAACAAGTGTGTCAAAATCACATTGAAGACGCCCTTCCACATGGGTCAGGCTAGGATCAAGCTTGTCCATACATAAACGTTGATTTCTCAACATTCTTTTAATGTCCTCCAAGGAGGCAAACACATTATACGTTTCCACATTCTTATCCTTTAGAACCATGCCCAATAATGTCTTCATTTTCTAGTGCAAAGCGATTGCATTAAGATATTGCTTCCTCCACCCTTGGTATAACCAGGGTCAAGTATCTAGTTGGATACCTGCTCCAAAATCTCATAATCAGAGTGAGATTGTCTTTCCACGCCCACCATGGTTTCCAACTTGCAAAGTTCTCGCCGAGTCTCAAGAGGTACACCATTCAAATAAACGTCAACTAAGTCCTGGGTGAACAAACGAACCTGGCATTGGCCCTAGGCTTTTCTTCCACCACCACCTCTCCTACTATGCATTTGTTTCCTCAAAGGCATGATGCGTTAGGTGCGCTCTTTCCTCAAGTGCCCACATGATTTACCACCATTAGGAATATTCATTGCTCAAGCATGGAGAAAAAACTCTTGCAACACATTGGTTACCAATAAACCTTTATCCCACCCTAACCACTTGATACCAAATACATTCAAGGTGCATCCCACCTCTTATGCCGACCTTAGAACATAATTATCTATAAGAAGACGAGACACGCCCCTTCTTTTTGATGCAAGAAACAAGAGGTACAAACCTCATTAAGCATAATACCATTATAAATTGAAGAGAATAGCTAGCAAGTCGTGAACCAAGATTAACTATTTTGAAAACACCACGGACCTAATAACTTAGCTCTACAAGGACATGCAGGGGGAGACCAAGAAAACGACCCAGTTTCTACCAAAAAATAATCTGGATCATGGGGGGAGGTCCCCAAGATCTGAAAAAATTGAAATGCCAGAAGAAAAGAAGAGAACACACAATAAAAAAAGCTACAAATAAACTTTTTTCTTTCTATTAAAATAGATAATAAATGTGAAGACTACATTATGGTGGAGAATATGTCATTTTACGAAATGCGACTTGTTACTTATAGTCTTTTTTTAGTTATAATACCACAGATAAATTCCATGGGTGCGTAGATACCATGGGTGACTGAATACCATGGGTGGATCTCAATTATAATACCATGGGTATAGCATGGGGAATGAATACCATGGGTAAATTCGATGGGTAGATAAATACCTTAGGTGGATGAATACCATGGGTGGATGCCACTGACAATACCTTAGGTATATTCCATGAGTGGATAAATACCATGGGGCATTGAATACCATGGGTGGATGTCAATTTCTATTTGGATCATTCCTCCCTCCTTTACAATCATTCCTCCCTCCTTAAGAAGCAATGGCCCCCATTGGGTGAAGTTCTCTCCTAAGAAGCCTTTATTTAATATGAAGAGCCACTGAAGAGAATGGTTTTGTGTGGTTAACCCATAACTGCAATGAACAAAGATTCTAGGATAGAGATACTCTGTAATGCTTGTCACCAACTGTGAAACTAACAATGTGTGGCCTAACAAATAGACTTGAAGTGTGGGTTTGTGGATGATACATAACCATTAAAAACGAAGATTCAAGGATAGAGATACCCTATAATGCTTGTGACCAACTGTGATACTAACAGTGTGTGGCCTAGTAACTGGACTTCGATGGCAAGGATTTTGTGTGGTTGACCCATAACCATGATGTTGACTATTGATGAACTAGAAAGTGCCTACATAGCTTGGCGTGGGAGGTCACGTCTCCAAAGAACCTAAGATGGATGCTGCTACGCTGTGTTATGCTCTTGACCTGCGAGAAATTCCAGAATACCAAATATGCGAAGAAATACAACCTAGAACACAGAATAAAATGAGAAGAACAACAAGTATTTTATTATTCAGATATAAATGCAAAGTTCGCTTTCCTCTTCGAGGGGGCAACCTCCAATAGAGCATATCTCAATTACAAAATAAGGATCAATGATCTTTCCCTTCTGACTATGACTACTTATAGCTAAATGACCTCCAACAACTGAATGATTAGTGGTCCCTTGAATAACATGGGTTAACCACTTTATTTATTAATTATGGCCTATTTGCAACTAACTGTGGTCCCTTTCTTAAATGTGGGTCGACCACTTACAATTATTAATACGGGCTTTATTGACTCTTTAACTAACTATGACTATGACTCGACCCTATTGGGTTTATTCCATAAATAAAGGGTTTAGGGTTGGACCCTAACATGCCCTCCCCCATCAAAAGAAACCTTGTCCTTAAGGTTGAAGCTGTGGAAACTGTTGAAGAATAGTGGTCGGTTCCTAGATCACATATTCTAGAGAGGTATTTTTCCACTTGATGAGGACTTCCTTGATCATGCAACCACAACGATGTCTTTCGCGAGTATCGAGGACATGTCCTGGTTGGAGTCAGAGTGAACCTTCCTCATCCAATTTGGATAGACTGGTTTCAATTCTACAAGTGTTCCCCACCACTTTCTTGAGGCATGATACATGGATGACTGGATGTATTTTGAAGTTGGTGGCAAGACCAGCTTGTAGGCTACTGCTCCAATCTACTGAAGTATTTGATAAGCTCCGTAGAATTTTGGAGCTAATTTCTGGCAGCCCTTTTCTTTGAGTGATGTTTTCTTATATGGTTGCAGCCGCGGGAATACCTGATCCCATTCTTGAAATGTGCTCTCTAAACGATGCTGGTCTACTTGTTTAATCATTTGATTTTGAGCTTGATGGAGATTATCTTTGAGGTAGGCTAGCATGGTGGCACGATTCTCTAGGAGTTGATCAACTACTTGCACCTTAGAGCATCCAGGGATATAAGGAATAGGTGAAGGTGGGAGTTGGCCCTACACTGCTTCATGTGGAGTCATCTTGATGGCTTCATGATAATTAGTATTATACCACCATTCAACTAAAGGTAGCCACTATACCCATTCATGTTGCTTTTTTGAATTGAAGCACCTTAGGTATGTCTCCAAACATTTGTTTACTACTTCAGTTTGACCATTGGTTTGGGGATGATAGGAAGTACTTAGTTGGAGTTGGGTGCCTTGTATCTTGAAAAGTTCTTGCCAAAATTTGCTCGTGAAACTCAGGTCACGATCAGACACAGTGGAAGTTGGCATGCCATGCAGTTTGAAGATCTAGTCCATGAAAGCTTGAGCCACCAAAGTGGGGGTAGATGGGTGGGGTAGAGTGCAAAAATGAGAATATTTAGAAAGTCTGCGCACAACCACCATGATGACGAATTTGTTGCCTGACTTTGGGAGACCAGTAATGAAATCCATGGAAACATCCGTCCAGACAGAGGCAGGGAGTGGCAATGGCTGTAAGGTTCCTAGTAACCTGACTGTTTTTCATTTGTGGCATTGACACACATCACATTTAGCTACAAAAGTAAGGATGTAATTTTTCATGCCCATCCAAAAGAAATAATGACGAGTGCGAGCATAAATCTTTTGAAATCTTGCATGCCTTGCAGTGGGAGATGGGTGCAACTCTGCCAAAATGTGAGTTTTGAGGGTGGATCTCGGAAATATAACTACTTGATCCTTGTAGCGAAGAATATCATCCTTCTAAGAGTAGTTGACTGAGGAATTAGGATCTACTCTCAAGTTATTAATAAGTTGGGAGAGAGAGGGGTGTGAAAACCATTCCTTGTGGGGTTCTTCAATCCAATCTGGTATGGGAAGAGAGATTGATAGCAGGGTGCTTTCATCCTCAAATTGGTGTGATAAAGCATCCACTACTACATTGTCATGTCCTTTCTTGTAAATTATCTCATAATCATATCCTAGCATTTTGGCTAGCCATTTATTTTGTTGTGGCGAGGATAGACGTTGCTCCAAAAAATATTTAAGGCTTTGATGGTCTATGCGGATTCAGAAACGTCGCCCCAATAAGTATGGTCACCACGTATCTATTACATCTAAGATGGCCATCATCTCTTTCTCATAGGTAGATTAACCCAGATGCTTCCCACTCAGTTTTTGGCTGGTGAAAGCCAACGGTCGACCTTCCTGCATTAAGACATCACTAATACCAGTACCACAAGCATCACATTCAATCCAAAAAGATTTGGTGAAGTTCGGTAATGCCAATACTGGAGTGGAAAACATGTCATGTTTGAGAACCACAAATGCTTGTTGTGCTGCTTTAGTCCAAAGGAATGATTTTTTCTTAAGAATTTTAGTGAGGGGTCTAGCAATGTGACCATAATTGCAGACAAATTTTTTATAGTAGCCAGTGAGACCTAAGAATCCCCTCAAACTCTTCAAGGTTTTTGGTTGGGGCCAATCTTGGATTGTCTGTATCTTTTTGGGATCAACCCTGACACCTTCATGACCCACAATGTGTCCCAAATACTCAACTTCTTCCACACCAAAAGAGCACTTAGACAATTTGAAAAATAATTTTTGATTCCGAATAAGTTGAAATATTAGGTATACATATCGCAATATACATAAGGGTTCAACAATATTAATCAACCCAATCTTTTAGGGCCCTAACTAAGGAGGATCAACTATACCCTTAGTCATACTACCCGACTACCCTATCGTACGAGCAAGTAATCTCCTCGAGTGTTGTTCTTAGTGTACTGTAGCAGTAAGACATCCGACGACTTATCTAAGGTGAGGTTTTAGGGCATTGAAGGGGTTTCCCATATACCCAAAGGGTACGTGGAAATGTAATCCGGGTGCGGTTCTATCTAATGTGCTACTAATCAAAGGGGTACCCATAGGGGTTACAAGGGAGTCCAACAACCGTGACCACCTCTTTTATTTCCTACATGCATGCCTCCCCAAATCCGTAGGTTTATGCACTCAACGACATATCCCATGGTTTAAAGACGTCAGAACACGTCTCTAGCCTAATGCTTTTTTTTTTGCAAAAATAGGAGGTACAACTGGCCCTAGAAAGTGCTTTGATACCACTTGTTATGCTCTTGACCGGCGAGAAATTCCAGAATACCAAATATGCAAAGAAATACAACCGAGAACACAAAATAAAATGAGAAAAACAACAAGTGTTTTATTATTCAGAGATAAATGCAAAGTTCACTTGCCTCTTCGAGGGGGCAACCTCTAGTAGATCAGAGCTCGATTAGAAAATAAGACTTGATGATCTTTCCCTTCTAACTATGACTATTTATAGCTAAGTGACCTCCAAAAACCTAACGACTAGTGGTCCTTTGCATAACATGGGTTAACCACTTTATTTATTAATTATGGTCCGTTTGCAACTAACTGTGGTCCCTTTATTAAATGCGGGTCAACCACTTACAATTATTAATACGGGCTTTATTGACTCTTTAACTAACTATGACTATGACTCGACCCTATTAGGTTTATTACATAAATAAAGGGGTTAGAGTTGGACCCTAACATGCTGAAACTAATGAATGTGAAGCAGGTGCCTACTAAAGCAGGGTGGGAGGGCACATCTCCAAAGGGAACCCACTTTGAATGTTGCTTCAAATATAAAAACTAATTTAAAATGGGCATAACTCGGTCAATATAACTCAGAATATTTATTATAACCTATTTTTGGAAATAGAATGACCATTCTGCATCTTCCCATGTAATTGAAATCCATATATGGACACTCTGGAAACTCATATTTATGTTGCAACTGTCCCATCGTCACAAAAGTTCTGAAAAAATAGCTAATTTTAAATGAGCGATATATCCCTCATCAAAAGTCCGATTCGACCAAGTTTTTTTTGAAATTGGGTGATTTTTCAAGCGGATATAAAATCTGCAATAATGTTTCTTAAATTCTACACAAAACTACAAAAAAGGATAGGAGATTCACCTTCCACGAATTGCAATGAGAAAAATTTCTGCAACACAACTGATTTTAATTCAGCGATATCTCCCTCATCCGAACTCTGATTCGGTTGACTTGTTTTTTGAATTTGAGTATTTTTTTTTCAAGGAACCCAGATATGTTTTTTGTTTTTGTAAATTTCATACCAAATCTTTCATATATGATCTACAAACTTGTTGCCCAAAAAATTCCTAAAAAAAAATGAAAAAAAAATATCTTCCTGCTTTGCCCAAAAAAGTGCTTTGTGGAGGTCGTTGTAGGAATTTACAGGGTAAGTTCCTCAGAAAGAATACCAAAAGGACACCGCTCACAACCAGATCTCAAATCAATACACCAGTATTTTTGACGTGGTTAAAACCCTCAGAGTGCAAGGAGGGAAACAGTCCACGGCCTGTCCCAACGTGGGTACAGACAATTTATTAATCAAAGAATGAAAATTTACATAAGCTTCTCTCATGCACGGATTGCCCGAACAATGACCCTCCATGCGCTTTAAATAGAACTCATGGACCAATCGGGTGTCAAGCCACGGATCAAGTGTCGGTAATACCGAGGTGAGAGTGAACCGTCGGATCACTACATATCGTGACCGTCGGATTGTAAGTTACAAAATGTACAACGGTAAAGAAACACACTTTACCTAACTCTAACCTAACTCTATGCTAGACCAAGTTGAACTTAACTATATCCTATGTGTCGGAATATCCTAACATCCCCCCTTAAGAACAACTTGGGATAGGATTGAAGGATTTACAAATATGACACAATAGGAGAAGGAAGGAGGCACTAGAGCCTATCCCCCCTTAGTGACAACTTCCTGAACTCCAAGCATATATCGAAGTTTAGTGAACTTCGCCTCTGTGAGAGCCTTTGTGAAGATGTCTGCAACCTGATCATCTGTTGGACAATATTGCACTTCAAGAACATGGTCATGAATGAGCTTTCTGATGAAGTGCATGTGTAGTTCAATGTGTTTGCTGCGCTGATGCTGGACTGGATCTTTGCATAGCTGAATGGCACTTTGATTATCACACCAAAGTGTGGTTGGATGCTGCTGCTCAAAGCCAAACTCTGATAGGATCTGACGAAGCCACAAGGCTTCCTTACTAGCTTCCACGGCACCACGATACTCTGCTTCTGCTGACGAAAGAGAAATGGCAGCCTGTTTCTTACAAGCCCATGTAATAGGTCCTGAACCAAGAGTGAAGACATAACCGGCAGTAGACTTCCGATCATCAAGGTCACCAGCCCAATCAGAATCAGTGAAACCAACTAACAGAGGAGCTGCTTTGGCACTGTAATGAATCCCAAACTGTACTGTACCTCGAACATAACGAAGTATTCTTTTAGCTGCTTTCCAATGACTTTCACGGGGGTTTTGCATAAAACGAGCAACAAGGCCAACAGCAAAGGAAAGATCAGGACGAGTATGGGTTAAATACAAGAGTTTTCCGACAAGTTGACGGTATAAGGTAGCATCAACTTCAGGAGAAGTACAAGAGACTGAAAGTTTGACTCCAGACTGAAAGGGAGAAGGGGCTGGCTTACAGTCTTCCATGTGAAAATGACGAAGAATATCACAAGCATACTTGGACTGGGAAAGGAAAATACCTTCTTGGGATTGCAAGACTTGAAGACCGAGAAAATAGTGTAAGTGTCCTAAGTCTGTCATTTCAAATTTCTTTTTAAGGCTGGACTTCACATGGTTTATAAGGTTGGGATCACTACCAGTAAGAATAAGATCATCAACATAAAGAACAAGGATGATAAGAGAGTTGCCCACTTTCTTGGTGTAGACAGTATTGTCAGAATGACACCTAGAAAAGCCAGATTCTAAAAGAAAGCTATCCATTTTGGCATACCAAGCCCGAGGAGCTTGCTTGAGGCCATAAAGGGATTTCTTAAGTCGACAAACGAGGCTGGAGTCTGTTTGTATGAAGCCAATGGGTTGTTCCATATAGATTTCTTCCTGCAAGTCCCCATGCAAGAAGGCAGATTTAACATCCATTTGATGGACTTCCCATTTTAAAGAGGCAGCAAGGGAAAGAACAAGGCGGATAGAGTTCATTTTGGCAACTGGAGAGAAGGTTTCAGTGTAGTCAATGCCTTCAACCTGTGAAAAGCCCTTAGCAACTAGACGAGCTTTATGTTTATCAACTTTCCCATCTGGTCCATACTTGGTTCTGTAAACCCATTTGCATCTAACAAGTTTGCGTCCCTTTGGTAGAGGAACAAGATCCCATGTATCATTTGTCATCAATGAATGATATTCTTCATTCATAGCTGCTTCCCAATGTGGATGGCCTGAAGCTTCTGCAAAAGTGTCAGGATCATGATTTACTGGAGCTTGAGCCAGTAAAGAAGAGGCTCTTTCAAACTGAGAACGTGTACGTCGCTGATCTGTAGGATCACCGGCAAGATCACCTGCTGCATCCCGAGTAGCACGGACCCATCTTGGAAGTTGAGGATCCTGAGAAGGTGGGGGAGGATTATCATCCTCGCTTTCATCATCAGAAGAAGAAATGTTTTCAAAGATAGAAGAGATAGGAAGAGGTGGCACATCCGCCGGACTAGGCTCGCAGGCCGATTTATTTTCATCAAATTTTACATCTCTTCTAATGATAACATTTTTGGACTTAAATGGAATAAGTCTATAACCTTTTACATCTTCAGAATATCCAACAAAAGTACATTTCTCACTCTTAGGTTCTAAAGCTTTATGCTTTTCATCTGGAATATGGGCCCATGCTTCACTTCCAAACACACGAAAGTGACTTACATCTGGTTTAATGGAACTCCAAGCTTCTTCTGGAGTGATATTCTCTAGAACCTTAGTAGGAGTGCGATTGATTATATAATTTGCACAATTAATTGCTTCGGCCCAAAAACTAAGACTGAGTCCTTTAGATTGCAGCATACAATTAGCCATTTCCTTTAAGGTGCGATTTTTCCTTTCAGCTACACCATTTTGTTGTGGAGTGTATGGAACAGTATGTTGCATTTGAATTCCATTTTCGGTGCAAAAGTTGATGAATGCGTTTTTAACATATTCTCCACCATTATCAGTTCTTAGCTTAAGAATTTGATGTCCAGATTGTTTTTCAACAAATGCTTTGAAGGCCAAAAAAGTGCTAAATACTTCGCTCTTGAGTTTTAAGAAGTATACCCAAGTGCGTCTAGAGAAATCATCAATGAAAGTTAAGAAGTACTTGCAGCCAGAGAATGAAGCAACAGGAAGAGGACCACATAAATCACTGTGCACAAGCTGTAAAGGGGCTGAGGCGTGCCAAGAGGCACGTTTGTCAAAACTGTCCCGATGATGTTTTCCGAGTACACATCCGGAACAAACACCATCTTTGCAAGATACCATAGGAAGACCTGTCACCATATTTTCTTTACATAGATGCTGAAGGGAGCGATAGTTTAAGTGACCAAACCGCTCATGCCAAAGTTTGCTCACTTCATCATTATGAGCAACAAATACTGAGGGAAGATGGGATGACCCAAAGTTGTGAAACTTATACAACCTTTTGGAATCATCAGCAAGACCAGTAGCTAGAATCTGTTTAGGATCTTTTAGATCCTTGATTACAACATCATGAGGTGAAAATTCAACAATTTTACCTTCACCTGAATGAGTTATCTGATAGACAGATAGAAGGTTGCAGGATAAGTTTGGAACACATAATACATCATTGAACTGACCATTGTCTAGATGAACAGTTCCAGTCCCTACAACATTAAGAGATCTATCATCACCAACATATATATTTTTGGTGTTACAATCATTTAAAGAAGAAAACATGGCTTGGTTTTTGGCCATGTGACAAGAGGCTCCAGAATCAATGAGCCACTCATGAGAATGAGAAGAAGAAGAAGATACATTTAATGCATAACCAGACTGAGATGATTGACGATGACATGCAGAAAGTGCCGTTCCGGAAGTTGAAGTTGAAGTAGGCTCCAGATGGATGTTATGTTTCTTCATTGCGGCTTCCAAGGCTTCCATCTTCTTAAAGCATTTAGATTCTAAGTGGCCATCTCGATTACAAAAGTTACAATGTCTGTCAGTCTTCTTCCATTTGTTTTTATTGGTCTTGTCATTTTGCTGAAATGATCTTTCATCTTGAGGCTGAGTTGGTTTAGGACCATTCCTTTGAGGATAAGACTTCTTAGGATTCTTTGAATTTGGTTGCTGCTGGGCGGCTAACGCTTTCGAGGAAGAGTTTCCAAGATTAAGAAGACCAAGGTGTAAGAGTTTTTCTTGTTCTCTTATTAAGGAATCACAAAAGGAGTCAAAGGAAGGGGGTTTGTAGTCTTTGCCTTGACAAATGAAAGCTTCCCTTGTAGAATGGAAAGTGGAAACAAATACAGAGTAGGCTGGTCCCAACTTAGTAAGGATGGAATAAATAAGGTTACCATCTTCTTTCTTAACTTTAACACCTTCCAAGAGATATCTAAGGGTCTTGAATTTGGACAAGAAATCTTCAATGCAAGAAAAATTATTAGGATCCAAAGTAAGCAACTCATTCTCAAGTTGATGGGCTCTAATTTCATTTTTAATCCCAAAAACTTTAGCAAGTTTTTCTAATGCTTC
Source organism: Pinus tabuliformis (assembly GCA_031772625.1). Taxonomy (NCBI): domain Eukaryota; kingdom Viridiplantae; phylum Streptophyta; class Pinopsida; order Pinales; family Pinaceae; genus Pinus; species Pinus tabuliformis. Next base: position 2,021,887,247 of record CM062818.1, on the reverse strand, counting down.
ATGAGGAGTTTCAATTTCTGCAATGTGGAATCTAAGATCAGGAGAAACAGACATTCCTATCAAACCACGTGCTTGATCTTGTCTATTTTCCCATTTTTCGGCCTTGTCTTCATCTTTGGGTTTCTTCTCTTGGTCTGTGGCTATTCTGAAGAGACCTTTACTTCTAAGTAAATCTCCCATGTAGGCTACCCATTGGAAGTAGTTAGTGCTGTCAAGAATGACTTGGCATGGACTTTCCATTTTTTGAAAAAAAACTGAAGCTGAAGATGCTGAAAGTAAGTGGTCCAATGGATAGATCTCGAAAAAATAGGCGGTTTTAAAAAAAACGGCTCTGAAAAAGGCTTCCGGATGAAGAAGTTATGGCTTTTTGAAAAAAAATTGTTGACGTTGCCGGCAAAGTGCGCGAATGTGCGGGAATGAAAAAATCCGCCCCCACAAAATGGAGACTTGAACCCAAGACCTCTACTCTCTTAAAAAGTCTTTGAACCAATTGATCTATACAAAATATTTGAGAGAGAGAGAGAGAGAGAGAGAGAGAGAGAGGGGGGGGGGGGGGGGGGGCCTCGATTTGCGTGCTTGCCTTGGGAAGGCTCTTTTCCCCTACAAAACACAAAACACAAAACCCAACACGAATATGCAAAGAAAAACGAACCTTACGGCTCAAAGTTAGCTTTAGCCAAAAAACTAGAATTTTTAAAAAAAAATCTCAAAGTTAGCTTTTAACCGAAAAACTAAATATTTTTCTCAATGTTTCTGATTTTCCAAGATCACACTAAGGTGCAGGGAAAAGAGCATACGCATGAGAAAAATCCTTTCTTTCTGTTTCTGATTTGCCCAGATCGCACAGAGTCGCAGGGCAAAGAGCATACGCAGAAATGAAAGGTATAGATCCGGGAAAAAAAAAAAGGCTAAATAAACCGAAACCGAAATAAGCAGAGAGAAAATGACAGTAAACTGCAAAAAAAACACTGTATACCTCCCGATCTGAAAAATGACGCAGCTAGGGCTACCGGAAACCTTTTCGCGTGAAACGAAAGGGGTTCCTCACTGAAACAGATGCTCCGAACGCAACAGAGCAGTCCTCTCGGCCCGAAAGCAGTCAGAAACAGCAGATCTAGGAAACGACAGCCGCATGCAGTTCTACCGGCTTCAGATTTGGATCACCAACGGACGCGGCCCTCAAATAGCTCTGATACCATGTAGGAATTTACAGGGTAAGTTCCTCAAAAAGAATACCAAAAGGACACCGCTCACAACCAGATCTCAAATCAATACACCAGTATTTTTGACGTGGTTAAAACCCTCAGAGTGCAAGGAGGGAAACAGTCCACGGCCTGTCCCAACGTGGGTACAGACAATTTATTAATCAAAGAATGAAAATTTACATAAGCTTCTCTCATGCACGGATTGCCCGAACAATGACCCTCCATGCGCTTTAAATAGAACTCATGGACCAATCGGGTGTCAAGCCACGGATCAAGTGTCGGTAATACCGAGGTGAGAGTGAACCGTCGGATCACTACATATCGTGACCGTCGGATTGTAAGTTACAAAATGTACAACGGTAAAGAAACACACTTTACCTAACTCTAACCTAACTCTATGCTAGACCAAGTTGAACTTAACTATATCCTATGTGTCGGAATATCCTAACAGTCGTGACATGTGCATGATGTTTGTTGAAGATTGTTGCAAAAATTTGAAATTGAAATATGCATAAACGCTCATTCCCATTGAGTCGTAAGCTAAATTTAATACTACTGCTCCAGGTCTTGGGGGAGGCCCTCAAGATCTAAAAAATTGAAATGCCAGAAGAAAAGAGGAGAACACATAATAAAAAAACCAAAAAGAAACTTTTTTTTTCCATTAAAACAGATAATAACTGTAAATGCTACATTGTGGTGGAAAATCTGTCCTTTTACAAAATGCGACTTGTTACTTATAATATTTCTTAGTTATAATATCACAGGTAAATTCCATGGGTGAGTAGATACCATGGGTGGATCTCACTTACAATACAATGTGTAAATACTATGGGTGGATTCCATGCACAATGCCATGGGTATATTCCATGAGTGGATGAATACCATGGGTGGATGTCAATTTCTATTCGAGTCCACAAACATTTGTAATAGAGAAGAACAAGACTAAATTCTTACTCCAAGTTGCCAAATCCAAAACCTTATCAAACTCAGACAACCAACACACCAACAACAATGAGAAATTTTCTAACAAGAAATATATCATACTAGGGAGAGATTACCAGAAGGTGAATGTATGAATATGGGTTACAATTTTGGGCCAAATGTGGTGACGAGATTTCAATTTTTTCCTCTTTTATCAAATTGAAGCCCTCAAAAGCCATATAAGCGTTGTGAATTTTGATTCAGATTAAAAAGACAATATGTGAAGAATTATGTTGTTGTCCTAATAATATTTTTTGCAAAAAAAATTAGTGTCGTATAATCTCTCAATTTTCCATTAAATGCAATACATGTCCTTGCAAATTTTCACACATGTTAAGAGGTATGCGTGTGTTCACATAACATAAATTAGTATATATATATATATATATATATATATATATATATATATATATATATGAGCATGATATATAGGGAGAGAAGTAAGTTTTTCAAATTAAAAAATTATTTTTTTTCCAAAATTATATATTTTATTATTTTTCAAAGTTGTCGAAGTAATATTTCAATTGCATTTTGGAGATACATGTGTTCACGTAAGATTTTTTTCAAATATTTAAATAAATTAAAAACCCAAGTGTACCCTTTTGAAGAGGACTCGTAAATGGAGATATTGGTAATTTTTGAATTTTTTTTGTTGTGTATATTTTATGTTATTGATTTTTTATTCAGTCCATTTGAAACTATCCCAAAAAACTTCAAACATTGTGTTTAAAAGAAATTAGATGAAAGATATCATATGAATTCGAAAGTGTCAAAATCATATGTCATTGGATAGAAGATTCTTTCATGAATCAAACAGGATAAACTCAACAACTTAAGGACAAATTCTGCCCTAAATCTGCTAGGTACAAAATGGGGTTGTAGAGAAATCTGCAAAAGTGGTGCTAAAGTTGTGATTTTTAGGATATCAAGAGCTCAATCAAGCACTTGATTTTGAAATTAAAATAGCTCGATCGAGGGTTTAATAAACCCTTGATTGAGCCCTTAATGTGGTTAAATAAAGGCTCAATCCAGCCTATAAATTGATCTAGCTTTAAGGCTCAATCTAGCCTATAGCTAGATCTAGCTTTAAGGCTAGATCTAGCCTATAGCTATATCTAGCTTTAATATTTGATTGAGCTCGTATCTCGATCGAGCCAGCTTTTTTTTAATTCGATGCCTAGGTTTTATTGGTGGGAAATTTCTAAAACATGGCCCAATCGAACCACTGGCTTGATCAAGCTCCTAGATAACCTCATGTTACATTGTTTAGCCCTCAAATAGCTCAATCAAGGGCACAAATATTGCTTGATCAAGCACTTAAAATGGCTCAATTGAGTTTTTGTTTTTCACCCAAAACACACCCTGTCTTACCAAAAAGTGTAACCCAACTCCATGCACTCACCCTAGAGTTGACTGAAACTGAGTGACTGGGAGAACAATTTCCATGAGCGACAATTCCCACTATCTATTTGTATAACCCAATCTCGTTTGCAGCTTCATCTAGAACAAGTGTTCCACCGACTCCCACCAGACCACACACCCAAATGGATATTCGCCTTCCCCGATTAGTGCCTCCACTCCTCTGGCCCTCCCGAACTTTGCCTAGTTCTCAAAGTTTCAACAGAGAAATGCCCAAAGAACAAAAAGTCTTAACACACACATTCTAGGTAGGGGTTTTGTCTCCTCATCCCTACTCAGGGGAAAACCTCTACCACCACCCACGAAAACATAATTATCACCACCCCAACCATGTTATTAATATCCATCAATGATGTTGCATGCGGTCTCATGTCAAGGACAAGCTGCAACCCCTAGATTTTAATGTCCATCACTTCGATAGGGTGGTGGGCACATCCCACAAGACCCCACCTCGATCCTTGGACTCAACCCTGTCAGGGTCCTTAAAGTGCAAATATATTTTTGACTGTAAAACTTGAAAAAGTATTTGCACCTCTAAGTGATAGATCTAATATTACTATGGATTAATTTCAATTACATTATATTTTATTTATATAAAGTATAAAGTTGATATGTAAGTTAATATGGAAATTGAAATATTTTACTACTTTTTTCTTAGGTTAACCCACTAGGATTTCAACTAGTGTCTTATAGGTGTGCCTTAATAGTGCACCCATTAATTGTAAATCAAAACTCTCATAAGCTAAAACATTTGTTGTGTTATAAGTGTGTGTGTGTGTGTGTGTGTGTGTGTGTGAGAGAGAGAGAGAGAGAGGTGGGGTGGGGGGCAGAGTGAGATAACTAATTACACATCTCTTTGTAATTGAATTGCAATATGAATATTAACTATGAGGTCAATATTGAGTTGTGACATCTCCCTCATATTAAAAAGAAAAAAGCAATTATAAATGAAATTATAAACATTTTACTTTTTATTATTTCTCTCTATATAAAGTTATGTAAAATTAAAGATTTGTTTGTTATTTTTTTTTAATTTGTTAATATAAATATTATTTTATTATTTTAAAATGTAATATTAAGGGACAAAATCTCCCCATACTTAACTAAAAAAACATATATTCATGAAATATAATCTCTCATTTTATATAGAGTAGATATTTACATCTATTTTTTTATTAATAATATTTTTTTGAAATGTTGCATGCCAACTCCATATTAAGCATTAAAGGAATTACAAATCTCCCTCTTACCTTGCATTAAAAAGCATCTATCAATGAAATAAGAAATCCCTATCTGAATATTTCATTCATAATCCATATTGAAATTTCTTTTGCTATTAATAAGTTTTTAAATGATACATATCAATTGTATATTAAGAATTAAATAGATTACATATCTCTTTCATAATGAAAATTGAATTTATAAGATTTTTTCAAATTTCAATTACCTCATCTCTTTATATAAAATTGAGATAAAATTATGTCTCTTAATATAAACTAAAATAATTTAATTTTATGTTATGTCAACAAAACATAAAATCAATTATATATCACCTTGTACTAGATTGTAATATCAATATTATAATTTTAGATTCTGTCAAACTCTATATTGATTAGTGAAGAAATTATATATACTAAAAAGTAGAAAACAATGGAGTTGTCTTTAGTGAGACTTTTTGGAAGTTTTTCCGGTGGGTTTTTCCAGTGATATTTCTCTAAAATCCGGCGGCTATTTATTGGAATAGCAAGTTTGATAGGTAATTTCTACACAATCAAAGCGTCCTATGGGTTTTTCAGGGTGTTGAATCCAAATGTGCAGTGAAAAACCCATTTTAAATAATACAAATCAAGATTTAACCTCAATCTTTTCCGCCGGATTCCGTCACCGGAATCTCCAAAAAGTCACACTAAAGGCAACTCCGAAAACAATTATAACAATTTTTTTTTTTTTTTTACTTTCAATTACTCTATTTCTCTATATAAAATTGGTATGAAATTAATGCTTAAATTGAAATATTTTTTTTATGTATTTTTTTATTGTTTTTAAATTTATCCTCACAAGAGAACATCTTCTATATAGTGAATGTTGAAGGTAATGCTTTCATTAATGTTGTGTGCTAGAATTCGTTTGGAGTTGGTTTGATTTGTTGTATATTGTTGGGATATTCTCTCAACTACGATCTCCCAATTTACAATTAGTTGGATCTCATTCCAACTATATATGTGTATCATATTTGTGATTGAAGGTTTGAAATTATTTGTGTGTAACTTTGTTTTCTTTCTTGGTATCAAAGGCCTTATGGGTGGGCCCAGGAATAGGTAGAAGTGTGACCATAGTATGTTTGCGTGAAGTTGTGTATAGATTTTTGTTGGGCCGCTAATTTTTCATTGTTATTATCACTTTTCGACGCCTATTTCACCCATTTCTACTATTCTTTATCACGTCATTTATCATAATTTATCTTATAATTCCATTTTATAATTATTTCTGCTCTTATGGATAAATACTAATTTTCTCCTTTAATTTTAATAAATTGATGATTATTATGCATAATCCTACCAATGATGGTTTATTAATGGATTTGTTGTAACATCACTCATGATTTTAGCCTCCAAGATATTTTCCAAATTGCAAATTTGATCTCCAGCTCACAATTAAATATTCCAACTCAAAAATTCGCTAGAATAAGAAGTGACGGTTTTGCATTGGACATTTCCGAAAAATGAAGGAGAATCTGGAAAATTTGAAACATGGGTTTTGTCTAGAATGGACCGATTAGTTTTGTAACGGGCAGTTCGCCAAAATTCGGCCTGTATTAAGAGAAACAGAAGGTTCTTTGAAGACAATTTTCTTAGATTTGTTGTTGCAACAGTTTTGCAAATTCTTCTAGTTGCAATACTAAATTCAACTTGTTCCTGTTGAATGTTGATGGAAATATCTTTCATATATAATCTTGCTCATCAATTAGTTTTGTATATTCCAAATTTGTAATGGAAATCATTTTTGTAATCAGCTTTGTTGTTCCCCTTTGCTCTCTATGTATTTAAATGAAAACAAAGATCAAATAGAGAGGGATAATATGGGGAGAATTGGAAAATAGAGAGGAGGAAACTTCTCACCATTTTACTTCAATTGTAATTTTAATATACAAAGCATGATTTTGAAGGGCACATCGTGCTGTAATGACATTTGGATCTGATGAATAATACATAGTTCATGTTGCTATTCATTCGTTATATTCTAGAGTAGTTAAGTAGTATTCGTTGGCGATTTGGGCCCAGACACTGGTGGATTTCACTGCTATTTCCTGTTTTATACATTTACTTTTCCTTTACTGCAAGTTTAATTATTTTTCTTTACAGTTTTACAGTTGATTTACTTTCATCGGTGTTGATTTCGTGTATTCATTTCATTACTTCTTAATTTTTTCAATTGATTTCATTTATTTATGTTGTTGAGTGAATTAATCATTAAATGAGAATTATTTCTTGTTCATTAAAAATACAGAGTGTTATTGATTATATTAGATGCTTTATTTCTATGCAGTAGTTTAGATTCAGCTGAAAGAGCTTTGTTATTGCTACGGTGCACTCAGTTGATGTAATTGCAATTAGAATCTCTTGATTAAGATTGAGTCTTGGTTTTGATTAAGATTGAGTTTTGATGCTTAGATAGGTTACTTTCCTTGAAGTTATAAGCTTGAGATTTATGGTTTGATCTGTTTACTCTTGTATTGAATTTAATAAATTATCTTAAGGTATTACTCTCTATAGATATAACGATTTCCATCACTTGCACATATTGTGTACACTCTTGAAACAAAAATACTTACCCAGGTTGATAATTAATGTGAGGCAATTAGGAGTTCTAAAAGACACCTTATATGCACCCAACAATTTTTATTTGGTCTTCTCCTGTAAATCTTCTTTTTCAATGTCTTAGGAGAGTATCTCATAATGACAATTGAATCTGTTTCAGCCCAAATGTCAACCATATGGTTTGAGGAGAAGAGTTACAGGCCCATAACTCCACATCAATTTAAAGCCAGTCATGAAGCACAGACACAGAGAAAACAAGTAGCATGAAGGATCTGTTGATTGTCGAGGTGGAAGAGATATTTGTCCATTGATGCTAGTTGTGGCATTAGAGAACCGTGTTGAACCACTTGTGGGAAGCTAAAACAGAATGTTGTCCATCCCCGTGTTTGTTAGCTAGTTGAATTGTTTATTGATTAAACAGTCAAGTACCACATTAATTTGTCAACCTGGGAAAGTCTTTTATTTCAAAGGCTACCACGTGCTGTATGTACTTAATTCCAAAAACATTAAAAAATCTGTAGTATACATGATTCTGTTTCTGTCAAAACTCCTCACTCTATGTTATAACAGTGTATGGCAAAGATAAAATGAAAGTAGTTAACTAAGAATACAAATCTGAAAAGAGAAGTGATGGATGCTCTGTTAGCAAAGGATCAGGACCCTATCCTCCAAGTAAGGACGTTAAGCACCTGCCCCTGTAACCAGATTGATAATACACACTGTAATTATAATTCACCGGTGAAGTATTCTTTTACAGCTTCAAACGATTAACAAAACAGAGTACCAGCAAAAAGGAAATTATCAGAGGTAATGCTACAGAATCCAAAACAGAGTACCAGCAAAAGGAAATTACCAAACACACTTACACACTTGACAGGAAATAAATGGGTGAATCTTGTGAGGAAGGTGGGCCTTGTCCCTCTCACAAGATTCCCTAGAACACAAATGCTAGATTAGGTGCTCAGAACAATTTTCTATTCATCTGCCAAAAGATCTAGTTACAATAAAAGTTCAGACTTTGCTGTTGTCTTTCAAAATTTCCCTTACAAGCTTGTTTTTCTCCTCTCCCTTTCTAATGTAGATGTCTCCTCTTTATAGAGGAGACATCTATTACAATAGACTGTCATAATTCATTCAGTTAAACCTTTTTGTCAAAAATAAGAAATCCATCCTTGTTACAGGATGTTGTTACAACAGTGTGACAACGTATTCTTTCTTGGGTCTCTTCACTGTTACACAGTTGGTAACCAAACTTCAACCATCTTCTTGGAATCCTCGCACTATCCTTTGTCGCTTCCCCATTGTTGCTGATTTAGTAAACTCATGCTGTTCCTGGTGTTTTAGAAACTGTAACCGTGTTTTACCCTTTTTGGACAGTTGCTGATCATGCTGCGTCAGCATGGAATTCTGGCAATCTTCTGATAGTTGCCGTTTGTTATTTCCGGTATTCCAGTTGTTTGCAAAATAACATTTCCCTACTTTAGATAGTTTTTGTTGCTGTAGTTGTAGCAACTGCGTAGTTGTTGTTTCTGGTGTTGCAGCAACTGCGTAGTTTTTGTTTCTGGTGTTACAACAACTATGAATTATAATTTTCTGCAGACTTTAGACAGTCCAACGGTTACTTAGCAACTTAGTTAGCTTTTCCAAAGATAAATATAAAGATAACATGAATATGTAATGAATAAATTAAACACATAGTCATGCGGAGAGTTACTTCATACCTTGGGGTGATTAGGTCATTATGTAATCAAATCTTTCAACTTATGAACTGAAAAAGGGTAATATTATAGCAAAAATATAAGGTCAAAATGGTCAATTTGGAGTCCTAACAGTGTTGATTGAGCTGTCCATCTGTTTTCTAGAGTTTATGTTGTGCGAGACGAGCCATGTGGTAATTTGTGTAATTTGGGTATAGTGTCATCTTGACATCTCCGTGAACCCGCGTCCATAAGTCTTTATCTACAAGAGATATATATAAGGAAGGGCTCACCCCTCTCCCTGATCTCAAAAATAGCCATGCTTCTACTATTTCATTTCAATTTGCTTATGTGCAAGATTTTAGTGTATTTCAAATGTGAAGAAAACAACTAGATTGTGCAAAGAGAAAATTATTATCGAAACTCATGCTTACTGTGGAATTTGTAATTTGGATTCCATGGTCTCCTATTGCCACAATATTTTCTTTGATATCATGTCAGATCTAAGACCTGCAATTTCCTTTTAAATGCACAATAAGATTTTTTCTTTGTATAGAAATTGGAAGGATCCTAACAATATCGTGGAAATACATAGAACAGAAGACTCAAAGACTTCTAATGGGTGGAACCAGAGTTACATTGAATTTTTCCACACATTTGTAATACACGAAAATATTTTGGAATTGGAAGATTCTGAGAAATTTAATGAGTATAGAGTTACATAGAATTGTAGTGTGAAATGGTGAATAGCTTGTTATTTACATTATTATATATTGGAAGAATTGTGTGGTCCTACTTTGTAACTAATCTTGATGCATTTCAGTGCATTTCTATGCCCGGTCATATGTTGTTTGTAATGGTGTGAGGAGATTGGTAGTGCCCATTTCAGTGCATTCAACGTACAACATGTGTGTAAAAGTTCTTTCATAGAAATTTAGGGAGTTATCTTCCACGACTAAAAATCCTTGGAGGCTTGATTTCTGCTCTAGCTAGAGAAAAATTGTTGATTCTTGAGTAGAAAGCACAGAGAATCGAACTTGAGACAATGGATATGGTTTCTATTTGGAGGGGAATGATTGATTGGTTTTTCTACCATGGTTTGTGTTGCCTTATTTCTTAAACAATTTTTTTTCTCATACTTTAGTTAGGTTTGTTTGTGAGATATGAAGAATCAACCATATTGAAAAGAGTGGTGTAATTTAAACTAGTGGTTGTTATTGAATATGGTGCCACAAGAACAATTACTCATTTAATTATATCTAATTTGTTATAGTTTGTGGTTCTTGGGGGATGTGATGACCCAAGAACAATAGCTACTAGCTTTAGTTTGTATGTAAATAAGTTTGTGTAAAGCAGGTAACTTTGTAAGACTGATTGATGAATACATTAAATATTCAAACACATTCCCTATATAATTGATGAATACAGTGTGCTATCTCTTCATCAGATAGGAGTTTTTTAATATAATGGTTTAGTATAGTGTCAACTTCATTGGCACAACGACCAATTGAAATTATGCTAAGGAGCGTTAGTCATACAAATATGTCAATGATGGTTAGAGGAAATTTTGTCTTAAATGAGTTAAGTGGTAAGCTCAATGTTGTGGTGGAGAAAGAGTGGAGTATGTGAGATGTCAAAGTGGGTGAAAATTCTAATGATGACGAGACCAAATAAATACCATTGTTGATGTCAATGTTGTAATTTGTGATTGTAGTTTGTAATGTAAGCATTAAGGGAGTATGCTAGATTTGGTTTGGAGTTGCTTTGAGTTGTTGTATATGGTTGAGATATTCTCTCAACTACAGTCTCCCAATTTACAATTAGTTAGATCTAGTTCCAACTATATATATGTATCATATTTGGGATTAAAGGTGTGAAAACTATTTTTGTGAATATAACTTTATTTTCTTTCTATGAATTCTCAACATAAAAAAAATTCATATAAATAAATATAAATTAAAAATCTTATGTATTTTAAAATTATAATATAATATATATCTACAAAATTTATAAATAATCATACAAATTACACAACTAAATTAAATAACTTATAAATTGAAAAAAAATCAAGTTTAGAAAATTTTCTTGGTAAACTTGTCACCTATCATTCATGAAATTTGAATAATTCTCTCCATATTTATTACTTTAACCAACAACACATAAGGCAAGGTAAACCAAATTTCAAACCCAAATGAAATTTCAACCATTTTTATGTTAACCCAATGTAATAACAATATACCTTTTAATTAATATAAGAAAGCTACAAGGGGGCTTTGGATTGATGGTGAATGGGTGTGTTGTTAAGGCACTCCTTGCGATAGGTCACGAGTCCAAATCCCCGTGGGTACTTAGGTTAGTCTTAACTAGAGAAAAATAAAATATATAAGAAAGCTACATATTCTATCCCAACATCACACCATATCCCACCTATGTAATTAGAATTCTAATTTAATCACATAAAATCATGTTATTACTAATCTATGCATTGAGTTATGCCCAATCTATGCATCTGGGAGTCCAATGTGGTTGTTGAAGACTGACAACAATCTTCAAAAACCGAAGGAGGCATTGCAATTGCTTTGGTGGTGAAGCGAAGCTCCTAGTATAACCTGTAGTGACCAGGTATTGTAGTTGTGTCAGAATAGCTTGTATACTCTATCAGTTGTTCGTCGAACGACTCCAGATGCTTAATATATTTTTGTAGAACGACTCCAGATGCTTAACATAGTTCTATACGGCACTATGAAGCTCTGCTTAATCCATTTTGTCTAAGTATATACTCAGCACAATATTATGTTTGCATACAAAATGGAACCGAGACACAACGTTGAGGAAGCCAGTCACACGTAGCACATCCCCCACTCTGTAACAATTCAAACCTGCATAAAACGACTTTTAATGGAACATTCACTCCAATATAATACACATAAATGTCTAAGTGAAAATATTGTGCATACATAACCAGCATATGTGGTGACCACAAGCTCATATTCTTGCCTTCACATCTACTAGTTCAATGAGCTCCTATCGCTCTTTCTCGTTGAGGATATTTGGTGAATCAAGCATGTGACCACCTGCTTCTCATTTGCGGTGACTAAGAAGGAACTCAAAATAGGACATGTTTTGGTGTAAAGTGTATGACACTTTTGAAGGCTTGAAGAGAGGCTTCAGATGATGTCCAAAGTAGCATTTTGATGAAGCGTACATCGTGCAATATACTAGGGTAGCTCGTCGTTGTAGTAATCGATATTGAGCCATTTCACCTGTCACAATCACATCGATATACTTACTGTTCGGCCACAACCTAGTTATAATTCCTTGCCAAGAATCTACTGAACACTACCTTTCAATAAAATCATCTAACTCTAGATTCGGGTGCAGAAGCTCCCTAACGGCCTCTCTTACTGATGGGTCTGCCACCTCTCTCTTGAGAATGTCGGTTGTTACGTCGAGGCAAAATTTTTTCCAATGCTTTTCGAGTAAGCGTATAGCTCTAATGAATCCAAAAGCAAAGACGACTCCCATCCTTAGCACCTCGTTATTTTGAAGGAGGCCGCAAAGCAGTTGAGAGTACATGCTTTGTTAGGACTGGTGTAAACATTGTATGTATCGTAACACCTCTCCTTGAAGTGGTTTCTCCTGTAATAGCTCGTCAGGACGAGATGTGCGAGAAACCCTCCTGGAGTATTTGCCTTCGGTTTTATGAAGAAGAAATATATTCCCTTTCCTTTGTCAAATCCTTCCATGTATCTCCATCTCCAACAATTAAATATATTCAATCCCATACTCGTCGAGAGGAATATTATAAATATGTAAAAGATGGTAAGAATATTTTACCAAAATTTGTGATGTTAAATAATTGATCTGGTTATCATTCATTAAATTTAAAAAAATTCCTAAAATGTCCAAATTAAATTCAACAGTTAAAAAAACTCCAACAATGTTGAATATGAAGATTGGAAATATTTAAGAAAAAGGAGGACTCAATGATTTATGATGGGCATGAAATGACTATAGGGAAGAGATTTTCTCTCCAATTCTAGGAAAATTTTAAGAAGCCCCCCTAAATTTACATGTGTAATAAATGGGCGAATCTCCATTGTATATAGGAAAAATGGAAGGCGATTTTATCAATAATATGATATAAATATATAATTTTTTGGCGAATCTCTCACCAGGCATGGCGAATATTTTACTCAATTATAGAATCTTGTGTTTATTGAATACACAAATGAAATCATTGCATTTCTTTAAAATATCTGTTGAAATCAAAATTACCGAAATTACATATCGATAACCTAGTAGGTGTAGGATAAAATTCACCCGTGCCATTCACAGAAAGCATGAGAAAAAGCCTAATACTATATATAAAACCAAGAAAAATTCAAATTCATCACTTCTAGGGAACTCGTAACCACCCTGCCAATACACAAGTACGTTCCTGTTGGCAATTAGAAAAATTACCCAAATTACAATCTGTTTACTCCAGCATATGTTGGAAAGTTATAGAAGGATGACTAGTGTAATCAATCCATTCCTTTTAGCTCTGGATTTGTTTCAGTTTAAAATAGAAGTATACAAATATACATGTCTAATGTCTATGCTTTAACCATTCACCTTAAGATGTTTTTACAATATAATTTCCTAAGTCTATTTAATATCTTCATTATCATAAAAACCAACCTATATCCATCTTAACTCCACATCTACCACTCTTAGGGGGATGCAATCTATTTATCCCTCTGAGCACTTGGTAGACCCATAATTAAGATGGATCTAAGATGATAGAATTTCCCCTTTAAATAGTCTATGCTCACATGAATACCATGGTATTACCATGGGTCAATACCATGGGTTATCATAAACCTGGAGCTTAAAAATTACTATTAGTAATTTATAAAAATTAATAAAATTAATAGTTGATTTTTATTTTATTTTTTATTTTAACCAAGCTAAAATGTTTAACATACATTAAATTTCAACATCCATTTTTACTCTTGATCGGATCAAGTATTTTTTCACTCTATGCTAGTTTGCATATCACGATATTTGATACCTTGGGGTTAGTAGATCCAGAGTAAAGATGGATCTATGCTGGTTTAATTCCCCCATTTAAATAGGCTACATTCTAGGTGAATACCATGGGTCAATACCATGTGCCATTTTGGTGAATACCATGGGTCAATACCATGTGCCATTTTTATTTTTATTAATACTAATATTAGGGTTAATAATGTTTTTTTGCATGGTATTAATAACAATCTAGTCCATGGTATTTGTCCCATAGTATTTTGCCCATAGGTTTCACCTAAATATAACACATTTTTTGAGTGTTCGTAAATATAAGGTGACTTATGGAGTAAATATAAAAAAATGTTTTATTTGTTACCATACCTCTCGTTTATTTATATTTTTATTAATTTATCATACCTCTTTTACAAATATGGTATTTGGCCCATAGGATTCACTTAAATAAAACCTCTTTCTTGAGCCTTCATAAATAGAACGAGGGTTATGGACTAAATATAAAAAGAGGTTTTATTTATTTACCATGCGTCTAGTTTATTTATATTTTTATTTAATTACCATACCTTTTGAGTAAGTATAAAAAACGTTTTATTTATTTACCATACCTCCACTTTACTTATATTTTTATTTGTTTACACCCTTGCCTGTATATAAGGTGACTTATGGAGTAAATATAAAAAATGTTTTATTTATTTACCATACTTCTCATTTATTTATATTTTTATTAATTTACCATACCTCTTTTATAAATATGGTATTTGGGCCTTTGGCCCATAGGATTCACTTAAATAAAACCTATTCTTGAAAATGGGCTAATCGAAGGTTGTAACTCCTAATTTCAAGGGCTAAATTTACCTTTTTTACCCTCTCCCTTAAAATAAGGTGGGCTATTTGAGGTGATTTGTAAAAGTGTATTATGATACAAAATAATCGCCCACTAAAAATTTAAAACCCCTTAATTTCGCCAAACGGCGAACATTCACCCCTAAAATCACCCCTACTCCAATTCCTCCTGGATGGTAGGCATCATCGGTTGGGAATCATGATTTCCATTAAACCAAAACCTGCAAGTGTTATTCAACGATCACATTGACGGAGATAAGGATCCACAAGAGGCAGTTAGTCCATTCCACAAAACACACAAGGAGCATTGGTTTATCCAATGTCCAACAATATTCCCCCCACCGCGGTTTGGGTGTGTATCGAACTCATGACCTACGATCTGATACCAATTGTTGAAAACTTGACTAAACTGAGCGGGGGTGAATCAGTTTAGTATATTAATGGACATTGAAATTATTTTCATTACTCTCATTAACTGGTACATAACATGAGCATCTTAACAAATAATACCCAACATATGAATATGTGATGAAAAAGTAATAAGCAAACCAAACCAGATATATGAACACATAATAACAACACACGTTCACACTAGATATAT
The DNA here is from genome assembly GCA_031772625.1 of Pinus tabuliformis. Lineage (NCBI taxonomy): Eukaryota > Viridiplantae > Streptophyta > Pinopsida > Pinales > Pinaceae > Pinus > Pinus tabuliformis. The sequence goes on along the minus strand of CM062818.1, from coordinate 2,021,871,655 downwards.
GTGGAAACCCATAAAGGGAGAAAACCACAGTTTTATTATTGTTGTGATCCAAAGGCAAACTCATATTCCTTATTACGTCTGATTTTTTGTAGGCATCAACCTATAGGAGGATGCTACCTCCATTTTTTGCAAGCTGCAACATGCAAGGAAACTCTGACTCCCATATTTTTTTGTAGGCTACATCCCACAGGAGGCTCCTACCTCAACCAGCTTCAACTGACTATTTATCAAGCTTCAAATTGAAAGGAGACTACCATCCCCTTATGCAAACATGAAATAACAATGCATTGGTTTACCTAGTCATAATTATTTCATATCTCCATCTTCATTTCTGCATCTTCTTCCCTTCAAATCTGCTTCACATCAACGTCATAAGTTCTAGGTAACTAATGCATAATAGTTCAATCAACTCCCACACATTCATCCATTCTCTAACATCACTCATTCCTTCCAAAATCACATATTTTATAGAGATAGTTCGCTGGTTGTTTGTATCCCACATACGGATATGAAGTGAATAGGCTTGAATCTTTGCCTTCCACTCATTCATTTCCAATCTCTTCATATCTTAGATATTAGAAAGAAAATAGATAATTCATCCAATATTAATTTTAACCACATGTAATCATTAAATGGATCAACCTAATGCTAACATCAAATACCAATCTTTTCTCATTAATGGATCACAAAAATCTTTGCCTTTGCCTTGGAGTTTTGCCTCTAAATCACAAAAATTAAGCTTAATCAACATTTTCACATCATACATTCTTCAATATAAAAATCTTTGCAACATTATCAAAACATTTTAATGTATCACAACTCCTCCTCCTTCTTCTGCTCCTTTGCCTTCTTTTGCTGCTTGCTGCTCCTTTGCTTATTTTCTTTGGGCTTTCTTCTCCTTGTGATGCTCCTTTGCTTGCTACACATTTGCCATCAATGAAAATATTGCCAACAATCTCCCCCTTTGGAATTGATGGCAACAAATTTATCCTCCTCCTTTCATGACCAGAAGTGTCTTCCTTCCTCTGATTACCTCCCCCTTTAACATCAATGCAAATGGGGTTACAAATGTCTTGTAGCCCGAAAACAATTCCTCAGTGTAGTGTAGCTATCATCATGTTTTATAACCTATAATGTATTGTTCTGCGTGATTGAATAAATGCAACTCTAGATGACTTATTAGGTATCCTTCATATTGAATGAATGTTTCTCCAAAGTTAACCCTACTCTATATGACATAGAAATTGTTATGCAACCAGCTCACAAAATAGAAGAAAATATAGATCAACAACTTCAAAATCAACCTCTTCGAAGGGAAAACCTCCTTTACATTACACAAATGAACAATTATTTGATGATACAAATAACAAGACCTCCTTTCTATATATAGGAGTCTAAGGGGTCCCAATACAATCAGGGCCTACATAACAATAATATTGTAGGGGTGCAACAATAACAATAGTGGACTTCTATGGGGCACAATAATACAATAAGGGGGTTGCACTAATAACAAAGGGGTTACACTAGTAGTATAGGGACCTAACATGCCCCTCTCCTTCAAAAAGTGTTTTCCTCAATACTTGAGTAGTTATGGATGCTTTTGTATAAAATTCTCATCCTCCCATGTGGAATCTTCAGTGGGTAAGTTCTTCCACTTGATGAGATAATTCGAAATTGATTAATTTTGTAGCTGTTTGTTTCTATGACCGCTTCAGGTTCCAATGTGATTTTTCCTTCCTCGTCAAGTTCTGGAAATATTGTTTGATCTGAGATCTTCTCACCTATAACCCTCTTTAAGCATGAACATGGAAAACTAGGTGCACTCGATAATATGCAGGAAGCTCCAATTTGTATGTGATAGTACTAATCTTTTGTAACACCTTGTACAAACCATAATACTTTGGTGATAATTTATTATCCTTAGCTTTCTTGAGGGAAATTTTTTTGTGTGGTTGTAGTCGTAGAAATACCCAGTCACCTACATTAAAACTTATTTCTCTACGATGTTGATCTGTCTGTTGTTTCATTCTATTCTGCGCCAAAGTGAGGTTATCCTTTAAGAGTTTGAGAACTTGTTGTTGATGATTGATGTGATCTTCCACTGCTTGAACCTTATAATTTTTTTTTTAAGATTATGTGATAGATGGTGGATGATATCCATAAAGTGCCATAAATGGGGTCATTTTTGTTGTAGTATGGAAGGACGTGCTATACCACCATTTAGCCAGAGCCAACCACTTGACCCATTGTGTATGTTTCTCAAATACAAAGAAACAAAGATATACTTCCAAACATTTGTTCACTATCTCAGTTTTCCCATCAAATTGAGGATGATAAGATGAGCTATGAGCTAACTGAGTACCCAGACAAGAAAATAATTTTGTCCAAAAATATCTAGTGAAAATGGGATCTCTATTTCTTATAATATTCATTGGGTTTCCATGTAGCTTTTGAATTGTTTCCATAATGCAGTAGAAAATGCATTGGCTTTAAATGGATGAGATGATTCACAAAAGTGTGCATACTTGGTAAGTCTATCAACTACCACCATGATGACACTCTTTCCTTCGGACTTGGGTAAACTTGTGATGAAAACCATTGAAACCTCCTCCCAACGTTGACTTGGAATGGATAAAAGTTGTAACATACTTGGGATCTTAATTGTCTCAACTTTGTTTTGTTGGAAAAACAAACATTCTGCCACAAACTTTTGAATATCATATTTAAGGCCATACCAAAAGAAATTTTTCTTAACCATGTGGTAGGTTTTTAAAAATCCTGAGTTCCCCCCTAAGGGAGAGGTGCGCAATTCTTGAATAATCTTTTATTTAAGTTGGGAATTATTACATAGGTATATGAAATCTTTGTACCGTAGAAAATCATTTTTCCAGCTAAATGTATCATATGTACTAGGATCTTAATGCAACTTTTGAATGAGTGTCCACACTTCTTCATCATTCTTCCATTCATCTGTTGCTTCATTTATCCAATCTAGTTGAATAATAGAAATGGCACAAAACAATGCTTCCACCTCCTCATCCTTTCTTGAGAGTGCATCTACAACAACATTTTTCTTCCCTTTTTTGTAGATGATTTCAAAGTCATAACCCAACATCTTTGTGACCCATTTTTGTTGTTCTTTTGAAGATAATATTTGTTCTAGAAAGTATTTAAGACTATCATGATCTATTTTTACCTTGAAGTGTCTTCCCATTAGGTAAGGTAACCATTTCTTAAGTGCATGTAGTATTGCCAACATTTCCTTCTCATAAATAGCTTTGTGTAAATTTTTTCCCTTTGATTGGACTATTTTCGAAAGCAATGGGTCTTTCTTCTTGCATTAAAACAACACCAATTCCATTTCCTGAGGCATCACATTCCACAATAAAGGTTTTTGTGAAGTCTGACGTAGCTAAGACTGATGATTGGCACATTGTCTCTTTAAGATGTTCAAAGGCCTTCGTTGCTTCTTGATTCCAAGAAAATGCATATTTCTTTAGTAATGTTTTTATAGGTGCTTCTATTCTCCCATAATTCTTAACAAACATGCAATAATACCCTGTCAATCTGAGAAATCCTCTCAAATGCTTTATGGATGTGGGAATTTTCCATTCCTTAATGGCTTTAATTTTTTAAGGGTCTACCTTAACACCTTCATGAGATACAATATGACCCAAATATTCCACCTCTTATACTCCAAAAAAACATTTGGAGCTTTTTTCATATAATTGTTTCTCCTCCAATAGTTTGAGCACCCTTTCAACATGTTGAACATGATCCTTCCAAGACTTTCTATATATTAGTATATCATCAATAAATACTAACACAAATTTTCAAAGGAAGTGTTTGAAAATGGAATTCATCAAACCTTGAAATGTAAAAGGTGCATTGGTAAGGAAAAAAGGCGTGACCAAAAATTCATAATGACCCTCATGAGTTCTAAATGTTTTTTTTTGGAATGTCCTCAGTCTCCATTCTGATTTGATGATATCCTAAACGAAGATCCAAATTGGTGAAGTAAATTGCTCCATGTAATTCATCCAATAATTCATCAATGACAAGAATGGAAAATTTATCTTTAATAGTAAGCTTGTTGAGCTCCCTATAATTCGGACACATGTGCGATGATCCATATTTCTTGTGTACCAATACTACTGGAGCAAAGAAATAACTTTGACTAGGTTGAATTATACCAACCTCTAACATTTCTACAACCATACGTTCAATTTCACTCTTTTGGGCATATGGATATCTGTAAGGCCTGATGTTTGGGGGAACACTTCCTGGAATCAGATTAATAGCATGATCATGATTACGAATAGGTGGGAGGCCTTTGGGAGTCTCAAATACCTTGGAATGATTGTCCAAAACTTTTTGGAGATCTGGAGAAATAGATGATTTCCATGTGGGAACCTCTAGTGAAAATAATTGTGCAATTATGGCCGACTATTATTTATTTAGAAGCTTTGTCATGTTGTTAGAGTTGATTATCTTTCCCAGTTTCCCTGAAATACCCCTTAATTCAACTTCCTTTCCTTCCCCAAAAAAATTCAAGAAAAGTTAAGCTATCGTACGAAAATATTGTAGCCATGAGGGAGGATGGAGGCTTTCCCGCATAGCCTACCTAGCGAGGGGTTAGGTTAAGCCGTAAGTACTCTGCAGCTAACCGTATCCCACAGTCTCCTAACAACCATTGATATTCGTCTCCCTGCGTCATTGTCAACTATTCCTGGTGGTCACGGTGTCGGTTCCCTGCCTCATCATGGAAGATAGCATGGATTACGAAGAGGTGGATTATTCTCTGGACCCGTTTCCCGGTCAGGCCATTTTTAGAAGCCCTAACCCTAATTCAACGAACTCTTGTTTATTTCCGCCTTCCACATCTATTCCCTCTTGCTCCATCTTGGTGGTCACCCTCCCTAGCCATAATGCATCTTCTCTATAGTTCGGCTCGCTATCCATAGACTCTCCTGCCCTTGATTCTCCTCTACTCTCACCTGAGACACTAAACATGCTCACTGCTATCACTCTACTATCTCCTTCATTCGATCCATGCCCTCCGGGCGACCAGTTACACCCGTCTTGCCCTCTGCCAACTTTGAAATAGGCACCTAGGGGCCCTCATAGTGATATCTCATCAAACCCTAACATTCCACCTTCAAGTTGTTTTGAAACCCCTGTGATTAGGGTTAAATCGGAAGCCCAATTTCAGCAGGAGGGTGGTACTTCTAGTGATCCATTGCAGGGACACCCATCAGCTCCATGGACCAAGAAACAGAAGGGAAAGTGTGTGAAAGCCTCGACAAAGGACTTCACAATCTCCTTCAGAGAGGATATATCAATGGGCGAAGTCGCGAACAAGGCCAGCTCTGTTCTGGTTGGGCATGTCCGGGGAAGGGCTTACACAGTGGAGAGACTAACCCTCTGGGTCAAGGAAATTTGGGGCAATACCCTCAAAGAATTTTCGGAGGTCCAGATCCTTCCAAGGGGATGGTTCGCTTTGCATTTTTCTAAGGAGGACTACACAGACCTGGTTCTAGCGAGATACTGGCATATTGAGATGGCGCCGGTTCTCCTTAAGCAATGGAGTCCATTGTTTGACCTGGAAAGGGAGTAGATAGGGGCTGGACCTATTTGGGTTCGATTACCTGGTCTCCCACTTCAGTATTGGTCTGAAGAAGTTTTTGTCAGGATTGGGAACACGCTGGGCACCTACCTTGACTTCGATAAGTCCTATGTTCAGACCAAGAATCGAACCTTGGCCCGTATCTTGGTACATTTGGATATGCGAGAGGGCTTGGAGGAGAAAATTACATTAAAATGGAGGAATTACACTCGGATTCAGATCTTGGACTACAAAGGCGTCCCATTTCGTTGCAGGAGATGTCACAAGGTAGGGCACATCTTCAAGGAATGCCCATTAAACATGAAATCAACTGATCCTCCGAGTGCACCTTATATCTCTAAGGGTAAAGCAGTAGCCACCCTGGCTTGCACCCCTGTCTTGGCGCCCCAAGCACCTGATCGAGTCGGAACGTACATGGCTATGGAAGGATCGCACAGGACTCCATCGCCACTGATGACTTGAGCCCAAGTTGCTGTTGTTGAGGCTACAAGAAAAGCGGGTACTCCTCTTTCCTCTCACCCTATCTCATATGTATCTCTTTCTTGCAGTGCATCAGTTGATTCTACATCTTTTAGGTTCATTTCTCCCTCCATACCCTGTGCACTTAACATTCCCCCTCCCATTATTTCCACCACCACTCCATCTGTCCCTACTCCCCCTTCCTCCCCCCTCCCATCCTCCATGGATCGTTTGGAGCCACCTCACCCATACAACCTTCACTCTCGATCCCTCCCTGAGAGCCTTACTCCCTCCTATTTAGGGCTAGGTCCCACTTTTCCTGATCCGGCTAAACAATCATCTCGTGGCCGAAAGTCCAATCTCACTAAATCCATTTAGAAGATCGGGGCAGAAGTAGTCACTGGCAAACAATCCACTCTAGAAGGGGTTTTTAGAGAATGAACACCCCTGGGAGGGTTCCACCATGAAATGGATATCCTTCAACTGCATAGGCATGGCTAGTGTCTCCAAAAAACTATCCCTATGTAGGTTATTTGAAGCCGAGCCCGTGGATATCATCATGTTGCAAGAAACCCTGGGGGATGTTGATCTCATCAATCGAACCTTAGCATCATTAAAACTTGGTTGGAATTTTTACTCCCTTGATGTTGTCGGTCGATTTGGGGGACTCGCCATTGGATACAGCCTGCATACTATTAAGGTTTTAGCATCCTGGATAGGATTAGGGTTCATAGGTATGGATATATTCTCTCTCGATCTGGGTATGAATATTCGGGTTATTAATGTATATGGACCTTGTCATCAGCTAGAGGATTTCTGGTAGCGTTTTCTCAATTTGGAAATCACTTCATATGATCATCTGGTCATCGGGGGTGATCTTAATTTCTCCATAGGATTTGGGGAATCTTAGGGATCCCAAGCACAAGTAGATCCCATGTCTGCTTACTTTAGGGATTCTTTGGAGTAGCACAACCTCACGGATGTCCCCATGATAAAGCCCCTACCCACATGGAGAAATAGAAGGGTAGGGGATGCAGCACTGGCTAGGAGGCTCGATCAATTCCTGATTAAGGTGCCCCTGTTGCATCATCTGAATAGATATAGACAATGGGTGGGTTCTAGGGGCATATCTGACCACTCCCCAATATACTTGGAGATCCTTGGTCCCGAATCAAAACCTAAACCCCCCTTCAAATTCAATCATGTCTGGCTACAGGATATGGGATACATCAAGATGGTCACTGACTATTGGAAGGCAAATCCCATCTCGAGACACAGATCCCTGGCTGAGGGTTTCTGCCACAATCTATCTCAGCTAAAGCATCTATCCATCTCCTGGGCCAAAGAGAAAAAACAGAGGGATGATCAGACCCTATCTTTGATTGAATCTGAATTGAGCGCTCTTATGGATGACAACAATAAGGGATTTTCATCTGCAAATGAAAAATCCCATCTTATTGAGCTTGAGAAATAGAAGGACAAGATATTGAAGGAAAGAGAGGAAACCTGGAGACTTAAGAGCAGGGAAATCTGGCTACAAGCTGGAGATGATAACACAAAGTTTTTTCAAAAAGAAAGGTAGCTAACACAATTTGGAAAATGCCTCTACCGGATGGAGGTATGGCTGACACCTACAAAAATTTATCTCTTCTGGGTACCTCACACTTCCAGAATCTCTACAAATCTCCACGAGAGACCAATCTAGCGGATATTATACAAGTTGTTGGATACTTCCCTAGGTTTGTAGATGAGGAGGCAGCAAAGGAGCTCAATTCATCAGTATCACCTGCTGAATCTGAGGGTACCCTGAAGTGGTTTAAAAAAGATAAAAGCCCAGGACCAGATGGGTGGACTATTGAGTTTTATTTGGTATTTTATGATCTCTTGGGACAAGACCTCCTAAATGTGGTGGAGGAGAGTAGGACCACTGGCAAATTGTATGCTTCCATTAATTACACCTTCATTGCCTTTATACCCAAGACTGATTCTCCATCATCCTTCAATGATTTCCGCCCCATTTCCCTCTGCAATTGTCTCTACAAAATCATCTCTAAGATCATTGCCAATAGGATTAGACCCATCCTATCTCATCATATTTCACCTGAGCAGTTCGCTTTTCTCGAAGACTAATAGATCCATGAAGCCATTGGTACCGCACAAGAGGCTATTCACTCTATTAGATCCAAAAAGCTAAAAGGCATCATTTTAAAGATTGATCTGGTGAAAGCTTTCGACCGTGTTAGCTAGCTATACATCAAAATGCTTCTCATCCACCTGGGTTTCCCACATCTTTTCACCACCTGGATCATGTCTTGCATAACTACAGCTTCCTTCAGTGTCCTCATTAATGGCTCTGCTTCCCATTTCTTTCATGCTGAAAGGGGACTCAGACAGGGTTGTCCTCTATCCCCCCTCCTTTTCCTCATTGTCATGGAAGGACTCAGTCGGTTAATTGCACATGAAAAGTGAAATGGCAGACTATTCGGTCTGAAAATAAATGATCATTACTACCTCACACATCTCCTATTTGTTGATGATGTCCTTATTTTTCTGGATGGTAGCATTCGAGACTCTATATCTTTTTCTAAAATTCTATCCACTTTCTCCTGAGCTACAGGCATGATGGCAAACCATGGGAAATCTACCATTACTTTGGCCCACACATCCATCCATGAATCTCAATATGCACATCAGCACTTCCCATATTGTATTCGCCCACTTGACCATGGATTCAAATACCTAGGTTTCTGGATCAAACCCCTGAGCCAAAAAATTGCCGATTGGATATGGTTGGTCATCAAATTGGAGAAAAGGCTAACAAATTGGTGCCATCACTACTTGTCCAGAGCTGGAAGATTAGTGCTAATAAAATCAGTCTTGGAGGCTACCCCTGTTTTCTGGATGGCTTTAGCCTGGATACCCAGAAGTATACTTGCTCGCCTTCAACAGATTTGCAGCAGATATCTTTGGAATGGTCAACAAGATAAGAGAACATTTGCCTGGGTTAGTTGGAACAAGATTGCCTTGCCCAAAAAATGGGGAGGATGGGGACTCAAAGATTTACCCCTTTTTTCTCAAGCACTTGCTGCAAAAATGGGATGGACACTCCTCTCCAAACAGAACCTTTGGACCTCTGTTACTTACCATAAATACATATGGCCTCTCCAAATCATGGACTGGGTTAGGCTGCCGCGATGGACAAGGACTGGTATTTCATCGGTTTGGAAAGCTCTGCTCCATTCTCTCCCGAACATTCACAATAATTTGGCATGGCGAATAAATGATGGCACAAAAGCGAGCATTGGTCTAGACCCCTGGACAACAGGAGGCAGATGATTCTAGCTACCGAGAGAATTAATCCTCCATTAAATTAGAGAGACATCAGTTTGATTACTCATATTGCTGACCAGGTTAATTCCACCATATATGCTCAGGCCTGGAAATCTGCTAATCAATTAAATATTCCACCTCATTGGCACCAAATATGGAATAATTACACTGCTGCCTTGACTGAATCACACATCAAAATAAAGGAGGGACCAAAAGAAATCATGTGGTGCCTCATTGAAAACGAAGTATACACCCCAAAGTTTGGTTACCTCGGGCTAATAAATAACAAAAGACCATAGATTACACATGATTAGTGGTAGGTTATCTGGAAATTAAAGACCCCACCGCGGACCAAGCTCTTCTTTTGGTGTGTACTTAGCAATAAAGTCCCCACTAGGGAATCCTTGACACGCAGATCCATCCACAAACCTCAATGGTGTGTTCTTTGTAAGCATGCATCTGAAATGACCAAGCATCTCTTTCTTAAATGTGAAGCTATGGTCAATCTTTGGAGATCCATCGCAACAAAGATTCATTTTACTGGCAGATGGGAAGGGGATAACATTAACCAAGCATGGCATAACTGGCACAACTCGCATTCTGGATCCAACCTGATTTGCCTTCCTCTGATTATTTGTTGGTCTATTTGGCTAGTGTGGAACAGAACAATTTTTGAATATAGTGTTGTCAAATGGCACTTTATCACTGCAAAAATCATCTCCGCATATCATAAGCTCCCCGAATATACTCAGTTGCGACCTCGTAGATCAATTGCACCCGATCCCATTGACCACTCCATTCCATGGGCTTTTTTCGACGATGTCGCACAAGAACATGGGTGTGGGGGAGGATTTATACTATACCTCTCTGATCAACATCATTTCAGAGTCAATATGTGACTTGGAGAAGGAACAAACAATTTTGCTATACTTATCACCCTTCGCCATTTATTGCATTTTTCTCTAAACCATGAATGCAACAATCTACAGATCTTTGGGGACTCCAAAATTGTTATTAATTGGTTCAATAATATCACGATTTTCCATGCACACACACTTAGAAATATATTGGATGAAGTGAACATATTCAAAACACATTTTAATTCCATCATATGTCATCATATTTATAGGGAGCACAACAACAATGTTGACAGGCTTTCCAAGGAGGCCACGCTACTACCTAGAGGTCAGTGGATGATTCAGGAGCAGAGGGGTACTACGTAGTACCAATATTATCACAGGCCATATATAGATCAGACATATCATCAAGCAGATGGTCCCTAAATTTTTACTGAAAGTACTGGATTAAAATTTACACTATATATATCATAGTTTATACGTATATTATATCTTATGAGATCACCCTGCGTGGTGTATATATTGTAGATCACATATTTATTGAAAATACTGATAGACTCGCTATGGCTATCACCTTGTGTGGTGAATATGTTTCTTTTTCCAACCATTATAGGAATAGTCTTTGATGAATTTTGTGACTTATATTTCAAAGAGACAATGATGCATATGCTATCAAGCATCTATTTTATGTAAATTTTCAAAATAAATGAAATATTACAATTTTTCCTTGGAAAAAAGAAATATTGTAGCCATTGGAATCCTAGTATAACATCAACACCACCCATTGGAATGGAAAGCATTGAACTATTCATTACGTATTCTCCCATGGATAGCTTGATATTATGGCACCTTCTAGAGAAATTTATGGTTCCTCCATTTGAAACCATGACTTGACATTCTGGTGCTGGATATAGGAAGCAATTTAATTCTTTGGTTATCTTACAATGAATAAAATTATGGGTACTACCCGAATCAATCAACATTATTATCTTTGTCTTCTTGATATGTCCTTCTATCTTGAGAGTTTGAGGAGTGGTAATTCCTTCCAATGCATTATAAGATATGGTGGGATTCATTTATTCTTTCTATAGGGTTGGTTCCTGGTGTATATCCTTTTCTTTTGATGTTTCTTGTTCCCTTTCTTACTCCTCTTCACAATCTATGTAAAATATTATCTTCTCAGCACACTTATGACATTTAGTGTATTTGCTATCACAACTGCAAAAAGCCCTTTTGCTCTCTTTTCTTCCAACTATTGTGGTGTCAACTTTGTAGGTTTTGGAAGGCTAGGGGAAGAAATACTTCCATATTTATAGTTGTGAGTGGTAGGCTTCCTTGTTGCCATAATTTTTCTTTCAATTTTGCTTTCCAATCTGAATGTCTTCTCCAATGAATCAGGTTCCCAAAGGCAAACCTCATGTTGGATATTATCTTTTAAAGTCACTATGAACACATCAATTCTATGTTCCTCTAGAATATCTTTTACCCTTATATTCAATTTTTTGAATTACCCAATGTGCTCCACCATTGAACCCTTTTGTTTGAGATTTATCAATTGGCTAAATAAGATGTTTCCTTTTGTATCCTCATAATGTGCTATCATTACCTCCATAAGAATTGACCAAGTGACAATTTGTTTATGAGAGAAAAGCCATCGATACCATACAAACTAATTGGGTTCTAAATTTAAAGTTGCAATGCGTACCTTTTGTGTGTTTTGCACATTATGGAGATCGAAATATTGCTCCATCTGTAGTATCCATGTTACAAAATCCTTGCCATCAAACTTCCTTATATCGATATTTGGAACATGGTGGGTCTTAAATCCAACTTTAGATACTATGGAATCATGATTAACATTTATTTTGTTCTCATCATGAGTTTCCTCTACTACCTTTGTGCCATTAGGAAGCATTTCTTGAAGTAACTTTTCTAAACATCCTTTCAAACCTTCCATGTCTTTCTTCAAATCTTCAATGTTTACTTCTAAACCATCCATCTTAGATTCCACACAATTAATATTAGATTCCATATTATTTGTATTAGCTTCCACACCTTTCTTTAGACCATCCATCTTAGCTTCTGTTACTTTTTGTGAGAGTGAAATTTGTTGCACTTGGTCTCATAATTTTGATATATCATGTTGCATTTCTTCCTCTTCTTTATGATTCATGGTAGAGATTTTAGGTTTCTTACTAGGTGTTTCTGTTTTCTTTCTTCAGGGCATCAATTAATGATAATTATGATTCACTATTCCCTTTGAATTACTTCAAACTATTTTTTCATACCAAACTGATGCAAAATTTAAAAAAGACTACACACATTTTTTCTCTTTGTACGAGCTCGATATTGAATATGTTGTATCCCTGTCATTTCAGATCTCCAGGTATTGAATTTTTTACTATGGTAGCCCTATGAGTCCTCTTTCCAACACCACAATTATGATCAAGATTGGATTCTCCAAGAAAGCGTTATTCCAAATATCCCATGCTGGCCTAATTATAGACTTGTTCAATAGAGCACACTTGTACGAAGTGACACGTGTTCTTGTTTCAACCTTTGAACCTAGAATTGATACACAGAAAACTACAGTCCGTTATATTTCTGTAAAATTTTACAAAATTTCAATCTGATGCTCAAAGAGAAAGTTAAGACGATTTTCCCCGTGTCACCTGTTTGAGATATAATTCGGGAGCCTGTAACAACCCTAACTTTCTTGGATCATATCTCCGAAAATATAGTGACACAATATGTGAAATTCTAACCCGAGGTTCATAAAGATTTAGGCTCAAATGGGTTTTAATTTAAACTTCTAAAACTTCGTAGAACAAAAGTTTAGAGAAAATTCCATGATGACCTGTTTGAAGCAGCGAAACCTAGAATCCAAAGCTCTAATAACAAATGTTATGCAACCATCTCACAAAATAGAAGAAAAGATAGATCAAAGACTTCAAAATAAACCTCTTCAAGGGGGAAACATCCATTACATTACACAAATGAACAATTTTTGATGATACAAATGACAATACCTCCTTTCTATATATAGGAGTCTAAGGGGTCCCAATACAATCAGAGCCTACATAACAATAATATTGTAGGGGCACAACAATAATAATAGTGGGCCTCTATGGGGAAAAATAATAACAACATGGGTACTATATGGGCACAATAATAAAATAAGGGGGTTTCACTAATAACAATAAGGGGTTACACTATTACTATAGGGAGCTAACAGAAACATTGTAAGAGCAGTGCAAAATATTGTTGTGAGAACACTCTCAAAGCAAGAATACTGTTGAGAGAACAGTTTGTAAGGAAAACATGGTATGATTAAAGTTTATGACTGTATATTTTCTAATACTCCCTCAGATTCAGTTTTGAGCCTGTATTTAATAGAAGCTTCTTCAATGTTTCAACACTGTAGTGTAGACCATATGAATGTTGCTCCAATAGGAAATAGGCTTCTTCAGTGCTGCCCAATGTACCAAGGAAATGTATGAAATGACAATAAATGTTGCTTCCAATTAATTGCAGCCATGCCAATTATATGTTGCTTCATATTATAATGCTTCTCCAAAATGATTTAATGTTTCCAAAGACACATTCAATGCTTAGAAACCCAATGCACATTCAACGCCCATAAAGTTAAAGTCTGGTATCATGATTGCTCTCCATAATGCAAAGGACATAATGCTTGATATTAAGGAATGTTGGTATTGCATAGTTGGTATGCCATCTGTCATTGTTCATGCATTGTCAATATGCTAGCTCTAGGCACAGTGCATTCTATTCACCCCTTGTATCATTTTTTATATTGTTCTTAAGAAGACGTACAAATTTTACTTGAATGAGCCCAACCTTCAAGTTGTTTGTTCTATTATGTAGCGCTGAAATATTGTATATAGTAGTAGGGGACATTTCACAATAGCATCAGCAGAGGTGGGGGAATGCCTTTCCAGGTTTTGAAGCTTCGGAATTTGGTGCGACAAGATGGGGGATAACCACCCGGTAGGGGACTTGAATATCGTCCCTTATCTGTTTGGGTTGATAGCTCTGATTGGAAATATGGGACCAGTTTCCCAATTTGAAATATGGTAGGATGGGGTATGCATTCGATTATCAAAGCTCATTCGGTAGATGAGGGTGGTTTCAACGGAAAAATAAAACTATATATATATATATATATAGATATATATATATATATATATATATATATATATATATATATATATATATATATATATATATATATCTATATATATATATATATATATATATATATATATATATATATATCTATATATATTACTATTACTATTACTATTACTATTACCTGGGCTTAAATCAGTATTTGTGTGATCTAAATAAATGATTATCTTGAATGATAATGAATATTATTCATACAAGAAGTATAAAACTTTCGTAAAAACAACTATTTCGATTAAATAGTTAATTGAAATGGTTGACTGTAAAATGTATCACATCAAATACTTAATAGAATTTTGTTTATCAAAAATAAAGAGGATGATAACTCAGCTATATTTCAAAAGTGAAGGAATAACATTCTCTATTAAAACATAATTGACAAACAATGTAGATACAGAAAAAATAGCTTAACATTTCATAAAATAATCACTACGCAACGATAAAAGTACTCGATGCGAGATGATTGAACCATAGACAATAAAGCTACAATCCATGCATTTTCTCCAAGATCAATCACAGAAAACCAAAAGTGAAATTCTTAGAAAACTTTCTTAGATAAACTTCATGGACTAGATATTCAAAATTAAAGAAAGACTCTAAATGTACAGAAGTGTATCTTTTAAAGAGCCCCAAATAAAATTGGCAGACCCATTTCTAAATACATGAAAGGGGTTTAAATAATAAAAATATTATAAATATATCTAAGCACCAAATTCTAAGGAGTGAAATGACTCTCCTTAGAATCGGTGCCAAAAATGCAAAAATAAAATTGATTTAAAATTGAAAAAATCTGATTTTGACTTTCATTGGCTTCTGATATGTTTCCTCTTCTCATGGATATCTATCATTTCCTGAACTCCTAGAGGCTACCTAATATTTATCTTTATTTGTCCTGAATAAACTATATCTGATAATGATGGCGTCATATAGATGATAGAATTGGTTAAGCATCATAGGGTCATCAATTGGTTGTGTGTTTTGCCCAAGTATGACCAATAAGATTCCCAATTCAAATGTGACAATTGTTTGATCCATTGTTCTTTTGTTGCATGATTTTCATGCCAACTTGATTGCAAATCCTAAATCTCAGGAAAATTACCTGACGAACATTTTTTAATAAACCCTGAATACCAAAGATTATCATTAAACAAATTCTATCATATTGTTTGATGTTTCACTTGCGCTAGAAACACCCCTTTCAGCTTGTTTTATCTAGATTTCCTAATTAGTAAAGAGAATGTATTTATGTGATTCTTTGATCTTTGGCAATTCCATTGTTTTTCCTTTTAAATTATCCTACCATGTGATCAAGTTTTAAATTTTTTCATCTATTTCCTCAAGGTTAATTTTAGCATCTGTGAATTGATTCATTAATGCACCAACTTCTTGGCACAATGGGCTAATCTCTACTAATTTATTACAAAAGGTTGATTGTTTCTTTGATAGCAATGAATTGATTTCTAAAGCCTCTTTGATGAATTCATCAACTTTTTGGTAATCCTTCATTTGATCTATAGTAAATTGCAGTTGTGCAATTTCAATGTCTTTGGCATTTAATTTTGTTTGGCTTTGAAGTTTTAGGCTCTTGAAACTCTGCTGCAATTATTCAAGATGTGATTTAACTTGTTCCTGTGCATTCACCTTTTCTCTTGTGAGTTGATCCTCCATCTTTCTTATTCTTTCCTCCTTTTCTTTGATCAAATTTCTCACTTCTTCTACTTTGTCAATCGTTGCAAAAGCATAAGCTCTTGCAAACTGAGATAACTTGGTCAAGTTTTCAGATGGATCTATAGGTGTATCTTTCCAGAAAACATCCATTGGCTCGTTTCCTAGCAAGATAATATTAGTATGATCAATCTTTGAAGAGGAAAGAATAGGAATAACTTCGATTTATTCTGAAGTAGTGAGAGTATTTTCTGTGGATTTCTCGGAAGGATTTGATGTTTCGAGAAAATTCTGTGTTTGATTTGTACCTCCCTGTGTTTCTTTGATTATCTATTCAAACTGTCCCCATTCTTTCTACATTTGTTCATGATCAAGTCTCTTCTCAGTATTCTTTTTCGTGGAAGGTTCTTCCACTTACTTCTCTGTAGTAGAATCCTCAGGTGGTTCAACATCTTTGGATGCTTTCTTTGCATCCTTTCCTAAGATATTAGTAGAAACCCTTTCCTCCTGAGATTCCCGAAGGACTATTTGAAGTAGATTTAAAGGCACTTGCATTAACCTTTGATTTATGTACTCCTTGAATTGTTCTATTTTCAGTTGGATTCAGTCTGGTGGAATCTAAGCTCTGTACCTGTGAAAATTACTCGGGGGCTTAAGAAAGATCGTCAAAATGATCATCCTCATGAATAAATGCATTGACTTAACGGATGAGGTAAAATTATACACGACATGATTAGGGTTGTACTGCCTTTTGTGAAACTCAACAAGATTTAAACTGTAAATGTGTTTGACTTCAACCTGTGCATGTTTGAAATCTTTTAAACAATAAACGCCACACTGAAGTGGAAAATGGGGCCAAAGAGATTTTTTAAATTTTCTAAGATACCTGGTTACACCCTTGCTAACTGTCTGGTATGCAATTTCTCTAGCTAATAATTTATCAAGGTAATACCACGGAAGTACATGTGGTGGAGCGGTGCTTCCAAAAACTCTAATATATGTGAATAATTCCTCTCCAAACCATTTTGCCACAGGTTGAATATTGACCTTATATTATTTAGATAATCTTGGGGTTTTCTTGTCAAAGACAGCTTGATGGAGGGAGCATAACCCCCTGACAAATCTGATAGAAGTATTCATTGAAATAAGAATTCCAAAGGGATTTATGATATACATGAATTGGTGTGGGATCCTGAGGCATCCACTTCCATCCCATAATCGGAAGGGGAAAGACAAAACACACAACGTCCATGATGTAAGCACACATAAAAAATGGAGGAACGATTCTTTTGGTGACAAAACGATTCTTCCTATATTCTATGATGTGGTGGGCTAAATTATTTGACAATATTGTGGCCCAATCCATTATTATAGAATTAGAAGCAACATCAATAAGAGGCACCCATTCAACTGAGAACTTGGTAGTGTCTACATATCTAAATAATCTACATAGCATTGCGGAAATGTATAAATAAGGAGTGGCAAGTGAGTCCACTGTATACATACCAGTTCTTTCCATTTTGTGCTTACTAGGATTTGACCTCCATTGCTTTGTAACTTCGGATGGTTCTTCATTTTCAACAACAAATTTCTCAACAAATGCTTTATCATAAACCCTGTGTATCTATGACCACTTGTCTTGAGGTTACAAATTCTCTGTCTTCGATGTTCACATTTTCAATAACCCATTTCACCATATCAGTGTAGGGTAATATTTTTGGTTTGGCTGCTACCTTATGCAAAACAGATCTTGCAACCTCAGAATAAGAAGCGTCTAAGGATTCAATATCATCTATCATCGCTTCCTTCTATCTTCCCTTCTCAAATATATTATAAACATTCTCCAAGGAGTCGACGTCACACTTTGGTGAAAAAGTTGTATAAAAAAATAGAGGTGATGATTCTAGCACATCTTCAGTTGGGGACTGTGGAGCATTTCGTTTATTCATATTGACTATTAAGCCGAGTAATTGAGTCTCTATGATAGTCTTGTAACCACAAAGAAGATGAGAGTGATAGTGCGAAGGATGAAAAATGGAAATATAACGACATGCAGATATGAAAACCTTTTTCAAATTAATGAAACTGAAAAACTTAAATGCACCCGTAATGGTGAGAAGACATCAAATTTTTTGAGCCGCAGAGTCATAAATATCCATAACTGGAAATGATAAATGCGTAAGATTCAGATAAACTCTCATTAATTTAGTCTATCATAAATGATCTTTTCAGAGCAGATCATTAAAAAATTGTTAAAATACCATCCTTAGAATGTGAAATGTGATCGTACAATTTAATGACGTTTCACGTTGGTGGTCTTAGATTATCTCGCAAATCAGCAATTCACAATGTCACACAAATAATTTGATTATTGGTTTTTCAATTTGAGAGATTGTGATCTGACGGATGCGATTTTTTTTTATATTACAGCTAATTTGTTTGTCGAGTCGATCGTCATATCGCAATACATAAAAGGAAGGTTTTAACATGTTCTGTTTCTTTTCTACGATGTGAAAAGTCTGACAGGATTTGACTGAAAAGGAATATTCCTGGATTCTCTGCATATCACAAATCGACGATGTTCAAATGGTAACGTTAAGTGTTGCGCAAGAGACTTTGCGAAATGCGAAATGCGATTTCACTTTGGAGCGGAGTAAATGATTTTTTATTTGGATTTTAATGAATTTAAACCAAATTATTTTCTAAAGGGTCCCCATTTATTATCTAAAGGATTTTCACCATAAATGGGGGTTGTTGTACAGCACAATAATTGGTCACTGGAAGAACTAGTTATCTTTGATAATTTTGAAGTTTCTAAAACTTTCAAAGTAAAGATAGTTCAGGAAATAGGAATTGCATGAAATTTTAGATAAGTAACATTTCTTTGAATAATAAAAACAAACTCACCTAATTATAATTCATTTGATATCCTCTTAAAGATGAAAATTCCTTTTCCTATATCAGTCCTTAGTTTAAAAGATAAAGTAGGGGGATTTTGCAGATGAGCTTTTTAATGTACTCATTTTTCACAAGTAGAGCCTCTATTGCCAGTAGGTGTCCATAGCCCCGACAAGGTTACCTTTTAACCAGCAACGATTCACTGTCCCATCCAGATAAGAGTGCAATTTTTAGAGATAAATCCAAAATCATATACTTATTCTCTTTTGTCTTTTTCAAACAATTTACTTTTTTGCAAAATTTTCCTTTTATTAATAGTTGAATTGAGGCTTCTGTGATCCATAATAGTTGAAAGAATAACTTTGGCGTAAATCACATGTAGACAGACATTTGTCGACGCGTTTCGAACCAACTAGTGTGGTTCATCATCAGGACAAGTTGAAGAAACAGATCCAGCTTAACATGTTAAATAGTCTGAGCAGAGTCTCCAACAGCTAAATTGACTAACGGCTAATTTTGACCTTAGGACCCAGGTCAAATTATTATTTATTAATTTAATAATAATAATAATATTATTATTATTATTATTATTATTATTATTTATGGAAATAAGTTAAATTAGGTAAAAATACATAAATAAATAAAATAATTTTAATGGTTGGTTTAAAAAAGGAATTTATTTATTTATATATATATATATATATATATATATATATAAATTAAAGTTATAATATTAGGTTATTAAGATAAAAGTTAGGATTAATAAATAAAATAATTTCAATGGATAGTTTAAAAAGATAATTTATTTAAATTATTTAATAATTATTATTAATATTATATATATATATATATATATATATATAATTAAAATCATACTATTAGGTTGTTAAGTGACGAGTATTTTCATTCAATAATAATTTTAATGGTTAGTTTATTTTTATTATTATTATTTATGGAAATAAGTTAAATTAGGTAAAAATATATAAAAAATAAAATAATTTTAATGGTTGGTTAAGGAAGTAATTTATTTATTTATTTAAATTTTATATATATATATATATATATATATATATATATATATATATATATATATATATATATATATATATATATATATATATATTTATATTTTAATTAAAGTTATAATATTAGGCTATTAAGATAAAAGTTAGGATTAATAAATAAAATAATTTTAATGGTTAGATTAAAAAGATATTTTATTTATTTATTTAAATAATTTAATAATTATTATTAATATTATATATATATATTTTAATTAAAATCATAATATTAGGTCGAGAATTTTCATTTATTAATTTAATAGTAATTTCTAATGGTTAGTTTAAAAAAAAAGTAATTTAATAATTTATTTATTAATAATCATATATATATATATATATATATATATATATATATATATATATATATATATATATTTTATTATAGAAAGGCTTTCGATACGGTTCCTAGATACAACCTTTGGAATAGATTAGAAGAGCTAAAGGTTCCTCTCGAGTTGAGAGCTGCCGCTATAAGGTTATACGAGAATGTAATTGCCAAGCTAAAGAGTAATGAAGGGTGGTCGAAAGATATTAAGTGTAACATCGGAGTTAAACAAGGTTGCCCCCTCTCCCCTACCCTATTTGGCATTTACATCGATAAGCTCGAAGGCTATTTAGAGAAAGCAGGATGTGATGGCACGATCTTAGCTGGGATAGTCGTCATCCTTCTTCTTTATGCTGACAATATTGTTCTTTTGGCAAGGTGCCCATCTGATCTTAATAAGCAACTTAGGCTTCTTAAGGATTTCTGCTCTACCATGGGTATGACTGTTAACAGTGACAAAACAAAAGTTATGATTATCAAATCCAAGAAGGACACTTATGCTAATTTTATGTATGACAATAATAACTTGGAGGAAGTGTATTCTTACAAGTACCTAGGAATTGATATTCATCACAAGCTCAACTGGAACCATAACATTGAGAAAAGGATTAATGAGGGGTGGAAAGCTTACTTTGGTCTTGAAAATAATTGTAAAATAACAAACCTTGTAATGTGGGATAAAAATAAGTTCCTCTTTGAAACTTTAGTCACTCCTGTTATCTTATATGGCTGTGAGGTTTGGGGTTGCAGCATCTCCAGAGAATCATGGAGAAAGATTGAGCAAATCCAGAAGCGTTTTATAACTTATAACCTGAAAATTAAAAGTAATACACCCTATCCTATTCTCCTTATAGAAGCAGGTCTTTCCCCTATTGAGAGCGTAGCTATGCTTAGGTTTCTGTTGTACAAGCACAAAATCAGTAACATAGACGATCATAGACTTCCTAAGCTAGCTTTAAATTCTAGCCAAAACCACCTAAGGCTCAATCGAGGGTGGCATAAAGACACAAGGGCCTGGTTAAACTATTGGGAGATCAACGAAAATGATGCATTGCAAAACATAAATAACATTAAAGATATTGTTACTTCTAAGTTCAAAGAAAAAATGTGGTGTGAGAAAGACTTAGCGGCTAAAAGAAAATTAAGTTATTATAAGAAAGTCATCAACCCCACCCTAGAAGATCAAAAGTATCTCTCTATTTTAACTAGCTCAAAGAAGAAAATTAATATAGCAAAGATTAGAACGAATTCTCATGAGCTCCATAGTGAAACAGGTCGTTGGGCAGTTCCTAAAACGCCATGGACGGAAAGGATTTGCCATATATTTGAGAATAGGAACATCGAGGATGAAAACCATTTCCTCTTAGAGTGCCCCGCGTATAACCACATTAGATCTCAGTTTCACAATCTTTGTTACAATACTGACCTTCCTAGCCTTTTACAATGTCAAAATTATAGTGAGCTCGGGAGGCTTCTCTCCAAGCTTTTTGAGCATAGGAATAAAATCTTAAATCAAAATAGATAATTTGTTTCTTTAGGTCCGATAGACCATTATTTGGTCTCAGTGGACGTTAATCATCATCATCATCATCATCATCATAATTAAAATTATAAAGTTAGGATAAAACACTATATAAATAAATAAAATAATTTAATGGTTAGTTTAAAAAGGTAATTTATTTATTTAATTAAATTATTTATTAATTATTGTTAATATATATATATATATATATATATATATATATATATATATATATATATATTCTAACTAAAATTATAATATTAGGTTGTTAAGTTAAATAATAATAATAATAATAATAATAAATAAATAAATAAATTATAGATAAATAAATAAATAAACCAATAATATATATATATATATATATAAAGAGCTCAAAAACGAGGAGGGGGCAGAAAAACCGACTAAGAAGAGAGTGCTGGAATCCAGCACCTACTGATTTTCCAGCCATCATCTCTATTGAGATTGCTCGGCCTCTTTTCAATCTCAATAGATTCCCTCAATTTACGATGATGGTGTTAGCGCTTGTGATTTCACCTCAGGCTGAAAAGGTAAATCATCAAGGCTACATCAAACCATTTCACCTCGTAGCTAGCCCTACGAGGTATGAGAAGGCTCTCTCGGGTCAGATTTGATAGATCTTATAATATAATTAGGCTGACCAATTAAGAATAAAGATTTTAGGCTAGTAAATTGATAGGGGGTTTGATTTGATGATTTTTGGGGTTTTTTTAATGGAATGACGGGGCTTTTCTGGGCTACATGGGCAAAATCACAGCTTCAAACAGAAAAATATAATGACTACACAGGTTGTCAACTGAGGCAAGGTAGGCATGCAATTTAACACCAAATCTGGTTTCAAACGGGATGGCAAGACTGGTGAGGAGTTAAGGAGGGCAGACAATAACTCTGAATCCTCCTTAAACAGTAGAAAACATCGAATGCGAACAAACTTATAGGAGGAGCATATAATACTATGAATTCCTACCTAATCACTTCATTTGTTCAGCTTGAAAGGGTCATGAAATGAAATGGAATATAACTGATTACATATGAGACAAAGGGAAAAACTTATGCTAAATCAACATACCACATGAATCTCAGCAAACAGAGCTGTGAAATTCCATTAAATTCTCTGCAGAAAACTGTACAATACAAAGCTCTCTGCTTCTCCAACAGCTCCCAGCGCTCAGAAAAAACTCTCCCCTCTCTCACTCACTCAAAAAAAAAAAACTCCTCTACAAATGAATTTTTAATACATTAAATAAAAAAGCTGCCCAAAACAGGGGCGCTGTTTTAACTAACTACCTCCGCTCTCCCAAATGATTATTTTTTTTTATACATTAAATAAAGCTATTCTAAAAACAACCGATTGACCCCACAAAACCTCTGCGCTGTTACCATTACAAAATTAGAAATGAGCATTTTCTATGTTAAATATAGAACAGCCTTTCCCTAAAATCCTCTAATGACTGACACATGGAGCGTAAATCCTGCTTGAATCATTAATTAAAATCTGGGGAAATAGGAATCGAATCCTATTCTGTTGTTCTGGCACCGTTTGAATAGATGGAACTC
The DNA here is from genome assembly GCA_031772625.1 of Pinus tabuliformis. NCBI lineage: Eukaryota > Viridiplantae > Streptophyta > Pinopsida > Pinales > Pinaceae > Pinus > Pinus tabuliformis. The sequence continues at coordinate 2,021,848,131 of CM062818.1, read as the reverse complement.
CGCCCTGAAAAGACTGTAATTTTCCTATTTTGGAAGTGCATGCGTTTGAACAACTCCGCCGAGAGCAAAGCAATTAACTGACCCGCGAACTCCAGTCGTTTACTCCCCACATAGTCGTTTAACTGCCATCTAAATTAAGCATGGCCTCCAACATCTTTTCGACGACCATGTCTGCTAGAAACATCATCCTTAGCGCTGGTCTCATCAGAAAGATGATCCACATCAACCTCACTTCAATCGGGTGGGGAATACCATCTCACGAAATCTTCTAAGATACAACCTGGATTGATAGCCTTGAATGCCTGCATATCAGATAAAGGTTGAGAACATCCAGCATCGAACATCTGGCCCAGAAATTTGTACAGGCTATCATCATGGATTTTTTTTTTTTTTATTGCAGCGACTAATTTCATAAAGACTGAAGCATCAAGTTTCTTTTATGTGACCATGCTAAACCGTAAAAATCTGAAAGTGCAGTTTCCTTTATGTGACCATGCTAAACCGCCAATCAGAATTGTGAATCTGATTTTGAATGTATTTTAGAGCCGAATGTTGTCCTCTTCCATTTCTATGACTATGTGAAATTGTGGAAAACTGTGGCCTGTAAACAACCTTCAAAACCATTATAATTTCCTCTTGTACAGCTTTCGATTGTAAGCTGGGAAGCACCAAGTATTCATGTTTAGTTTTCGAAAAACAAATGTTTGAATATTTGATTTTTCATCAAGATTACCATTTACCAGCTGCTTTGCTATAGAACTGAAACAAATCTAGTAAATCCATAAAAGGTAAGCATGCATCCAGGACAATCTTCTATGCATCGCCATGTTGCTTCACCTCATCTGCTTCGTACCACCTTGCTTATAGTCAACACCCCTAAATTTGACAAATGGTTAAATACAAGGGATGTAGCAACTTTATCCATACAAATCCTTGAAGCGGATACACCTGGACCAGTGTATGACACTTCGGATGTTTCTAGCATCGATTGGAGTGTCCCGTCTTCACCAATACCACCATGCACTTTCAGTTTTTGTTTTTCGGACATTCATCAAGAAAAATATATATCATCAAATATATCAGTTTATTATTTCTTGTTTGATTCGATGTCTGTCAAGGTTTGAATACATTACTTGATCCCTCATGCTAGATGTCATTTTAGCCCTCCCAGGTTCTATATCTTCTCTGCATGCTCCAACGACCTCTTCTACCGTATGCCGTAAGACTTTAATCCGCAAGTATTTCAGGATTCACCACAGGAGACAACGAACTGTACTAAAGGTGAATTTAGAACTTGATGACCACAATTAGAGGACCGAGGTTTATTACTTTAGAACCCTGCAATTTTCACCACAAATATGACCCTTAGGCCCAGAATTTTGAAGGTTTAATGAAGCCGAGCCATAGGAGGCTAATCGATTGCTCTGATGTAGATACTCTGTTTCTGCCAAATTCAGATTCTTCCATATTGGAATCGTCCTTGGTGGAAGCATCAAGCCTGTATAATGCCACCCACCATGCGTGTGCTTACTGCCCAAGAAGTTTGCCATACATTGCTGTCCATTTTCTCTGCCTTGTGAAAAGCAAAATTATCACTAAAATCATAGCATAATCTCAGAGTTTGAACTCAAAATGTTCAGTTTTGTTGTGTTCGTATCTATCCACAGACAGGGGTCCTCCACGTATTTTCTGTAAAGATTGGCACTGCTGAAGTTGCGTCTTAAAAATTTCGCCACTAACTCAAGAGACCGACATAACACTGGTACCAAAGCAAACTTAATGGCCATCGGTGAAGAAACAAAGACAAAGCAGTATAGAAGATAGATGAAATCCTTGGTAGCAATAAGTGACTGGAGCCATAATTGAATAGCTTGAAGATTCTGTGCCCTTGGCCTCCCATATATTGAATATATGGAATAAGAACAGGAGAATCCAATGCCCACTAATGTAAAACGGTAAGCCCGATCTGAGAGACCCCAAGGAGAAAAAGGAAGCATCGCCATTATAGCCTTGATAACCACCTGCAGAAGGCTTGCAGAACCTTGAATTTTAAAGTTGTTACACTTTGATCCTGCTGTCTTGTAACTTTTTTCTAGGAGCATGAAGAGAATAGTTCGATTTGTTGCTTGTGAGACTGCCTTCTTGTGTGAGAAATAAAAGGGTTCCAGCATCTAAACTGTTTGAAAGATGTAATACAAGGCAAAGTTTTGAATCCTCTGCAGTTTTCATCTTGGACCTTTTCCCAAATCTTATTTCAGTGCAGAATGAGATACTACTGTAATGCCTCTAATTGCTAATGATATTTCAAATTGTGCTTGTGCAGGGATAGGAGCGTTGAAGTTTGCTGCTGCCTTTTGAAGCGCTGGAGAACAAATTACATAATCTAAACAGCACATTAATGATTTCTTCTCCAAAACCCTGTTTTGAAGAAGAATCAATCTCATGTTGAGACGGAGTCTAACAGATGGAACTGAGCAACTTTGGCAACAACCTTGGCCTCCTCAATACACACTTGATGCTTGGTCTTTTCCACATGCTCAGCTAATGCTGAAGACTTGGATCTCCCATGTCTTAGGTCGGCTGCATGTTTGCAGATCCTTTTATTACTTAAAAGCCATTGTCTTGGTTTGGTGGCCAAATAATGACAATGCCATTCACCGGTTGTAATTCAACTGAATGAGCTAGCTCGTGATGAGACCCCTTGTCTTAAGATTAAAATAATCTGAATCCATTACCCTGTTTTGGTATGCAGTATTGGCAATGTTAGTCTATTATTTTCCTATGAACATAGTAGGCAGGATCTTGATGAGACCTCTTATCTTTTAAGTTTTAGTATATTTTAGAATTACACTCTAAAAAGAGAAAATTTTACTGGATGGGGAGAACCATTGACTCCTTAAGAGTTTTGGATGACAATTATAGAGTTGAATATGCTCTCTGCAAACATTCTTTACTTTGTCAAAGATAAATTTTCTTAACTGATAATAGAACAATTTTTTTTTATAAAGTTGGAGGTTTCTCAAAGAATAAATAATTTTGGTGGAAAATAAAATTTCAGAGATTCATGGAACTTAGCTAATTTTCAAATGTTATAATTATTTCCTTAACAATCTCCACTTCTAAAAGTGATAATCAAAATATTTCCAAAAGATTTATTGTGAAGCCAAAAGTAAATGTTATTTAACATTATTTTCCTAGAAAGCATAAAAATGAAAGAATATAAATGCGATAATGTTACAATTAGGAGAGGTTATCTCCTAAGAAAAGAATTTCTTCAAGATAAGCCCATTAACAGGAAGAGAATCTCTTCTTCCTGATAAATCTTGTAATATGAAGTTCGATGGGCCTACTTGTTCAACAATTTGAAATGGTCCAAGCCACAGTCTTTGGAATTTGGTGTGTTTGCCTTTTTCCTCATGTGCTTTGTCCCATTTCAAGATGAGATCTCCAATTTGAAATGACTTGGTGGAAATTGAACTTGCATCAAAAGAAGTTTTAACTAACTGTTGATGACAAACATGTGTGATCTTTGCTTTCTCTCTTTCCTCTTCTAATTTGAGAATTTGATCTTGCCTTAATTGTAATGAAGAAGAAGGAGTTTCTTCAATGAATTTCATTAGCGATAGAGAGGGAATAGCTATATTTGATGGAATGACAACTTCTTTCCCATAAACAAAATTAAATGGAGAAGTTCATATTCAAGCCTTTTGAATGATTCTGTCAGACCAAAGAGAAAATTTCAAATATTTGTGCCGATTCTTTTGGTTTGGTCGACATTTCGTTTAATGATTCTAATGGGGTTTTTGTTAGTTGATTCTGCTAACCCGTTCCCTTGAGGATAGTAATTAGAAAAATACTTCAATTTAAAACCTCTTTTTAGTGAGAATTCAATCATACTTTTTCCAGAAAAATAAGATGCATTGTCGAACATGAGTGCATTAGATAAGCCAAATTTGGCTATGATAAATTAATCAATGAATTCAACAATTTCATCAGAATTGACTATTCTTAGTGGAATTGCTTCCACCTTGTTATCACTGTAAAAATTTCTAAAATTTTGGACAACTGGTATGGTTCCAAAGTTTCATGTTAGTCTTGGTCAAGTTATTTTTATTGTTTTTGTTTTAGAGTCTAAATCCTAGAGTTGGAGTCTTGTTTCCATTATTAAATAAAGGTCAACAACCTTATTTCTCCTATCATTGATCCCACATTATTTCAAAAGTGTCATGTGTTAGGCTATTTCAAAATTGACATGCGCTACGAAATTGCTTAGGAGTTTTTGTAGCGCAAAACTCAGAAAATACATTATATGCACTACAAAATTGGGGATTCATAGTTAGGAGTTTTCATAGCACAAAACCCGAAATTTGCACAGGATGCGCTATGAAATCGGGGATTCGTTTCAAATCGAGTCTAGTTGTCAAATCCAACTGAATTCGTTAATGTTTCATCATTAGGTGTCAGTCCATGAATCTTACCCATCACATGAAGCCATTCACTCTCATCATTAGATTCGTTAGGGGTCTTTGTACGAACTCTTTCCAAATTTCAAAAAATAAAAGTAGGGGTAAATTTGTCTTGGTCATTTTCGTGTTCCTGTGATGCATAAAAAGCACTTGACAAGCTCAGGGTCAGCATACATCAGAGTTCTTTGAAGGCTCAAGCGAGGCAGTTCTCCATTTCAACTCAAGCGGGGTAGTGTTCAAACTAAAATAGGGCAAGCTTTTCCAAGTCTCCTTTACAAGGATTTCATAGAAATATCTGAAGAAAAGAAGAACCATAGATCAGGCCAGTGTTTGAGAGCTGAGCTTGAAGGCTTAGATGTTCTCATAAAGAATAGGGAGGTTAAAGAAGCATTCAAATAGGTGGGTTGCTAGAGGTTTTGTGAAAAACTTCGGGGAGGTCACAGTCAAGTAACCAAGGATTTCACTTTTAATTTCACAGGTTTGAATTAAAAGGTTGGAAATTAAAAAAAAAAAAACTTATATTGCTTCATTATGGAAGACTATGTTTTTATGTAATACAGAGTTTGGCTTTACTACTCAGGATTCAGAAGAGAGTTCAATGATTGACTGTCTTATGGTTATCCTCGTTTCCTCATTTGCAGTGATATGAATGTATGTTACTTAGAACTCATTGGCAATGCTCTAACTTCCTTCATGCATTTGTAGACTGTGTTTCCTACGTGTTCTTATGTGTTAATTATTTATTGAGCTCTTGATGCTCTAACTTCCATGTTAAGCTAATATTGTTGTCATACTAAACATTTTTTGACTCCATAATCCCATTGGATTTTTATTGATTGTGTTAAACCATTCATACTCCTTTACTTGTTTCATAGAGTTAGCCATCTAATCTTTTACTAAAATCTTTAACCTAGTGAGAGAGCCCTCTTAGGTTGGGGAGGCTAAGCCTTAGCCAAAATTTCGTTTGAAACGGTTACTCAAGGTCCTCCTAGTCAGCAGCCTATCAAGGTTGGGTTTTGTCATAACATTTTGGTGTGTCTGCCTGGAGCTTGAAGATTACTCATTCCTGAAATCAAGAACTGAACTTTTGAAGGTAGCAGGAGCTCAGATAAATTTCGAGGCTACAATCTACCTTGGTGACTCCATACATTTTCAAAGTTTTAAAGGTGGTTTCGAGAAGGAGACATACATGGAGAAATCTTGACCCCAATCCACCTACTCCTGTGGACAATCCAAACACTATTTCAAGAGCAAGTCGAAGATTTTTAGAAACACCAGGTACTCCATCTTATTCAAAATCTTTGCTCTCTGAATTATCAAGAAGTCCTGAAGAAAAAATAGTTGATGATAAAATTCATGAAATATTGTTTAGATTAGAAAGCGAAGAAGAACTCATTGGTATTATCTTAGATCTACAAAAAAGAGGAATTAGCACCTGATCCCTAGTATCCCAAGAAGATAAGGAAGAATTTTGGGAAGTAGTTACCTCTGAGCTACTGTTAGAAAGGGAAGCCTTAGATAAACTAAAAGAACTTGATCCTTTTAAAGTCTTGTTAAAATCCAAAGCTGGTCTTCCTCTTCCAAATTGGAGTACATTTTTGCAGAGCCCAAGTAGTCCTCTTCATATCAGTTCCTCATATTCTATTTCTGCTATTCCTAGTGGCTTTCAGAAACCAAGAAGTCCTCCTCATATCAGTTCTTCATCCTCTATCCCTTTTATCCCTGCATATACTTTTCCTCCTTTAATCATGGTTGTACCTGCTAGGTATGCCCCACTTGCACTCCCTGCTATTTTGCATGATCTTCCTAGCAAATATGCTACAAGAATTCCAACATGGGGTGGCGATGAAGAAATTATAGTAGAAGAACATGTGGACAAATTTAATGATTTTGCTGATAGAGGGGAAGTTGATGATGAGGATGTGAAGCTAAGACTATTTGCGCAGACCTTTATTGGTGAAGTTAGAAAGTGGTTTAAAGCCCTCCCAGCAAGAAGCATTCATAATTGGGTAGAATTTGAAGATAACTTTCTAAGGAAATGGGGAAATAGAACTAATCCAGTTCAAGCACTTACTGAGTACAATAATCTTAGAAGAGCACCTGTTGAAACCATTCAAAATTTCTCAAAGAGGTTCAACAAATTGTTTAACTCAATCCCAGCTTGCTTGAAACCTCCAGAAGCCTTAACACAAATGAGATATGCTGAAGCATTTGAATCTAATTTTTCTCTTTTGCTAAGAGAGAGAGAGAGTCTGCCACACTTGCTGATATGCAGAATGATGCAGTAAAGGTAGAAGTAAACATGGTAGCTACCAAAAAATCAAAAATGGGAAAAGCTAAATTGAAAGAAGAAGAGAAACCTTCCTCTTCAACTCCAGAAGATAAGTTTGATTCAATGACGAAGACCATGGAGAAGTTGATGGATATGTTAGCTCTTGGAAACACCTCTGCTCCCCCTGTGTAACAGGAGCCTCAATTTAGAAACCCTCAATTTAGAAGACCTCAAAACCAACAAAGACTAAGGGAAAATAGGAATCAATAGCCTGATCCTCCAGTGAGACCTCCTTTTCAGCAGAATTTGGTTGATGAAGAAGATGATCCTGAGATTCCTGAAGAATCTATCCATTGCCTTGATGAAGAAATGTCAAGAATTTTCATGACTAAAGAAGAACAAGATGAGTCCAATTTGATTAAGCAAGGGGAAGAGCATTCAGATTATTTAAATGGGTATCAACATGCTATCTTTGAAATGATAAAACAATACAATCTTAGAAACAAAAATGTACCAATTATTACAAAAAAACACAACGCAAGAAAGATGTTTCAAGGGCTGTTGAAGCCAAAAAGGATACCCCAAAGGTTGTTGAAGGTAAAAATGATTCTCCACTTGGTAAAAAGGACACTCAGCCTCGACCTCCTATCAAAGAAGCTGAAAAAATTGTTTCTGTTTTCAACCTTGAGAATGAAATTGCAAAAATTAAAATATCAGTCCCTTTTAGTGAGATTCTAAAGGTAGATAAATACAAAAGCAAGATTGTAGAGATGTTAAATTCACAACCAAGAGCTGCTGATATCTTAAATGTGCAAGAAGATTATCCTACTATATACTTGGGTCAAAGGTTAGAAGATGATCAGAATGAAGAGTTTCCTCCTTTCTATGTAAGCATTAGTATTCATGATATGACCTTACATAATGCTATGTTGGATTCAGGGGCTTCTCATAATCTCATGCCCAACGTAAGTATGGAGAGGTTAGGATTACAGGTAACAAGACCATATAAGGATTTATTCTCTTTTGATTCAAAAAGAGCCCAATGTATTAGTTTAATCAAAGATGTTGTTGTTGGTCTAACACAAATCCCAGCAAAGACAATTGTTATGGACATTGTTGTGGCTGAAATTCGGCCAAAGTTTGGAATGTTGATATCAAGATCATGGGCACACGGGAGGTGCGATGCATCCAGTCTGCAAAAAGGAGATAGTGCGATGGTATCGAGAGGCCAGAATGGCTTATATGGTAAGCAGCAAAGACAAACCTCAAAATTTTCCTATTTATTCATTTGATACTAAACTTGGATCTGCCATTCTTTTTAATGAGTCAGTTGATAGTGGACCAGAAGAGATGAAAACAGAAAATCAACACTCAAAAAATAAGCAAAAATATGAGAAAGATGGTGGTCCTTGTACTTTGATGGATCAGTAGGAAAAGTAAGGGCAGGAGCTGGAATTTGGATCACAAGTCCAAGTGATGAAAGTAAGTTTTACTCTTACAAACTGAACTTTGATTGCACAAATAATATGGCTGAATACGAATCTTTGATTTTGGGCCTAGAAGTCTTGATGAAAATAAAAGCTCAAAATATTTATGTTCTTGGAGATTCTAAATTGGTTATTAGACAAGTGGAGGGTGTCTATCAAAAAAAGGATGTAAGAATTACAGCATACAGAAATCTAGTTTTAGATATATTGGAAACTTTTTAGGCATATTCTTTCACTATCAAAACTAGAGACCAAAATTCCATTGTTGATTCTCTTGCTGTTTCGGCAAGTTTTTTTGTCATTCCTATTCATTCTTCTGAAAAATATGAGGTTGAAGTTCATCATAGACCAGCTATACTAGATAATATCACAAATTGGCAAGTTTTTGAAGATGATCAACAAGTAAAGAATTTTATTGAATTGAAAGAAGAATTTGAAATTACTCAAGTAGATCAACAAAACATGTTTGTTGAGTGAAAAGAAAATTCTGAAGTCTTACAATTAAAAAACAATTCAATACCAAAGAGTCTAATCCCTCTTGACAAGTTGTTCAAATCCCCAAAGATACAAGCTGATGAGGATGAAGTAGAAAGATGCAATTTAGGTACTTTAGTTGTACCTAAAATGATCGAAATTTCAAAGTTTCTTTTAGCTGATATGAAAGCCAAATATGTTGAGATGATGAAAAGGTTTGTTGATGTTTTTGCTTGGAGTTATGTTGATTTAAAATAGTATGATCCCTCAGTTATTTAGCATACTATTCCTATTAAAGAAAATGAGAAACCTTTCGAACAAAAGTTGAGAAGAATTAATTAGCTTCTTATGCCATTGATTGAAAAGGAAATTAAGAAACTCTTTGATGCTAAAATCATTGTCCCAATCAGATTCTCAAATTGGCTTGCAAATTTGGTTCCAGTTAGAAAGAAGAGTGGAGAAATCAGAATTTGTATTTATTTTAGAAATTTGAATAAGGCTTCATTGAAAGATAACTATCCTCTTCCCAAGATGGATTCAATTCTGCAAAATATTGTTGGTTCACAAAGGATGTCTATGCTTGATGGTTTCTCAGGGTACAACCAGATTCTTGTGCATCCAGATGGTTAGGAGAAGACAACCTTCAAAACACCATGGGGCACATTCATGTACGCCAAGATGCCTTTTGGTCTCATGAATGCGGGGGCCAACTTTCAAAGAGCAATGGATATTAATTTTGCTGAAGAAAGGGATAAATCAGTGGTTGTTTATCTTGATGACATCACAGTCTTTTCAAAGAAGAAGAAGATCATTTGAAGCACCTTGAGAAAATTGTGCTGAAATGTAGAAGTTTTGGTATCTCTCTTAATCCTACTAAAAGTATCTTTTCTCTAACATCAGGCAAGTTACTTGGTCATGTCATTTCTGAATAAGGAATTAGGATTCATCTTAATATAGTTAATCCAATTCAAAAGGTAGATCTGCTAAGAAGTAGGAAGCAAATCCAATCTTTTCTTGGAAAGATAAATTTTGTTAGGCATTTCATTCCTATTTTTGCTGAGATTTTCAAGGATGTAACAAGGATGTTAAAGAAAGGAGTGAACTTTAACCAGATAGCTGAAGCAAAGAAATTTTTTGAAGAAATCAAGAAGGCACTTACACAAGCACCGGTACTCATCAGTCCATATTTTTCCAAGGAATTTCTTATTTTTACATTTGCTTCTGAGAATACAATTGCTGGAGTTCTGCTACAAAAAGGAAAGCAAGGTACTGAACATCCTATTTCTTTCTTTAGTAGGAAATTAGAAAATGTTGAATTGAAGTACAATATTCTAGAAAAGAAAGCTTATGCCTTGATGAAAGCTATAAAAGATTTTAGAATCTATGTCCTGCATTCTCACATTGTGGCATATGTTCCAAGTGTTGTAATAAAAGATATTCTAACACAAGCAGATCCAGATGGTAAGAGGGCAAAATGGTCAGCCAAATTGCTAGAGTATGATATAGACATCAAACCAACCAAATTCGTGAAGGGTCAAGGCTTGGCAAAGCTAATCACTCAGTGAAATCTGGACAGTCTTGACATAAATCTGAATGCAGAAATCTCAGAAATTTTTAAAAATGAGGAAGAATTGGTTCAAATCAATGAGAAATTCTTGGTTTCAGAATGGTATAAGGATGTGGCTTTTGTTCTACAACATAATGAAGCTCCCGCCAATCTAACTAAGTCCAAATTAAGGTTTGTTAAGCTGAAGTCCTTGAGATATTTTGTATATGATTAAAATATGTTTTTGAAAGATACCAGAGGGATTTTGCTGAATTGTCTCCTTAAAGAAGAAGCTGATAAAGTTATTGAGGAGTTTCATAAAGGAGATTGCGGAGGTCATCATTATTGGAAAGCTACAGCAAATAAGATTCTAAGGGCTGAATATTTTTGGCCAACTACATTTAGAGACATTTACAAAAGGGTGGCTACTTGTCATGAATGTCAAATTTTTGAAGGGAGAAGAAAGCTTATGCCTTTGCCTTTGGTTCCTATCTACGTGGAAGCGCCTTTTCAATAGTGGGGATTGGATTTTATTGGAGAGATTCATCCTCCTTCATCAGGGTAGCATCACTGGATTCTCACAGCAACGGATTACTTCACCAAATGGATAGAGGCAATTCCAACTAGGCAAGCTAATGATTCAGTAATTATTTCTTTTTTAGAAAATAATATATTTTCTAAATTTGGCTTCCCAATGAAGAATTTAAAAGATAATGCTCAAGCTTTCAAGTCCAAGAAAATGATTAACTTTTGTCACCAATATCACATTACTCTTGGACACTCTACTGCTTACTATCCACAAGGAAATGGCCTTGCTAAATAGTCAATTAAGAGCATTGTAAGGATCATAAAAAAGGTTCTGCAGGAAAACAAGAAAGCTTGGCATTTAAAATTGAAGTATGCCTTGTGGGATGATAGGATTTGTACAAAGAGATCAATTTTGACTTCACCATATAAATTAGTTTACGGTGCTAAAGCTATATTTCCAACCTCACTTGGAGTACCGGTAATGAAACTAATTCAAGGACTTGAAGAAGAACCAAATGCCATTCAGAGGAGAATCAATCAGCTGATAGCCCTGCAAGAGAAGAGAAATGAAGTCTATGACAGTCATCAACATGGTCAAAATAGAATTAAGAGTACATTTGATAAAAAGATCAAAGAAGATATTTTTCAGATACAAGACAAGGCGCTGAAATGGGAGGCTAGAATTGAAGAAAAAGGAAAGCACGGTAAGTTTGAGAATTTATGGAAAGGTCCTTATCAGATTGTTGCTTTTCATGGAAACAACACTTATATTCTACAGGAAATTGATGGAGGTTCCTATGCTGGAGGACCTGTTAATGGCAGGTTCCTAAAGCATTATCGTTGCTAAAGTATTACCAATCTCTCATGACATTGTATATATGTGTTTTTATCAGTTTTTTTCTAATAATTGTTAGAAAATTATATATTACAGAGCAATGGAACACATAAAATATTGCAGAAATATAGACACAGAAAATGCATAAAACAAGAGAGACACAAATATACGTGGTTCACCCAGTTTGGGATACGTCCACCCCGAACAGCCAGTCCTTCCTTTCTATTATCGAGAAAAATGAAGAGACACAACCTACAATAGATCCGTTGTAATATCCTCTATTTTCTCTCACAGTCTCACCTCTCTGTTTCTCGCTCGGAGAATACACATCTATTACACAGCCTCAAATAAAATGCCCACATATAAAGAGAGGGGTTGCCTTCTAGGGCAGAAAACCCTAGACTAAACATAAGTTCTACCGTTAGATCATTTGCCTAATGAATGGCCCAGATTGACTAGAAATTACTATACTTTTACAAGGCAATTTTACATATGTTTTTAGCTTCGGGGGCGCTGCCCCTGAAACCCCTGCTGGGGGACCGCTGGCCCCCAGACCCCCCGACCAGGGTGATTGGCCCCCCCGGACACTTGCAGGGGGGACAACTCCCCCCCGTCCCCGCGTGGAGGGGTGTACAAACTTCCTGGGGTATACATCCAGTTGAAACAAAGACCTATAAACAATCATGCTCCATACTCAACAATCTCCCACTTGGAGAATGATTGTAGCAACTCCACCACTGCTTCATTTGCTGGACAATGACTCCTCTTCGGACCTGGTTGTTTCTCGTCTTCATCTTCATCCCTGAAGGCCAATTGAAACTAAGCATATTCTCAGTTTCTCCCAGGTTAAAACTTTTGTTAGCATATCTGCGGGATTTTGGCTAGTGTGTATCTTTTCCAGCTTCAACTCTCCATCTTCCAACGAAATGGTACTTGAGCTATATGTGTTTAGTCCTGGAATGAAATGTTGAGTTCTTTGCAAGATGAATGGCACTTTGGCTATCACTGTATAACGTGCCCATATCATGCTCCTTACCCAATTCACCCATAAACCTTTGTAACCAAATCATTTCTTTACTAGCATCTATAACAGCAACATACTCTCCTTCTGTTGTTGAAAGTGCAACAACACTTTGGATTTTTGAAACCCAACTGACAGCTATTCCACCAACAATAAATACATATCCTGTAGTGCTCCTCCTGTTATCTCTGTCACCTGCCATATCTGCGTCAACATATCCCTGTAGAGAAATGTTTGAACCACCAAAGCATAATGTTTGATTTGTGGTACCTTTCAAATATCTGAGAATCCATTTCACTGCCATCCAATGTTCCTTTCCTGGATTGTTCATGTACCTTCTTACAACTCCCACTGCATGTGCAATATAAGGCCTTGTGCAGACCATTGCATACATTAAGCTTTCAACTGCTGATGCATATGGAACTTTAGACATATAATCCATGTCTTCTTGGGTCTTTGGGCACATTTCCTTACTGAGTTTGAAATGGCTAGCAAAAGGTGTACTAACTGGTTTTGCATTGTGCATATTAAATCTTTACAACACCTTTTGTATGTACTCATTGTAATACAATGTTAATTTACGATTTTTCCTATCTCTAGTTATTCTCATACCAAGGATTTGTTTTGCAGCTCCAAAATCCTTCATTGCAAATGAATTCTCCAATTTTATTTTGAGCACATTTATTTCCTGCCTGTTAGACCCTACAACAAGCATGTCATCTGCATACAATAACAATATAATATAGCTGCCATCATTTTGCTTTTTTAGATAAACACAATGATCGGAGTGACATCTAGTATAACCTTGTTCAGACATAAACTTCTCAAATTTTAGATACCACTGCCTTGGAGCCTGTTTTAAGCCATACAAGCTCTTCTTCAACCTGCACACTAGTTTCTCCTTCCCTTTCACTTCATATCCTTGTGGCTGCTGCATATATATCTCTTCCTCCAAATCCCCATGGAGAAAGGTTGTCTTTACATCTAACTGCTCAAGATGCAAATCTTCAACTGCTACTAGAATTAAAATAGTTCTAATTGAAGTCATTTTAACAACAGGAGAAAATATTTCATCAAAATCAATACCTTTCTTCTGTGAAAACCCCTTCACCACAATTTTAGCTTTGTACCTCTATTTTCCTCCATCTTCTTCCTTCAGCCTGTAAACCCATTTATTCTTCAATGTATTTTTTCCTGCAGGCAACCTGACTAAGTCCCAAGTCTGGTTATGCATTAAGGAGTCCATCTATTCTTCCATGGCTACCTCCCACTTCTTCTTGCTTTCAACTTGCATTTCTTCTTCATAACATTCGGGTTCACCAGAATCAGTCAACAATAAATAATATAATGAAGGAGAGTATCGTTTAGGGGGTCTAATTATCCTGGTAGATCTTCTAGCACCACTTTTAGATGTTTGGGGTTCTTGTTGCTTTTTTGTTGGTTGCTGTTGTTGTGGTTGTTGATTATTATTATTTTCATGCACCTTTACTTTTTCAGTGATTTCATCAAGAACTACATATTCCTTATTTTATTTTTCCTGTTTCTTTTCCTGCAACTGATTCTTATACAAGACCTTTTCATTGAATATTACATCTCTGCTCCTAATGATTTTGTGATTTTCGTAATCATATAAGTGATAACCAAAATCATTAACACCATATCCAATAAAGGTACATTTCTTTGACTTTGCCTCAAGCTTTGTTCTATTTTCTTTATCAATATGGACAAAGGCCTCACAACTAAAAGGCTTTAAAAAAGCATATTTTACCTTTTTACCTATCCATGCTTCCTCTGGAACACCACCATCCAAGGAACTTGAAGGCCCTCTGTTTATTAGATAAATAGTAGTATCTACAACATCTACCCAAAATTGTAAAGGCAATCCTGCATGCAATCTCATGCACCTTTCATGCTCCATGGTTGTTATATTCGTCCTTTCTTACACACAATTTTCTTGTGGTCTTCTTGGAACTGTCTTCTCTCTACAAATTCCATGCTTTGAACAATATCTATCAAACTCTTTGCTGCAATATTCACCTCCATTATCTGATCTAAGACACTTCAATTTCATTCCTGTCTCAATCTCAACCAAAGTTTTCCATTTCTTGATAGTATCAAATACATCAGATTTATTCTTAATACAATAAATCCAATTTTTTCTAGTTGCATCATCAATAAAAGTAACATAATACCGAGAGCCACCGAGAGATGATACCTGAGCAGGTCCCCATATATCTGTATACACAAGCTCTAATTTTTCGCTCTTCTTTTCTTTCCCAACTCTAAGAAATCTAACTCTCTTCTGTTTTCCATATATGCAATTCTCACAGAAGTCCAAATCAACATTCTTCAAACCCGGCAACAAATTCCTTGAGTGAAGAATCTTCATCCCCTTTTCACTCATGTGTCCGAGCCTATGATGCCATAATGCTGCATCTGCTCCTTTGGAAGTTAAAGCATTAACAGAGTTAGAAATACCATTGCATAAATACAATGTACCAACCTTTTCGCCTTTTGCTATTACCAGGGCTCCTTTGGTGACCTTCCAAGCTTTATCTGTGAAAGTTGTCACACAACCTTCACTGCCTAACTGCCCTGTTGAAATCAGATCTTTCTTTAGATATGGAACATGCCTTACCTCCTTTAGATGCCATTGGTTTCCATTCTACTGTTTTACAATAACCTTACCCATTCCAACAATTTTACAAGGTTTATCATCACCCAAACGAACTTGTCCAAAATCTCCTTAAACATAATCATGAAAGTATTTCTTATCAAGTGTGGCATGGAATGAGGCCCCTGAATCTACCGCCTAGGAATCAGTAATATTTTCGAAAGAAAGAATCAAAGCATCTTGTAACACCTCACCTGTCACATTTGCTTCATGATTGTTTTCTTGTTGTGCATCTCCTTCTTTTCCCTTCCGAGATCTACAGTCTTTCTTTAGGTATCCTTTCTTTCTGCATTTCCAGCACACTATCCTCGATTTGGACTTGGATCTGCCTTTCCTTGATTTACTGCGATATCCTAAGCTCTTTCCTCTTTCCATTTTTCTTCCTCTATACTCTGCACTCAAAGCATTACTCGATGTCTCACCAGAGCTTTTCCATCGCATTTCCTCGCTAAGGATAACATCGAAAACATCATAAAACTTTAAAGTATTAGATCCAGAAACATAGTTACTAATGACCATTACTAAACCATTCCAACTTTCTGGTAATGAGCACAAGAATAACAGAGCTCTAACTTTATCATCAAAATTTACCCCTACAGAACATAACTGACTTGTAAGAGTATTAAAATCATTTAAATGGTCTACAACAGATCCACCTTCCGACATCTTCATATTAAATAATCGTTTCATAAGAAATACCTTGTTTGAGGTCGAGGGTTTTTCATATAGTTTCTCCAACGCCTTAATCAAACCCTCTGTCATTGTTTCCTTTGAAATGTTGAAGGCGACCGATGCTGTGAGGCACAATCGTATTGTTCCGAGTGCCTTTCTATCGAGAAGGTTCCATTCTTCATCTGTCATACCCATTGGCATCCCTTTTTTTCTTCCCAATGGTAGGTATAGATCTTTCTGATATAGATAATCTTCCATCTGCATCTTCCACAGCAAGAAGTTTTGGCCGTTAAATTTCTCGACCCTAAACTTACCATATTCCGCCATTTCTCCCACTTGAACGAGGAACCCTTATTTCTTACAAGTTTATCAACCAAATAGACCTTTGGCTTTGATACCAGTTGTTAGAAAATTATAAATTACGGCGCAATGGAACACATAAAATATTGCAGAAATATAAACACAGAAAATGCATAAAACAAGAGAGACATAGATATACGTGGTTCACCCAGTTTAGGCTACGTCCACCCCAAACAGCCAGTCCTTCCTTTCTATTATCCAACAAAATGAAGAGACACAACCTACAGCAGATCCACTGTAATATCCTATGTTTTCTCTCACAGTCTCACCTCTTTGCTTCTCGCTCGAAGAATACACATCTATTACACACCCTCAAATACAATGTCCTCATACAAAGCGGAGGGTTGCCTTCTAGGGAAAAAAACCCTAAAATAAACATAAGTTCTACTGTCATATCATCTATCTAATGAAAGGCCCAGATTGACTAGAAATTACTATACTTTTACAAGGCAATTTTACATCTATTTTTAGCTGTGGGGGCAGGGCCCCCGAAACCCCTGCCAGGGGACAAGTCCCCCCCGCACCCCCCCGCGTGGAGGGGTGTACAAACTTCCTGGGGTATACATCCAGCTGAAACAAATACCTCTAAACAATCATGCTCCATACTCAAAAATAATGACAAGCTGAAACAAAAGGCTTAAGCCCAAGGTGAAGGCCCAAGTAGCTTGAAGGGGATGCTTGTCAATCAAATTTCTGTTTTTATCATAAGTGGATAAAGCACTGGAACTACATGTTCTTAGTGTACCACAAGGGCATGCTATCCCAAGTGGAGCCACTGTTATCACTGTAAAAAGTTCTGAAATTTTGGACAACTGGTATGGTTCCAAAGTTTCATGTTAGTCATGGTCAAGTCATTTTTATCTTTTTTTGTTTTAGTGTCTAAATCCTAGAGTTGGAGTCTTGTTTCCATTATCAAATAAAGGTCAACAACCTTATTTCTCCTATCAATGATCCCACATTATTTCAAAAGTGTCATGTGTTAGGCTGTTTCAAGATTGACATGTGCTACGAAATTGCTTAGGAGTTTTTGTAGTGCAAAAATCATAAAATACACTATATGCACTACGAAATCGAGGATTTGTAGTCAGGAGTTTTCGTAGCAAAAAACCCAAAATTTGCATTGGATGTGCTACGAAGTCAGGGATTCATGTCAAATCGAGTCTAGTTGTCAAATCCACTTGAATTCGTTAATGTTTCATCATTAGGTGTCAATGCATCAATCTTACCCATCACATGCAGCCATTCACTCTCATCATTAGACTCGTTATGGGTCTTTGTACGCACTCTTTCCAAATTTCAAAAAAGAAAAGTAAGGGTAAATTGGTCTTGGTCATTTTCATGTTCCTGTCATGCATAAAAAACACTTGGAAAACTCAAGTTCAACATACATAAGAGTTCTTTGAAGGCTCAAGTGAGGCAATTCTCCATTTCAACTCAAGATAGGTAGTGTTCAAACTAAAACAGGGCAAGTTTTTCCAAGTCTCCTTTACAGGGATTTCACAGAAATGTCTAAAGAAAAGTAGAACCATAGATCAGGCTGGTGTTTGAGAGATAAGCCTGAAGGCTTAGATGTTCTCATAAAGAATAGGGAGGTTGAAGAAGCATTCAAATAGGTGGGCTATTGGAGGTTCTGTGAAAAACTTCAGGGAGGTCGCAGTCAAGTAACCAAGGATTTCACTTTTAATTTCACAGGTTTGAATTCAAAGGTTGGAAAAAAAAAACACTTATATTGTATCATTGTGGAAGACTATGTTTTTATGTAATACAGAGTTTGGCTTTACTACTCAGGATTCAGAAGAGAGTTCAATGCTTGATTGTCTTATGGTTGTCCTCATTTCCTCATTTGCAGTGGTATGAATGTATGTTACTTAGAACTCATTGGCAATGCTCTAAATTCCTTCATGCATTTGTAGATTGTGTCTCCTACGCGTTCTTATGTGTTACTTATTTATTGAGCTCTTGATGCCTTGACTTCCATGTTAAGCTAATATTGTTGTCATACTAAACATTTTCTGACTCCATAAGCCCAATGGATGTTTATTGATTGTGTTCAACCATTCATACTCCTTTACTTGTTTCATAGAGTTAGCCATCTAATCTTTTACTAAAATATTTAACCTATTGAGAGAGCTCTCTTAGGTTGGGGAAAGTTATCGGGAAAACTAGTGTCCATTCAGAGTTGCTAGTCCCACTAATACGGGTAGCTATCTTAGAAACAAACAAACTAAAGTTACTTATGTTTTTCCTTTATGAGAAGTAGATGAGAGAGAAGCAAAGAGTACCAACCTTAGTCTTTTGCTTAGCTCCTTGCTTGTTTCCTCTTCCTTTTGACAGATCTTTGCTGCTCCTTCTTCACTTGTAACGCTTCAAAGAACACCTGTAGAGTCAAAGCAGCATAATACCATCAAAGCATAGAGATCTACAATCATAAGCAATATAGGATCAGATATATATTGACCACACAAATGCATATATCAACTCAGACATACAAGAATGTGGAGGAAAACTCAGATTGCTTTATTGATAGAAAGAGTAGAAGAGAGGATTACAACCCATTGATCTGACCCAATGTCATCCTCCAAGCATGAAAGCGCTTCTTCACCTCATGAAAAGCTTAGATCACCCAACACTATGATGTTCCACAAAGAAACCAATAGCACTTCCTTACAAAATACAAGATTCCAGCCTCTGGATCTCTAGGATGAGGGATCCATATAGAGATGTTTGCAGGTGGGTGAGTTAGCTTCTGGGATTTTGATTAGTGTCATCTCTCTGATAGTTCCTGGTTCCACTTGGAGATTTCATGATCTCTTACTCATCCCTGAGCAAATTCAAAGAGGCATGTATCAAATGGGCAGCTTCTAAAAGATTATCTCGCTTTACACCTAGCAACTACCTCTACCATTTGTCTGTTGTCACTCATCGCACCCTACAAAAGGGCTTTTCAGTATGCATCTCACTTTTTGCATGTGGCAGGTGAGATGCATCGCACCCTTAGCACTTAGCAGTCCGTATGTTCCAGTTTTGACCAGTACTGAGTAGCTTTTCATGGAGAACTTCTAGGAGATGATTTAATCAGCTGACCTTGCTCCTTTAGGGTATGAAGCAACACTTTTAGGGACTTAGAAGCCCTTGGTTTATGGACATATGTGATTGGGGTTGTGTTGTGGCCACCAACAACCCCCCTCCTTATTTAGTATTAGAAATAACACTAGGTAAGTGGGGACCCTTAGTAAAAATTGAAAAAATTTAATTAAAACTCATGTATTATACTCCTTAAGAAAATATCGCATCGCGCGAAGAAGATAGGACATTTCCTTGTGAGTAGAATGATAAATTGCGAGAATGTGACACGAAATCCATCGCATCGCATGCATTAAGAAACTCTCATAAACGAAAACTTTAATAAATCACTGACGGCCGATATGCAACATCGCATATCGCAACATCGTAAAAAAAGCACATAACTATTTAACAAATTGTAACAATCTTGCGATAATGCGATAATGCGATAATGCGATCGGCGATCTTGCGATCGCGCGAAACAGAAACCTGCAATCCTGCGATCGGTGTGATCGGCTAACCCTGCAATAACACATATTGATAAAATGCGATAATGCGATGATGTGATGTTGCGATGCGAATCGCAAAAATCGTCCATCGCAGATTTCCCCGGATCAACATTCAAGAAAAATTGAATACGCGCGTTAATGAAAATTAATGAATGTACGCCAAGTGTTAATGAAAGACAGTTTTGTGTTTTTCGAAGAATTAGTTCACGTCAGGTGGCATGTTTTTGTACATCCGTAGAGCTCAGAGCTTTCTTGTCAATTTTTATTATCATTACGCTCTCCTTATGTGTGAACTGCAGGAAGGAAAGACAGAAACAATATGAAGAAATGTGCAGGGAGCGATCAAGGAAAAAGGTAAAGCTCTGATGCTCGGAAGCAGAGAAGAAATGCCCTCATGAACGGATACCGCATGCAACAGAGCCGAAAATTTCAGAGCAGTACTGAGCTATTCATTTACAGATCTATCAGTCAGAGCCATGGTTCAGTGAATGGTTGAACAATGCTGATATCAACATGTGATTTAAAGCTCGAGGGTAGAAGTTCACAAAAGCAGTATGTTTGCAAAATTTTAAAGCTTATACCCGATAAAGGAAAGGCGCTAAAGGAAAAAAACGCACCAGAAAGGCCCGGATCAAAGAACGGAGGCAGTTTTCGATGCGCAATTAGCGCCTAGTGCTAATCGTGCATCGCTGGGAAAATTGCTCAAAAAGCAAAGTCCTTAACTGCTTAGTCACTCGTAAGCCCGAAAATGCAAGAAATCAAAGGCAGAGGCAATTTGAGAGTTAACCAAGTGGAATTTGGGTTATTACTGAGCATACATAGTAAATCCACATAGCCAGAGATGATTCTAAAGAATATCTGCTATTTTGCTGGAAAAAATGGTGCCAGCACTTGCCATTTCTATTTGTTTAGCTCAAACAAAAGCGGAAGACAGTCAGCCGACTGTACCCAGGCAAATATTGAATGCTCACAACATTAAGGAGCAAATACAGAAATAGTTAGATATTAGATTTAATTTTTAGAAATAATTTTGCTTAGAAGAAGGGCGGTCATTTAAACCGTATCCTGAATATGTGTAATTAAGTTATTTAGTTAGTAGTATTTAAACCCTTCTCATGCATTTAGAGAAGGGTCCAGAAATTTATCAAAAACTTGTCCTCAGAACATGCACTTTTGCACCCTCCGAGGAGGTTTTGGTGAATGAATGGATCAAGATTTGTTGATGTTTGCATTTGATATCTGCTACTGATGTTGCACTTCTGTATTCTTAGTAGATGTTAGAGCAAGGAGAAATAAATCATTATTGCTTGAAGCTTATGAGTTGGACCAGTCATAAATTGTACTTTTATCTCTTGACCATTTCTGCTTATATGTTAAAGTGATATACAGATTTTAGTTGTTTATATGTTATTGCATGAATGCTTGAGTTACCATTTGGCACTTTTGTATGGTGGAGCTATTTATTTGTGTTTAATGTATGAATAGCTTATTATGTGATATGTTGTTCACAACTGTTTTGCCTAACTTCTTATGCAAAATAGTTCATCTTAATTGATTTCCTTTCTTATAATCGCTGAATGATCTTTATTACTAGTTGTTATATGAAATCTCTTTAGATCGCATAAAAGAAGAATTACATCCCGGGTTAGCATAGATTAGATGTGTTGTTTTTATTAGATTACCATAGCATAGAATTAGATTAAAGTTTGAATTAGAATAGCTTAGATAGTTACTGTTAGATCAGCAACATCCAATTCTACACACACACCCATAGATTGGGAAACTGGTCCCATTATCCCCAGTCAGACCCGATATACCAAACGGATAAGGAGCTGCCAACCAAGGTTCAGACCGGGCGGGTATCCCCCTTGTTTTCGACCCGATTTTCGGGGCCTCAACATATTTGGTGCTAGAAGGAGGGCCTGAACTATGAATGGCAAGTAAATCCAAATTTGAATACCATTCTGAGAGTAAATCGCCCTCATCATCTCCACCGACTTCCCCATTACATTTAAATCTAGAGTCAGAAGTCGCTCGAGTATCAACCGCTGCTACACACCCTGATAATTTAGACCAATCTACCATTGAACCTCCTGAAGTCCAATCCCTGATTCACAAACTTCAACGATTTTCCATCTCCCCTCAGAGGTCTGATAAATCTCAAGGCAGCGTGACTTCGCTATACAACCCTGCTCATCCCCTGACCAGATTAAAGAGTGAAAAGTTTGGCATTCAGCCAACCGAATTGCCTCTTCCCACCAGGAAAAGAGCAAGGAAATCACCACAAGAGTCTGACAGTGAGACTCTTTCGTCCGCATCATCCATCTCAACTACTTCACCGCGAAGTCAACCATACACACCTCCACTCCAGATCATCGTTCATCTGTCCACTAGAACTCCCACAACCCCTCTTCAATCATCTACGATCATAGTATCCTCATCCTCCCAGCCACAGGCATCATCTTCTGCACTTTCCTCTGTTAGCAGTTCAACGATGGCCTAGTCTCCATGGAACAACCCTGGGGTAGTCTTAATGCCTACACCCTTGAGCCAAATACTGACCCATCCTGAGAAATGGCTGCCCAAATTCAATCCCAAGGCAGGTATGCTAGCAGAAGAGCACATAAATAACTTCATGCTTTCCATTAATCTCAATGGGGTTACTAACGAAGATGCTGTTGTTCGGATTTTTCCCTATACACTGCACGGGACAGCCGAGTCATGGTACTTTTCATTACCCTCCGGATCCATTACAAGTTGGGATATCTTCCAAGATCAATTCCTAACCAAGTTTGGTGATGACAGATCAATGACAACATTAATCAATGACCTATCCAATCTTAAAGCCGAAGCTAGAGAGCCTATTAAGGATTTCAATTTACGGTTCAACAAAATTCCTACTGCTTCTCAGCCCAGCGAAGAAGTACGATGCGAATGGTATATTACCGCTCTGCCATCGAACATAGCCATCTTCGTGGACAGGGCAAATAAAACAACCTTAGCTGAAAACATGAAAGAGGCGATAGCAGTAGAAAAACGAATAATAGCCCTGGAAAAGAGATCCGCGATAGAGGAACGTAAGTCCAAAAAAGTCACCTTCAAGGAAGACTCCAAGAAGAAATAGCCAAAAGATCCTTTTGATTTAGAAGGATTGCAGAAATTTCTAAAGACCATGTCTAATGAGATGGTTGACATAAAAAAGCAAGTAGCGAAAACTTCTTCGAAAAAGCCCTACAGAGCTTTTAAAAGAGGTCCTTCAACGGATGCAAAGCCACCCAATGCCATTTCAAATGCTGAATCCGAGGAAGAGGAAGAGGAAATTGCCACTAAAGGGCAGACCGATGATGAAGAAGTTGTGGAATTACAAGGAATGTGGGACTTCATCCACCCACAAGAGGAAGATCAAGAAGTATTTCCAGTTAGCACATGAAGTAAAAATCAGCTTGATCCTCCCCAAACTACCCTTAAGCAAAAGATCGCAAGCTCTGCAACAAAAGATAAAGTCGCAACAAAGAAAACGACATCCAAAGCGACTCAAACTAGCCCAGTCCAAGCAGATGAAACGACTCCACCAAAAACACTTATAGTGTCAGATGAAATGGAGTACAATATTATTGACGCCATGAAAAAGACTAGGGCTAATATCCCCCTTTACGAACTGAGCAAATTGAACCATCAATAGAAGATAATGATGAAAGAATTACATGCCGTGCCAGTTGCACCTTTGCCTGCCGCTATACTTTCTCAAGCCTCCCACAACATGGGAAGACCTTCAACGAACGCGATCAGTAAGATTGATCCAAATGACATCGCCTTGATTGGAGGAAGATCAAGATCTCACACTCCCCCGTTTCTCCTTACTTATGAAATTTTTAATAAAAATGTGCACAATTGTTTAGTAGATTCTGATGCTTTATCGAATATTTTACCCAAATATATATGTGCCAAATTAAATGTTCAACCACAGAAATACACAGTGTGCATAGTTCATCTCGATCGATCTCAAGTCGAAGTGATCGGTGAAATAAATCAAGTAACTATAAGATTGTCATCCAACCCGAAGGTATGTCAGGTTATTGACATTCTAGTTGCTGACATCCCAGAATTCTATGGCTTAATCCTTAGCAGGGATTGGTCAGAGAAACTCCATGGATACTTCGCAATTGATTGGTCGCACATGTGGCTGCCCTACAACGGTAAACTGAATCAAATAAAAGTTGAACGAGAGCTACACCAGAAGTACATAGTAACGGAGTTAGAGGGAGAAAATGAACCGATAGCGTATAACAACAGTATCATTGGCAATTACTCGGTAGATTCCTTCCTCGGAAATTTCAATGCTCATGCATCACCTTATTTAGAAAATTTTGTGTTGTCCCAAGTTGGGAATTTTTCTCGAACTGATAGTTCGAAATGTATTAATTTTTTAGATAAACCTGTAAATACATCTTTGTTTTGGAAATTATTTTTTGATGGCTCTAGATCTAACGAAGGAGCAGGAGCAAGATGCGTTCTGATTAGTCTAGAAAGAGAAAAGATCATGCTCACATGTAGACTCGAATTTGATTGCACAAACAATACAGTAGAATACAAGGCTTTGGTTCAAGGGCTGTACAAGGCAATCGGGTTAGATGTCAAGTATCTTCAAGTCTTTGGAGACTCTGAGATTGTGGTTAAGCAGGTATGTAACACTATACATTGCTTATTAGGTCACTTAAAACACTATCAATCTTTAGTATAAGATCTGATTGAGCATTTCATAGCATTTAATATTTCTTCAATCCCCAGACTCCAAAACGCAAGTGCAGACCTTTTGGCTAACGTAGCTTCTTAGCTTATTCCCTCCGAAGATTTTAGTCCAGATAGATTCTCAATAGAATTAATCTTTAGACTGTCCATTCCTCACAACATCACAAATTGGAGAGTATTCAATGATGATCCAGATATCGTAAATTTCCTCACATCTGAAGGATCCTACTCCAATCAAATAATCAACGAAGACCAGCACGATCAACAATTGCAACAAAATAGCACTAATAATGCTATACCGAAGTCGGTCGTTAAGTTAGAAGACTTATACGATTTGAAAGATCAGTTTAAGAGGTCTACCAATTCAAAACTCTACAGTTCAACTTTGAACTACGAATTAGTAAACCTAGGGACTGATGCTAAACCACAAAACATTAATCTAGGCCTCGGCCTAGCCCCTGAAGAGAAACTAGCGTATATTCGTCTTTTGAGACAATATAAAAATGTTTTTGCCTGGAATTATGATGATCAGAAAACATACGACACTTCTATCATCCAACATACTATTCCTATGATTGATAACGAAAAACATGTCCAACAAAAACTGAGAAAGATCCACCCCAATTTAGAAAATCAGATAAAAACTGAGCTCAACAAGTTACTGAAAGCCAGGATAATCTTCCCCGTCAGACATTCCAAATGGGTCTCCAATATGGTACCCGTTAGAAAGAAAAATGAAGATATTAGGATTTTCATTGACTTTCGGAATCTTAACAAAGCCTGTCAAAAAGACAATTTTCCTCTTCTACCTATGGAGCAAATATTGCAGGCGGTGGCAGGTTCAGAACTAATGTCTTTCTTGGATGGATTTTTAGGGTACAATCAAGTGTTGGTACATCCTGATGATCAGTTGAAAACCACATTCAGAACTAAATGGGGCACATATGCATATCGGGAGATGCCATTTGGTTTGATTAATGCTGGTGCTACATTTCAGAGAGCCATGGACATCGCATTCAAAAGGTTTAGTCAATAAATCTGTAGTAATTTATTTGGATGATATAACAGTGTACTCCAAGAAGTGAAGCGACCATCTCAAAGACCCGAAACAAATCTTTCAACGGTGTCTAAGGTATGGAATTTCACTTAACCCAAAGAAATCTTTTTCACATTAAGTGAAGAGAAACTTCTAGGATTCATAGTGTCAAAGTCCGGTTTCACATTGATCCCGACAGAATCAAAGAAATTTCTGAAATATCCCTACCTCATAACAAAAAAGCCATGCAATCTTTCCTTGGTCAAATCAATTTTGTAAAGAGATTCGTTCCAAATTTTTTGCGAATCGTGTCTCCTTTGCAAACCATGATTAAAAAGAATTCGAATTTTAAATGGGGTCAAGATGAACATGAAGCATTCAACCTGATTAAGCAAGCTATTATTAATGCTCCATCTTTAGCAACCCCGAATTTTTCAGAATCTTTTATTTTATACACATTTGCCTCAGATAAGTCATATGCCACGATACTAACTCAAGCGAATCAAGAAAAAGTGGAATCTCCAATTGCGTTTTTTAGCTCAAATTTACAAGGTGTTGAACTCAATTATTCTGACGTGGAGAAACAGGCTTATGCTGTTTTCAAAGCAGTCAAATACTTCAAACCTTTCTTACTTAAAACCCATACTAAGATCATAGTACCGTTTCCAGCGGTAAGGAATCTTCTACTGCAGAAGGATGTGGGTGAGAAAAGGGCCAATTGGGTTACTGCCTTACAGGAATACGACCTTGAGATAAAACCAGCAAACATTGTAAGAGGTCAAGGCTTCTGCAAAATGCTGGCTGGAGCATCGCAAATTTATGAAGCTCCATCTGAAGAGGTACAAATGGGTGAGGTAAGCCTAAATGAAGAAGAATCATTATATGCTGATATCATTTATTATCTTAGGAAATGGTATGCTCATTCACACCTTGATCATACTAAGAAAAGAGCTCTAAGATTGAAAGCTAAACATTATCAGCTCATAAATGATATTCTTTTCAGAAAAAATTATGATTCTGTTCTTCTTAGGTGTCTTGAAAAAACTGAAGCTGAAAAAGTTTTGGAGGAACTCCATGATGGGCCAGCAGGTGGACACTATGCTGGAGATGCTACTGCACATAAAATCTTACACGCAGGATATTACTGGCCCACGCTGTTCAAAGACTCACACAGTTACGTGAGAAGATGTCAAGTCTGCCAAACTACTGCTGGGAGACAAAAGAAGTCGTCCCTGCCACTACAGCCGGTAAACATCGAGCAACCTTTCAGCCAGTGGGGCTTGGACATAATAGGTGAGATCGTCCCTCACTCTTCTAAGCAGCATAGATACATCCTCACGACAACATATTATTTCACAAAATGGGTAGAAGAAATTCCGCTCAAGACAGCTAATTCTGAAAATATTATTGAGTTCATAGATCAATTTATAATCACTAGGTTTGGATTGCCATCTGCTTTAATGTTTGACAATGCATCATACTTTTCTGGAAATGCAATGACTGATTTTGCACTTAAAAGAGGATTCAAACTTAAATATTCGGCCAATTACTATCCGCAAGGTAATGGGTTAGCTGAGTCAACAAATAAAAACCTAATCAGGATTATTATAAGAACAGTTGACCAGAATCAAAAGAATTGGTACAAAGCTTTGGTATATGCTTTATGGGCAGATAGGATAACGCAAAAAGCTTCAATCGGCACTTCTCCCTTTAATTTAGTTTATGGGAAAGAAGTGGTTCTTCCAACTCACTTAGCCATTCCCTCTTTGTCTTTAGTACAATACATTGATGAAGTACCCACTTCCTCCTTACACCTAAGACAAATAGAAATAATTAAATTAGAAGAACAGCGAGAACAAGCTAAGAAAACGCATGCTCATCATCAAGCGCTTGTAAAATCCTCTTTTGATTCAAACATAATGACCAGAAAAGATTTTCAAATGGGAGATTTAGTTTTAAAGTGGGATAAGGCTCATGAAAAAAAGGGCAAACACACAAAATTTCAAAGGATGTGGCTTGGTCCTTTTCAGATTGTTGAAGTCATAGGTCCATCAACATTTGTGTTACAGGATTTAGCAGGTAGGAGGGACCCTTTGCCTGTTAATGGAAAAATTCTCAAGAAATATTTTCCATAGAAGAGTATTCTTCTATTTTTTGTAGAATAGTTTTTCTTTTCATAATAAAACCAGTTGTGAATGGTTACATTAGGTATTTACGAAAAAGACACCAATTCTCTTTCAGATTTTGAGATTTTCGCTTGTATAAATAGCAAATCTTTTGGAAAATTGATCTTTATTATTGACATATACAGTTAAAAACTTTAGCCTAGATATGATACGAGTTTCAGCTTCAAGGAATTTGATGAAAGCAGCCTTTAGTGAAGAAATTGTTTTATATCAGCATAATGAAAGGTATCAATAACAAAATAAAGATTCTCTGTAGAACAGCTGTTTCCAAAAACTCTATTATTGTCGTCCAGAACCATCTTAAGGAAACAATGACTTCCTCCCTGCTAAAGGAAAATTGTAGCTTCCAGAGGGATAATCCAAGGACACACTATATCTTGAAGAATAAGAGGTCTCATCACGAGTCGGCTTATCATGATCACAGATATCATAACTTGCTGACTTTGCCAATATTGTCTACCACAACAGGGTAATGACTCAAGATTGTTGCAATCAAAAAACAAGGGGTCTCATCATGAGCCAGCTTGTTCAGCAAAGTTACGAATCAAGTGAGTGATTGTGTCATAATTTGGCTACCAAACCAAGACATTGTTCTTTAAGAATAAAAATAAAATCAAAGCAATAAGTGTAAATATGGATTTTTCTTTGAAAGTTGTAGGTCACCTTAAGTAGGATACAGGATCATTGTTGGGTAACAGGTAACCCTGTCGAGGCTATAAACGCCTGCTGGCAGCAGAGGCTCTACCTACGACAAATGAGCATATTTAAAACTGGTTTACAGAGGAGACTTTATTTTATCTTTACAAGACCAAGTAATGACTGATGTAAATACAAGGACTAGCATAAGGAAGCAAATAATTAGAATGGAAAGAGGTTGAAACAAAATATCATTGACAGTTTAAAGCATAATGTACTCTATCTGTCCATAACAAAGTTTAATTTTCTGAAAATTTTTCTGTTTTGGAAGTTTGAAAAATTCAATAGGAAAACAGAGATAACTGGTTCTTCCAAGTGAATCGCCAATTGTTGTGGCCACCAACAACCCCCCTCCTTATTTAGTATTAGCAATAACACTAGGTAAGTGGGGACCCTTAGTAAAAATTCAAAAAATTTAATTAAAACTCATGTATTATACTCCTTAAGAAAATATCGCATCGCGCGAAGAAGATAGGACATTTCCTTGTGAGTAGAATGATAAACTGCGAGAATGCGACACGAAGTCCATCGCATCGCATGCATTAAGAAACTCTCATAAACGAAAACTTTAAGAAATCACCGACGGCCGATATGCGACATCGCATATTGCAACATTGCAAAAAAAGCACATAACTACTTAACAAATTGCAACAATAATGCGATAATGCGATAATGCGATCAGCGATCTTGCGATCGCGCAAAACAGAAACTTGCAATCCTGCAATCGGCGTGACCGGCTAACCCTGCGATAACACATATTGATAAAATGCGATAACGCGATGATGCGATGCTGCGATGCGACAAAGCCGCAAATTTCTGTTTGTTTAGCTCAACCAAAAGCGGAAGACAGTCAGTCGACTCTACCCTGGCAAATATTGAATGCTCACAACATTAAGGATCAAATACAGAAATAGTTAGATATTAGATTTAATTTTTAGAAATAATTTTGCTTAGAAGAAGGGCGGTCATTTAAACCGTATCCTGAATATGTGTAATTAAGTTATTTAGTTAGTAGTATTTAAACCCTTCTCATGCATTTAGAGAAGGGTCTAGAAATTTATCAAAAACTTGTCCTCAGAACATGCCCTTTTGCACCCTCCGAGGAGGTTTTGGTGAATGAATGGATCAAGATTTGTTGATGTTTGCATTTGATATCTGCTACTGATGTTTCACTTCTGTACTCTTAGTAGATGTTAGAGCAAGGAGAAATAAATCATTATTGCTTGAAGCTTATGAGTAGGACCAGTCATAAATGGTACTTTTTTCTCTTGACCATTTATGCTTATATGTTAAAGTGATATACAGATTTTAGTTGTTTATATGTTATTGCATGAATGCTTGAGTTACCATTTGGAACTTTTGTACGGTGGAGCTATTTATTTATGTTTAATGTATGAATAGCTTATTATGCGATATGCTGTTCACAACTGTTTTGCCTAACTTCTTATGCAAAATAGTTCATCTTAATTGGTTTCCTTTCTTATAATCACTGAATGATCTTTATTACCAGTTGTTATATGAAATCTCTTTAGATCGCATAAAATAAGAATTAAATCCCGGGTTAGCATAGATTAGATGTTCTGTTTTTATTAGATTACCATAGCATAGAATTAGATTAAAGTTTGAATTAGAATAGCTTAGATAGTTACTGTTAGATCAGCAACATCCAATTCTACACACACACACCCATAGATTGGGAAACTGGTCCAATTATCCCTAGTTGGACCTGCTATACCAAACGAATAAGGAGCTGCCAACCAAGGTTCGGACCGGGCGGGTATCCCCCTTGTTCTCGACCCAATTTTCGGGGACTCAACAGGTTGCAGTGCGCAAAAATGTCTATAACAGTTGCCCCCTAAAGCATGAGGTCGTAAATCTTTTTGATGTCAGGTGAAATGCTTTATCATGAGGATCCGAGGTTTTTCGAACTGGAAGGTGACCTATAATAAGATACAATACAATACATTATCTTCATAATATTTTCATGATCTAGCTGACGCAAGCATTCCCATTCTTAGCTTTATAAATTCATTCTCATGTACATCGGATAGACAACCATCTTTGTGGCAGACTGATGATTCTAGTAGAGCCATCATCCTTTGGCTTGGATGATTATCTGTGCAGCAATGATGTACATTTGATGTCTTTATTTCCCTGAATATATCGCAGCTCGGATGGATGAAACTAGATCCGGGTTCTTCAAAACTCATTCAAGCTTCGCCCAAAGTACAAGTTGATCCATGTGAAAAGATGTTCTGGTGTTGAACATGGAAAGACATCGCTTGATTACCAGCTAATGATGTGAGTTGTTAACAGTCACGAGAGGAATCACCGATAATGATAATGACCCTCAAGGTACAACAGTACAATTCATGTGGTGTGAATACATAAGTCGATGTCGAACACCACGCAAAATCTTTCGGTCGAAGGCCATTAATGTAAACCTGTCGCTGGAAGTGAGAAACTTGCCATTAAGGCATGCAAGCTTCAAAGTACTAAAAGGGGTGTTCCTAGGTCGACTCCTTGGATAATGAGCCAATGTCGACAAGAAGTGACTCGTCGTAGGAAAGCATTAATGAATCCCTCATCTAAAATGTGGAACGGAGCAAATGATTTTGTGTAGGTGAAAATGATCTGATGATACAAGGTCCAGGGTGGCAGTCATGAAAGAATGAAGCGTGAAGGTATTGCGGTGGGTGAGACACATGCTGGGTTGATGAATTCTCTGAGCGACTTCTCTTGAACATATCGGCGACACTAAATGGATTGGTAGCGTTAACCCCAAAAATGGATGGTATAGTGGACCACTGGTGATATGACCGGTGAATAGAATAACCCAACCCGACTCAATCATGGTGATGGAGCAAAAGTGTCATGTTCAAGAGCGACCTGCTACTAATAGAGTTTCTTCAAGTTTTATTCCCAATTTTTCCCAGGTCATTTCTGACCAGTACCTCTTTATTTTTGTCAAGCTTGAGGAGGATAACATATGCTTGTTCTATAATTCTCCCTTCGGGCAAACCCGTCGATATGTTTTAATGAGCCCAGCGATAGTGAAACTCGCTCTTGTCTGCATGGACAAGTTCATCGCTATTGTTTTAGTGAGTTTAATGACAAAGATAACTCAATTCTTTTCAATTTTAGAGAGTCTGAAAAGAGATAGAAAGGAAACTCCAGTAATCCTTTTTTGTAACATAATCCCTTAAGTCCAAAAAAGTATAAAACAATGCGAAAGGGATGACTTTTTGATAGTTTTAACGAGCCGAATAAGACAAACGCTCAATCTTTTTGTGTAATGATCCCTCAGGTCCAAAAATATTAAACTCTAGAGGAGGGATAGCACTTCTGATCACTTTAACGAGCTAGAGAGGCCAATTGCTTGACAATGTTTTCATATTTTACGACTCAGATGAAAAGAGCTTAAAGGAGACTCGCTTTTGAGGAACGAGTGATATTTCTGCGTAGCAGCTGGTTCTGGGTAAGGTTTGGAACTTTTCAATCACGGCAGTGTAAATAAGATGGCTAACATAATCACTCGTCACAGTTGTTCCTCAAAAGGGGTAAACAATCAAATGGAGGCGTACGATCAGCTAAAGAGTGGAGGTGATGGTAAGAACACGACCAAGGTTCAAATGTTGATGATTATGCGATCGCAATGGTTATTTACTGAAGGTGGGTTCATTTTTTAATGAGCTTAAACTCTGGTGGAACATATGCTCATTGCTAGGTTTATTTTTAATGAGCTTGAACTTCACGTAAAACTACTCATGATAATGGTCATTGATATTTGATTCACTGTTAACACTATGTTCTTTGATGGTCGTACTACCTGCTCAATTGCTCCATCAAACTGATTAGAAATGAGAATACATGCTTGAAAAATGAGTTTAAAAAACTAATACCCTACTTGAATTATGTGAAAAGTAACTTAGTTTTTACCCCTCATTTTACCATTTCATTTGAATTTGGGATTGTTGGAGCTTTGGAGGTGTTTTTCCCCTTTGATTTTCATCAGCTGATTCGAGGAGATTCTGTGGACGATTCTCGGCACTCTCTAGACCAGGTAGGAGCTAAACCTGAGCTCTTCAATTGCATTCTTTCCTTTCTGAATTTTGAGCATGTTTTCCTGTTTTTTTGAGCCTCTAAGGTTTGAAAAATTCGCTCTGCTCCCATCGCACCTAGTATACATCGAAAGGTGTGATGCATACTAGGCTGGCCACTGGCCAGTCAGTGTGCATCCCACCTAGTACATAGTCAGGGTGCGATGGGCGCAAGGAGGAATACTTTTGCACTGATTTTTCATGGAAATTTTGCCTGTTTTTTGCCAAATCAGGATGTTGATTCTTCTCTTGTTTTTCTTTCAGAGATTCAACAGAGAAAAATGGTTGTTACATGGTGTGAATGCAAGCATGAAGAAGAGGACATGGTTGCCTTACATGATTCGAGTACGGTAACTGTGTTGCGGAACTACGGCTTGCTCAAGTTCTTCCGCATATCTAGCATGAGGGAACAAATCAACTTGTTGCAATATTTCCTCGATGCATGGGATCATACCAGCCAAGTGTTCTAGGTTAGACTCCAATCCATCCCTTTGACTATTGAGGACATCTACTTCTTGACCGGTTTATCGAGGCGTGGTGCCCCTCTCTCACTATCAGGTTCCGCCCATGGGGGCGAATCTGTGAGGGATTATATTCACCGATATTGTAGAGAAGGATCTCAGCCGAGCAGGGACGGCAAGATCAGTATTCAAGATGTCACCGACCGGTCTTTAAAGACTATTTTATTCGCCTTTGCTAGATTGGCTGGTAGCGTGACCCTTCACTTGGCCAGCAGGTCCTATATGCAGTACGCTTCGGAATGCCTTGAACCGAAGGTATTCAACTGGTGTGATGCAGTACTTCCAGTGATAAAAGAATAGCTTACCAAGGTGAAAAATGGAAGATCCAAGAAATTCAGCTATGGATCTATTCTGATCGATTTTGCCTTGGAGAAGATCCCACTAATGCAGCCACAGTACATTTCACTTGGTTTGCCAGCACCGGCTGAGCCACGGATGCAGAGGTGGGTTGACCTTATGGCCAGACATGCTAGTCAATCGCAGGTTTCCTTCTCTGATGCCTTCTTCGAGTGGTTCAACCATCAGCAGATGGTTTATGCCAAGTGTCTGTATGCTAGGATGGATTTCCGGGGTGACCTAGATTTGTTGTTGCCGGCTGGCGAGCAGTGGGGTGTCATAGGTAAAAACTCTAACCATATCTTTGTCTATTGCTTTTATAATGTTCTTGTGCTTTTTAAATTTTTATCAAGACTAATCAAAACTCATGTGTTCATGCAGATATTGGACCAGTACAACCAGCAGTGCACCTAGGAGCAGCAGCAGTTGTTCCAGCAGGAGAGGCCGTAAGGAGGGATGTCCTTCGTGATCTGAATGTAGCTGAGACTCTTGCAGTGTTTCAAGATCAGATCGATGGTCTCACCCTCGGTATTCAGGATGTGAGGACCGATGAGCTGCCTCTAAGATTACATTTTCATACCACTGGTGTGCCGAGCGGATGGACTAGGCTCTTATGCATGATTGCACAGGCGGTGACTTGTTATCACCAGCACCATTAGACTAGGGTGCCCCCATGCATTTTGAGTTTTTGGGTCATATGACTAATTTTGTCCTGGACACAGAACACTATGTACAAACTATAAATATTTATATATATTTTTTATTTTCAGAGCTTTATTTTAGTTAAGTTATATGATCCTGATGCAAATATTGATGAAATTCTTTTCTTTTATAAATGTTGCAAATGTCTATCTAACACATAATTTGCTAATGAATCGGTTAATGTGTTTAAGTTTTTGGAAATTTGCTGATATTGAATAGAATCAAACTGCATTTCCAAAATATTGACCCTTAGGAACATTCGATAGATAGCTGGATTCCGAATGGAATAGATGCCAATAAGCTGTAAAATGACGAGTTGTGAGTCTATCCTGACGACAAGTCGGCGTATGCCATGCGCAACGGTATCAGAGAGGAGCTCTATCAACACACTATATTCAGCGATGTTGTTCGTCGACCGACCAGTGCATACCCCTTTGAAACTTACTAACTCGCCGCTTGGATCAAAGATGGCCCAGGCTGCAGAAGATAGGTTCTACATACTACAACTTGCTCCGTCAACGTATCCTACAAATGGTTCCAATAGGTTCGACATCTGCAACAAAACGTAAAAGTGGATTACCTAACCAAAATGGTCACTCTTAACAAAAACAAAAATGTAACAAAAGCATATGAAGAGGTTACTATGCTGAGTCAAGCATAGTAACGCTTAAGGTACAACCCATTTTGGGGTTGCGACAATGGAATTCCATCATAATCTACTAGCTCGTAGGCTCCTTTTGTTAATACATGCTTAACAATATAGGGACCCATCCACAAAGACTGGAATTTACCTACTCCCAATTTATCAAATTCCTAGTCGTAAAGTAAGACCAGGTCACCTTCTGAGAAGACACGAGGTTTGACATTCTTGTCAAACTGCGCCTTGACTCGTTTCTTATGCGCATCATTAACTAAGGCAGTGTCATGATGGGTTTCATCCAGTCGGATTAATTCCAAGAAACGAGTCTCCTCTTCTAAAGTTCTGGGGAGAAGGTCGATTGCGAGCTTGAGGGACGAAATTTCGCACTGAATTGGTAAGATCGCTTCTAGGCCATACACTAGCTTTTCTCATCGATGTCTGATATGCCCATAAGGCCGAGTACAGGATCAGGTGCCAACTCTGTTTATGGACTCATATCATCCTTTGCAGCATGCGCTTTAGGACTTTGTTGATCACCTCAACCTACCCATTAGCTTGCGAATAATACAGAGTAGAGCTATCGTGGGATAGTCCTAATTTGGTAGCCAATTCAACCATCATGTGATTTTGGAAATGTGATCCATGATCTGTGACTATAGTTTGGGGAACACCAAATCTGGAGACTACATGATTGAAAAAGAAAAGAGCAGCTGTTTTGCCGCTATTGTTTAATGTAGGCATTGCCTCGGCCCATTTCCTAAAATAGTCAACTGTGACTATGATATACCCATGTCGCCCGGCCGAGGTGGGGTTAAATGTCATGAAATCAATGCCCCATTTTGTAAATGGCCCAACAGCAACTACTAGCTGCAAAGGTGCGGGTAGTATTCTAGTTTTGCGGTCAAAGATTTGACAAACATGGCAACCTTTGACTACGGTTATGCAATCCTTGAACATTGTTGGCCAGAAGTATCCTGCTCATAAAATATTTTGTGTCGTAGCATAACCAGATTGATGCCCCCCACATGCGCCTGAATGAAAATCGTTCAGGACTTTTTCGGCCTCCTCATGGGTGAGGCACCTTCATAGAACCGTATCAATACCACGACAGTAAAGTGTATCACCAATGATCATGTAGTCTTTTACTTGGTATCGTATACGTCGTTGTTCCGAGCGAGAGGTATTAGACCTATATGTTTGGGTTTGGAGATAGATGATTATATCTCCATACCACGAATCGCTTAAAGATATCAAAAACAAATATTCATCCACGATTGTTGCTTTGGATGTTGAATCGTTGGACGACGATGGGAAGTCACACAGTAACTCCGCGAAAACCAGAGCTTTCTTTGATTTTGATTTTACGAATTCCAGATCAAACTCTTGCAAAATTGCTATCCACTTCGAATATTTGCCCCCAAGCAACTGTCGCGACAAGATGTAAGTCATGGGGTTGCAATCTGACAAAATGGTAGTTTTTTGAAAGAGGACATAGTGTCGAAATCTCTGTACCACTTGAACAGCTGCGAGAATGAGCTTTTCAACATAGGAGTACTTGCTTTCTGTATCATTTAAGTTTCTACTTAAATAATATACTGGATGTTCGATTCCATTGTCTTCTTGAACTAAAACAATTGTGACGGTTGTATCTGCCACAACCAGATATAGGTAAAAAAAAATTTGATAAACAGGAGTGTACATTAATGATGCTTTTATTAGGGATTCCTTTAGAGCATCAAAGGAAGCTTGTGCAACCTGATCCCAGTTGAAGGTTACTTCTTTTTTCAGCAAACTCGTATAACCTTTAGCAAATTCTGTTAGGATATTCCAACACATAGGAAATAGTTAAGTATAACTTGGTCTAGTATAGAGTTAGGTAAAGTGTGTTTCTTTACTATGTAAATTTTGTAACTTACAATCCGACGATCACGATATGTAGTGATTCGACGGTTCATTCTCTCCTTGGTATTACCGACACTTGATCCGTGGCTTAACACCCGATTGGTCCATGATCTCTATTTAAAGATCGTGGAGGGTCATTTGTAGGTTAACCATCCATGAGAGAAGCTTATGTAAATTTTCATTCTTTTATTAATAAATAGCCTGAAGTGGCCACGTTGGCTCAGGCCGTGGACTGTTTCCCTCTTTGAGGGTTTTAACCACGTCAAAACTACTGGTGTATTGATCTGTGATCTGTTTGTGAGCGGTGTCCTTTGGTGTTCTGTCTGAGGAATTTACCCTGTAAATTCCTACATGGTATCAGAGCTATTTGAGGGTGGCGTCCGTTGGTGATCCAAATCTGAAGCCGGTAGAACTGCATCCGACTGTCGTTTCCTAGATCTACTGTTTTTGACTACTTTCGGGTCGAGAGGACTACTCTATTGTGTTGGGAGCATCTGTTCCAGTGAGGAACCCCTTCCGTTTCACGCGAAAAGGTTTCTGGTAGCCCTAGCTACGTCATTTTTAAGATCTAGAGGTATACAGTGTTTATTTGCAGTTTACAGTTATCTTCTCCCTGTCTATTTCGGTTTCGGTTTATTTAGCCTTTTTTATTACCGGATCTATACCTTTCATTTTTGTGTATGCTCTTTGCCCTGCGACTCTGTGCGATCTGGGCAAATCAGAAATAGAAAAGAAGGATTTTTCTCATGCATATGCTCTTTTCCACTGCGCCTTAGTGTGATCTCGGAAAATTAGAAACATTGAGGAAAATATTTAGTTTCCGACTAAAGCTAACTTCGAGCCGCAAGGTTCGCTTTTTTTTGTATGTCCGTGTTGGGTTTTGTGTTTTTTGTTTTGTAGGGAAAAAGATCTTTCTCAAAGCAAGCACGCAACCCAAAGCTTCAACCCCCCCCCCCCTCTCTCTCTCTCAAACTTTTTGTATAGCTCACTTTGTCCAATGCTAATTTATGAGAGTAGAGCTCTTGAGTTCAAGTCTCCTTTCTGTGGGGGCGGATTTTTCATTTCCGCACATTCCCACACTTTGTCGGCATCTTCATCAAATTTTCTTCCTTAGTGTGATCTCGGAAAATCAGAAACATTGAGGAAAATATTTAGTTTCCGGCTAAAGCTAACTTCGAGCCGCAAGGTTTGTTTTTTTTTGTATGTCCGTGTTGAGTTTTTTGTTTTTCGTTTTGTAGGGAAAAAGAGCTTTCTCAAAGCAAGCACGCAACCCAAAGCTTCAACCCCCCCCCTCCTCTCTCTCTCTCTCAAACTTTTTGTATAGCTCACTTGGTCTGAAGCTAATTTATGAGAGTAGAGGTCTTGAGTTCAAGTCTCCTTTTTGTGGGGGTGGATTTTTCATTTCCGCACATTCCCGCACTTCGTCGGCATCTTCATCAAATTTTCTTCAAAAATCCATAACGTTTCCGGCTAAAGCTAACTTCGAGCCGCAAGGTTCGTCTTTTTTTGTATGTTCATGTTGGGTTTTGTTTTTTTTGTTTTGTAGGGAAAAAGAGCTTTCTCAAAGCAAGCACACAACCCAAAGCTTCAATCCCCCTCTCTCTCTCTCTCTCTCTCTCTCTCTCAAACTTTTTGTATAGCTCAATTGGTCCAAAGCTAATTTATGAGAGTAGAGGTCTTGAGTTCAAGTCTCCTTTTTGTGGGGGCGGATTTTTCATTTCCGCACATTCTCGCACTTCGTCGGCATCTTCATCAAATTTTCTTCAAAAAGCCTTAGTGTGATCTCGGAAAATCAGAAACATTGAGGAAAATATTTAGTTTCTGGCTAAATCTAACTTCGAGCCGCAAGGTTCGTTTTTTTTTTGTATGTCCGTGTTGGGTTTTGTGTTTTTTGTTTTGTAGGGAAAAAGAGCTTTCTCAAAACAAGCACGCAACCCAAAGCTTCAACCCCCCCCTCTCTCTCTCTAACTTTTTGTATAGCTCACTCAGTCCAAAGCTAATTTATGAGAGTAGAGGTCTTGAGTTCAAGTCTCCTTTTTGTGGGGGCGGATTTTTCATTTCCGCACATTCCCGCACTTCATCGGCATCTTCATCAAATTTTCTTCAAAAAGTCGTAACTTCTTCATCCGGAAGCCATTTTCAGAACTGTTTTTTTTGAAACAACCTAATTTTTTGAGATCTTTCCATTGGAACACTTAGTTTCAGAATCTATAGCTTTAGTTTCTGTTAAAATGGAAATTCCATGCTAAGTTATTCTTGACAGCACCAACTACTTCCAATGGTGGTCCTACATTGTGGATTTACTTAGAAGTAAAGGTATCTACATAATAGCCTCAGGCCAAGAAACCAAACCGAAAGATGAAGATAAGGCAGCTAAATGGGAAAATAGGCAAGATCAAGAATGTGGGTTGATAGGGATGTCTATTTCTCTAGATCTTAGATTCCATATTGCAGAACTTGATACTCCTGATGAAGCATTGAAATAGATTACTAAAGTTTTTGGAATCAAAAATGAACTTAGAGCCCATCAACTTGAAAATGAGTTGCTTACATTGGACCCCAATAATTTTTCTTGCATTGAAGATTTTTTGTCCAAGTTCAAGACCCTTAGACTTCTCTTGGAAGGTGTTAAGGTTAAGAAAGAAGATAGTAACCTTATCTATTCCATTCTTACTAAGTTGGGACCAGCCTACTCTGTGTTTGTTTCCACCTTCCATTCTACAAGGGAAGCCTTCATTTCTCAAGGACAAGACTACAAGTCCCCTTCCTTTGATTCTTTTTGTGATTCTTTAATAAGAGAACAAGAAAAACTCTTACACCTTGGTCTTCTTAATCTTGGAAACTCTTCCAAGAAAGCGTTAGCCGCCCAGTAGCAACCAAATCCAAAGAATCCTAAGAAGTTGTATCCTAAAAGGAATGGTCCTAAGCCAAACAAGGGTCCTAAGAAATCTCAGCCTCAAAATGAAAAATCATTTCAATAACATGATAAGACAAATAAAAACAAAGGGAAGAAGATTGATAGACATTACAACTTTTGTAATCGAGATGGCCACCTAGAATCCAAATGCTTTAAGAAGATGGATGCCTTGGAAGCAGCAATGAAGAAGCATAACATCCATTTGGAGCACTCTTCAACTTCAACTTCATCTTCAGGAATGGCACTTTCTGCATGTGGTTGTCAAGCATCTCGGTCTAGCTATGCACTAAATGTATCTTCTTCTTCTCATTCTCATGAGTGGCTCATTGATTCTGGAGCTTCTTATCACATGGCCAAAAACAAAGCCATGTTTTCTTCTTTAAATGATTGTAACACCAAAAATATATATGTTGGTGATGATAGATCTCTTAGTGTTGTAGGGACTAGAACTGTTCATATATACAATGGTCAGTTTAATGATGTATTATGTGTTCCAACCTTATCCTGCAACCTTCTATCTGTATATCAGATAACTCATTCAGGTGAAGGTAAAATCGTTGAATTTTCACCTCACGATGTTGTAATTAAGGACCTAAGATATCTTAGACAGATTTTAGCTACTGGCATTGCTGATGATTCTACAAGGTTGTATAAGTTTCACAACTTTGGGTCATCAAATCTTCCCTCAGTATTTGTTGCTCATAACGATGAAGTGAGCAAACTTTGGCATGAGCGATTTGGTCACTTAAACTATCGCTCCCTTCAGAATCTATGTAAATAAAATATGGTGATAGGTCTTCGATTGGTATCTTGCAGAGATGGTGTTTGTTCTGGATGTGTACTCGGAAAACATCATTAGGATAGTTTTGAAAAACGTGCCTCTTGGCACACCTCAGCCCCTTTACAGCTCGTGCATAGTGATTTATGTGGTCCACTTCCAGTTGTTTCATTCTCTAGCTACAAGTATTTCTTAACTTTCATTGATGATTTCTCGAGACACACTTGGGTATACTTCTTAAAACTCAAGAGTGAAGTATTTAGCATGTTCTTGGCCTTTAAGGCCTTTGTTGAAAAATAATCTAGATATCAAATTCTTAAGGTAAGATCTTATAATGGCGGAGAATATGTTAACAACAAATTCATCAAATTTTGCACTGAGAATGGAATTCAAATGCAACATACTGTTCCATATACTCCACAACAAAATGGTGTAGCTGAAAGGAAGAATCACACCTTAAAGGAAATGGCTAATTGTATGCTTCAATCTAAAGGACTTAGTCTTAATTATTGGGCAGAAGCAATTAGCTGTGCAAATTACATAATAAATCGCACTCCTACTAAGGTTTTAAATAATATCACTCCAGAAGAAGCATGGAGCTCAATTAAACCAGATGTAAGTCACTTTCGTGTTTTTGGAAGTGAAGCATGGGCCCATATTCCGGATGAGAAACATAAAGCTTTAGAACCTAAGAGTGA
This sequence comes from Pinus tabuliformis, assembly GCA_031772625.1. NCBI lineage: Eukaryota > Viridiplantae > Streptophyta > Pinopsida > Pinales > Pinaceae > Pinus > Pinus tabuliformis. The sequence goes on along the minus strand of CM062818.1, from coordinate 2,021,806,963 downwards.
AAAATGTATTTTTGTTGGATATTCTGAAGATGTCAAAGGATATAGACTTATTCCACTTAAGTTCAAAAATGTTATCATTAAAAGAGATGTAAAGTTTGCTGAAAATATATCGGCCTACGAGCCTAGTTCGGCGGATGTGCCACCTCTCCCTATCTATTCTACTTTTGAAAATATTTCTTCTTCAGATGATGAAAGCGAGGATGAAAATCCTCCCCCACCTTCTTAGGATCCTCCTTCAGCTCCTCAGCTTCCAAAATGGGTTTGTGCTACTCGGGATGCAGCAGGTGATCTTGCCGGTGATCCTACAGATCAGCGACGTACATGTTCTCAGTTTGATAGAGCCTCTTCTTTACTGGCTCAAGCTTTAGTGAATTATGATCCTGACACCTTTGCAGAAGCTTCAGGCCATCCAGATTGGGAAGCAGCTATGAATGAAGAATATCATTCATTATTGGCAAATGATACATGGGATCTTGTTCCTCTACCAAAGGGACGAAAACTTGTTAGATGCAAATGGGTCTATAGAACCAAGTATGGACCAGATCGGAAAGTTGATAAACATAAAGCTCGTCTTGTTGCTAAGGGTTTTTCACAAGTTGAAGGCATTGAATACACTGAAACCTTCTCCCCTGTTGCCAAAATGAACTCTATCCGCCTTGTTCTTTCCCTTGCTGCCTCTTTCAAATGGGAAGTCCATCAGATGGATGTTAAATCTGCCTTCTTGCATGGGGACTTGCATGAAGAAATCTATATGGAAAAACCTATTGGCTTTATACAAACAGACTCCAGCCTTGTATGTCGGCTTAAGAAATCCATTTATGGTCTCAAGCAAGCTCCTTGAGCTTGGTATGCCAAAATGGATAACTTTCTTTTAGAAAATGGCTTTTCTAGGTGTCATTCTGACAATACTGTCTACACCAAGAAAGTGGGAAAGTCTCTTATCATTCTTGTTCTTTATGTTGATGATATTAGCCTGACTGGTAGTGATCCCAACCTTATAAACCATGTGAAGTCTAGCCTTAAAAGGAAGTTTTAATTGATAGACTTAGGACACTTACATTATTTTCTTGGTCTTCAAGTCTTGCAATCCAAGGAAGGTATTACCCTTTCCCAGTCCAAGTATGCCTGTGATATTCTACGCCATTTTCACATGGAAGACTGTAAGCCAACCCCTTCTCCCTTTCAGTCTGGAGTCAAACTTTCAGTCACTTGTACTTCTCCTGAAGTTGATGCTACCTTATACCGCCAACTTGTAGGAAAACTTTTGTATCTAACCCATACTCGTCCTGACCTTTCCTTTGTTGTTGGCCTTGTTGCTCGGTTTATGCAAAACCCACGTGAAAGTCATTGGAAAGCAACTAAAAGAATACTTCGTTATGTTCGAGGTATAGTTCAGTTTGGGATTCATTATAGTGCCGAAGAATCTCTTCTATTGGTTGGTTTCACTGATTCCGATTGGGTTGGTGACCCTGATGACCGGAAGTCTACTGCAGGTTATGTGTTCACTCTTGGTTCAGGACCTATTACATGGGCTTGCAAGAAACAAGGTGCCATTTCTCTTTCTTCAGCAAAAGCAGAGTATCGTGGTGCTGTAGAAGCCAGTAAGGAAGCCTTATGGCTTCGTCAGATCCTATCAGAGTTTGGCTTTCAGCAGCAGCATCCGACTACACTTTGGTGTGATAATCAAAGTTCCATTCAACTATGCAAAGATCCAGTCCAACATCAGCGCAGCAAACACATTGAACTGCACATGCACTTCATCAGAAAGCTCATTCACGACCATGTTCTTGAAGTGCAATATTGTTCAACAGATGATCAAGTTGCAGACATCTTTACAAAGGCTCTCACAGAGGCGAAGTTTACTAAACTTCAATTTATGGTTGGAGTTCAGGAAGTTGTCACTAAGGGGGGATAAGCTCTAGTGCCTCCTTCCTTCTCCTATTGTGTCATATTTGTAAATCCTTCAATCCTATCCCAAGTTGTTCTTAAGGGGGGATGTTAGGATATTCCTACACATAGGAAATAGTTAAGTATAACTTGGTCTAGTATAGAGTTAGGTAAAGTTTGTTTCTTTACTATGTACATTTTGTAACTTACAATCCGACGGTCACGATATGTAGTGATCCGACAATTCATTCTCTCCTCGGTATTACTGACACTTAATCCGTGGCTTAACACCCGATTGGTCCATGATCTCTATTTAAAGAGCATGGAGGGTCATTTGTAGGTTAACCGTCCATGAGAGAATCTTATGTAAATTTTCATTCTTTTATTAATAAATTGCCTGAAGTGGTCGCATTGGCTCAGGCCGTGGACTGTTTCCCTCTTTGAGGGTTTTAACCACGTCAAAAGTACTGGTGTATTGATTTGTGATTTATTTGTGAGCGGTATCCTTTGGTGTTCTATGTGAGGAACTTACCCTGTAAATTCCTACAAGTTCGGCAAAATTTGGAATGAACCTCAGAAAGTTTGCTTTCCCTTGGAGTTTCTGAATCTAAAGCAAATTTGAAGGTGGAGGAAGATCGATGATCTTACATGGGTCCAGACGAATCCCATCCTTTGAAACCACAAAGCCAAGTAAATGACTAGAACCGACACAGAAAACACATTTGTGCGGATTGAGTTGTATCTTGTAGTGTCGGCAATGTATAAATATTTCTCTCAAATGCTGCAAATGATTAGTCCACTTTTGCAAATGAGCCAGAAGATCATCGAGATATGGTTGAACAATGTTCTTGATGTCATGGAAGGCATAATTAATTTCCCTCTAAAAGGTTTCCCCTCCATTTTTAAACCAAAAGGTAGCTTGCGGTATGCAAATGTGCCCCACAGACAAATAAATGCAGTATTTGACTAGTCTTGTGGGCGGATATTTATTTGATGATACCCGAAACATCCATCCATAAACGAAAATATTTCGCATCCGGCATATTCATCAATTATCTGGTCGATGAAGGGTGTAGGGTATTTGTCCTTTGGACAAGCTTGATTTACATCCCTGTAATCGACGCACACTCTGATCATTCCTTTCTTTTTCATCACAGTAACAATGTTCGATACCCAATCAGTTAGAGGAATGGGGTAAATGAAACCAACATGGAGAAGTTTTTCAAATTCTACCTTGATGGCAGCGGCTTTCTTTGGATGCACCTACTGAAGCCATTGTCGTACTTGTTTGACATCTGGATACATCTTAATTTCGTGTTCAACTATGCTCGAGTCAATGCCTGGAATTTCTTCATATGACCATGCAAAGACATCTCTAAACTCGCAAAAGAGAGCGTAATATACTTCCAGTTCTGAAGAAGAACAATATTTTCTGACATGAATATTCTCTACAACATCTGGTTTGGTCGAGATATTTATGGCAATAGTTTCTTCAATATTGGACAGATTTCGCTCGGAATCCACCGTATTTACAGTATTTGATAGAAAATCAAAAACTGAAGGATGATTAAGGTCGCTAGAGCAATCTTCATTGTAATCCGGAAGATGGGAACGATGGTGGTAATCTTCCCATGGTGCCCCCTCTATCATCATTGACTGAACAATTCCTTCGTCTATAGAATGTACATGCAACCAAGGATCTGAAGAGGTACCATATTCCTTAGACCTATCTACCCAAATGCTCGATGAGCGTTGATTTGGGTTTGCCTCCCATGCCGAGAACATTGATTGCTACAATATTTCTATTGGGCTTGGAGGCAATACCTGGTGATGATCCATACTAACATCGTGTTTGGGCATCTTCTAAATAGAAGATACCATATTGCAGGTTCCCACCGTGGCCACTTCCGCCAGATTGTTTGGAGGCGATAGGGCAAAAGTACCCATCAATGTAGGATCTTTTAGCAGGCCTACTCTGATATTTTGAAGCAATTGAGAGCTTCCATGGATCATCAGGATGCTTCCTATAACTTGTGAACTGTTGGGGAGGAAGGTTTGTTGGTCAATGATTGTAGTTCCTCCATGAAAAGGAAATGCAATCTTTTTGAAGTATGTCAACACAACAACGACCATTGCATAAATCCACGGCCTTCCCAGTAGGATGTTGTAATTGAGGTTTACATCGATAACTTCAACATCAATTTCTACTGTTTTACCCCTGATTTCAACGTGCAGGTTACCTAAAATCCTGTACGAAGTGTATGTCCATCCATCAAATTCTTTTAACGTCATTGAAAATCGCGACAAGGGTGGTGAGACTAAAGTTTTCCAGCAACTCATTGACATAATACAGATAGATGCCCCCTCATCAATAATTTTTCGATGAACAGTTTTGCTGAGGGCTTTCACTTGAATGAGAAAAGTGAGTTGAGTTGGTAACTGAGGTTCATATCCTTTATGATTAAGGGCCACGAGATTGGAATCCACCGGCTCAATCCCACCTATGGCTGATAATAGAGCCTGCTTTTGGGAGGGGTAGTTTTGCAGTACTTTTAGTGTCGACATAGCGGACGGCGATTGGGCTAGGTCCTCTAATATATTATAATTTTGTGCTGCTCTGGCATGAGGATTAAATGTCGATTTGTGTACTACTCCCTTTGGCGGCTTTATCGTTAGCTCAGGAATAATGGGTGGCACAACTTCGGTCGAAGTTGTTGTCGAACTACTAGGTTGATCAGTAGCCTTGTTGTTCGACAGTTGTGGATTCTCGTAATATTTATTCCTTGTCGATATCAAAGCATCATTTTTCTATTTCGAAATGGACAACATAAGCACTTGGGATGGGGAAGCATTGACACTAGCAACCAGATTGGTTCCTGTGTTTGGAAATGGATCAGTCAATACTGCTGAGGTTCTTGAATTCTTGAAGAACTTCTTAAGCTCAGCTTTATGTGGACAATCTTTCGTCCAATGATCCTCATTGCATATAAAGCATGGATGACTAGATTTCCTTTCTCCAGAAGGGTTTGCTAAAGACTTTTCAAGAGACGAATCATCTTGTTTCTTATTTTTTCCTTTCTTTTTCTTCTTGCCTCTTGGTTGCTTCGGTTCTTTGCCTTTGTTGGTTGACACGACATTAACCTTCGAGGCGAGAAGTTCTTCATTTGCATTTTGATTGGAAACCATGCGGGCTTTCTTTGACATAGCCTTTGCATTTTTCGTGCTCGTCGTACCTATCACTCCATCGCCGGCATGAGAGTCTTTGTTTTATTTAGGAGGAGGAGGAACGAAAACTAGGAGCATCAGGGATTTTGTCATACAGCATGCCAGACTGAGTATAGATCAAGTCTAGATATTACACACAAGCAATGTCTTGCTCTTTAGTGACGACTCCTCCCTTTGCCACATCTTCTGTAATAGAAGGTAACAATGACTTAATAAACCATTCAGCTAGCAGTTGATCAGGAACATATGTTTTTACCATTCTACGACGACGTCACCACTCATGAATATGATCAGATATGTGAGTGGCTGTCGTTTGCTTGAAATTGGTAAGAAGATCTGTTCCTGTTTCGTACCTTATGGGTAATTGAAAATGGGTTAAAAAGGTGGTGGCAAGGGCACTGAAGTTATCGAATGAAGCTCTAGGCAATTCGATGTACCATTTTGTTGCCGGACTAGTTAATGTTCACTGAAAAAGGCGAAGCCTAATCGAATCATCATTGAGAGTGTTGGATGAACACCACAGATGAAAGGTCATCACATGATTCGATAGATCTTCACCTGGATTCCCATTGAATTTAGGAATATCTAACGAAAGTTTATGAGGAATCACTGGCCACCAAGCGGCATAAGCAATTGGATCATTTGTTAGCAGATTTAGATCTGGTAAATCTAAAGTCGCCACGAAGGGCAACTGTTGATTCAGGTTCAGCGAAGCATACGCAGGATAAGATGGGATTGCCTGAGTAGTGGGTCTTTGCATACCAACATAACGTATTTGATGCTGATAACTTTGGTAAGGTTGATGAGCATAACCATTATGATATGATTGATGTTGACTGTTTTGAATATATGGCTGCCCATTACTTGCAAAGCTTTGTTGCTCGGGTCCTGGCTAAGATTGTTGGAATTGCGGTTGTTGATATTGTACCAGCCATGGTTGTGAAACCATTTTCTGTTGTCCAATACTAGATGTTTGACTAAGATGAGGGGTAACAGTACCCGTTTGAGCCTGAGAAGCTCTAGTTAAGGAGCCACTAATCGGCGATTGTGGTTGTGTTGTGGAGACAAGAGGCTATTGTATTATGACCTGAGAAACTTGAGGTTGACATACAATGGGAAACGCTTGTACTTGTGACACCGTCAAAATAGCCGGTGTAGTGGGGATATTCGACACAGGTAAACTTGGTTGCATTGAATATACAACTCTTGGCTGTGGAGGCAGTATTGGCACCAAACCGCTGGATGTAATTCTAGCTTGACCTGAATTCTGTTGTGAACTGTCATATGGTTGTTCTCTCGGAGGGAACAATGAAGGGGCATACTGCCCCCCATACAGCAGCAACCTAGTGTTCAAAGGGAAGATTGGCCTTTGGACACTGGATTGCCCAAATTGATACTGTTGCAAAGGATCAATTTGCTGAGACTCAACATAATAAATTCCAGATATTATTCTGAACGAACAAACGGGAACAGACCATACTGTCGAAATGGTCCTTGGGTGGACTTCCTCTAGCGGTTGAGAGCTAGTTGGGACAAATGGTATACCAGCGAACATTGTCGAAGTGGAGTCAAGAGGTTTTGCTGCCACTGTATCGAACAACACAGTCCTAGATGTCGATGGTTGTCCAGACATATCGAGTCTATCCAAAAGACTTCCTAGTGATTCTACAGGAACTTGTGATGAAGGCGGACTATCTTCTGAAGTAGAAGTGTATAGGTGGATCCCAGTTCCAAAATGCAATGGAGTATTGGATGGAAGATACTCCGTAATTTCTTTTATAGCAATTAGTCCAGGCAGAAGAGGTAGACCATCAGTTACGTAAAATATTTCTGGTGCCGAAGAAGGTATAGACTCTGCAGTGACCAATGTTGGAGGGGCAACACCTTTCGAATCAACCCCAGTTGGAGCTAGTTCAGGAATAGAAGTGTTTACCGTTACACTAGGATCAATTCTAATGTCCTCTCGTGACTACGAAACTTCTTCTGTAGAGGCAAGGATACCAGAAATGGTTGGAGTAACTGGAGTCTCTGAGGATGTCGAAACAAAAGTTTCAAACAAACCAGGAGACTTTGACCTAGTTAAACGAGTTCGCTTGGCCCGAAATGGTTTCGTTCCTGGAGTCAAAGATGGTTGACTCGTTAGTCTCCGTGACCGATGGGGTTTCAATTGAATTTCTTCCACGATTGCGGATTACTTTATCAACTCAAAATAAAAAGGGGAAAATGTGATTCTGAATTAAATGAATTTTAGATGCTTCGACACAAATTTCTTTTTCAATTTTTACGAGTAAAGAAAAAGCTAAAGATGACTCTAGTCGCCTTCGATTTTTAATGAGCCTGAAGTGACAAGTGCTCAGATGGACCTTTTCTTTTAAGGAGTCTAAAAAGGAACGAAAGTGACCACTCTGGAAATATAGGTAGAGGGATTACTAAACCAATCGCAAAACTACAGAATATTTTTTACGGTACGATAGTCAATCTTCCCGAATGCTATGTTTAGTCCATTGTGATTGATAGGGTGGCAAACACGGCTTCCTAAGGATAAAGGATGTAGCCTATTGTGGTCTCCCAATATATACTCGATAGTATGTGGGAGCACAAGTCCATACTGGCACTTGTCGTCTCAAAGAGGAGGAATCACCCAACCTACGATGAAAGCGACAATTACCAGGCTTTACGACGTTGGAATACGTCTCTATCCTAGACTTCTAAATGTTTTGCATTAGGTTCCAGAGCGTTTTTATGTTCATTGAATTTACTTTACTGTTGATCTTTCTTATGAAGTTTTCCTTTAAGGTTCACCGTGTGATGTAAATATACAATTCCTAAATATGCAATCTAAGATGATAAACAATCATTTACTCCTTTTTGCGATGAAAATCCTAGCTACTAAGGAAAGTGAAGCGAGATTCTTTCAACATAGAGCAGAGAGCACACACTAGATGCACTGTCCTAAATCAAAATTAACAAGCAGTCTAAATGCAAATGCACATGCATGTATTTGTTTTTCGCTTTCTTAATGTGTTAATGAAAAAAAGAATGCTAGTACAAATCTGAATTATCTTTTCTTTCAAAGCGACAATGCTAACAATTTTCTCTTCAGAATACGAAAGGAAGACAAGGACGACACTTTACGATTTTGAATTGAAAACTGCTTTCGACACTTGAAATACTATTAACTCAAATCAAATACAAGAGTAACAGTATAATCGACCACCATAAGAGTAGGATTCTTTTCTTTGACTGAAAATGACACTTGCGACACTTTCAAATCAAGAGACGACAGTTCGATTAAGCTACTATTTGTAAAGGAGAACTGTAAATGGTGAAAAATACATAAAAACATTCACAATTCTTTGTACGATGGAGGCTGAATAATGCAAAGGAAGGGAGTTTCAACAGTGGTATACTGATCACAAAAAGCAAAACTCTTGAATAAAGCTAAAGACAATGAAGAAAAAACCAAAATCTGGAGGCAGAAATAGTGTTATCTGATACTCGCACCTGTAACACAGAGAAATAGGGATGCATCTCACCTACTGCACACGGGAGGTGTGATGCATCCAGTCTGCCAAAAGGAGACGGTGCGATGGTATTGGGAGACCAAAATGGCTTATATGGTAAGTAGCAAAGAAAAACCTAAGAATTTTCCTATTTATTCATTTGATACTAAACTTGGATCTGCCATTCTTTTTAATGAGTCAGTTGATAGTGGACCGGAAGAGACGAAAACAGAAAATCAACACTCAAAAAATAAGCAAGAAGATGAGAAGATGATGTTCCTTGTACTTTGATGGATCAATAGGAAAAGAAAGGGCAGGAGCTGGAATTTGGATCACAAGTCCAAGTGATGAAAGTAAGTTTTACTCTTACAAACTAAACTTTGATTGCACAAATAATATGGCTTAATACGACTCTCTGATTTTGGGCCTAGAAGTCTTGATGAAAATGAAAGCTCAAAATATTTATGTTCTTGGAGATTCTAAATTGGTTATTAGACAAGTGGAGGGTGTCTATCAAACAAAGGAAGTAAGAATGAGAGCATACAGAAATCTAGTTTTAGATATATTGGAAAATTTTCAGGCATATTCTTTCACTATCAAAACTAGAGACCAAAATTCCATTGTTGATTCTCTTGCTGTTTCGGCAAGTTTATCTGTCATTCCTATTCATTCTTCTGAAAAATATGAGGTTGAAGTTCGTCACAGACCAGCTATACTAGATAATATCACAAATTGACAATTTTTTGAAGATGATCAACAAGTAAAGAATTTTATTGAATTGAAAGAAGAATTTGAAAGCACTCAAGTGGATCAACAAAACATGTTTGTTGAGTCAAAAGAAAATTCTAAAGTCTTACAATTAAAAAACAATTCAATACCAAAGGGTCTAATCCCTCTTGAGAAGTTGTTCGATCAGAATGATGTGTTCAAATCCCCAAAGATACAAGCTGATGAGGAGGAAGTAGAAAGATGCAATTTAGGTACTTCAGTTGTACCTAAAATGATCAAAATTTCAAAGTTTCTTTTAGCTGATATGAAAGCCAAATATGTTGAGATGATGAAAAGGTTTGTTGATGTTTTTTCTTGGAGTTATGCTGATTTAAAATAGTATGATCCCTCCATTATTCAGCATACTATTCCTATTAAAGAAAATGAGAAACCTTTCAAACAAAAGTTGAGAAGAATTAATCCGCTTCTTATGCCATTGATTGAAAATGAAATTAAGAAACTCTTTGATGCTAAAATCATTGTCCCAATCATATTCTCAAATTGGCTTGCAAATTTGTTTCCAGTTAGAAAGAAGAGTGGAGAAATCAGAATTTGTATTTATTTCAGAAATTTGAATAAGGCTTCATTGAAAGATAACTATCCTCTTCCCAAGATGGATTCAATTCTGCAAAATATTGTTGGTTCACAAAGGATGTCTATGCTTGATGGTTTCTCAGGGTACAACCAGATTCTTGTGCATCCAGATGATCAGGAGAAGACAACCTTCACAACACCATGGGGCACATTCATGTACGCTAAGATGCCTTTTGGTCTCATGAATACGAGGGCCACCTTTCAAAGAGGAATGGATATCACTTTGGCTAAAGAAAGGGATAAATCAATGGTTGTTTATCTTGATGACATCACAGTCTTTTCAAAGAAAGAAGAAGATCATTTGAAGCACCTTGAGAAAATTCTGCTCAAATGTAGAAGGTTTGGTATCTTTCTTAATCCTACTAAAAGTATCTTTTCTCTAACATCACGCAAGTTACTTGGTCATATCATTTCTAAAGAAGGAATTAGGATTCATCCTAATAGAGTTAATGCAATTCAAAAGGTAGATCTGCCAAGAAGTAGGAAGGAGATCCAATATTTTCTTGGAAAGGTGAATTTTGTTAGGAATTTCATTCCTAATTTTGCTGAGATTTTCAAGGATATAACAAGGATGTTAAAGAAAGGAGTGGAATTTAAGTAGAAATATGAAGCAAATAAATCTTTTGAAGAAATCAAGAAGGCACTTACACAAGCACAGGTACTCATCAGTCCAGATTTTTCCAAGGAATTTCTTATTTTTACATTTGCTTCTGATAATACAATTGCTGGAGTTCTGCTACAAAAAGGAAAGCAAGGTATTGAACAGCCTATTTCTTTCTTTAGTAGGAAGTTAGAAAATTCTGAACTGAAGTACAATATTCGAGAAAAGCAAGCTTATGCCTTGGTGAAAGCTGTAAAAGATTTCAGAATCTATGTCCTGCATTCTCACATTGTGGCATATGTTCCAAGTGATGTAATAAAAGATATTCTAACACAAGTAGATCCAGATGGTATGAGGACAAAATGGATAGCCAAATTGCTAGAGTATGATATAGACATCAAACCAACCAAATTCATGAAGGTTCAAGGCTTGGCAAAGCTAATCACTCAGTGAAATCTGGATAGTCTTGACATATATTTGAATGTAGAAATCTCAGAAATTTCTGAAAATGAGGAAGAATTGGTTCAAATCAATGAGAAATTCTTGGTTTTAGAATGGTATAAGGATGTGGATTTTTCTCTACAACATAATAAAGCTCCCGCCAATCTAACTAAGTCCAAAGTAAGGCTTGTTAAGCTAAATTCCTTAAGATATTTTTTATATGATCAAAATATGTTTTGGAAAGATACCGGAGGGAATTTGCTGAATTGTCTCCTTGAAGAAGAAGCTGATAAAGTTATTGAGGAGTTTCATAAAGGAGATTGTGGAGGTCATCATTATTGGAAAGCTACAGCAAATAAGATTCTAAGGGCCGAATATTTTTGGCCAACTACGTTTAGAGACATTTACAAAAGGCTGGCTACTTGTCATGAATGTCAAATTTTTGAAGGGAGAAGAAAACTTATGCCTCTGCCTTTGGTTCCTGTCTACGTGGAAGCGCCTTTTCAGCAGTGGGGATTGGATTTTATTGGAGAGATTCATCCTCCTTCATTAGGGTAGCATCGCTGGATTCTCACAGCAACAGATTACTTCACCAAATGGATAGAGGCGATTCCAACTAGGAAAGCTAATGATTCAGTAGTTATTTCTTTTTTAGAAAATAATATATTGTCTAAATTTGGCTGCCCAATGAAGGTTTTAACAGATAATTCTCAAGCTTTCAAGTCCAAGAAAATGATCGACTTTTGTCACCAATATCACATTACTCTTGGACACTCTACTGCTTACTATCCACAAGGATATGGCCTTGCTGAATCGTCAAATAAGAGCATTGTAAGGATCATAAAAAAGGTTCTGTAGGAAGACAAGAAAGCTTGGCATTTAAAATTGAAGTATGCCTTGTACGCTAATAGGATTTGTATAAAGAGATCAATTGGGACATCGCCATATAAATTAGTTTACAGTGCTAAAGCTATATTTCCAACATCACTTGGAGTACCGGTAATGAAACTAATTCAAGGACTTGAAGAAGAACCAAATGCCATTCAGAGGAGAATCAATCAGTTGATAGCCCTGCAAGAGAAGAGAAATGAAGTCTATGACAATCATCAACATAGTCAAAACAGAATTAAGAGTACATTTGATAAAAAGATCAAAGAAGACAGTTTTCAGATACAAGACAAGGTGTTGAAATGGTAGGCCAGAATTGAAGAAAAAGGAAAGCACGGTAAGTTTGAGAATTTATGGAAAGGTCCTTATCAAATTGCTGCTTTTCATGGAAACAACACTTATATTCTGCAGGAAATTGATGAAGGTTCCTATGCTAGAGGACCTGTTAATGGCAGGTTGCTAAAGCATTATCGTTGCTAAAGTATTACCAATCTCTCATGACATTGTATATATGTGTTTTTATCAGTTTTTTGCTAATAACTGTTAGAACATTATATATTACGGAGTAATGGAACACATAAAACATTGTAGAAATATAAACACAGAAAACGCATAAAACAAGAGAGACACAGATATACGTGGTTCACCCAGTTTGGGCTACGTCCACCCCGAACAGCCAATCCTTCCTTCCATTATCTAGCAAAATGAAGAGACACAACCTACGGGAGATCCGCTGTAATATCCTCTATTTTCTCTCATAGTCTCACCTCTCTATGTCTCGCTCGGAGAATACACATCTATTACACAGCCTCAAATAAAATGCCCTCATACAAAGAGAGGGGTTGCCTTCTAGGGCAAAAAACCCTAAAATAAACATAAATTCTATTGTTAGATCATCTACCTAATGAACGACCCAGATTGACTAGAAATTACTATACTTTTACAAGGAAATTTTACATATGTTTTTAGCTTCGCGGGTGCTGCCCCTGAAACCCCCGCTGGGGGACCGTTGGCCCCTAAATCCCCTAGCCGGGGGGGGGGGGGATCGGCCCCCCCGACACTCGCGAGGGGGACAAGTGCCCCCCGCACCCCCCGTGTGGAGGGGTGTACAAAGTTCCTGGGGTATACATCCGGCTGAAACAAAGACCTCTAAACAATCATGCTCAATACTCAACAATCTCCCACTTGCAGAATGATTGTAGCAACTCCACCACTACTTCATTTGCTGGACAATGACTCCTTTTCGGACCTGGGTATTTCTCATCTTCATCTTCATCCTTAAAGACCAATTGAAACTAAGCATATTCTCATTTTCTCCCTGGTTAAAACTTTTGTTAGCATATCTGCGGGATTTTGGCTAGTGTGTATCTTTTCCAGCTTCAACTCTCCATCTTCCAACACTGATCGTATGAAATGGTACTTGAGCTGTATGTGTTTAGTCTTGGAATGAAATGTTGAGTTCTTTGCAAGATGAATGGCACTTTGGCTATCACTGTATAACGTGCGCATATCACGCTCCTTACCCAATTCACCCATAAACCTTTGTAACCAAATCATTTCTTTACTATCCTCTGTAGCAACAACATACTCTGCTTCTATTTTTGAAAGTGCAACAACACTTTGGATTTTTGAAACCCAACTGACAGCTATTCCACCAACAGTAAATACATATCCTGTAGTGCTCCTCTTGTTATCTCTGTCACCTACCATATCTGCATCAACATATCCCTGTAGAGAAATGTTTGAACCACCAAAGCATAATGCTTGATTTGTGGTAGCTTTCAAATATCTGAGAATCCATTTCACTGCCATCCAATGTTCCTTTCTTGGATTATTCATGTACCTGCTTACAACTCCCACTGCATGTGCAATATCAGGCCTTGTGCAGACCATTGCATACATTAAGCTTCCAACTGTTGATTCATATGGAACTTTAGACATATAATCCATGTCTTCTTGGGTCTTTGGGCACATTTCCTTACTGAGTTTGAAATGGCTAGCAAAAGGTGTACTAACTGGTTTTGCATTGTGCATATTAAATCTTTTCAAAACCTTGTATGTACTCATTAGGAGACAATGTTAATTTATGAATTTTCCTGTCTCTAGTTATTCTCATACCAAGGATTTGTTTTGCAGCTCCCAAATCCTTCATTGCAAATGAATTTTCCAATTTTATTTTGAGCACATTTATTTCCCGCATGTTAGACCCTGCAACAAGCATGTCATCTACATACAATAACAATATAATATAGCTGCCATCATTTTGCTCTTTTAGATAAACACAATGATCAGAGTCACATCTAGTATAACCTTGTTTAGACATAAACTTGTTAAATTTTAGATACCACTACCTTGGAGCCTGTTTTAAGCCATACAAGTTGTTCTTCAACCTGCACACCTCCTTCCCTTTCACTTCATATCCTTGTGGCTGCTGCATATATATCTCTTCCTCCAAATCCCCATGGAGAAAGGTTGTCTTTACATCTAACTGCTCAAGATGCAAATCTTGAACTGCTACTAGACTTAAAATAGTTCTGATTGAAGTCATTTTAACAACAGGAGAAAATCTTTCATCAAAATCAATACCTTTCTTCTGTGAAAACCCCTTCACCACAAGTTTAGCTTTGTACCTCTATTTTCCTCCATCTTCTTCCTTTAGCCTGTAAACCAATTTATTCTTCAATGTAGTTTATCCTGTAGGCAACCTGACTAAGTCCCAAGTCTGGTTATGCATTAAGGATTCCATCTCTTCTTCCATGGCTACCTCCCACTTCTTCCTGCTTTCAACCTGCATTGCTTCTTCATAACATTCGGGTTCACCAGAATCAGTTAACAATAAATAATATAATGAAGGAGAGTATCGTTCTGGGGGTCTAATTATCCTGGTAGATCTTCTAACACCACTTTTAGATGTTTGGGGTGCTTGTTGCTATTGTGGTGGTTGTTGTTGCTGTGGTTGTTAATTATTATTATTTTCATGCACCTTTACTTTTTCAGTGATTTCATCAAGAACTGCATATTCCATATTTTCTTTTTCCTGTTTCTTTTCCTGCAACTGATTCTTATACAAGACCTTTTCATTGAATATTACATCTCTGCTCCTAATGATTTTGTGATTTTCGTAATCATATAAGTGATAACCAAAATCTTTAACACCATATCCAATAAAGGTACATTTCTTTGACTTTGCCTCAAGCTTTGTTCTATTTTCTTTATCAATATGGACAAATGCCTCACAACCAAAAGGCTTTGAAAAAGAGTAGTTCACCTTTTTACCTGTTCATGCTTCCTCTGGAACACCACCATCCAAGGAACTGGAAGGCCCTCTATTTATTAGATAAACAGTAGTATCTACAACATTTGCCCAAAACTGTAAAGGCAATCCTGCATGCAATCTCATGCACCTTGCACGCTCCATGATTGTTCTATTCATCCTTTCTGACACACCATTTTCTTGTGGTGTTCTTGGAACTGTCTTCTCTCTACGAATTCCATGCTTTGAACAATACCTATCAAACTCTTTGCTGCAATATTCACCTCCATTATCTGATCTAAGACACTTCAATTTCTTTCCTATCTCAATCTCAACCAAAGCTTTCCATTTCTTGAAAGTATCAAATACATCAGATTTATTTTTAATACAATAAATCCAAGTTTTTCTAGTTGCATCATCAATAAAAGTAACATAATACCGAGAGCCACCAAGAGATGATACCTGAGCAGGTCCCCATACATCTGTATGCACAAGCTCTAATTTTTTGCTCTTCTTTTCTTTCCCAACTCTAAGAAATTTGACTCTCTTCTGTTTTCCATAAATGCAATTCTCACAGAAGTCCAAATCAACATTCTTCAAACCTGGCAACAAATTCCTTGAGTGAAGAATATGCATCCCCTTTTCACTCATGTGTCCGAGCCTATGATGCCATAATGCTGCATCTGCTCCTTTGGAAGTTAAAGCATTAACAGTGTTAGAAATACCATTCCATAAATACAATGTACCAACCTTTTCGCCTTTTTCTATTAACAGGGCTCCTTTGGTGACCTTCCAAGCTTTATCTGTGAAAGTTGTCACACAACCTTCACCGCCTAACTGCCCTGTTGAAATCAAATCTTTCTTTAGATATGGAACATGCCTTACCTCCTTTAGTAGCCATTGGTTTCCATTCTACTATTTTACAAGAACCTTACCCATTCCACCAATTTTACAGGGTTTATCATCACCCAAACAAACTTGTCCAAAATCTCCTTGAACATAATCATGAAAGTATTTCTTATCAGGTGTGGCATGGAATGAGGCCCCTGAATCTACCACCTAGAAATCAGTAATATTTTTGAAAGAAAGAATTAAAGCATCTTGTAACACCTCACCTATCACAGTTGCTTCATGATTGTTTTCTTGTTGTGCATCTCCTTCTTTTCCCTTCCGAGATCTAAAGTCTTTCTTTAGGTGTCCTTTCTTTCCACATTTCCAGTACACTATCCTCGATCTGGACTTGGATCTGTCTTTCCTTGATTTACTGCGATATCCTGAGCTCTTTCCTCTTTCCATTTTTCTTCCTCTAGACTCTGCAATCAGAGCATTACCCGATGTCTCACCAGATCTTTTCCATTGCATTTCCTCACTAAGGATAGCACTAAAAACATCATCAAACTTTAAAGTACTATATCCAAAAACATAGTTACTAATAGCCATTACTAAACCATTCCAACTTTCTGGTAGTGAGCACAAGAATAACAGAGCTCTAACTTCATCATCAAATTTTACCCCTACAGAACATAACTGACATGTAACAGTATTAAAATCATTTAAATGGTCTGCAGCAGATCCACCTTCCGACATCTTCATATTAAATAATCATTTCATAAGAAATACCTTGTTTGAGGCCGAGGGTTTTTCATATAGTTTCTCCAACACCTTAATCAAACCCTCTGCCATTGTTTCCTTTGAAATGTTGAAGGTGACCGATGCTGCGAGGCACAATCGTACTGTTCCGAGTGCCTTTCTATCAAGAAGGTTCCATTCTTCATCTTTCATACCCGTCGACATCTTTGTTTTTCTGCCCAATGGTAGTTATAGATCTTTCTGATACAGATAATCTTCCATCTACATTTTCCACAGCGAGAAGTTTTGGCCGTTAAATTTCTCGACCCTAAACTTAACATCTTCTGCCATTGCTCCCACTTGAACGAGGAACCCTTATTTCCTCCGAGTTTATCAGCCAAATAGACCTTTGGCTCTGATACCAGTTGTTAGAAAATTATATATTACGGAGCAATGGAACACATAAAATATTGCAGAAATATAAACACAGAAAATGCATAAAACAAGAGAGACATAGATATACGTGGTTCACCCAGTTTGGGCTACGTCCACCCCAAACAGCCAGTCCTTCCTTTCTATTATCCACCAAAATGAAGAGACACAACCTATAGCAAATCCACTGTAATATCCTCTGTTTTCTCTCACAGTCTCAGCTCTCTACTTCTCGCTTAGAGGGGTTGCCTTATAGGGCAAAAAACCCTAAAATAAACATAAGTTCTACCGTCAGATCATCTGCCTAATGAATGGCCCAGATTGACTAGAAATTACTATACTTTTCCAAGGAAATTTTACATCTATTTTTAGCTTTGGGGGCGCTACCCCCGAAACCCTCGCCGGGGGACAAGTCCCCCCCGCACCCCCCTGGGTGGAGGGGTGTACAAAATTCCTGGGGTATACATCCAGCTGAAACAAAGACCTCTAAACAATCATGCTCCATACTCAACAATAATGACAAGCTGGAACAGACGGCTTAAGCCCAAGGTGAAGGCCCAAGTAGCTTAAAGGGGATGCTTGTCAATCAAATTTCTGTTTTTATCATAAGTGTAGGGACAAGTCCCCCCCACACCCCCCCACGTGGAGGGGTGTACAAACTTCTTGGGGTATACATCCAGCTTAAACAAATACCTCTAAACAATCATGCTTCATACTCAACAATAATGACAAGCTGAAATAGAAGGCTTAAGCCGAAGGTGAAGGCCCAAGTAGCTTGAAGGGGATGCTTGCCAATCAAATTTCTATTTTTATCATAAGTAGATAAAGCACTGGAACTACAGGTTCATAGTGTACCACAAGGGCATGCTATCCCAAGTGGAGCCACTGTTATCACTGTAAAAAGTTCTAAAATTGTGGAAAACTGGTATGGTTCCAAAGTTTCATGTTAGTCATGGTCAAGTCATTTTTATTTTTTTTGTTTTAGAGTCTAAATCCTAGAGTTGGAGTCTTGTTTCTGTTGTAGGGAAAAGTATCCGACTCGGATGACCCTATCCCGCTCTAAGGGTGACAATTCCTTAGCAACAACTGTAAAACAAACTACTTACGGTTTACTTCTTTATGAAAGCAAAAGAGAATGGAGAAAGCACTAACCATTTCCTTGCGCTTAATGTCGAATCCAAACTCTTCTCTTTGGCCGCTTGCTCCTAGCTCTTTGTTCTTCTGCTCGCCCAGCTACAATGAGATCCTGCAAAATAACAAAGAAGGAAACTACAAGAGGCATGCAATCATAACTGGTTCATGGATTAGTGTAAACCAAACATGCAATCATCACAATATATAATTGAAACAAAAGCACATAGAAGAACCTCAATAGCTTTTATTAATGAAGAAATAAAGGTTTTGAGAGTATTACAACCATTGAAGGCTCCAACCCAGCAACACCTCCCAGCAGAAAGAATTGCTCTTCTTCACCTCTCTCCAACAATCACCCAATAACTCAATAGTGAAACCAACAGCATATCATTACTTTGCACAAAATTCCAGCCCCCTGAGCTCATAGGAGAGAGCTCAATATATAGATGAATTGAGAAAGGATGAGTCAGCTTGCAACTGATGTGTAGCTGCCTTGTGTCCTCTCTCTCTTCAGTTGATCTTCAGTTCTTGAGTCCACTTGGAGAACTTTGCTTCCACAGAGCCTCTGACTCATCACAAGGCGAAATACCTGATCCAAGTGTCATTTTTGGAAGATTCCAAAGCAATGACTCATTGTGCCACTTGTCCCATCTCACTCAGCGCATGTGGCCTTTGTCCCACTTGCTTTGCAACGCAGGTACACCATGGAGCAACTGAGTTTCAGCGCAGAAACCTAGTGGAGCACCTGCTTTGATTTCAGGATTGCTTGTTTTTGAGTGTTTTCAGGTGGAGAACTGATCTGAGAGCTATTGGTTCGCTGACTTTGTTCCTCTAGGGGTAGGAACATCATGTTTAGGGAACTTTGGATCCCTTGGATTATTGACAATTCATGCTTGTTGCTGTAAGGCACAAAATTGTCTATAACAGATGCCCCCTAAAGTATGAGGTCGTTTATCGGGTGAAATGCTTTATTGAGAGGATCCGAAGTTCATTCAATCTGCTGAGAAGTGTCCTATAATAAGATACAATACAATACATTATTTTTCATACATTTTTCATGATCTAGCTGAGGCGGGCATTCCCATGCTCAGCTTTATAAATACATTTTGGTACATAGAACAGACGATCGTCTGATTGTAGACTGATAATTCTCTGCTGAAATTATCATCCTCTGAGAAGGATGATCATCTGCTGTAATGATGTACATATCAAATGTCTTTATGTCCTGAATATATATCGCAGCCCGAATGGATGAAACTAGATCCAGGGTCTTCAATCTCTTCCGATCTTCACTCGATGTACAAGTCGATCCATGTGAGAATTTCTTGAAGTCGAACATGGAAAGACATCGCTTGATTACCGGTCAATGATGTAAACCATTAACAGGCGCGAGAGGAATCACCGATAAGGATGATGACCCTCAAGGTACGGCAGTACAATCCACATGGTGGGAATAAAGGACTTGGCGTCGACCACCATGCAAAATCTTCTGGTCGAAGGTCATTGATGTATACCTGTCGCCGGAAGTGAGAAACTTGCCATTGAGGCATGCAAGCTTCAAAGTACTGAGGGGGGTGTTCCTAGATCAACTCCTTGGATAATGAGCTGGTGTCGACAAGGAGCGATCCGTCAAAGGAGGGCCTTAATGAATCCCACATCAGTGACACGGAACGGAGCTAGTGAATGTGATGAGGTGAAAACAAACTGTGATGTATGATTCAGGGTGGCGGTCATGAAGTGGATGAAGGATAATGTATGGCAGTGGGTGGAACACGGTTGACTCTTTACAGAACCACATCTCTTGAACATATAACGACACTGATGTGATGGATTGGTAGCATTACCCCAATTGTGGATGGTGTCGCGAGGACCATGGTTATGAGACCGGTGAATGAAACAACCCAACCCGATGTGATGCGGAGGACAAAGTGTCATGTTCAAGAGCGACTTGCTACCATTAATGCTGTGAGGTTCTCCCAATTTTTCCCCAGTCATTGCTGACCAGTACCTCTTTATTTTTGTCAAGCTTGAGGAGGATAACATATGCTTGTTCTATAACCTGCCCTTCGGGCAAGCCCATCGCTATGTTTTAACGAGCCTAGCGATAGGGAAACTCGTTCTCGTCTAAAGACAAGTTTGTCGCTATTTAATCATTTTAACGAGTCTAACGACAAAGAAAACTCGGTCCTTTTCATTTTTAGAGAGTCTGAAAAAGGTACGAAAAGTTAACTCCAAAATTCCTTTTTCGTCTTCTAATCCCTTAAGTCCGAAAAAGTATAAAACAATACAGAAGGGATGAATTTCGATTTCTTTAACGAGCCGAACAAAACAAGCGCTCGATCTTTTTGTGTAATAATCCCTCAGGTCCAAAAAGATTAAAATCTAGAGGAGGGATAGCTCTTCTTGTCCTTTAACGAGCTGGAAGGCCAAAACTCGGCAAACTTTTCATATTTTACGAGTCAGTGAAAAGAGCTCAAAGAAGACTCGTCTTTTGAGGAATGAGTGATGAACAGGGATAGCAGCAGATTCCAGGTACAGGTTGGAATTCTCCAATCACGGCAGTGTCACAAGGATGGCTAAGTGGAATCACTCTTCGCAGCTGTTCCTCAAAATGGGTAAACAAACATATGGAGGTGAACGATTGGCCAAATGAACGGATGGAGGTGATGGCATATAAACACGACCAAGGGCTTTTAATATGGCTTTCAAAGGTTACATTTCTCGAGGTTGTTTACCGGTTCATTTTTTCTGGATGAGCTTGAACTGTAGGGAAAGATTGCTCACAACTTGTGTTTATTTTTTAACGAGCATGAACTCTGTACAAAACTGCTCGATTCTTGCGTTTATTTTTTAAAGAGCATGAACATTGCTAAAATTGTTCGATTATATGGTTTACTTTTGATTTTTTACCATAATTAGCTTCTCTTTTTCATTGATAGCACTGCATTTTCAATTTGCTGCAACAAACTAGTTAGAAATGGGTAATATTTACTTGAAAATGAGATTAACACATCAATATTTACCTTGAATTACGTCAGAAAGCAAATAAAAAGGGTTTTACCTCTCATTTTACCATTTCATCTGCATTTTGCTTGTTGGAGCTTTGGAGGAGCCTCTTTCCCCTCGATTTTCATCAGCTGATTCTGGGAGATTCTGCGGACGATTTTCGGTGCCGTTTGGACCAGGTAGGAGCTAAACCTTAGCTCTTCATTTTCATGGTTTCATTTTCCTGTTTTATGCCTGTTTTGCTGCTCTATTGAGCCTCTGGGGTTTTGCCAGGGCGCCCTCTGATCAACGCAGGTTCCCCATTCGAAAACTGCGTTGGGATCCAAGCTACTTGAAGGCAGCTTGTCCCCCAACGCAGGTAGTACACTGGGCACCTGCTTTGGGGCATAAAAGCAACAATTTTTCACAGATTTTGATGAAATTTTCGCCAGTTTTTCATCAATTTCAGGAGCTGACTCATCCTCTTGTTTGTTTTGCAGGGATTTTTGAACAAGATGGCCCTAACATGGCGAGAACGAGAACATGAAGAAGAAGATATGATTGCCCTTCATGATCCTGTTATGGTGGGCGCATTGCGAGACTGTGGTTTACTGAAGTTTTTCCGTATCTCTAGCATGAGAGCACAGATTTCACTACTGCAGTATTTGCTTGATGCTTGGGATCCTGTTAACCAAGTATTCCAGATCAGGAACAAACCTATTCCATTGACTGTGACAGATATTTACTTCTTGACTGGCCTGTCAAGGCGGGGTGCCCCCATTTCTTTATCAGGTACAGTTCGGGGGAATGATTCCGTGAGAGATTATGTTCGCCAGTATTGCAGGGAGGGGTCCCAGCCGAGCAAAGACGGCAAGGTGGTTATCCGTGATGTTACTAGCAGGCCTCTCAGGTCCATTCTATATACTCTTGGTAGGATGGCCGGTAGCGCATCTTTACATGTTGCCAACAGGTCTCACATGCAGCACGCCTTGGAATGTCTCCAACCGAAAATCTTCAACTGGATTGATGCAATGCTTAGTCAGATGAAAAATCAATTGAACAAGGTGAAGGACGGGAAGCTGAAGAACTTTGGTTTTGGTTCGATTCTGACTGCCTTCGCCTTGGAGAAGATCCCTTTGATGCAACCTCAGTACATTGATCTCGGAGTGCCTTCTCCTACCGAGCCACGTATGTAGCGATGGGTCGATCACATGTCCAGGCATGCCGGTCAATCCCAGATTTCTTTCAATGCTGCTTTCTTTAGGTGGTTCGATCGCCAGGAGATGGCTTTTTCCGAGTACCCATATGTTGGTATGGATTTCCGGGGCGATCCGGATATGGTACTGCCAGACGGTGCTCAGTGGGATGCTACCGGTAAGAACTTCAACCATATTACCATTCATTGTTTTCATTCATAATGTTCTTGTGCTTTATTCTTTCAAGACTTTAATTGAACTCATGTGCGCTTGCAGATGTCGGTCCTGTTCGTCCGGCATTTCGTCCGAGACCACCTGTTACTGTTCCGGCAGAGGAACCTGCTCGGAGAGTTATTATCCGTGATCTTAGCGACACAGAGACCCTTACAGCTGTGCAGGGGCAGGTCGAGAACCTTACCCGTGGTCTTCCGGATGTACAGATTGACGAGTTACCTTTACCGATGCAGCAGCATACTATCGGTGTACCTAGACGATGGACCCGTCTTCTGCGCATGATCGCACATACTGTGGCTTACTATCAGGAGCATCACTAGGCTAGGGTGCCCCCTAGCATTTTGAGTTTTTAGGTCATATGACCAATTTTGTCTTGGTTACAGAACATCATGTATGAACTTTATGAACAACTTATATATATATTTTGATTTTCGAGTCTTATTCTGGTTGCTTTGGATGATTCATATGTACACTTTTTATGATGTGTCCTTTATAAATGTTGCAAATGTCTGTCTAACACATAGTTTGCCAATGAGTCAGTTAATGTGTTTAGATTTCTTGAAATATGTTGATATTGAATTGAATCAAATCGTCTTTCCAAGATCTTTACTCTTAGGAACATGCGATAAATAGCTGGATTACGAACAGAATATATACCATTGAGTTGTAGTACTACGAGCTGTGAGTCTAGCCTGACAATTAGTCGGCGTATGCCTCGTGTGATGGCATCAGAGAGTAGTTCTATCAACGCGCTATATTCAGCGATGTTATTCGTTGATTGCCCAATACATACACCTCTGAAACTTACTAACTCGCCATTTGGATTAAAAATGGCCCATGCTGCGGAGGATAGGTTCCGCGAACTACGACTTGCTCCGTCGGCATATCCAACACATGTCTCCATAAGGTTTGACATCTGCAACGAATGAAAAAGGGAATCACTCAACCAGAACGAGAACTTTGGCGAAAACAAAATACAACAAAAGCACGTAGGTTACTATTTAAGCATAGTAACGCTTGAGGTACAGCCCGTTCCGGGGCTGCGCCAGTGGAATTCCGTCGTAATCTATTAACTCGTAGGCTCCTTTTGCTAATACTCTTTTAACAATATAGGGGCCCATCCATAAGGAATTGAATTTACCTGCTCCTAATTTATCGGATTCTTGGTCATAAAGCAAGACCAAATCACCTTCTGAGAAGACACGGGGTTTGACATTTTTGTCGAACTGAGCCTTGACTCGTTTCTTATGGGCTTCGTTAGCCAAAGCGGCATCACGACGGGTTTCATCCAATTGGATTAATTCCATGAAACGAGCCTCTTCTTCCGAAGTTCCGGGGAGGAGATCAATTGCGAGTTTAAGCGACGAAATTTCACACTGGATCGGTAAGACTGCTTCTAGACCGTACACCAATTGAAAAGGTGTGAAACCGGTCGCGTTTCTTACCGAGGTTCGGTAGGCCCACAAGGCTGCATACAGGATTAGGTGCCATCTTCTTTTATGAACTCCGATCATCCTCTGCAACATACGCTTCAGTACCTTGTTGATTGCTTCAACTTGTCCGTTGGCTTGTGGATAATACGGAGTAGAGCTGTCGTGAGATAGCCCTAGTTTGGCAGCTAATTCGACCATCATGTGATTGCAGAAGTGCGATCCATGATCTGTAACTATAGCCTGGGGTACACCGAACCTGGCGACTACATGATTGAAAAAGAATAGGGCAGCTGTTTCACCAGTATTGTCCAATGTAGGCATCGCCTCGGCCCATTTGGTAAAATAGTCAACTGCGACTATAATATACCCATGCCCCCCGGTCGAGGTGGGGTTACATTGCATGAAATCGATGCCCCATTTGGCGAAAGGCCCAACTGCAACTATTGGTTGCAGCGGTGCGGGTGGTCTTCTGGTTTTGCTATCAAAGATTTGGCAGGAATGACAACTTCGGACTGCGATTATGCAATCTTTGAACATTGTTGGCCAACAATATCCTGCTCTTAATATCTTTTGGGCTGTAGCGAAACCTGATTGATGCCCCCCACACGCGCCTGAATGACACTCATTCAGGGCTTTTTCGGCTTCTTCATGGGTGAGACACCTCCTCAGAACGGTATCGATACCACGACGGTAAAGAGTATCACCGACGATCATGTAGTCTTTTGCTTGGTATCGTATACGTTTCTGTTCGGAGTGAGAGGTGTCAGGCCGAAACTTTTGGGTTTGGAGATAGATAATTATATCTCCATACCATTCATCGCTTGCAGATATCAGAAATAAAGTCTCGTCCACTATTGACTCCTTGGAAGTTTCGTCGTTGGACGATGATGGGAGATCGCATAATAATTCTGCGAATACTAGAGCTTTCTTTGACTTGGATTTCACAAATTCCAGATCAAACTCTTGAAGGATCGCTATCCATTTGGAATATTTGCCCCCCAGCCACTGTCGCAACAGTATATAAGTCATGGGGTTGCAATCTGACAGAATGGTAGTTTTCCTAAAGAGGATATAATGTCGAAATCTCTGTACCGCTTGAACAGCAGTGAGCGCTAGCTTTTCAATGTAAGAATATTTACTTTCTGTATCATTTAAGTTTTTACTTAAATAATATACAGGATGTTCAACTCCGTCAACTTCTTGCACTAAAACCATCGCAATGGTTGTATCTGCCGCAGCTAGATACAGGTTAAAATCCCTAAGATAATCTGGGGCGTACATTAATGATGCTTTTACTAGGGACTCTTTCAAAGCGTCAAAGGAAGCTTGCGCAACCTGGTCCCAATCGAAGGGTACATCTTTTTTTAAAAGACATGTATAACCTTTAGCAAGTTCTGCGTAATTTGGAATGAACCTTCTCAGAAAGTTTGCTTTCCCTTGGAGTTTCTGAATCTGAAGCAAATTCGAAGGTGGAGGCAAATTAATGATTGCCTGAACCTTACAGGGGTCGAGACGAATCCCATCTTTAGAGACTACAAAGCCAAGTAAACGACCAGAACCGACGCAAAACACACATTTGTGAGGGTTGAGTCTTATCTTGTAGTGTCGGCAACGTAGAAATATCGCTCTTAAATGCTGCGGATGATCAGTCCGCTTTCGCGAATGAGCCGGAAGATCGTCGAGATATGGTTGAACAATGCTCTTGATGTCATGGAAGGCGTAATTCATAGCCCTCTGAAAAGTTGCCCCTGCGTTCTTCAAGCCAAAGGGTAATTTTCGATAAGCGAACGTGCCCCACGGACATATAAATGCAGTCTTCGACTGGTCCTGTGGGCGGATATTTATTTGATTATACCCGGAAAATCCATCCATAAAGGAAAAGATTTCACATCCGGCGCATTCATCAATTATCTGGTCGATGAAGGGCGTAGGGTAGTTGTCCTTCGGACAAGCTTGGTTTACATCCCTGTAATCGACGCACACTCTTATCGTCCCTTGTTTTTTCATAACAGGGACAATATTCGATACCCAATCGGTTAGAGGAACCGGGTAGATGAATCCAGCATGGAGAAGTTTCTCAACTTCTGCTTTAATGGCGGCGGCTTTCTTAGGGTGCGCCTGTCGAAGCCGTTGTCTTACTGGTTTGACATCAGGATACATTTTAATTTCATGTTCAACGATACTCGAGTCGATGCCTGGCATTTCATCATATGACCAAGCAAAGATATCTCTAAATTCGCGAAAGAGAGCATTATATATTTCCAGTTCTGAAGGGGAACAACCTTTGCCAACATGAATATTCTCTACAACATCAGGTTTTGTCGAGATATTAATGGCTATAGTCTCTTCGATATTTGATAGGTTTCGCTCGGAATCCACCGTGTTTACAGTATTTGTTAGGAATTCAAAGACTGAAGGGTGGTAAAGATCTTTCTGAGTATCTTCTTCGTATTCTGGAAGAAGGGAACGATGTGGTGGTGATCATTCCATGGTGCCCCCTCAATCATCATTGATTGTAAGATTCCTTCGTCAGTCCCATGTACTCTTGACCAAGGATCTAAGGAACTGGCGACTCCGCTGGGGATCGTATCCGTTTGATTGTGTTTGTAGTACTTTGCTATTCATTTCCTGAACAAAAGAGTACCAAATCGAAAAGCTTTTGACTATATCAAAAGCGAAGTAGAGGGCAGCTACTCTTGC
Organism: Pinus tabuliformis; assembly: GCA_031772625.1. Classification (NCBI taxonomy): domain Eukaryota; kingdom Viridiplantae; phylum Streptophyta; class Pinopsida; order Pinales; family Pinaceae; genus Pinus; species Pinus tabuliformis. The sequence continues at coordinate 2,021,780,120 of CM062818.1, read as the reverse complement.
TCATTTTCTGAGCAAATTCATGATTTGAAGAGCTGATCTACAAGGATCCTTGTAAGCTCTTAGTGATAGCTTTGCACCTTCTTAATCATCCCTTTGAGTGTGCTTGACTGATTGCTTCTGATTTGAGCAAAAACCGTGCATTTTTGAGAAAATTATGACCCGGAAACTGTGAAAACGCAATTCTCGTTTTCCAAAGCAGGTAGTACACAGGCTACCTGCTTTGCAACGCATGTCCCGAAGGGGCTACCTGCGCTGAGAGCTAGTTTGGTTGTGCAGAGCCTGCGTTGGCCCAAATTTGCCTAGTGCATTTGGGGTTTCCTCCTTTCTCTTGCCTGTTTTCACTTAGTTTTGCTGCTAGGTGTCAGTCTTGTGCCTGTTTTGAAACCAATATTACTTGCCATCATTCTGCCTCTGTTATATAACGAAATTGTACTTGTTCTTTGTATTTCTTACTCATTTACGATTTCCCATAACGAAAAGTAAACTAGTCATGCTTTTGGCCTCTTAGATCTGAACCTGTGTTAGGAATTTTGCTGGTCTAAAGAGTTAGCTTGTTTGCTGTCCATAGCTGATTAGTCATTTTACTTTCGTTAGTATGGTTTGATTTCATGTATTTCCAGTGATTAAGCAAGTGAATCTTAAGGTGTATTTTGATTTTGGACAAACTTGTTTACTTTCGCTTTAAATCGAAATCAAAGTTATATAACCACTTTCTTTTTGTAATCCATCCACATTAAGAAAGGGAAAAGAAAATACATGCATTGTGCATTTTGCATTTGAAAAAGTTTGCATGATGATTTAGGAGAAAGTGCATTAGTTTGTGCTGTATGAACTGTGTGAAAAGAATTTGCCTTCCTTCTCTCTCAGTAGTTAAGATTTTCATCAGTCAAAAAGATTTGAAAAAGCTTGCTTCTCATCTTAGGCTGCATTTAGGAATTTGTCATATACATCTCGTGGTGAACCTTGAAAGGCAAACTTTAAAAAGATCAACTTAAAATATACTGAATGAACCTAACAACGCATTTGAAACATAACGCAAACATCTAGAGGTCTAGGTAGAGACGTGTTCCGGCGTCGTTAAACATAGTGACTGTCGATCTCTACGAAGGTGGGTGATTCCTCCTGAGAGTCGGTGGCACTAATACGGACTTGTGCTCCCACGTACCATCGCGTATATATTGGGAGACCCCTATAGGCAATTATCCTTTATCCATAGGAAGCCGTGTCGGCCGCCCTACTGATCGCGATGCAGTGAACACAGCATTCACGAAGATCGACCACCCGTACCGTAAAACGTATTCTGTGGTTTCGCGAAAGGTTTGGCACACCCTCTGCCTAGATCTCCAGAGCAGTTTCTTTTGGCCCTTTTCAAACTCTATAACTGAAAAGGTCCAACCGAGCATTTGTCAGTTCGGGCTCGTTAATACATCGAAGGAGACTAGAGTCATCTTTAGCTTTTTCTCGACTCTTAAAACATGAAAAAGCAAAGTTATGTTTAAAAGCGTCTAATAAAATTCATTCAAATCGGAAACACAAATTTTCCCCCTTTATATTTTAGTTGATCGAGTAATCCGCAATCGTGGAAGAAAGTCAATTGAATATCCGTCATTCTCGGAGGCTTGCGAGTCAACCGTCTTTGTCTCCGGAATCGAAAACAATCCGGACAAAGCGAGCTCGTCGAACCAGTTCAAAATCTCCTTTAAAAGTTAGAACAAGTGTTCCAACAACATCTTAGATTCTGGTCACTCCAAACATTTCCGGAAACCCTGCCTCCATAGAAGAAGTTCAATCGCCACGGAGGGACAGTAATATTGATCCTAGTCTGGGGGCAAATACTTGTATGACTGAACCAGTTCCATCTGTAACCGGTCCAGAGAGTTTTGTTCCTCAAACATCTGTCACGGTCGATACAACCCCTTCTTCGGCACCGGAAATCTTTTACGGACCTGACGGTCTTCCTCTTCCACCTGGTCTGATTGCGATAGAGGAAATTATAGAGGAACCGCAAGTATCCACTCCAATTCAATTTGGAGTAGGGGTCACTCTATTTCCTGCTACAACAGAAGTTTGTCCATCACCAGTGGAAGTTCCTGTAGAATCACTAGGTGATCAATTGGATAGACTAAAAATGACTGAACAACCGTCGACATCTAGGACTGTGTCAAATGACACGGCGACGGCAGAATTACCTGCTGCAAATCCAACAATGTTCGCCGGCATACCATCTGTCCCAACTAGCTCTCAGTCGCTAGAAGGAGTCCACCAAGAGACTATCTCGACAGTATGGTCTGTTCCTGTTTGTTCCGGAGTAATGTCTGGTAACTCTCATGGTGAGGCTCATCAAATTGACCCTTTTGGGAATCTAATTAGGCCATCCAGTCCTCCAGGACATTCAATTGCCTTGAGTTCTGGATTGCTACCGTATGGGGGGCAGTTTGCCCTTTCATTACGCCCTACAGGAGGGTACCCATACGGGAGTTCTCAACCTTATTCAAGTTATGGCGGAATTGCAACGAGTAGTTGGGTACCTATGATATCCCAGCCACCGAGAGTTGTATATTCTATGCAACAGTGTGTACCTGTGACGAACATCCCAACTACACCGGCTATTTTGACCGTGTCGCAAGTTCAAACAATGCCTGTTGTATGTCAACCTCAGATTTCTCAGGTTCTCATGCAACAGCCCCTTGACCCGGCAACCCAACCACAATCACCTACTAGTGGGGCAACACAAGTACAGTTGGGTACAGCTACCCCACATCTTGGTCCAATGGTTAGTGTAGCGCAACAACCCATGGTGTCGCAACCGTGGATAGTGCAATACCAATAGCCGCAATTCCAACAAGTGTACGAAGGTTCTGAACAGCAAATATTTGCGAATACTGGACAACCATATATTCAAAATGGTCAAAATCAACCACTTTATAGTGGTCAAGTCTGTCAACCGTATTCATCATACCAACATAAACTCCATTATGCTGGTATGCAAAGACCGACTGTTCAGGCGATTCCATCGTATCCTGGTTACGCTTCACCTAACTTGAACCAGCAGTTACCGTTTGTGGCGACTTTAGAGTTGCCTGATTTACATCGGTTAACCAATGATCCAATTGCTTACGCCCCTTGGTGGCCAGTGATTCCACACAAACTTCCATCCGACATTCCTAAATTCAATGGAAATCCAGGTGAAGACCCGTCGAATCATGTGATGACATTTCATCTATGGTGTTCGTCGAACACTTTAAATGACGATTCGATAAGTCTTCGCCTCTTTCAGAGGACATTGACAGGTCCAGCGGCAAAATGGTATATAGAATTGCCTAGAGCTTCGTTCGACAATTTTGGCTCCCTTGCCACGACATTCTTGACCCACTTTCAATTACCCATAAGGTATGAAACAGGAACAGAGATATTGACTAACTTCAAACAGACAACCGCAACTCATATATCAGATCATATACATGAGTGGCGACGTCGACGAAGAATCGTTAAAACATACGTTCCTGATCAGCTTTTAGCTGAGTGGTTTATAAAGTCGTTACTTCCGGCCATAACGGAAGATGTAGCAAAGGGAGGAGTCGTAACAGAAGAGCAAGTTATCGCTCGTGCACAATACTTGGATTTAGTATATACTCAGTCCGGCACGCTCTATGACAAAATACCAAACGCCCCTAGACCAGAGTTTTCAATCCCTCCTCCTCCTAAATCAAACAGTGACTCTCATGCCGGTGATGGCGTGATTGGCACGGCAAACACGAATCCGAAAAGGACCAATCAAAAGAAGGCCCGTAAGGATTCGAATCAAAATGCGCATGAAGAAGTTCTTGCTTCGGAAGTAAATGCCGTATCGACAGATAAGGGCAAAGAAACCAATCAACCAGGAAGCAAGAAGAATCAAAACAAAGGGAGGAAGAATAAACAAGGTGGGTCATCCCCTAAGAAAAATTCTTCAAACCCTCCTGGGAATAGGAAACAGTTTCCGTGTCAAATATGCGATGACAAAGATCACAACACTAAGGATTGCCCATTCAAAGCTGAGCTAAAGAGGTTCTTTAAAAGTCCTCATACCTCAACTGTGTCAAGTGATCAATTTCCTAACCCAGGTCAAAATCTGGTTGATAGTGGAAACGCTTCCCCGTCCCAAGTACTCATGTTGTCGATTTCGAAACAGCAAAATGATGCTTTGATTTCGACAAGGAGCAAAGATTATGGGAATCCACAGGTGTCGAACGATAAAGGGACAGATCAACCTAGCAGTTCAACGACAACTTCGGCAGAAGTTGTACCCCCCATCACACATGAATTAACAATAAAACCGCCAAAGGGAGTAGTACACAAGTCGACATTTAATCCTCGTTCCAGAGCGGCACAACATTACAACATAGTAGAAGATTTGGCGCAATCGCCGTCTGCTATGTCGACTCTTGAAGTACTACAAAATTGCCCATCCCAAAGGCAGGCATTGTTATCAGCAATTGGTGGGGTGGATCCTAAAGATTCCAATCTAGTATCCTTTGATCACAAAGGATATGATCCTCAGTTACCAGCTCAACTAGCTTTCCTCGTCCAGGTGAAAGCCCTCAACAAAACTGTTCATCGAACAATTATTGATGAGGGGGCATCGACATGTATTATGTTGATGAGTTGCTGGAAAACTTTAGGATCTCCAACCTTGTCGCGATCATCGACAACATTAAAAGCATTCGACGGAAGGACATATACCCCTTACGGTATCCTCAGTAACTTGAAAGTTGAACTAGGGGGCAAAACAGTAGAAATAGATGTTGAAGTCATCGATGGCAATCTTGACTATAACATCCTACTGGGAAGACCATGGATTTATGCCATGGAAGCTGTTGTGTCGACCTATTTTAGGAAAATCGCATTCCCCTTTCAAGGAGGGATTACGATCATTGACCAACAAAATTTCCTCCCTAATGGTTCACAAGTTACAGGAAGCGTTCCTCTGATCCATGGAAGCAACCATTCGTTTCAAAATATCGGAGTAGGCCTACTAAAAGATCCTACATTAATGGGAACTTTCACCCTTCCGCCAACGTTCATTGTGGGAGAAGTGGCAACAGTAGGAACCTGCAATATGATATCTTCCGCACAACAGATGTCAGAAAACGATATCAGCATGGATCATGCAAAGGTTTTGTCCCCAAGCCCAATGGAAATATTGTAGCAATCAATTTTCCTGGCCTGGGGGGCAACCCCAAATCAACGCTCATCAAGCGTTTGGATAGATAGGTCTAGAGAATATGGCACCCCTTTAAGTCCTTGGTTGCGAGTGCATGGAACCGAAAAAGGAAAAGTCCAATCAATGGTAATTGACGGGGCTCCATGGAATGATTCCCACCATGGTTCCCTTCTCCCGGGTTGTGGGGAAGATACTCAAAATAACCTTTATCATCCTTCAGTTTTCGATTTTCTATCGAGTACTGTAAATACAGTGGGCAACGAGGATAGTTCTTTTACTATGTCAACCTCATTAAAAAATGAAACGATCCCCTTTCCAGATCTCGAAGAAAAACCTTCATTCCAACCAACAAAGTTGAATGCAATGAAGCTTGGGGGGCATGCACCTCGATTTGCGTTATTATGCTGGGGGCATGCAAACATATCATCGAGCAGTTTTAGCAATGTTCATGCTCGTTAAAAAATAAACGCAAGAATCGAGCAGTTTTAGCAATGTTCATGCTCGTTAAAAAATAAACGTAGGAATCGAGCAGTTTTTGTATAAGAGTTCATGCTCGTTAAAAAATAAACATAATTTGTGAGCAGTCTTTCCCTACAGTTCAAGCTCATCCAGAAAAAATGAACCGGTAAACAACCTCGAGAAATGTAACCTTTGAAAGCCATATTAAAAGCCCTTGGTCGTGTTTATATGCCATCACCTCCATCCGTTCATTTGGCCAATCGTTCACCTCCATATGTTTGTTTACCCATTTTGAGGAACAGCTGCGAAGAGTGATTTCACTTAGCCATCCTTGTGACACTGCCGTGATTGGAGAATTCCAACCTGTACCTGGAATCTGCTGCTATCCCTGTTCATCACTCGTTCCTCAAAAGACGAGTCTTCTTTGAGCTCTTTTCACTGACTCGTAAAATATGAAAAGTTTGCCGAGTTTTGGCCTTCCAGCTCGTTAAAGGACAAGAAGAGCTATCCCTCCTCTAGATTTTAATCTTTTTGGACCTGAGGGATTATTACACAAAAAGATCGAGCGCTTGTTTTGTTCGGCTCGTTAAAGAAATCGAAAATTCATCCCTTCTGTATTGTTTTATACTTTTTCGGACTTAAGGGATTAGAAGACGAAAAAGGAATTTTGGAGTTAACTTTTCGTACCTTTTCAGACTCTCTAAAAATGAAAAGGACCGAGTTTTCTTTGTCGTTAGACTCGTTAAAATGATTAAATAGCGACAAACTTGTCTTTAGACGAGAACGAATTTCCCTATCGCTAGGCTCGTTAAAACATAGCGATGGGCTTGCCCGAAGGGCAGGTTATAGAACAAGCATATGTTATCCTCCTCAAGCTTGACAAAAATAAAGAGGTACTGGTCAGCAATGACTGGGGAAAAATTGGGAGAACCTCACAGCATTAATGGTAGCAAGTCGCTCTTGAACATGACACTTTGTCCTCCGTATCACATCGGGTTGGGTTGTTTCATTCACCGGTCTCATAACCATGGTCCTCGCCACACCATCCACAATTGGGGTAATGCTACCAATCCATCACATCAGTGTCGTTATATGTTCAAGAGATGTGGTTCTGTAAAGAGTCAACCGTGTTCCACCCACTGCCATACATTATCCTTCATCCACTTCATGACCGCCACCCTGAATCATACATCACAGTTTGTTTTCACCTCATCACTATCACTAGCTCCGTTCCGTGTCACTGATGTGGGATTCATTAAGGCCCTCCTTTGACGGATCGCTCCTTGTCGACATCAGCTCATTATCCAAGGAGTTGATCTAGGAACACCCCCCTCAGTACTTCGAAGCTTGCATGCCTCAATGGCAAGTTTCTCACTTCCGGCGACAGGTATACATCAATGACCTTCGACCAGAAGATTTTGCATGGTGGTCGACGCCAAGTCCTTTATTCCCACCATGTGGATTGTACTGTCGTACCTTGAAGGTCATCATCCTTATCGGTGACTCCTCTCGCGCTTGTTAACGGTTTACATCATTGACCGGTAATCAAGCGATGTCTTTCCATGTTCGACTTCAAGAAATTCTCACATGGATCGACTTGTACATCGAGTGAAGATCGGAAGAGATTGAAGACCCTGGATCTAGTTTCATCCATCCGGGCTGCGATATATATTCAGGACATAAAGACATTTGATATGTACATCATTACAGCAGATGATCATCCTTCTCAAAGGATGATAATTTCAGCAGAGAATTATCAGTCTACAATCAGACGATCGTCTGTTCTATGTACCAAAATGTATTTATAAAGCTGAGCATGGGAATGCCCGCCTCAGCTAGATCATGAAAAATGTATGAAAAATAATGTATTGTATTGTATCTTATTACATGACATTTCTCAGCAGATTGAATGAACTTCGGATCCTCTCAATAAAGCATTTCACCCGATAAACGACCTCATACTTTAGGGGGCATCTGTTATAGACAATTTTGTGCCTTACAGCAACAAGCATGAATTGTCAATAATCCAAGGGATCCAAAGTTCCCTAAACATGATGTTCCTACCCCTAGAGGAACAAGGTCAGCAAACCAACAGCTCTCAGATCAGTTCTCCACCTGAAAACACTCAAAAACAAGCAATCCTGAAATCAAAGCAGGTGCTCCACTAGGTTTCTGCGCTGAAACTCAGTTGCTCCATGGTGTACCTGCGTTGCAAAGCAAGTGGGACAAAGGCCACCTGCGCTGAGCGAGAAGGGACAAGTGGCACAGTGAGTCATTGCTTTGGAATCTTCCAAAAATGACACTTGGATCAGGTATTTCGCCTTGTGATGAGTCAGAGGCTCTGTTTCTCCAAGTGGAAGCAAAGTTCTCCAAGTGGACTCAAGAACTGAAGATCAACTAAAGATTAACTGAAGAGAGAGATGACACAAGGCAGATACACATCAGTTGCAAGCTGACTCATCCTTTCTCAATTCATCTATATATTGAGCTCTCTCCTATGAGCTCAGGAGGCTGGAATTTTGTGCAAAGTAATGATATGCTGTTGGTTTCACTATTGAGTTATTGGGTGATTGTTTGAGAGAGGTGAAGAAGAGCAATTCTTTCTGCTGGGAGGTGTTGCTGGGTTGGAGCCTTCAATGGTTGTAATACTCTCAGAACCTTTATTTCTTCATTAATAAAAGCTATTGAGGTTCTTCTATGTGCTCTTGTTTCAATAATATATTGTGATGATTGCATGTTTGGTTTACACTAATCCATGAACCAGTTATGATTGCATGCCTCTTGTAGTTTCCTTCTTTGTTATTTTGCAGGATCTCATTGTAGCTGGGCGAGCAGAAGAACAAAGAGCTAGGAGCAAGTGGCCAAAGAGAAGAGTTTGGATTCGACATTAAGCGCAAGGCAACGGTTAGTGCATTTCTCCATTCTCTTTTGCTTTCATAAAGAAGTAAACCTTAAGTAGTTTGTTTTACAGTTGTTGCTAAGGAACTGTCACCCTTAGAGTGGGATAGGGTCATCCGAGTCGGATACTTTTGATTGTGTACTAAGGCACTGTCACCCTTAGAGTGGGATAGGGTCATCCGAGTCGGATACTTTTGATTTAAATCGTCCGCAGAATCTCCCGGAATCAGCTGATGAAAATCGAGGGGAAAGAGGCTCCTCCAAAGCTCCAACAAGCAAAATGCAAATGAAATGGTAAAATGAGAGGTAAAACCCTTTTTATTTGCTTTCTTACGTAATTCGAGGTAAATATTGATGTGATCTATCTACCCAAACGCTCGACGAGCGTTGATTTGGGTTTGCCTCCCATGCATGAAACATTGATTGCTACAATATTTTAATGGGGCTTGGTGGCAAAACCATTGCATGATCCATAGCGACTCTGCCTTCTGTGACTTTCAAGGTGGATACCATATTGCATGTTGCTACAAATGGTACATTTCCTATACAAATAGGAGGTGGTAGCGCAAAAGTTCCCATCATAGTGGGGTCTTTCAACAGACCTACTCCAATGTCTTGAATCGACTGGTCGCTGCCATGGATCATGGGAACGCTTCCTGTAACTTGTGAACCATTAGGGAGGAAGTTTTGTTGATCGACGACCGTAATCCCTCCTTCAAAGGGGAATTCGATCTTCCTAAAATAAGTCGACACAACAGCTTGCATGGCATAAATCCATGGCCTTCCTAGTAGGATGTTATAGTCAAGATTGCCATCGATGACTTCAACATCTATTTCTATTGTTTTGCCCCCTAGTTCAACCTTCAGGTTACTAAGGATACCGTAAGGGGTATATATCCTTCCGTCGAATGATTTTAATGTTGTCGATGATCGCGACAAGGTTGGAGATCCTAAAGTTTTCTAGCAACTCATCGACATAATACACGTCGATGCTCCCTCATCAATAATCGTTCTGTGAACTGTTTTGTTGAGGGCTTTCACTTGGACAAGGAAAGCTAATTGAGCCGGCAACTGAGGATCATACCCTTTGTGATCAAAGGATACCAGATTGGAATCTTTAGGATCCACCCCACCAATTGCTGATAACAATGCCTGCCTTTGGGATGGGCAATGCTGTAATACCTCAAGAGTCGACATAGTAGATGGCGATTGCGCCAAATCTTCTACTATGTTGTAATGCTGTGCCGCTCTGGCACGAGGATTAAATGTTGACTTGTGTACTACTCCCTTTGGCGGTTTTATTGTTAATTCATGTGTGATGGGGGGTACAACTTCTGCCGAAGTTGTCGTCGAACTGCTAGGTTGATCTGTCCCTTTATCGTTCGACACCTGTGGATTCCCATAATCTTTGCTCCTTGTCGAAATCAAAGCATCATTTTGCTGTTTCGAAATCGACAACATAAGTACTTGGGACGGGGAAGCGTTTCCACTATCAACCAGATTTTGACCTAGGTTAGGAAATTGATCACTTGACACAGTTGAGGTATGAGGACTTTTAAAGAACCTCTTTAGCTCAGCTTTGAATGGGCAATCCTTAGTGTTGTGATCTTTGTCATCGCATATTTGACACGGAAACTGTTTCCTATTCCCAGGAGGGTTTGAAGAATTTTTCTTAGGGGATGACCCACCTTGTTTATTCTTCCTCCCTTTGTTTTGATTCTTCTTGCTTCCTGGTTGATTGGTTTCTTTGCCCTTATCTGTCGATACGACATTTACTTCCGAAGCAAGAACTTCTTCATGTGCATTTTGATTCGAATCCTTACGGGCCTTCTTTTGATGGGTCTTTTTCGGATTCGTGTTTGCCGTGCCAATCACGCCATCACCGGCATGAGAGTCACTGTTTGATTTAGGAGGAGGAGGGATTGAAAACTCTGGTCTAGGGGCGTCTGGTATTTTGTCATAGAGCGTGCCGGACTGAGTATATACTAAATCCAAGTATTGTGCACGAGCGATAACTTGCTCTTCTGTTACGACTCCTCCCTTTGCTACATCTTCCGTTATGGCCGGAAGTAACGACTTTATAAACCACTCATCTAAAAGCTGATCAGGAACGTATGTTTTAACCATTCTTCGTCGACGTCGCCACTCATGTATATGATCTGATATATGAGTTGCGGTTGTCTGTTTGAAGTTAGTCAATATCTCTGTTCCTGTTTCATACCTTATGGGTAATTGAAAGTGGGTCAAGAATGTCATGGCAAGGGAGCCAAAATTGTCGAACGAAGCTCTAGGCAATTCTATATACCATTTTTCCGCTGGACCTGTCAATGTCCTCTGAAAGAGGCGAAGCCTTATCGAATCGTCATTTAAAGTGTTCGACGAACACCATAGATGAAATGTCATCACATGATTCGACGGGTCTTCGCCTGGATTTCCATTGAATTTAGGAATATCGGATGGAAGTTTGTGTGGAATCACTGGCCACCAAGGGGCGTAAGCAATTGGATCGTTGGTTAACCGATGTAAATCAGGCAACTCTAAAGTCGCCACGAATGGTAACTGCTGGTTCAAGTTAGGTGAAGCGTAACCAGGATACGATGGAATCGCCTGAACAGTCGGTCTTTGCATACCAGCATAATGGAGTTGATGTTGGTATGATGAATACGGTTGATGGACTTGACCACTATAAAGTGGTTGATTTTGACCATTTTGAATATATGGTTGTCCAGTATTCGCAAATATTTGCTGTTCAGAACCTTGGTACACTTGTTGGAATTGCGGCTGTTGGTATTGCATTATCCACGGTTGCGACACCATGGGTTGTTGTGCTACACTAACCATTGGACCAAGATGTGGGGTAGTTGTACCCAACTGTACTTGTGTTGCCCCACCAGTAGGTGATTGTGGTTGGGTCGCAGGGTCAAGGGGCTGTTGCATGAGAACCTGAGCAATCTGAGGTTGACATACAACAGGCATTGTTTGAACTTGCGACACGGTCACAATAGCCGGTGTAGTTGGGATGTTTGTCACAGGTACACACTGTTGCATAGAATATACAACTCTCGGTGGCTGGGATAGCATAGGTACCCAACTACTCGTTGCAATTCCGCCATAACTTGAATAAGGTTGAGAACTCCCGTATGGGTACCCTCCCGGAGGGGGTAATGAAAGGGCATACTGCCCCCCATACAGTAGCAACCCAGAACTCAAGGCAATTGATTGTCCTGGAGGACTGGATGGCCTAATTAGATTCCCAAAAGGGTCAATTTGATGAGTCTCACCATGAGAGTTACCAGACATTACTCCGGAACAAACAGGAACAGACCATACTGTCGAGATAGTCTCTTGGTGGACTCCTTCTAGCGACTGAGAGCTAGTTGGGATAGATGGTATGCCGGCGAACATTGTTGGATTTGCAGCAGGTAATTCTTCCGTCGCCATGTCATTCGACACAGTCCTAGATGTCGACGGTTGTTCAGTCACTTTTAGTTTATCCAATTGATCACCTAGTGATTCTACAGGAACTTCCACTGGTGATGGACAAACTTCTGTTGTAGCAGGAAATAGAGTGACCCCTACTCCAAATTGAATTGGAGTGGATACTTGCGGTTCTTCTATAATTTCCTCTATCGCAATCAGACCAGGTGGAAGAGGAAGACCGTCAGGTCTGTAAAAGATTTCCGGTGCCAAAGAAGGGGTTGTATCGACTGCGACAGATGTTTGAGGAACAAAACTCTCTGGATCGGTTACTAATGGAACTGGTTCAGTCATACAAGTATTTGCCCCCAGACTAGGATCAGTATTACTGTCCCTCTGTGGCGATTGAACTTCTTCTATAGAGGCAGGGTTTCCGGAAATGTTTGGAGTGACCAGAATCTCAGATGTTGTTGGAACACTTGTTCTAACTTTTAAAGGAGATTTTGAACTGGTTCGACAAGCTCGCTTTGTGCGGATTGTTTTCGATTCCGGAGACAAAGACGGTTGACTCGCAAGCCTCTGAGAACGATGGATATTCAATTGACTTTCTTCCACGATTGCGGATTACTCGATCAACTAAAATATAAAGGGGGAAATTTGTCTTTCCGATTTGAATGAATTTTATTAGACGCTTTTAAACATAACTTTGCTTTTTCATGTTTTAAGAGTCGAGAAAAAGCTAAAGATGACTCTAGTCTCCTTCGATGTATTAACGAGCCCGAAGTGACAAATGCTCGGTTGGACTTTTTCAGTTATAGAGTTTGAAGAAGGCCAAAAGAAACTACTCTGGAGATCTAGGCAGAGGGTGTGCCAAACTTTTCGCGAAACCACAGAATACGTTTTACGGTACGGGTGGTCGATCTTCGTGAATGCTGTGTTCACTGCATCGCGATCAGTAGGGCAGCCGACACGGCTTCCTATGGATAAAGGATAATTGCCTATAGGGGTCTCCCAATATATACGCGACGGTACGTGGGAGCACAAATCCGTATTAGTGCCACCGACTCTTAGGAGGAATCACCCACCTTCGTAGAGATCGACAGTCACTATGTTTAACGACGCCGGAACACGTCTCTACCTAGACCTCTAGATGTTTGCGTTATGTTTCAAATGAATTGTTAGGTTCATTCAGTATATTTTAAGTTGATCTTTTTAAAGTTTGCCTTTCAAGGTTCACCACGAGATGTATATGACAAATTCCTAAATGCAGCCTAAGATGAGAAGCAAGCTTTTTCAAATCTTTTTGACTGATGAAAATCTTAACTACTGAGGGAGAAGAAAGGCAAATTCTTTTCACACAGTTCATACAGCACAAACTAATGCACTTTCTCCCAAATCATCATGCAAACTTTTTTCAAATGCAAAATGCACAATGCATGTATTTTCTTTTCCCTTTCTTAATGTGGATGGGTTACAAAAAGAAAGTGGTTATATAACTTTGATTTCGATTTAGAGCGAAAACAAACAAGTTTGTCCAAAATCAAAAGACACCTTAAGATTCACTTGCTTAATCACTGGAAATGCATGAAATCAAACCATAATGACGAAAGTAAAATGACTAATCAGCTATGGATAGCAAACAAGCTAACTCTTTAGACCAGCCAAAATGCCTAACACAGGTTCAGATCTAAGAGGCCAAAAGCAAGACTAGTTTACTTTTCGTTATGGGAAATTGTAAATGAGTAAGAAATACAAAGAACAAGTACAATTTCGTTATATAACAGAGGCAGAATGATGGCAAGTAATATTGGTTTCAGAACAGGTACAAGACTAACACTTAGCAGCAAAATCTAAGTGAAAACAGGCAAGAGAAAGGGAGGAAACCCCAAATGCACTAGGCAAATTTGGGCCAACGCAGGTGCTGCACAGCCAAACTGGCTCTCAGCACAAGTAGCCCCTTCGGGACCTACGTTGCAAAGCAGGTAGCCTGTGTACTACCTGCTTTGGAAAACGAGAATTGCGTTTTCACAGTTTCCGGGTCATAATTTTCTCAAAAATGCACGGTTTTTGCTCAAATCAGAAGCAATCAGTCAAGCACACTCAAAGGGATGATTAAGAAGGTGCAAAGCTATCACTAAGAGCTTACAAGGATCCTTGTAGATCAACTCTTCAAATCATGAATTTGCTCAGAAAATGAGCAAGAGTAGCTGCCCTCTACTTCGCTTTTGATATAGTCAAAAGCTTTTTGATTTGGTACTCTTTTGTTCAGGAAATGAATAGCAAAATACTACAAACACAATCAAACGGATATGATCCCCAGTGGAGTCGCCAGTTTGTTGTAGGGAAAAGTATCCGACTCGGATGACCCTATCCCGCTCTAAGGGTGACAGTTCCTTAGCAACAACTGTAAAACAAACTACTTACGGTTTACTTCTTTATGAAAGCAAAAGAGAATGGAGAAAGCACTAACCGTTGCCTTGCGCTTAATGTCGAATCCAAACTCTTCTCTTTGGCCGCTTGCTCCTAGCTCTTTGTTCTTCTGCTCGCCCAGCTACAATGAGATCCTGCAAAATAACAAAGAAGGAAACTACAAGAGGCATGCAATCATAACTGGTTCATGGATTAGTGTAAACCAAACATGCAATCATCACAATATATAATTGAAACAAAAGCACATAGAAGAACCTCAATAGCTTTTATTAATGAAGAAATAAAGGTTCTGAGAGTATTACAACCATTGAAGGCTCCAACCCAGCAACACCTCCCAGCAGAAAGAATTGCTCTTCTTCACCTCTCTCCAACAATCACCCAATAACTCAATAGTGAAACCAATAGCATATCATTACTTTGCACAAAATTCCAGCCCCCTGAGCTCATAGGAGAGAGCTCAATATATAGATGAATTGAGAAAGGATGAGTCAGCTTGCAACTGATGTGTAGCTGCCTTGTGTCCTCTCTCTCTTCAGTTAATCTTTAGTTGATCTTCAGTTCTTGAGTCCACTTGGAGAACTTTGCTTCCACAGAGCCTCTGACTCATCACAAGGCGAAATACCTGATCCAAGTGTCATTTTTGGAAGATTCCAAAGCAATGACTCATTGTGCCACTTGTCCCATCTCGCTCAGCGCAGGTGGCCTTTGTCCCACTTGCTTTGCAACGCAGGTACACCATGGAGCAACTGAGTTTCAGCGCAGAAACCTAGTGGAGCACCTGCTTTGATTTCAGGATTGCTTGTTTTTGAGTGTTTTCAGGTGGAGAACTGATCTGAGAGCTGTTGGTTTGCTGACTTTGTTCCTCTAGGGGTAGGAACATCATGTTTAGGGAACTTTGGATCCCTTGGATTATTGACAATTCATGCTTGTTGTTGTAAGGCACAAAATTGTCTATAACAGTTTCCATTATTAAATAAAGGTAAACAACCTTATTTCTCCTATCATTGATCCCACATTATTTCAAAAGTGTCATGTGTTAGGTTGTTTCAAAATTGACATGTGCTACGACATTTCTTAGGAGTTTTCATAGTGCAAAACTCATAAAATACACTATATGCACTACGAAATCGAGGATTTGTAGTTAGGAGTTTTCGTAGCGCAAAACCCAGAATTTTCATTGGATGCGCTACGAAGTCAGGGATTCGTGACAAATTGAGTCTAGTTGTCAAATCCACCTGAATTCGTTAATGTTTCATCATTAGGTGTTAGTCCATGAATCTTACCCATCACATGCAGCCATTCACTCTCATCATTAGATTCGTTAGGGGTCTTTGTACGCAGTCTTTCCAAATTAAAAAAAAAAAGAAAAGTAAGGGTAAATTGGGCTTGGTCATTTTCATGTCCCTGTCATGCATAAAAAGCACTTGGCAAACTCAAGGTCAACATACATATGAGTTCTTTGAAGGCTCAAGCGAGGCAATTCTCCATTTCAACTTAAGCAAGGCAGTGTTCAAACTAAAACAGGGCAAGTTTTTCCAAGTCTCCTTTATGGGGATTTCACAAAAATGTCTAAATAAAAGAAGAACCATACATCAGGCTGGTGTTTGAGAGCTGAGCCTGAAGGCTTAGATGTTCTCATAAAGAATAGGGAGGATGAAGAAGCATTCAAACAGGTGGGCAATTGGAGGTTCTATGAAAAACTTCAGGGAGATCACAATCAAGTTGTTGGCATTATGATTCAGGTGTTGTCCTTGATGGCAAACCCATTCAGGTGATAAATCAAGAAGGACGCAGGAAATATGTTCAGCAAGTGCGTCCCCGCAGGTATACCATACAGAACCCGCGTCAAGGGACGCAGGCCAGCCGTTCAGGAGGTGCGTCCGCCCAGTGCACACATTTCAAGGCAGAGAAAAGCATGTGGGGGTTTCTTGTGTGGTATCTAGCCGACGGTTTTGTGTTTCTATGGTGTCGGCTCGTGGTTTTGTTCCATGTTTTGGGGAGAAGCTTGCCTATATAAAGCAAAGGAGTTCATTTGGATTAAGCATCATCTGGGTTGAATATCTTTTGGTGAGATCTAGTCCAGATCTATGAAGGCGAATCTTCTAATGGACTGTGATCTCTATGGCGCATGATCAGATCTGTGGATCTGAGTGTTTGGGTTGGTTCTGAAGTCCTCATATCTTTTATATCTGAAGGGACGCAGGTTCAGTGAAGGGAAAGTGCGCCGGGACGCAGTACAGTAAAGGCTCAGGTGCGTCTCTGAGGTAAAGGACGCGGCGTGACTGTGTTATTGGGTGCGTCTCTGAAGCAAAAGACGCGGCGCGATAGTGTTTCTGAGTGCGCCGGTCGCAGCAAACCATAGAGGAACATTGCGTCGGCACGCAGAACAGTGGAAGGTAGACTGCGTCCAGTCGCAGGTCACAGAAAGAAAATATGCGTCCCTGTCTTAAGATGATCTGTTGACTGTATATTTCTGTTCATAAGGTGTTCTGGGTTATTTCTGTAATTACTGATCTGATATCTGTAGTGGACTGTATCTGTTATATACTTGTTGATCATTTGATTCTTCATGAAAAGAAGTAGGGGGTTGTAGCTCCCTTCCAGGAGAAACTGGAAAACGAGAGAGAGTTGTAGCTCTCTGCAGGTTGCAGCCTGCGTGCTGGTAAAGGACTGCACCAGTACAAAATCATTGTAAAAAGAATTTCTTGAAAGAAGATAGAGACATATTGCAGCAGGTGGTTTTCTCCCGCATTGGGTTTCCACCTTACATCTTGTGTTCTTTGGTGTGACTGTCTATTTTCTTTATTCATGCTCATTGTTTTATGGTACTGATATGCAAGAATAATTCAAAAGATCAAATAAGGAAGATTTGGTAAATTGCTTGATAATACTGATTCACCCCCCCCTCTCAGTATTATTTCCAACAATTGGTATCAGAGCAGGTCCTTCAGAAAAGCTTGATCGCTTGAAGGTAGATCGTTCATCATGAGCAACTACGAGAGAGAAGCATCAATCAGGCCACCAGTTTTTGATGGGACAAACTTCAATTATTGGAAGGTAAGAGTTACTGCATATCTTCAATCTCTTGGTACTGAAGTTTGGGACATTGTAGAAACAGGCTATGCTTTTCCTTCAGCTACTCCTACAGATCTAGCTGAGAAAAAGAAGTATGAAACAAATGCAAAAGCAGTCAGTACTCTATTAGGAAGTATATCCCAAACAGAATTCATGAAGGTAATGCACTTCAAATCAGCGAAAGAAATATGGGACAAAATGATCACAAGCTATGAAGGAGATGAACAGGTAAAACAAGCCAAACTTCAAACTCTCAGAATTCAATATGAGACTCTCAAGATGTATAATGATGAAAGTGTGGCTAATTATTTTCTTCGGGTAGATGAGATTGTAAATTGTATGAAAAATTTGGGTGAAGAAGTAAAGGAGTCTCTAGTAGTTCAAAAGATTCTAAGATCATTATCCCCCAAGTTTGAATCCAAAGTATCTGCAATAGAAGAAAAAGAAAATCTCCGTGTTCTTACTATGTCTCAGCTACATGGAATTCTAACTGCTTATGAAATGAGAAAGGGAGGACCATCAGATAGAAGGGAGGCTGCTTTTAAAGCATCAGGCAAAGAAGATTACTATGAAGCAAGCCATGATCCAGAAGAAGAGGAAGAAGAATCAAATTTTGTCAGAAATCTTCAAAGAGGTTCTGGAAGGTTCAGAGGTAAGCTACCTTTCAAATGCTTTGCTTGTGGAAGAGTAGGTCATTATGCTGCAAAATGCTCTTATAAGGATAAAGGAAAGGAACCAGTTAGATGGAACAAGAAACAAAGCAAGAAAAGCTACTACACCCATGAAGATAGTGATGGCTTATCAAACAGTGATGAAGATGAACAAGGTAATAAATATAGGTTGTTAATGGCATTTGAAGATGATGATTATGAGGATGCTGTAGATGTGGATAACCTTTATGATGAAATTACTAGACTCAAGAGATGCATAGAAGAAAAGAACATGATTATTGATACTCTACAATTTCAAATTGATGAAAAGGAAAAACATCTTGAAAAATTAGAAGGTGAAATTGTTGGTCTTAGAAAAGAAATTGAGAAAACAAAAACTATTAATCTCAAGTTTGTCAAAGGATCTGAAACTTTGGATGAGATTATCAGTGTGCAGCGGTCTCCACTAAATAAGACAGGTTTGGGCTATAATGGAGAAACTTCTCAAGCATCCACTTCAAAAAGTTATCTTGATGCAGCAAGAAGAAATGAGCAAGAGCATAAGGAAGATCATCAGGTAAAGCAGGGACAAATGTCAAGCAGAAACTATCAGGGGCAATCCAGCTTAAGGGTGAACAAAAGCCACAACCAGCCACAGGTAAAATCTTCTCAATTTGGTTCAAGAATAGATGAAAATAGAAATTACAATCAGTTGGCTGGTAGATCCAATAATCGCAGAAGCTTCTTCAATGGACAATGCTTTTCTTGCCATAACTTTGGTCACAAAGCAGCTCAATGTGTTGCGTATAAAACAATCATGACTAGGGAAACTCAAAAACAAAGAAGTATGACAGGGATTACAAAAAGGACCTATAACAACTTTTCAGCTCTTGAAAATGAAGTTGAATGTTCTATTTGCAATAATTTTGGACATAAAGACTTTGAATGCAGAAGCAGGTTTCCGGAAAGAAAGGTACAAGAGCAGAAAAAGGAACAAGCCTCAGGCGCCAAAACATGGAGAATAAAGGAACCTCAAACAGAAAGATGTGGGATAGCATTTTATGCAGAAGGACAAGAAAATCTATGGTACATTGACAGTGGATGTTCGAAGCATATGACAGGTGATAAAGAAAAACTTGAGTCTTATTCTAATTTAGAAAAGGGAAAGAAAGTCTCTTTTGGAAATGATACTCCTGCAACTATAAAAGGAAAAGGTATTGCTCCTTTAAAAGAAGATGTTAAGGCTGGAAATGTTTTGTTTGTTGATGGATTGAAGCATAATCTACTAAGTGTCAGCCAGATGTGTGATCAAAGAACCGAGGTTATATTCAGATCAAATGGATGCCTTGTTCGTGATCTTGATACAGGTAAAACAGTTCTCAAAGGAAAGAGAACTCCAAATAATCTATACATATTTGATGAAGGACAACAACAATGCTATCTAAGCAAGAATGAAGAGCACTGGTTATGGCATCGAAGGTTGGGACATCTAAGCTTCTCACAAATAAGGAAAGCTTGCAAATATCAGGCAGTTCGCGATCTTCCAGATATCAAAATTCCTGACAACACCATATGCAGATCATGTCAGTTTGGAAAACAAACCAGAACTAACTTTCCAGAGAAAGAAGGATCAGCCAGCATGCCTCTTGAGCTAGTACATACAGATGTATGTGGACCTTTCAGAAAAAGAACACCTAGAGGAGAGGAATACTTGATATTATTTATTGACGATTTCTCCAGGTTTGTTTGGTTAGGTCTTATGAAGCACAAAGATGAAGCATTCGAAAAATTCAAAACCTTCAAAGCCTTGGCTGAAAATGAATCAGGTCACAAAATTAAGTGCCTCAGATCTGACAGAGGTGGGGAATTTACTTCAAATGAATTTTTCGATTTCTGTGATGAACATGGGATAAGGAGAGAATTCTCTACAGCTAGAACGCCTCAGCAAAATGGAGTTGTTGAAAGAATGAACAGAACAATCCAACAAATGGCTCGTGCTATGCTTGATGAATCAGGAACCCCCGCAACCTTCTGGGGTGAGGCTGCACATACTGCGGTTATTATTCTCAACAAGACAAATGTCCGGGTGAACAGCACTCAAACCCCTCATGAGCTCTGGAGTGGTAAAACTCCTTCGGTAAAGCACTTCAAAATATTTGGGAGCAAATGCTATATCAAGAATACTGAGGAGCAGCTTGGCAAACTTGATCCTAGAGCAGATGAAGGCATTCTTCTTGGCTATTCTCCACATAGCAAAGCATACAAATGCTACAATAAAAGACTTGGCAGAATTGTTGACAGCATTGATGTAGTGGTTGATGAAAAGGGATATATTCCTAGGCAAATACATCGTGAAGACATCGAAGAAGATGAGAGCTACCCTCAAAGACAGAATGATGAAGAAGAAGAACCTCAAGAAGAATCTCAAGAAGAACCTCACGAAGAAGCAGAAGAACGGACAAGAATAGAAGAAAAGACTCCATCTAGATATGTTCAGAAGAACCATCCAGAATCTCAGATCATGGGACAAAAAGAAGCAGGTATACAAACTAGAAGAACAGTTGCAGAAGCTTCAAGCTATTTGGCATTACTTTCCTCCACCGAACCACAAAATGTGAAAGAGGCATGCAAAGATGAATGTTGGGTGAAAGCAATGGATGAAGAACTTGAGCAAATCGAAAAGAACAACACTTGGGAGCTGGTTCCTAGACCAAAAGATAAGAATGTTATTGGAACAAAATGGGTCTTCAAAAATAAATTAAATGAAAATGGAGAAGTAATTAGAAACAAAGCCAGACTCGTCTGTAAAGGGTATGCACAGCAAGAAGGAATAGACTTTGAAGAAACTTTTGCTCCTGTTGCAAGACTTGAGGCCATCCGAATGTTCCTTGCTCTCTCAAGTTTTCAGAACTTCAAAGTATTTCAAATGGATGTGAAATCAGCCTTTTTGAATGGAGACCTGGAAGAAGAAGTATACATTGAACAACCAGATGGGTTCATTCTTGGAAATGATCCAAATCTTGTATGTCGATTGAAAAAGGCTCTCTATGGTCTCAAACAAGCTCCAAGGGCTTGGTACTACCGGTTGGACAAATATCTTCATCAACAAGGTTTCTTAAAAGGTTCAGCAGATAGCAATCTGTATATAAAAGTTGAAAATGACAAATTGCTAATACTTGTTGTGTATGTAGATGACATTATTTTTGGCAGCAATGAAGAAGCTATGAGTCAAAGCTTTGCCTCAGTCATGCAGAAAGAATTTGAAATGTCCTTGCTAGGAGAACTGACATATTTCCTTGGTTTGCAAATCCAACAGAAGGAAGGAGGAATCTTTTTATCTCAAACCAAGTATCTCAAGCAGATTTTGAAGAAATATGGCATGGAAGATGCAAAACCAGTATGTACACCCATGGTCACAGGATGTAGTCTCAGTGCAAATGATGAATCTGCAGCAGTACATCAACCAACCTACAGATCTATGATTGGAAGTTTACTATATTTGACAGGTACCCGACCAGACATCATGCATGCAGTTGGAATAGTTGGAAGATTTCAGGCAAATCCGAAGGAGACTCATCTTCAAGCAGTGAAGAGAATTTTCAAATATCTTCAAGGGACTCAAAATTATGGCTTATGGTATCCTAGAGATACAGATCTTACTCTTCATGCCTATACAGATGCAGATTGGGCCGGAAGCATGGATGACAGGAAAAGCACAAGTGGTGGTGCGTTCTTTATGGGTTCCAGACTGGTCTCTTGGTTCAGCAAGAAACAGAGTTCAATTGCCTTGTCTACAGCTGAAGCAGAATATGTTGCTGCTGCATCTTGTTGCACCCAACTCCTTTGGATGATGCAGAATTTGCAGGATTATCAAATCACTTGTACTCCTCCAATCCCTATCTTATGTGACAACACAAGTGCAATCAGCATCTCAAAGAATCTGGTTATGCATTCAAAAACCAAGCACATACCAATCAAGTACCATTTTCTCCGGGAACAAGTACTTGAACAGAAGGTCAAGTTGGAGTATGTTCCTTCTAAGGAACAAGTTGCTGATATTTTCACCAAACCGTTGCCCAGGGACACTTTTGAATACCTCAGGCAAAAGCTGGGGGTTGTTGATGCATCATCTTACTATTGATCATCTTCCTATTGGTGGTATAGGCTCAGGGGGAGCACATAATGCATTGTTGGCATTATGGAGAAGGAGATCTTGGAAATAGCTGCAATATGTCTCTATCTCCTTCATGATGGATTTCTGGTTACAGATCTGGAGATGCATGAGCATAGGGGGAGCATACCCTTTGCCCTTGATGTCAAAGGGGGAGAATGAAGCTGAAGATTATGTGGTTGCCATCAAGTCCAAAGGGGGAGATTGTTGGCATTATGATTCAGGTGTTGTCCTTGATGGCAAACCCATTCAGGTGATAAATCAAGAAGGACGCAGGAAATATGTTCAGCAAGTGCGTCCCCGCAGGTATACCATACAGAACCCGCGTCCAGGGACGCAGGCCAGCCGTTCAGGAGGTGCGTCCGCCCAGTGCACACATTTCAAGGCAGAGAAAAGCATGTGGGGGTTTCTTGTGTGGTATCTAGCCGACGGTTTTGTGTTTCTATGGTGTCGGCTCGTGGTTTTGTTCCATGTTTTGGGGAGAAGCTTGCCTATATAAAGCAAAGGAGTTCATTTGGATTAAGCATCATCTGGGTTGAATATCTTTTGGTGAGATCTAGTCCAGATCTATGAAGGCGAATCTTCTAATGGACTGTGATCTCTATGGCGCATGATCAGATCTGTGGATCTGAGTGTTTGGGTTGGTTCTGAAGTCCTCATATCTTTTATATCTGAAGGGACGCAGGTTCAGTGAAGGGAAAGTGCGCCGGGACGCAGTACAGTAAAGGCTCAGGTGCGTCTCTGAGGCAAAGGACGCGGCGTGACTGTGTTATTGGGTGCGTCTCTGAAGCAAAAGACGCGGCGCGATAGTGTTTCTGAGTGCGCCGGTCGCAGCAAACCATAGAGGAACATTGCGTCGGCACGCAGAACAGTGGAAGGTAGACTGCGTCCAGTCGCAGGTCACAGAAAGAAAATATGCGTCCCTGTCTTAAGATGATCTGTTGACTGTATATTTCTGTTCATAAGGTGTTCTGGGTTATTTCTGTAATTACTGATCTGATATCTGTAGTGGACTGTATCTGTTATATACTTGTTGATCATTTGATTCTTCATGAAAAGAAGTAGGGGGTTGTAGCTCCCTTCCAGGAGAAACTGGAAAACGAGAGAGAGTTGTAGCTCTCTGCAGGTTGCAGCCTGCGTGCTGGTAAAGGACTGCACCAGTACAAAATCATTGTAAAAAGAATTTCTTGAAAGAAGATAGAGACATATTGCAGCAGGTGGTTTTCTCCCGCATTGGGTTTCCACCTTACATCTTGTGTTCTTTGGTGTGACTGTCTATTTTCTTTATTCATGCTCATTGTTTTATGGTACTGATATGCAAGAATAATTCAAAAGATCAAATAAGGAAGATTTGGTAAATTGCTTGATAATACTGATTCATCCCCCCCTCTCAGTATTATTTCCAACACAAGTAACCAGGGATTTCACTTTTAATTTCATAGGTTTGAAGTCAAAGGTTGGAAATTAAAAAAAAAAACACTTATATTGTGTCATTGTGGAAGACTATGTTTTTATGTAATACAGAGTTTGGCTTTACTACTCAGGATTCAGAAGAAAGTTCAATGCTTGATTGTCTTATGGTTGTCCTCATTTCCTCATTTGCAGTGGTATGAATGTATGTTACTTAAAACTCATTGGCAATGCTCTAACTTCCTTCATGCATTTGTAGATTGTGTCTCCTATGTGTTCTTATGTGTTACTTATTTATTGAGCTCTTGATGCCCTGACTTCCACGTTAAGCTAATATTGTTGTCATACTAAACATTTTCTGACTCCATAAGCCCAATGGATGTTTATTGAATGTGTTCAACCATTCATACTCCTTTACTTGTTTCATAGAGTTAGCCATCTAATATTTTACTAAAATCTTTAACCTAGTGAGAGAGCCCTCTTAGGTTGGGGAGTGTTATCGGGAGAACTAGTGTCCATTCAGAGCTGCTAATCCCACTAGGACGGGTAGCTATCTTAGAAACAAACAAAATAAAGTTACTTATGTTTTTCCTTTATGAGAAGTAGATGAGAGAGAAGTAAAGAGTGCCAACCTCAGTCTTTCGCTTAGCTCCTTGCTTGTTTCCTCTCCCTTTTGACAGATCTTTGCCGCTCCTTCCTCACTTGTAATGCTTCAAAGAACGCCTGTAGAGTCAAAGCAGCATAATACCATCAAGGCATAGAGATCTACAATCATAAGCAATATAGGATCAGATATATATTGACCACACAAATGCATATATCAACTCAGACATACAAGAATGTGGAGGAAAACTCAGATTGCTTTATTGATAGAAAGAGTAGAAGAGAGGATTACAACCCATTGATCTGACCGAGCGTCATCCTCCCAGCATGAAAGGCCTTCTTCACCTGATGAAAATCTTAGATCACCCAACACTATGATGTTCCATAAAGAAACCAATAGCACTTCCTTTCAAAATACAAGATTCCAACCTCTGGATCTCTAGGATGAGGGATCCATATATAGATGTTTGCAGGTGGGTGAGTTAGCTTCTGATATTTTGATTAGTGTCATCTCTCTGATA
Organism: Pinus tabuliformis; assembly: GCA_031772625.1. NCBI lineage: Eukaryota > Viridiplantae > Streptophyta > Pinopsida > Pinales > Pinaceae > Pinus > Pinus tabuliformis. The sequence continues at coordinate 2,021,755,283 of CM062818.1, read as the reverse complement.
GTTCTTGGTTCCACTTGGAGATTTCATGATTTCTTACTCATCCTTGAGCGAATTCAAAGAGGCAAGTGTGAAATGGGCAGCTTCTAAAAGATTCTTTGGGTTTCTACCTAGCAAACTACCTTTGCCATTTGTCTGCTCTCGCTCATCGCACCCTACAGAAGGGCTTTTCAGTATGCATCGCACTTTTTGCATGTGGCAGTGAGATGCATCGCACCCTTAGCAATGAGCAGTCTGTATGGTCCAGTTTTGACCAGTTCTGAGTAATTTTTCATGGAGAACTTCTGGGAGATGATTTAATCAGCTGACCTTGCTCCTTTAGGGTATGAAGCAACAATTTTAGGGACTTAGAAGCCCTTGGTTTATGGACATATGAGATTGGGGTTGCGCTGCACAAAAATGTCTATAACAGTTGCCCCCTAAAGCATGAGGTTGTAAATATTTTTCATGTCGGGTGAAATGCTTTATCATGAGGATCCGAGGTTTTTCTAATTGGAAGGCGACCTATAATAAGATACAATATAATACAATATCTTCATAATATTTTCATGATCTAGCTGTGGCCAGCATTCCCATGCTCAAATTTATAAATTCATTCTCATGTACATTGAACAGACAACTATCTGTGTGGCAGACTAATGATTCTAGTAGAGCCATCATCCTTTGGCTTGGATGATTATCTGTCTAGCAATGATGTACATTTGATGTCTTTATTTCCCTGAATATATCGTAGCCCGGATGGATGAAACTAGATCCGTGGTCTTCAAAACTCGTTCAATATTCGCTCGAAGTACAAGTCGATCCATGTGAAAAGATGTTCTGGTGTCGAACATGGAAAGACATCGCCTGATTACCAACCAATGATGTGAGTTGTTAACAAGCGCAAGAGAAATCACTGATAATGATAATAAACCTCAAGGTATAGTAGTACAATTCATGTCATGTGAATACATGAGTCGATGTCGAACGCCATGCAAAATCTTTCGATCGAAGGCCATTAATGTAAACCTGTCGTCGGAAGTGAGAAACTTTCCATTAAGGCATGCAAGCTTCAAAGTACTGAAAGGGGTGTTCTTAGGTCGAATCCTTGGATAATGAGACGATGTCGACAAGAAGTGACCCGTCATAGGAGGGCATTAATGAATCCCTCATCTACCACACGGAACGGAGCAAATGATTTTTTGGAGGTGAAAACGATCTGATGATACAAGGTCATGGGTGGCGGTCATGAAAGAATGAAGCGTGAAGGTATTGCAATGGGTGAGACACAAGCTGGGTTGGTGAATTCTCTGAGCGACTTCTCTTGAACATATCGGCGACTCTGAAATGGATTGGTAGCATTAACCCCAAAAATGGATGGTACGGTGGACCACTGGTGATACGACCGGTGAACGAAATAACCCAACCCAACTCAATCATGGTGATGGAGTGAAAGTGTCATGTTCAAGAGCAACCTGCTACCAATAGAGTTTCTTCAAGTTTTCTTCCCAATTTTTCCCCAGTCATTTCTGACCAGTACCTCTTTATTTTTTTCAAGCTTGAGGAGGATAACATATTCTTGTTCTATGATTCGCCCTTCGGGCAAACCTGTCCCTATGTTTTAACGAGCCCAACGATAGTGAAACTCGTTCTTGTCTACATGGACAAGTTCGTCGCTATTGTTTTAACGAGTTCAATGACAAAGATAACTCAGTTCCTTTCAATTTTGGAGAGTCTAAAAAGAGACAGAAAGGAAACTCTAGTAATCATTTTTTGTAACATAATCCCTTATGTCCAAAAAAGTATAAAAAAATGTGAAAGGGATGACTTTTCAATAGTTTTAATGAGCCAAACATGACAAAGGCTCGATATTTTTGTGTAATGATCCCTCAAGTCCAAAAAGATTAAAATCTAGAAGAGGGATAACACTTCCAATCACTTTAACAAGCTGGAGAGGGCAATTGATCGACAATATTTTCATATTTTACGAGTCAGATGAAAAGTGCTTAAAGGAGACTCATTTTTTGAGGAATGAGTGATATTTCCGAGTAGCAGCTGGTTCCAGGTAAGGTTTGGAACTTTTCAATCACGGCAGTGTAAATAAGATGGCTAACATAATCACTCATCACAGTTGTTCCTCAAAAGGGGTAAACAATCAAATGGAGGCGTACGATCAGCGAAAGAGTGGAGGTGATGGTAAGAAGACGACCAAGGTTCAAAAGCTGATGATTATGCAATCGCAATGGTTATTTACTGAAGGTGGGTTCATTTTTTAATGAGCTTAAACTTTGGTGGAACATATGCTCATTGCTAGGTTTATTTTTTAACGAGCTTGAACTTCGCGTAAAACTGCTCGTGATAATGGTCATTGATATTCGATTCACTGTTAACACTATGTTCTTTGACGGTTGTACTACCTGCTCAATTTCCCCATCAAACTTATTAGAAATGAGAATACATGCTTGAAAAATGAGTTTAAAAAACTAATACCCTACTTGAATTACATGAAAAGTAACTTAAAAGTAGTTTTTACCCCTCATTTTACCATTTCATTTGAATTTGGGATTGTTGGAGCTTTGGAGGTGTTTTTCCCCCTTGATTTTCATCAGTAGATTGCAGGAGATTTTGTGGACGATTCTCACCGCCGTCTAGACCAGGTAGGAGCTAAACCTAAGCTCTTCAATTGTATTCTTTCCTTTCTGAATTCTGAGCATGTTTTCCAATTTTTCTGAGTCTCTGTGGTTTGAAAAATTTTCTCTGCTCCCATTGAACCTAGTATACATCGAAAGGTGTGATGCATACTAGGTTGGCCACTAGCTAGTCAGTATGCATCCCACCTAGTACACAGCCAGGGTGCGATGGGCACAAGGAGGAATACTTTTTCACTGATTTTTCATGGAAATTTTGCCTGTTTTTTGCCAAATCAGGATCCTGATTCTTCTCTTGTTTGTTTCTCAGAGATTCATCGGAGCAAAATGGTTGTTACATGGCGTGAATGTGAGCATGAAGAAGAGGACATGGTTGCCTTACATGATCCGAGTACGGTAACTGCATTGCGGAACTGTGGCTTGCTCAAGTTCTTCCGCATATCTAGCATGAGGCAAAAAATCAAATTGTTGCAATATTTCCTCGATGCATGGGATCATACCAACCAAGTGTTCCAGATTAGAGGCAAATCCATCCCTTTGACTGTTGAGGACATCTACTTCTTGACCGGTTTATCGAGGCGTGGTGCCCCTCTCTCACTATCAAGTTTCGCCCGTGGGGGCGAATTCGTGAGGGATTATATTCGCCGATACTGTAGAGAAGGATTTTAGCCAAGCAGGGACGGCAAGATCAGTATTCGAGATGTCACCGACTGGTCTGTGAGGACTATTTTATTCACCTTTTCTAGATTGGCTGGTAGCGTGGCCCTTCACTTGGCCAACAGGTCCTATATGCAGTACACTTCAGAATGCCTTGAACCAAAGGTATTCAACTAGTGTGATGCAGTACTTCCAGTGATAAAAGAATAGCTAACCAAGGTGAAAAACGAAAGATCCAAGAACTTCGGCTATGGATCTATTCTAACTGCTTTTGCCTTGGAGAAGATCCAACTGATGCAGCCATAGTACATTTCACTTGGTCTGCCACCACTAGCTGAGCCACGGATGTAGAGGTGGGTTGACCTTATGGCCAGACATGTTGGTCAATCACAGGTTTCCTTCTCTGATGCCTTCTTCAAGTGGTTCAACCATAAACAGATGGTTTATGCCGAGTGTTCATATGCTGGGATAGATTTTCGGGGTGACCCAGATTTGGTGTTGCCGGCTGGCGAGCAGTGGGGTGTCATAGGTAGAAACTCTAACCATATCTCTGTTTATTGATTTTATAATGTTCTTGTGCTTTTTAACTGTTTATCAAGACTAATCAAAACTCATGTGTTCATGCAAATATTGGACCAGTACGACCAATAGTGCGCCTGAGAGCAGCAGCTGCTATTCCAGTAGGAGTGGCTGTAGGAAGGGCTGTCCTTCACGATCTGGATGTAGCTGAGATTCTTGCAGTGTTGCAGGATTATATCGAGGGTCTCAACCTCGGTATTTAGGACGTGAGGACCGACGAGCTGCCTCTGAGATTACAACGTCATACCACTGGCGTGCCAAGCCGTTGGACTAGGCTTTTACGCATGATTGCACAGGCGGTGACTTGTTATCACCAGCACCATTAGACTAGGGTGCCCCCTTGCATTTTGAGTTTTTGGGTCATATGACCGATTTTGTCCTGGACACAAAACACTATGTACAAACTATAAACAGCTATATATATTTTTTATTTTCGGAGCTTTATTTTAGTTAAGTTATATGATACTGATGCAAATATTGATGAAATGCTTTTCTTTTATAAATGTTGCAAATGTTTATCCAACACATAATTTGCTAATGAATCGGTTAATGTGTTTAAGTTTCTGTAAATGTGTTGATATTGAATAGAATCAAACTGCCTTTCCAAAATCTTGACCCTTAGGAACATTTGATATATATCTGGATTCCGAACGGAATAGATGCCGGTAAGTTGTAGAATGACGAGTTGTGAGTCTAGCCTGACGACAAGTTGGCGTATTCCATGCGCAATGGTATCAGAGAGGAGCTCTATCAATGCACTGTATTCAGTGATGTTGTTCTTCGACCGACCAATGCATAAGCCTTTAAAACTTACTAACTCGCCGCTTGCATTAAAGATGGCCCAGGCTGCATAAGATAGCTTCCGCGTACTACGACTTGCTCCATCAGCATATCCAACAAATGGTTCCAATAGGTTCGACATCTGCAACAAAACGTAAAAGTGGATTACCTAACCAAAACGGTCACTCTTAACGAAAACAAAAATGTAACAAAAGCATATTAACGCTTAAAGCACAACCCACTTCAGGGTTGTGACAGTGGAATTCCATCATAATCTACTAGCTCGTAGGCTCCTTTTGCTAGTACATGCTTAACAATATAGGGACCCATCCACAAAGACTGGAATTTACCTACTCCCAATTTATCAGATTCCTAGTCGTAAAGTAAGACCAGGTCACCTTCTGAGAAGACACGGGGTTTGACATTCTTGTCAAACTACGCCTTGACTCGTTTCTTATGCGCATCATTAGCCAAGGCATGTCATGACGAGTTTCATCCAGTTGGATTAATTCGAAGAAATGAGTCTCCTGTTTTGAAGTTCCAGGGAGAAGGTCGATTGCGAGCTTGAGGGACGAAATTTCGCACTAAATTGGTAAGATCGCTTCCAGGCCATACGCTAGCTGAAAGGGTGTAAACACAGTCGCATTTCTCATCGACGTCCGATATGCCCATAAGGCCGAGTACAAGATCAGGTGCTAACTCCATTTATGGACTCCAATCATCCTTTGCAGCATTCGCTTCAGGACTTTGTTGATCGCCTCAACCTGCCCGTTAGCTTGCGGATAATACTGAGTAGAGCTGTCGTGGGACAGTCCTAATTTGGCAGCCAATTCAACCATCATGTGATTGCGGAAATGCGATCCATGATCTATGACTATAGCTTGGGGAACATCGAATCTAGAGACTACATGATTGAAAAAGAAAAGAGCAACCGTTTTGTCGTTGTTGTTTAATGTAGGCATCGCCTCAGCCCATTTCATAAAATAGTCAACTGCGACTATGATATACCCATGCCCCCCGGATGAGGTGGGGTTACATGTCATGAAATCAATGCCCCATTTTGTGAATGGCCCAACAGCAACTACTGGTTGCAGAGGTGTGGATGGCATTCTGGTTTTGTGGTCAAAGATTTGACAAGCATGGCAACTTCTGACTACGTTTATGTAATCCTTGAACATTGTTGGCTAGAAAATATCCTACTCGTAAAATATTTTTTGCCATAGCATAACCAGATTGATGCCCCCCACATGCGCCTGAATGACAATCGTTCGGGACTTTTTTGGCCTCCTCATGGGTGAGGCACTAAAGTCCTCCTCATGGGTGAGGCACCTTCACAGAACCGTATCGATACCATGACGGTAAAGTGTATCACTGACGATCATGTAGTCTTTTACTTGGTATCGTATACGTCGTTGTTCCGAGCGAGAGGTATTAGACCTATATGTTTGGGTTTGGAGATAGATGATTATATCTCCATACCACGGATCGCTTGAAGATATCGGAAACAAAGATTCATCCATGATTGTTGCTTTGGATGTTGAATCGTTGGATGACGGTGGGAAGTCACATAGTAACTCTGCGAAAACCAGAGCTTTATTTGATTTGGATTTTACGAATTCCAGATCAAACTCTTACAAAATTGCTATCCACTTCGAATATTTGCCCCCAAGCAATTATCGTGACAAGATGTAAGTCATGGGGTTTCAATCTGACAAAATGGTAGTTTTTCGAAAGAGGACATAGTGTCGAAATCTCTGTACCGCTTGAACAGCTGCGAGAGCCAACTTTTCAACATAGGAGTACTTGCTTTCTGTATCATTTAAGTTTTGACTTAAATAATAGACTGGATGTTTGATTCCATTGTATTCTTGAACTAAAACAATTGCGATGGTTGTATCTGCCACAGCCAGATACAGGTTAAAGTCTTTTTGATAATCAAGAGCATACATTAATAATGCTTTTATTAGGGATTCCTTTAGAGCATCAAAGGAAGCTTGCACAACCTGATCCCAGTTGAAGGTTCTTTTTTCAACAAACTCGTATAACCTTTAGCAAGTTTAGTGTAATTTGGAATGAACCTCCTCAGAAAGTTTGCTTTCCCTTGGAGTTTTTGAATATGAAGCAAATTTGAAGGTGGAGGCAGATCGATGATTTCCTGAACCTTACATAGGTCCAAATGAATCCCCTCCTTTGAAACCACAAAGCCAAGTAAATGACCGGAACCGACACAAAAAACACATTTGTGTGGATTGAGTCGTATCTTGTAGTGTCGACAATGTAGAAATATTTCTCTCAAATGCTGTGGATGATCAGTCTGCTTTCGCGAATGAGCGAGAAGATCGTCAAGATATGGTTGAACGATGTTCTTGATGTCATGGAAGGCATAATTGATTGCCCTCTGAAAGGTTGCCCCTAAGTTTTTTAAACCAAAAGGTAGCTTGCGGTACGTGAATGTGCCCCACAGACAAATAAATGCAGTCTTTGACTGGTCCTGTGGCCGGATATTTATTTGATTATACCTGAAAAATCCATCCATAAACGAAAAGATTTCGCATCGGCGCATTCATCAATTATCTGGTCAATGAAGGGTGTAGGGTAGCTGTCCTTTGGACAAGCTTGATTTACATCCCTGTAATCGATGCACACTCTGATTGTTCCTTGCTTTTTCATCACAGGAACAATGTTCGATACCCAATCAGTTAGAGGAACGGCGTAAATGAAACCAGCATGAAGAAGTTTTTCAACTTCTGCCTTGATGGCAGCGGCTTTCTTCGGGTACACCTGCCAAAGCCGTTGTCGTACTGGTTTGACATCTGGATACATCTTAATTTCGTGTTCAACTAAGCTCGAGTCAATGCTTGGAATTTCTTCATATGACCATGCAAAGACATCTCTGAACTCGTGAAAGAGAGCGTAATATACTTCCAGTTCTGAAGAAGAACAATATTTGCTGACATGAATATTATCTACGACATCTGGTTTGGTCGAGATATTTATGGCGATAGTTTCTTCAATATTGGATAGGTTTCGCTCAGAATCCACCATATCTACAGTATTTGATAGAAAATAAAAAACTGAAGGATGATTAAGGTCGCTAGGGCAATCTTCGTTGTAATCCGAAAGATGGGAATGATGGTGATAATCTTCCCGTGGTGCCCACTCTATCTTCATTAACTGAAGAATTCCTTCGTATGTAGAATGTACATGCGACCAAGGATCTAAAGAGGTACCATATTCCTTAGACCTATCTACCCAAACACTCGATAAGCGTTGATTTGGGTTTGCCTCCCACGCCGAGAACATTGATTGCTACAATATTTCTATTGGGCTTGGAGGCAATACCTGGTGATGATCCATACTAACATCGTGTTCGAACATCTTCTAAATAGAAGATACCATATTTCAGGTTCCCATCGTGGCCACTTTTGCGAGATTGTTTGGAGTCGGTAGGGAAAAAGTACCCATCAATGTAGGATCTTTTAGCAGGCCTACTCCGATATTTTGAAGCAACTGAGAGCTTCTGTGGATCATCAGGATGCTTCCTGTAACTTGTGAACTGTTGGGGAGGAAGGTTTGTTGGTCAACAATTGTAGTTCCTCCATGAAAAGGAAATGCATTCTTTCTGAAGTATGTCAACACAACAGCGGCCATTGCATAAATCCACGGCCTTCCCAGTAGGATGTTGTAATCGAGGTTTCCATCGATAACTTCAACATCAATTTCTATTGTTTTACCGCCGAGTTCAACTTGTAGGTTACTTAAAATCTCGTACGGAGTGTATGTCCATCCATCAAATGCTTTTAATGTCATTGTCAATCACGACAAGGGTGGTGAGCCTAAAGTTTTCCAGCAACTCATTGACATAATATAGGTAGATGCCCCCTCATCAATAATTGTTCGATGAATAGTTTTGCTGAGGGCTTTCACTTGAATGAGGAAAGCGAGTTGAGCTGGTAACTGAGGTTTGTATCCTTTATGATTAAAGGCCACGAGATTGGAATCTGCCAGGTCAATCCCACCTATGACTGATAATAGAGCCTGCTTTTGGGAGAGGCAATTTTGCAGTACTTCTAGTGTCGACATAGCGGACGACAATTGGGCCAGGTCCTCTACTATATTATAATTATGTGCTGCTCTGGCATGAGGATTAAATGTCGATTTGTGTACTACTCCCTTTGGTGGCTTTATCGTTAGCTCAGGAATGATGGGTGGCACAACTTCGGTTGAAGTTGTTGTCAAACTACTAGGTTGATCAGTAGCCTTATTGTTCGAAAACTGTGGATTCTCATAATCTTTATTCCTTGTCAATATCAAAGCATCATTTTGCTATTTCAAATGGACAACATAAGCACTTGGGATGGGGAAGAATTGTCACTAGCAACCAGATTGGTTCCTGGGTTTGGAAACGGATCAGTCAATACCACTGAGGTTTTTGAATTCTTGAAGAACTTCTTAAGCTCAGCTTTATGTGGACAATCTTTCGTCCAATAATCCTCATTGCATATAAAGCATGGATTACTGGATTTCCTTTCTCCAGAAGGGTTTTCCGAAGACTTTTTAGGAGATGAATCATCCTGTTTCTTCTTTTTCCCTTTCTTTTTCTTCTTGCCTCCTGGTTTCTTCGGTTATTTGCCTTTGTTGGTCGACATGGCATTAACCTCCGAGGCGAGGAGTTCTTCATTTGAATTTTGATCGGAAACCATGCGGGCTTTCTTAGACGTAGCCTTTGCCGTTTTTATGCTCATCGTACCTATCACGCCATCACCGGCATGAGAGTCTTTGTTTGATTTAGGAGGAGGAGGAATGGAAACTAGGAGCATCAGGGATTTTGTCATACAGCATGCCAGACTGAGTATAGATCAAGTCTAGATATTGCGCACGAGCAATGACTTGCTCTTCAGTTATGACTCCTCCCTTTGCCACATCTTCTATAATAGAAGGTAACAATGACTTAATAAACCATTCATCTAGCAGTTGATCAGGAACAAATGTTTTTACCATTCTACGACGATGTCACCACTCATGAATATGATCAGATATGTGAGTGGCTGTCGTTTGCTTGAAATTGGTAAGAAGCTCCATTCTTGTTTTGTACCTTATGGGTAACTGAAAATGGGTTAAAAATGTGGTGGCAAGGGTGTTGAAGTTATCAAATGAAGTTATAGGCAATTCGATGTACCATTTTGCTGCCGGACTAGTTAACATTCACTAAAAAAGGCGAAGCCTAATCGCATCATCATTGAGAGTGTTGGATGAACACCACAGATGAAAGGTCATCACATGATTCTACATATCTTCACCCAGATTTCCATTGAATTTAGGAATATCTAATGAAAGTTTATGAGGAATCGTCGACCACCAAGGGGCATAAGCAATTGGATCGTTTGTTAGCCGATTTAGATCTGGTAACTCTAAAGTCACCACGAAGGGCAACTGTTGATTCAGGTTCGGCGAAGCATACCCAGGATAAGATGGGATTGCTTGAGCAGTGGGTCTTTGCATACCAACATAATGTATTTGATGTTGATAACTTTGGTAAGGTTGATGGGCATTACCATTATGATATGATTGATGTTGACCATTTTAAATATACGGCTACCCATTACTTGCAAAGCTTTGTTGCTTGGGTCCTGGGTAAGCTTGTTGGAGTTGCGGTTGTTGATATTGCACCAGCCATGGTTGTGAAACCATTTGTTGTTGTCCAATACTGTATGTTTGAACAAGATGAGGGGTAATAGTGCCCGTTTGAGCCTGAGTCGCTCCAGTTAGTGAGCCACTAATTGGCGATTGTGGTTGTGTCGTGGAGACAAGAGGCTGTTTTATTACGACCTGAGAAACTTGAGGCTGACATACAACGGGAAACGCTTGTACTTGTGACACCATCACAATAGCAGGTTTAGTGTGGATATTCGACATAGGTAAACTTGGTTACATTGAATATACAACTCTTGGCTGGTGAGGCAGTATTGGCACCCAACCGCTAGATGTAATTCTAGCTTGACCTGAATTCTGTTGTGAACTCTCATATGGTTGTTCTCTCGAAGGGAACAATGAAAGGGCATACTGCCCCCGATACAGCGGCAACCCAGTGTTCAAAGGGAAGATTTTCCTTTGGACACTGAACTACCCAAATTGATACTGTTGCAAAGGATTAATTTGCTGAGACTCAACATAAGAAATTCCAGACATTATTCTAGGTGAACAAATGGGAACAGACCATACTATCGAAACGGTCCCTGGGTGGACTTCCTCTAGTGGTTGAGAGCTAGTTGGGACAGATAGTATACCCGCGAACATTGTCGGAGTGGTGGCAAGAGGTTCTGCTGCCGCTGTATCAGACAACATAGTCCTAGATGTCGATGGTTGTCCAGACATATCAAGTCTATCGAAAAGACTTCCTAGCGATTCTACAGGAACTTGCGATGAAGGCAGACTATCTTCTGAAGTAGAAGTGTATAGGTGGATCCCAGTTCCAAAATGCAATGGAGTACTGGATGGAAGATCCTCCGTAATTTATTCTATAGCAATCAGTCCAGGTGGAAGAGGTAGACCGTCAGGTCCGTAAAATATTTCTGGTGCCGAAGAAGGTATAGACTCTGCAGTGACCAACATTGGAGGGGAAACACCTTCCGAATCAACCCCAGATGGAGCTGGTTCAGGAATAGAAGTGTTTACCATTACACTAGGATCAATTCTAATGTCCTCTCGTGACTACGGAACTTCTTCTGTAGAGGCAGGGATACCAAAAATGGCTAGAGTAACTGGAGCCTCTAAGGATGTCGAAACACAAGTTTCAAACAAACCAGGAGACTTTGACCCAGTTAAACGAGTTTGCTTGGCCCAGAATGGTTTCGTTTCCGGAGTCAAAGATGGTTGACTCGTTAGTCTCCGCGAATGATGGGGTTTCAATTGACTTTCTTCCACAATTTCGGATTACTTGATCAACTCAAAATAAAAAGGGGAAAATGTGATTCTGAATTAAATGAATTTTAGACGCTTTGACACAACTTGCTTTTTCAATTTTTAAGAGTCAAGAAAAAGATAAAGATGACTCTAGTCACCTTCGATTTTTAATGAGCCTGAAGTGACAAGTGCTCAGATGGACCTTTTCTTTTAAGGAGTCTAAAAAGGAACGAAAGTGACCACTCTGGAAATCTAGGTAGAGGGATTACCAAACCAATCACAAAACTGCAGAATACTTTTTACGGTACGAAAGTCAATCTTCCCGAATGTTATGTTCAGTGCATTACGATCGATAGAGTGGTAGACACGGCTTCCTAAGGATAAAGGATGTAGCCTATTGTGGTCTCCTAATATATACTCGATAGTACGTGGGAACACAAGTCTATATTGGCACTTGTCATCTCAAAGAGGAGGAATCACCCAACCTACGATGAAAGCGACAGTTACTAGGTTTTACGATGCTAGAATACATCTCTAGCCTAGACTTCTAAATGTTGTGCGCTAGGTTCCAAAGCATTTTTATGTTCATTGAATTTATTTTACAGTTGATCTTTCTTAAGAAGTTTTCCTTTAAGGTTCACCGCGTGATGTGAATATACAATTCCTAAATATGCAATCTAAGATGATAAACAGTCATTTACTTTTCTTTTTGCAATGAAAATCCTAGCTACTAAGGAAAGATAAGCGAGATTCTTTCAACATCGAGCAGAGAGCACACACTAGATGCATTGTCCTAAATCAAAATTAACAAGCAGTCTAAATGCAAATGCACATGCATGTATTTGTTTTCCGCTTTCTTAATGTGTGAATGACAAAAATAATGCTAGTACAAATCTGAATTATCTTTTCTTTCAAAGCGACAATACTAACAATTTTCTCTTCAAAATACGAAAGGAAGACAAGGATGACACTTTGTGATTTTGAATTGAAAACTGCTTTCAACACTTGAAATACTATTAACTCAAATCAAATACAAGAGTAACAGTATAATCGACCATCAAGAAGAGTAGGATTCTTTTCTTTGACTGAAAACGACACTTGCGCACTTTCAAATCAAGAGACGACAATTCGATTAAGCTTTTGTTTGTAAATGAGAATTGTAAATGGTGAAAAATACATAAAAAAATTCACAATTCTTTGTACTATGGAGGCTGAATAATGCAAAGGAAGGGAGTTTCAATAGTGGTATACTAATCACAGACAGCAAAACTCCTGAATAAAGCAGAAGGCAATGAAGAAAAAACCAAAATCTGGAGGCAGAAATAGTTTTATCTGATCATCGCACCTGTAACATAGGGAAACGGGGATGCATTTCACCTATTGCACACGGGAGGTGCAGTGCATATAGTCTGCCAAAAGGAGACAGTGCGATGGTATCGGGAGACCAGAATGGCTTATATGGTAAGCAACAAAGACAAACCTTAGAATTTTCCTATTTATTCATTTGATACTGAACTTGGATCTGCCATTCTTTTTAAAGAGTTATTTGATAGTGGACCGGAAGAGACGAAAACAAAAAATCAACACTCAAAAAATAAGCAAGAAGATGAGAAAGATGGTGGTCCTTGTACTTTGATGGATCAGGAGGAAAAGAAAGGGGAGGAGCTGGAATTTGGATCACAAGTCCAAGTGATGAAAGTAAGTTTTACTCTTACAAACTGAACTTTGATTGCACAAATAATATGGCTGAATACGAATCTCTAATTTTGGGCCTAGAAGTCTTGATGAAAATGAAAGCTCAAAATATTTATGTTTTTGGAGATTCTAAATTGGTTATTAGACAAGTGGAGGGTGTCTATCAAACAAAGGATGTAAGAATGAGAGCATACAGAAATCTAGTTTTAGATATATTGGAAAATTTTCAAGCATATTCTTTCACTATCAAAACTAGAGACCAAAATTCCATTGCTGATTCCCTCGCTGTTTCGGAAAGTTTGTTTGTCATTCCTATTCATTCTTCTGAAAAATATGAGGTTGAAGTTCGTCATAGACCAGCTATACTAGATAATATCTCAAATTGGAAAGTTTTTAAAGATGATCAACAAGTAAAGAATTTTATTGAATTTAAAGAATAATTTGAAAGTACTCAAGTGGATCAACAAAACATGTTTGTTGAGCGAAAAGAAAATTCTGAAGTCTTACAATTAAAAAACAATTCAATACCAAAGAGTCTAATCCCTCTTGACAAGTTGTTCGATCAGAATGATGTGTTCAAATCCCCAAAGATACAAGCTAATGAGGAGGAAGTAGAAAGATGCAATTTAGGTACTTCAGTTGTATCTAAAATGATCAAAATTTCAAAATTTCTTTCAGCTGGTATGAAAACTAAATATGTTGAGATGATGAAAAGGTTTGTTGATGTTTTTGCTTGGAGTTATGCTGATTTAAAATAGTATGATCCCTCCATTATTTAGCATACTATTCCTATTAAAGAAAATGAGAAACCTTTCAAACAAAAGTTGAGAAGAATTAATCAGCTTCTTATGCCATTGATTGAAAAGAAAATTAAGAAACTCTTTGATGCTAAAATCATTGTCCCAATCAGATTCTCAAATTGGCTTGCAAATTTGGTTCCAGTTAGAAAGAAGAGTGGAGAAATCAGAATTTGTATTTATTTCATAAATTTGAATAAGGCTTCATTGAAAGATAACTATCCTCTTCCCAAGATGTATTCAATTCTGCAAAATATTGTTGGTTCACAAAGGATGTCTATGCTTGATGGTTTCTCAGGGTACAACTAGATTCTTGTGCATCCAGATGATCAGGAGAAGACAACCTTCACAACACCATGGGGCACATTCATGTACGCCAAGATGCCTTTTGGTCTCATGAATGTGGGGGCCACCTTTCAAAGAGCAATGGATATTACTTTTGCTGAAGAAAGGGATAAATCAGTGGTTGTTTATCTTGATGACATCATAGTCTTTTCAAAGAAAGGAGAAGATCATTTGAAGCACCTTGAGAAAATTCTGCTCAAATGTAGAAGGTTCGGTATCTCTCTTAATCCTACTAAAAGTATCTTTGCTCTAACATCAGGCAAGTTACTTGGTCATATCATTTTTGAAGAAGGAAGTAGGATTCATCCTAATAGAGTTAATTCAATTCAAAAGGTAGATCTGCCAAGAAGTAGGAAGGAGATCCAATCTTTTCTTGGAAAGGTGAATTTTGTTAGGCATTTCATTCCTAATTTTGTTGATTTTTTCAAGGATATAACAAGGATGTTAAAGAAAGGAGTGGACTTTAAGTAGACAGCTGAAGCAAAGAAATATTTTGAAGAAATCAAGAAGGCACTTACACAAGAACCGGTACTCATCAGTCCAAAGTTTTCCAAGGAATTTTTTATTTTTACATTTGCTTCCGAGAATCCAATTGCTGGAGTTCTGCTACAAAAGGGAAAGCAAGGTATTGAACAGCCTATTTCTTTCTTTAGTAGGAAATTAGCAAATGCTGAACTGAAGTACAATATTCTAGAACAGAAAGCTTATGCCTTGGTGAAAGCTATAAAAGATTTTAGAATCTATGTCGTGCATTCTCACATTGTGGCATATGTTCCAAGTGCTGTAATAAAATATATTCTAACACAAGCAAATCCAGATGGTAAGAGGGAAAAATGGATAGCCAAATTGCTAGAGTATGATATAGACATCAAAACAACCAAATTCATGAAGGGTCAAGGCATGGCAAAGCTAATCACTCAATGAAATCTGGATAGTTTTGACATAAATCTGAATGCAAAAATCTCATAAATTTCTGAAAATGAGGAAGGATTGGTTCAAATCAATGAGAAATTCTTGGTTTCAGAATGGTATAAGGATGTGGCTTTTGTTCAACAGCATAATAAAGCTCCCGCCAATCTAACTACGTCCAAAGTAAGGTTTGTTAAGCTGAAGTCCTTAAGATATTTTGTATATGATCAAAATATGTTTTGGAAAGATGCCGGAGGGATTTTGTTGAATTGTCTCCTTGAAGAAGAAGCTGATAAAGTTATTGAGGAGTTTCATAAAGGAGATTGCGGAGGTCGTCATTATTGGAAAGCTACAACAAATAAGATTCTAAGGGCCGAATATTTTTGGCCAACTATGTTTAGAGACATTTACAAAAGGGTGGCTACTTGTCATGAATGTCAAATTTTTAAAGGGAGAAGAAAACTTATGCCTCTGCCTTTGGTTCCTGTCTACGTGGAAGCACCTTTTCAGCAGTAGGGATTGGATTTTATTGGAGAGATTCATCCTCCTTCATCACGGCAGCATCGCTGGATTCTCACAGCAACGGATTACTTCGCCAAATGGATAGAGGCAATTCCAAATAGGCAAGCTAATGATTCAGTAATTATTTCTTTTTTAGAAAATAATATATTGTCTAAATTTGGCTACCCAATGAAGGTTTTAATAGATAATGCTCAAGCTTTCAAGTCCAAGAAAATGATTAAATTTGTCACCAATATCACATTACTCTTGGACACTCTAGTGCTTACTATCCACAAGGAAATGGACTTGCTGAATCGTCAAATAAGAGCATTGTAAGGATCATAAAAAAGGTTCTACATGAAAACAAGAAAGCTTGGCATTTAAAATTGAAGTATGCCTTGTGGGCTGATAGGATTTGTACAAAGAGATCAATTGGGACTTCGCCATACAAATTAGTTTACGGTGCTAAAGCTATATTTCCAACATCACTTGGAGTACCAATAATGAAACTAATTCAAGGACTTGAAGAAGAACCAAATGCCATTCAGAGGAGAATCAATCAGCTGATAGCCCTGCAAGAGAAGAGAAATGAAGTATATGACAGTCGTCAACATAGTCAAAACAGAATTAAGAGTACATTTGATAAAAATATCAAAGAAGACAGTTTTCAGATACAAGACAAGGTGCTGAAATGGGAGGCCAGAATTGAAGAAAAAAGAAAGCACGATAAGTTTGAGAATTTATGGAAAGGTCCTTATCAGATTGCTGCTTTTCATGGAAACAACACTTATATTCTGCGGGAAATTGATGGAGGTTCCTATGCTGGAGGACTTGTTAATGGCAGGTTCCTAAAGCATTATTGTTGCTAAAGTATTACCAATCTCTCATGACATTGTATATATGCATTTTTATCAGTTTTTTGCTAGTAATTGTTAGAAAATTATATATTACAGAGTAATGGAACACATAAAATATTGCAGAAATATAAACACAGAAAACACATAAAACAAGAGAGACATAGATATACATGGTTCACCCAGTTTGGGCTACGTCCACCCCGAACAGCCAGTCCTTCCTTTCTATTATCCAGCGAAATGAACAGACACAACCTACAGTAGATCCGTTGTAATATCCTCTGTTTTCTCTCACAATCTCACCTCTCTGCTTCTCGCTCAGAGAATACACATCTATTACACAGCCTCAAATAAAATGCCCTCATACAAAGAGAGGGGTTGCCTTCTAGGGAAGAAAACCCTAAACTAAACATAAGTTCTACCGTCAGATCATCTGCCTAATGAACGACCCAGATTGACTAGAAATTACTATACTTTTACAAGGCAATTTTACATATGCTTTTAGCTTCGGGGGCGCTGCCCCTGAAACCCCCTCTGGGGGACCGTTGGCCCCCAGACCCCCCAGCCGGGGGGGATCGGCCCCCCCGGACACTCACGGGGGGGACAAGTCCCCTCCGCACACTCCCGCATGGAGTGTTGTACAAACTTCCTGGGGTATACATCCGACTGAAACAAAGACCTCTAAACAATCATGCTCCATACTCAACAATCTCCCACTTGGAGAATGATTGTAGCAACTCCGCCACTGCTCCATTTGCTGGACAATGACTCCTCTTTGGACCTAGCTATTTCTCATCTTCATGTTCATCCTTGAAGACCAATTGAAACTGAGCATTTTCTCAGTTTCTTCCTAGTTACAACTTTTGTTAGCATATCTGCAGGATTTTGGCTAGTGTGTATCTTTTCTAGCTTCAACTCTCCATCTTCCAACACTGATCGTATGAAATGGTACTTGAGCTGTATGTGTTTAGTCCTGGAATGAAATGCTGAGTTCTTTGCAAGAGGAATGGCACTTTCGCTATCACTATATAATGTGCCCATATCATGCTCCTTACCCAATTCACCCATAAACCTTTGTAACCAAATAATTTCTTTACTAGCCTCTGTAGCAGAAACATACTTTGCTTTTGTTGTTAAAAGTGCAACAACACTTTGGATTTTTGAAACCCAACTGACAGCTGTTCCACCAACAATAAATACATATCCTGTAGTGCTCCTCATGTTATCTCTGTCACTTGCCATATCTGCATCAACATATCCCTGTAGAGAAATGTTTGAACCACCAAAGCATAATGCTTGATTTGTGGTACCTTTCAAATATCTGAGAATCCATTTCAATGCCATCCAATGTTCCTTGCCTGGATTGTTCATGTACCTGCTTACAACTCCCACTGCATGTGCAATATCGGGCCTTGTGCATACCATTGAATACATTAAGCTTCCAATTGTTGATGCATATGGAACTTTAGACATATAATCCATGTCTTCTTGGGTCTTTGGGCACATTTCCTTACTGAGTTTGAAATGGCTAGCAAAAGGTGTACTAATTGGTTTTGCATTGTGCATATTAAATCTTTTCAACACCTTTTGTATGTACTCATTCTGAGACAATGTTAATTTATGATTTTTCCTGTCTCTAGTTATTCTCATACCAAGGATTTTTTTTGCAGCTCCCAAATCCTTCATTACAAATGAATTTGCCAATTTTATTTTGAGCACATTTATTTCCTGCATGTTAGACCCTGCAACAAGCATGTCATCTACATACAATAACAATATAATATAGCTACCATCATTTTGATTTTTTAGATAAACACAATGATCAGAGTCACATCTAGTATAACCTTGTTCAGACATAAACTTGTCAAATTTTAGATACCACTGCCTTGGAGCCTGTTTTAAGCCATACAAGCTGTTCTTCAACCTGCACACTAGTTTCTCCTTCCCTTTCACTTCATATCCTTGTGGCTGCTGCATATATATCTCTTCCTCCAAATCCCCATGGAGAAAGGCTATCTTTACATCTAACTGCTCAAGATGCAAATCTTCAACTCCTACTAGACTTAAAATAGTTCTGATTGAAGTCATTTTAACAACAGGAGAAAATATTTCATCAAAATCAATACCTTTCTTCTGTGAAAACCCCTTCACCACAAGTTTATCTTTGTATCTCTATTTTCCTCCATCTTCTTCCTTCAGCCTGTAAACCCATTTATTCTTCAATGTAGTTTTTCCTGCAGGCAATCTGACTAAGTCCCAAGTTTGGTTATGCATTAAGGAGTCCATCTCTTCTTCCATGGCTACCTCACACTTCTTCCTGCTTTCAACCTGCATTTCTTCTTCATAACATTCGGGTTCACCAGAATCAATCAACAATAAATAATATAATGAAGGAGAGTATCGTTCAGGGGGTCTAATTATCCTAGTAGATCTTCTAACACCACTTTTAGATGTTTGGGGTGCTTGTTGCTGTTGTGGTGGTTGCTGTTGTTGTGGTTGTTGATTATTATTATTTTCATGCACCTTTACTTTTTCAGTGATTTCATCAAGAACTGCATATTCCTTATTTTCTTTTTCCTGTTTCTTTTCCTGCAACTGATTCTTGTACAAGACCTTTTCATTGAATATTACATCTCTGCTCCTAATGATTTTTTGATTTTCGTAATCATATAAGCGATAACCAAAATCATTAACACCATATCCAATAAAGGTACATTTCTTTGACTTTGCCTCAAGATTTGTTCTATTTTCTTTATCAATATGGACAAAGGCCTCACAACTAAAGGGCTTTTAAAAAGAGTAGTTTGCCTTTTTACCTGTCCATGCTTCCTCTGGAACACCACCATCCAAGGAACTTGAAGGCCCTCTATTTATTAGATAAACAGTAGTATCTATGGCATCTGCCCAAAACTGTAAAGGTAATCCTGCATGCAATCTCATGCACCTTGCACGCTCCATGATTGTTCTATTCATCCTTTCTGACACACCATTTTCTTGTGGTGTTCTTGGAACTGTCTTCCCTCTACGAATTCCATGCTTTGAACAATACCTATCAAACTCATTGTTGCAATATTCACCTCCATTATCTAATCTAAGACGCTTCAATTTCTTTCCTGTCTCAATCTCAACCAAATCTTTCCATTTCTTGAAAGTATCAAATACATCGGATTTATTCTTAATAAAATAAATCCAAGTTTTTCTAGTTGCATCATCAATAAAAGTAACATAATACCGAGAGCCACCGGGAGATGATACCTGAGTAGGTCCCCATACATCTGTATGCACAAGCTCTAATTTTTCACTCTTCTTTTCTTTCCCAACTCTAAGAAATCTGACTCTCTTCTGTTTTCCAGAAATGCAATTCTCACAGAAGTCCAAATCAACATTCTTCAAACCCGGCAACAAATTCCTTGAGTGAAGAATCTTCATCCCCTTTTCACTCATGTGTCCAAGCCTATGATGCCATAATGTTGCATCTACTCCTTTGGAAGTTAAAGCATTAACAGAGTTAGAAATACCATTGCATAAATACAATGTACCAACCTTTTGGCCTTTTGCTATTACCAGGGCTCCTTTGGTGACCTTCCAAGCTTTACCTGTGAAAGTTATCACAGAACCTTCTCTGCCTAACTTCCCTATTGAAATAATATCTTTCTTTAGATCTGGAACATGCCTTACCTCCTTTAGTAGACATTGGTTTCCATTCTACTGTTTTACAAGAACCTTACCCATTCCAACAATTTTACAGGGTTTATCATCACCCAAACGAACTTGTCCAAAATCTCCTTGAACATAATCATGAAAGTATTTCTTATCAAGTGTGGCATGGAATGAGGCCCCTGAATCTACCACCCAGGAATCAGTAATATTTTCAAAAGAAAGAATTAAAGCATCTTGTAACACCTCACCTGTCACATTTGCTTCATGATTGTTTTCTTGTTGTGCATCTCCTTCTTTTCCCTTCTGAGATCTATAGTCTTTCTTTAGGTGTCCTTTCTTTCCACATTTATAGCACACTATCACTGATCTGGACTTGGATCTGCCTTTCCTTCATTTACTACAATAACCTGAGCTCTTCCTCTTTCCATTTTTCTTCCCCTAGACTCTGCACTCAAAGCATTACCCGATGTCTCACCAGAGCTTTTCTATCACATTTCCTCGCTAAGGATAGCACCGAGAACATCATCAAACTTTAAAGTACTAGATCCAGAAACATAGTTACTAATGGCCATTACTAAACCATTCCAACTTTCTGGTAATGAGCACAAGAATAACAGAGCTCTAACTTCATCATCAAATTATACCCCTATAGAACATAACTGACTTGTAACAGTATTAAAATCATTTAAATGGTCTGCAATAGATCCACCTTCTGACATCTTCATATTAAATAATCGTTTCATAAGAAATACCTTGTTTGAGGCCGAGGGTTTTTCATATAGTTTCTCCAATGCCTTAATCAAACCCTCTGTCATTTTTTCCTTCGAAATGTTGAAGGCGACCGACACTGCGAGGCACAATCATACTGTTCCAAGTGCCTTTCTATCGAGAAGGTTCCATTCTTCATCTATCATACCCATTGACATCTTTGTTTTTCCGCCCAATGGTAGGTATAGATCTTTCTGATACAGATAATCTTCCATCTGCATCTTCCACAACGAGAAGTTTTGACCATTAAATTTCTCGACCCTAAACTTACCATCTTCCGCCATTGCTCCCACTCGAACGAGGAACAGTTATTTCCTGCGGGTTTATCATCCAAATAGACCTTTGGCTCTGATACCAGTTGTTAGAAAATTATATATTACGGAGCAATGGAACACATAAAATATTGCAGAAATATAAACACAGAAAATGCATAAAACAAGAGAGACATAGATATACGTGGTTCACCCATTTTGGGCTACGTCCACCCCAAACAGCCAGTCCTTCCTTTCTATTATCCAGCAAAATTAAGAGACATAACCTACAGTAGATCCACTGTAATATCCTATGTTTTCTCTCATAGTCTCACCTCTCTGCTTCTCGCTCAGAGAATAAATATCTATTACACAGCCTCAAATACAATGCCCTCATACAAAATGAGGGGTTGCCTTCTAGGGCAGAAAACCCTAAACTAAACATAAGTTCTACCGTCAGATCATCTGCCTAATGAACGACCCAGATTGACTAGAAATTACTATACTTTTACAAGGCAATTTTACATTTGTTTTTAGCTTCTGGGGCGCTGCCCCCAAAACTCCCGCCGGGGGGAAAGTCCCCCCCGCACTCCCCCGCATGGAGGGGTGTACAAACTTCCTGGGGTATACATCAGGCTGAAAAAAAGACCTCTAAACAATCATGCTCCATACTCAACAATAATGACAAGTTGAAACAGAAGGCTTAAGCCCAAGGTGAAGACCCAAGTAGCTTGAAGGGGTTGCTTGTCAATCAAATTTGTGTTTTTATCATACATGGATAAAGCACTGGAACTACAGGTTCTTAGTGTACCACAAGGGCACGCTATCCCAAGTGGAGCCACTGTTATCACTGTAAAAAGTTCTAAATTTTTGGACAACTGGTATGGTTCCAAAGTTTCATGTTAGTCATGGTCAAGTCATTTTTATTCTTTTTGTTTTAGAGTCTAAATCCTAGAGTTGGAGTCTTGTTTCCATTATTAAATAAAGGTCAACAACCTTATTTCTCCTATCATTGGTCCCACATTATTTCAAAAGTGTCATTTGTTAGGCTATTTCAAAATTGACATGTGCTACGGAATTGCTTAGGAGTTTTCGTAGTGCAAAGCTCATAAAATACACTATATACACTACGAAGTCGAGGATTTGTAGTTATGAGTTATCGTAGCGCAAAACCCAAAATTTGCACTGGATGCACTACGAAGTTAGGGATTCGTGTCAAATCGAGTCTAGTTGTCAAATCCACCAGAATTCGTTAATGTTTCATCATTAGGTGTCAGTCCATGAATCTTACCCATCACATGCAGCCATTCACTCTCCTCATTAGATTCATTAGGTGTCTTTGTACACACTCTTTCCAAATTTCAAAAAAGAAAAGTAAGGGTAAATTGGTCTTGGTCATTTTCATGTTCCTATCATGCATAAAAATCACTTGGCAAACTCAGGTTCAACATACATAAGAGTTCTTTAAAGGCTCAAGTGAGGCAATTCTCCATTTCAACTCAAGCGAGGCAGTGTTCAAACTAAAGCAGGGCAAGTTTTTCCAAGTCTCCTTTACGGGGATTTCACGGAAATGTCTAAAGAAAAGAAGAACCATAGATCAGGCTGGTGTTTGAGAGCTGAGCCTAAAGGCTTAGATGTTCTCATAAAGAATAGGGAGGTTGAAGAAGCATTCAAATAGGTGGGATATTGGAGGTTCTGTGAAAAACTTCAGGGAGGTCGCAGTCAAGTAACCAAGGATTTCACTTTTAATTTCACAGGTTTGAATTCAAAGGTTGGAAATTAAAAAAAAAAAAAAAAACACTTATACTGTGTCATTATGGAAGACTATGTTTTTATGTAATACAGAGTTTGGCTTTACTACTCAAGATTCAGAAGAGAGTTCAATGCTTGATTGCCTTATGGTTGTCCTCATTTCCTCATTTGCAGTGGTATGAATGTATGTTACTTAGAACTCATTAGCAATGCTCTAACTTCCTTCATGCATTTCTAGATTGTGTCTCCTACATGTTCTTATGTGTTTCTTATTTATTGAGCTCTTAATGCCCTGACTTCCATGTTAAGCTAATATTGTTGTCATACTAAACATTTTCTGACTCCATAAGCCCAATGGATGTTTATTGATTGTGTTCAACCATTCATACTCCTTTACTTGTTTCATAGAGTTAGCCATCTAATCTTTTACTAAAATCTTTAACCTAGTGAGAGAGCCCTCTTAGGTTGGGGAGTGTTATCAGGAAAACTAGTGTCCATTAAGAGCTGCTAGTCCCGCTAAGATGGGTAGCTATCTTAGAAACAAACAAACTAAAGTTACTTATGTTTTTCCTTTATGAGGAGTAGATGAGAGAGAAGCAAAGAGTACCAACCTCAGTCTTTCGCTTGGCTCCTTGCTTATTTCCTCTCCCTTTTGATAAATCTTTGCCACTCCTTCCTCGCTTGTCCCGCTTAAAAGAACACCTGTAGAGTCAAAGCAGCATAATACCATCAAAGCATAGAGTTCTACAATCATAAGCAATATAGGATCAGATATATATTGACCACACAAATGCATATATCAACTTAGAAATACAGGAATGTGGAGGAAAACTCAAATAGCTTTATTGATAGAAAGAGTAGAAGAGAGGATTACAACCCATTGATCTGACCCAGCGTCATCCTCCCAGCATGAAAGCTCTTCTTCACCTCATGAAAATCTTAGATCACCCAACACTATGATGTTCCACAAAGAAACCAACAACACTTCCTTACAAAATGCAAGATTCCAGCCTCTGGATCTCTAGGATGAGGGATCCATATATAGATGTTTGTAGGTGGGTGAGTCAGCTTCTAGGATTTTGATTAGTGTCATCTCTCTGATATTTCTTGGTTCCACTTGGAGATTTCGTTATCTCTTACTCATCCTTGAGCGAATTCAGAGAGGCAAGTGTCAAATGGGTAGCTTCTAGAAGATTCTCTGGGTTTCCACCTAGCAAATTGCCTCTTTCATATGTCTGCTCTCGCTCATCGCACCCTACAGAAGGGCTTTTCAGTATGCATCACACTTTTTTCATGTGGCAAGTGAGATGCATTGCACCCTCAGCCCTACGCAGTCTGTATGGTCCAGTTTTGACCAGCTCTGAGTAGTTTTTCATGGAGAACTTCTGGGAGATGATTTAATTATCTGACCTTGCTCCTTTAGGGTATGAAGAAACACTTTTAGGGACTTAGAAGCCCTTGGTTTATGGACATATGCGATTGGGGTTGCAGTGCCCAAAAATGTCTATAATAGGGAGGCTAAGCCTAAGCCAAAAGTTAGTTTGAAACAATTACTCAAGGTCCTCTTGGTCAATAGCCTATCAAGGTTGGGTTTTGTGATAACACACCCACTTTCTAAAGTAATATGTAGCAGTATGAATGTATTTTTGTTGTTCTGAAGAGTTGGGAATGATCTCACCTATGACATCCAATCCCCATTGTTCAAAAGGTTGTTCAATGTTGACTAGTTGTAAGGGAAGTGCTGGTTTCCTTTGTCTTCTAGTAGTTGTTTGACATACTTTTCATTTTCGCACATACTCATGAGTGTCCTTAAACAATGTTGGCCAATAATAAACAACATGAAGTATTTTGTGCATTGTTGTATCTCCTCCAAAATGTCCACCAACTAGGCCATCATGGAGTTCCTGCAAAACGTTTTTTGCTTCTAATTTTGCAAGGCATCTTAACAAAATGGAATCATAATTTTTCCAAAATAACACATTATCAATGATTTGATATTGATTATATTTTAGCCTTAAATATCTTTTCCTTTTATAACTAAGTTCAGGAGGAGAAAACTCGTTTCTCAAATAGAAAATCAAATCAACATATTGGGATTCCGACTCATTTAGATTTACCTCAGATATTTGCACAATATTACTTGAATGCTTGTCTACTGATATGTTGGAAGCTCCTACTAACATCTTGCAAAAAACTTGTCCTTTGACGATTTTAGCTAGTTTAATTTCAATGTCATATTCCTACAGTGTTGTCACCCGATTTTTCCTTTTCTCTCCTAATTATTTTTGCACTAGTAAATTTCTCACATATGAGAATGAGACTATTAATTTAGTGTGTGTTTTAAGAAGAAAAGGTTTGAAATGCTTTATAGATTTGAAAACAACAAAATATTGTTTTTCAATGTCTGAGTAATTCAATTTAGTGTCTTGCAAATTAGAGCTAAACAAAGGTATTAGTGCTTCAATTTTCTCATCATTGATTTGTGTCAAAATGGATACATATGATGTTTTGGAGGAAAAATTATATAAAATATAATGATTAGAAAAGTTCAGGGTTGCTAAATATGGAGCAATTATAATTTCCTATTTGATAAGATAAAAATCTTCTCGCTCACAATGTCCCCATTTAAAAACCAAATTTTTATTGATCATGGATTGCAAGGTAAAACAATTTGTGAAAAGTCATTGACAAATATTAACAAAAATTATCTGACCTAGGAAGGATTACATGGATTTTTTGTTGTGAGGCAAAGAGATTTTAGAAATTTCTTCTATCCTATTAGGATCTATGTGAATTCCATCTTTGGATACAATAAATCTGATAATTTTACCTTCGCCTAAAGCAAAGTAAGACTTCTTTGGGTTTAGAGAAACTTTGTACCTTTTACAACTTTCAAAGATCTGTTTTAAGTCTTTTAAATGATTACTGTGTTTCTTTGAATATACTATTATATCATGTAAGTAAATGAACACATTTTTATTTACGAGACCTTTGAAAGCTATATCCATTTCTTTCTGGAAAATCACACCAGCAATGATTAATCCAAACGACATCTTTTAATAGGTGTATGTTCCCCATTTGGTTCTAAATGTAGTTTTCATTCGATCATTTGGATGTACAAGAATTTGGTTGTAACCTGAAAATCCATCTAGAAAAGAAATTAATTCTGAACCTACGACTGACTGCAGTACCTATTCCATAGGAGGTAGTGGAAAGTTGTCCTTCTGACAAGCCTTGTTGAGATTATGAAAGTCTATGCAAATACGAATATGACCATTCTTTTTACTGACTAGTATTAGGTATAAACCCATCCTGAATGTCTAACATGAAAAATGATTTTGGCTTTGAGAAGTTTGTTTAATTCATATTTGATTTGATTCTTCAAATTTGGATGAATCTTTCTCAACTTCTGTTGTATAGGCTTTTCGTCGGATATCATAGGAATAGTGTGATGTATGATAGAAGTATCATACGTTTTAAGATCATCATAATTCCAAGCAAAAACGTTTTTATATCTTCTCAAAAAATGAATGAAGGCTAACCTTTCGTCAGGTGCAAGACCAAGACCTAGATTAATATTCTGTGGTTTTAGATCAGTTCCAAGATTTACTAATTCAAACCTCAATGTTGAACTTTGAAGTTTTGAATTAGTTGGTTTCTTGAATCTGTCTTTAAGATCATACAAATCCTCCAGCTTAACTACAGATTTGGGTATGGGATTTTCATTTGTCTTTTGTTTAAGTTGACTATCATGTTGGTCTTCATCTATTATTTGGTCATCATATGAGCCCTCAGATGTCAATAAGTTTATGATATCCTGATCATCATTAAAAACTCGCCAATTGGTGATATTATCGGGAATAGAAGGTCTAAAATTAACTCTATAGAAAATCGGTTAGGACTATAATCCTATGATGGTATGAGTTTGGAAGCAATGTTAGCCAAGATATCAGCACTCTCATTTTGAAGTATTGGTATAGGGGAGATATTAAATTCCAAGAAATGTGAGGTAAGGTCCTGGGCTGGGCAGATAACGCAGTGGAGATAGCTATAGTGCGGTCTATAAAGCTGGGCAGATAAGCCTAATAGCGGGGTGGACCTTATACGGGGGTTAGCTAGGAAGAGGTATACGTGGTATAGGTAATGCGGGGTATACCTAGCCAGTTTCTCTCTTGGTCAAGCCTATCCTGGCAGTCCTGGGTAATGATTGATAATGCTTTAAATGTCCAGAAATGTAGTGAATAGTGTTACTTACCTGTTTGATCATGATTTCAGAGTCTCCAAAGACTTGGATGTATTTGATATTAAGGCCTATGGCTTTATACAATCCTTGAATCAACACCTCATAATCAGCAATGTTATTCATGCATTCAAATTCTACTCTACATGCTAACATAGTTTTCTCTCCTTTAGTGCTAACTAGTATACAACCTACTCCTGCTCCATCGTTAGATTTAGATCCATCAAAAAATAATTTCCAAAACAAAGAATTAACTACTGGTTTATCTACAAAATTGATACATTTGGAAGAATATGTTTATGAATAATTTTCAATCTGTGAGGTAACAAAATTCTCTAGAAAAGTGAAGTTTGTGCATTAAAATTGCCCTAAAATGATTCAACCGAATACTTTCAATCATATTATTTTTTGTATGTAATGGGTTCATTTTCTCCTTCCACTTTAGTCATGGTGTAATTTAAATTCTTCTCATGGTTGACCCTTATTTGATTTGGCTTTCCATTGTAAGGAAGCCACATATGAGACCAGTCTGTTGCAAAATAACCATGAAGCTTTTCAGACCAATCTCTGTTGAGGATTAAGTCGTAAAATTCAGGAATATTAGCGACTAATATGTCAATCACTTAACATAGTCTCGATTTTGAAGAGAGTCTAATGGTGACCGAATTAATTTCCTTTATGACCTCGACTTATGTTTGATCTAACTGTACAATGTGAATAATAGACTACTGGGGTAAAACATTTAATTTCACACAGACTGTTTTTGGCATAATGTTGGATGAAGCCCTTGAATCAATTAAACAATTGTACAGATTCTTATTAAATATTTCAAAAGTTAAAAGAGAAGGAGGAATATGAGCATTAAATCTACCACCAATTAAAACAAAATCAGTTGGTTTTACTTTATCCGATGAGCAACTTGAGAAATTACAACAGCAGGAAGAGGAGAAGTGGGAACTGCATTTAATCCCTTGAGCAATAGCTTTTTCTAATGTTTCGGCTTCCTAAGCTTATATAGCGTAATATTAGCTATGGTATTCTTAGTGTCTTCAACTATGTTGTATTCCATATGATCAGAAATTACAAAGGTTTTCGCTGCAAGTGAAGGATTAGATTGAGGTGGGGATGTTTGAGTAGACATAGGAGATGATTTCTTACCAATTGATTTTTCTTCGACAGTAGGAGTTGGCGGTTTCTATTTTTGACTTGTCTACGGTGATTTCGTAGCACTCTTGCTTTTGGTGGTAACAGGTAAATATTCTTCTTCCTCATTACCTGACAAAGGGAGAACGAAATCCCACATTCCATGTACTTCAAACAGCTCTTCATCACCATTTTGTTCATCCTATTGATACTTCTTCTTCTTCCAAATTTGATTCAACATTTGATATTATATTTGGAGGTTTAGAATCAGAGATTGGATTTATTTTAAAAGGTCTAAAAGGTTTTCTAGAAGAAGATTCAACTACTTTCTTCTTTATCTCAACCATTTCATTGGACGTGGTTTTAAGTACTTTTTGCAGACTTTCAAGATCAAAAGGGTATTTAGGCATTTTATTCTTAGATTCGTCTTTGAAGGCGGCATTTTTGGACTTTCTTTCTTTTAATGTGTTTTTTTTGTCTAAGGCTAAAATACTTTTCTCTACAGCTATATATTCTCTCATGTTTTCAGCCAAGGTTGGCTTTGAAGGGAGAGCAGAAATGTACCATTCATTTTGTACTTCGGCACTTGTTCTAGATGCAGCTGGGATTTTATTTAACAATCTGTTAAAATGTGAATTGAAATTCTTAATGGGCTCTTTTGATTCAACTTTTAAGTTGGAGAGATCATTAATAAGAGTTTTTGTTAAGTGGTCATCTTCAAATTTAGTTAGGAATTGTTCTTGGAACACATTCCAACTATAAATGGAACCAGACGGTAATGAAAAGTACCAAGATCTTTTCGATCCTTCAAAAGTATAAAGAAATAAATTTACAATAAAATATTCTTCTACAATCCATTAAGAATGATAGATAACATGAAGTTGTTTATATGCTCCTCAACATGAAGACCATCATCAGGATTAAATTTTGGCAACCATTTTTCTGGATGGACAGGTAATGGATGTAATGGTGCTGCCATTTGAATGACTCCTGGATGTGTCCATGGTCTTTGAGCCACTGTGGGTATCTGTGTGGAAGAACATACACCAGTAGTAGAAGGTGATTGGGTAGAGGAAAATTCAGCTCCTGTACCAGTGTAAATGACTATTTGAGATGGTGAAGTGGATGATTAGATAGAGTGAGTTTGTGATGAAGATGATTGAATAAATGGAGTTTTTGGTGGTGGTGAGAAAATATCACTATAAATTTCAAACTCAGATTTATTGGTTTTCCTTCGAGGAGGAGGTAGAGGAAATTTAAATGGAGGTATTCCAATTTTTTCACTCTATGATCTAGTTAATCTTCGAGAGGAAGGAAAAAATGAGGAAATTATGGCTTCATATGACTCAGATACCTCTTGAGATAGAGAAATACCTTCTAATTTCTAAATTAAGGATTATACTTTAGGAGTTTCTGCAGAAGAAGGTTGATCTGATTTCTTGGGGGAAACAGTAATGGATTTTAGAGATTTTTGCACTTCATGTTTGGGATTTGGAGATCTGGAATGTGGCCAGGAAGTTGGAGGTGATGGTGAGGGAGCTTGACTCTGAGAATGGCTTTCCGATTTAAATTTAATTTCCATTCATAGCCTAGCCCTCCTTCTAGAGCCAAAATGTTGAAGCCTCGGAATTCACTACGACAACATGGGGGATAACCATTTGGATGGGGACATGAATACCGTCCCTTATCCATTTGGGTTGGTGGCTCTGATTAGAATTATGGGACTAGTTTCCCAATATGAAAGATGGTAGGGTGGGGTATGCACTTGATTATCAAAGTTGATTTCGTAGATGAGGGTGGTTTCAAGAGAAAAATCAAACTATCTATATATATTACTATTACCCGGGCTTAAATCAATATTTGTGTGATCTAAATAAATGACTATCTTGAATGGTGATGAAGATTATTCATACAAGAAGTATAAAAATTTAGTAAAAACAACTATTTCGATTAAATATTTAATCGAAATGGTTGACTGTAAAATGTATTGCATCAAATACTTAACGTAATTTTGTTTATAAAAAATAAATAGGATGATAGTTCAGCTCTATTTCAAAAGTGTAGGAATAGTAGGTTGTATTAAAACATAATTGACAAAAAATGTACATATAGAAGAAATAACTTAACAGTTCATAAAATAATCACTACGCAATGATAAAATTACTCGATGTGAGATGATTGATCCATAGACAATAAAGCTGCAATCCATGCATTTTCTCTAACGTCGATCACAAAAAAAATAGAAATTCAATTCTTAGCAAACTTTCTTAGATAAACTTCGTGGACTAGACCTTCAAAATTAAATAAAGACTTTAAAAGTATAGAAGTGTGTGTTTTTAAAGAGTCTCAAATAAAATTGTTAGACCCATTTCTAAATACATGAAAGGGGTTTAAATAATGAAAATATTAGAAAAATAGCTAAGCGCCAAATTTTGAAGAGTGAAATGACTCTCCTTATAATTGTTGCCAAAAATGAAAAAATAAATTTGATTCAAAATTCAAAAATCTGATTTTGACTCGTGTTGGCTTCTGATATGTTTCCTCTTCTGATAGATGTCTATCATTTCCTAAACTCCTGGACACTGCCCAATGCTTATATTTATTTGTCCTGCATAAACTGTATCTGATAATGGTGGCATCATATGGATGATAGAATTGGTTAAGCATCATAGGGCCATCAATTAGCTGTGTGGTTTAACTACGTATGACCAATAAGCTTCCCAATTCAAAATGTGATAGTTGTCTAATCTGTTGTTCTTTTGCTGCATGATTTTTGTGCCAACTTGATTGAAAATCCTCAATATTAGGCAAATTACCTAGCGAACATTTTGAATAAACCCTGAATACCAAAGATTATCATTAATAGTTTCTATCATATTCTTTGATGTTTCACTTGTGCTAGAAACTGCCCTTTCATCTTGTTTTATCTGGATTTCCCAATTAGTAAAGAGAATGTCTTTGTGAGAGTCTTTGATCTTTAGCAATTTTGTTGTTTTTCCTTTGGAATTGTCCTGCCATGTGATCAAGTTTGAAATATTTTCATCTATTTCCTCAAAATTGATTTTAGCATTTGTGAATTGATTCACTAATGCATCGGCTTCTTGGCATAGTGGGCTATTCTCTACTAATTTCTTACAAAGCACTGATTGTTTCTTTGATAACAAGGAATTGATTTCTAGAGCCTCTTTGATGAATTCATCAACTTTTGGGTAATCCTTCATTTGATCTAAAATAAATTGCAGCTGTGCGATTTCAACATCTTTGGCATTTAAATCTGTTTGGCTTTGAAGTTTTAGGTTCTCAAAACTCTACGACAATTGTTGAAGTTGTAATTTAACCTATTCCTATAAATTAACCTTTTCTCTTGTGAGTTGATCCTCCAACTGCCTTATTCTTTCCTCCTTTTCTCGCAACAAATTTCTCACTTCTTTTGCTTTTTCAATCATTGCAAAAGCATAAGCTCCTACAAACTGAGATAACTTGGCCAAGTTTTCAGATGGATCTATAGGTGTATCTTTCCAGACAACGTCCATTGGCTCATTGCCTAGCAAGATAATAGCAGTATGATCAATATTTCTCTTTTTCCTTTGAGCAGGCAGCTAAGGAGGTCGAAAAGGTGGAGGTAAAGGCAACAATGGGGTAGACTGACTCGGAAGTTGAGGCATTGAAGAATGTTAGGATATTCCGACACATAGGAAATAGTTAAGTTCAACTTGGTCTAGTATAGAGTTAGGTAAAGTGTGTTTCTTTACCGTTGTACATTTTGTAACTTACAATCTGACGGTCATGATATGTAGTGATCCGATGGTTCACTCTCTCCTCGGTATTACCGACACTTGATCCATGGCTTGACACCCGATTGGTTCATGAGTTCTATTTAAAGCGCATGGATGGTCATTGTTCGGGTAATCCGTGCATGAGAGAAGCTTATGTAAATTTTCATTCTTTGATTAATAAATTGCCCGTAGTAGCCACGTTGGCGCAGGCCGTGGACTGTTTCCCTCTTTGAGGGTTTTAACCACGTCAAAAATACTGGTGTATTGATCTGTGATCTGGTTGTGAGCGGTGTCCTTTTGGTGTTATTTCTAAGGAACTTACCCTGTAAATTCCTACATGGTATCAAAGCTATTTGAGGGCCGCGTCCGTTGGTGATCCAAATCTGAAGCTGGTAGAACTGCATCCGACTTCCGTTTCCTAGATCTGTTGTTTCTGACTGCTTTCGGGCCAAGAGGACTGCTCTGTTGTGTTCGGAGCATCTGTTCCAGTGAGGAACCCCTTTCGTTTCACGCGAAAATGTTTCCAGTAGCCCTAGTTGCATCATTTTTAAGATCTGGAGGTATACAGTCTTTATTTGCAGTTTACTGTTATTTTCTCTCTGCTTATTTCGGTTTCGGTTTATTTAGCTTTTTTTTCTAACCGGATCTATACCGTTCATTTCTGCGTATGCTCTTTGCCCTGCGACTCTGTGCAATCTGGGCAAATCAAAAACAGAAAGGAAGGATTTTTCTCATGTGTATGCTCTTTTCCCTGCGCCTTAGGGTGATCTCGGAAAATCAGAAACATTGAGAAAAATAATTAGTTTCCAGCCAAAGCTAACTTTGAGCTGCAAGGTTCATTTTTTGAAAATATCTAGTTTTTTGGCTAAAGCTAACTTCGAGCCATAAGGTTCGTTTTCTTTGCATGTCCGTGTTGGGTTTTGTGTTTTGTGTTTTGTAGGGAAAAAGAGCTTTCTCAAGGCAAGCACGCCTCAGCCCCTTTACAGCTTGTGCACAGTGATTTATGTGGTCCACTTCCTGTTGCTTCATTCTTTGGCTGCAAGTATTTCTTAACTTTCATTGATGATTTCTCCAGACGCACTTGGGTATACTTCTTAAAACTCAAGAGCGAAGTATTTAACACTTTTTTGGCCTTCAAAGCCTTTGTTGAAAAACAATCTGGACATCAAATTCTTAAGTTAAGAACTGATAATGGTGGAGAATATGTTAAAAACACATTCATCAACTTTTGCACCGAAAATGGAATTCAAATGCAACATACTGTTCCATACACTCCACAACAAAATGGTGTAGCCGAAAGGAAAAATCGCACCTTAAAGGAAATGGCTAATTGTATGCTGCAATCTAAAGGACTCAGTCTTAGTTTTTGGGCCGAAGCAATTAATTGTGCAAATCATATAATCAATCGCACTCCTACTAAGGTTCTAAAGAATATCACTCCAAAAGAAGCTTGGAGTTCCATTAAACCAGATGTAAGTCACTTTCGTGTTTTTGGAAGTGAAGCATGGGCCCATATTCCAGATGAAAAGCATAAAGCTTTAGAACCTAAGAGTGAGAAATGTACTTTTGTTGGATATTCTGAAGATGTAAAAGGTTATAGACTTATTCCATTTAAGTCCAAAAATGTTATCATTAGAAGAGATGTAAAATTTGATGAAAATAAATCGGCCTGCGAGCCTAGTCCGGCGGATGTGCCACCTCTTCCTATCTCTTCTACTTTTGAAAACATTTCTTCTTCAGATGATGAAAGTGAGGATGACAATCCTCCCCCACCTTCTCAGGATCCTCAACTTCCAAGATGGGTCCGTGCTACTCGGGATGCAGCAGGTGATCTTGCCGGTGATCCTACAGATCAGCGCCGTACACGTTCTCAGTTTGAACGAGCCTCTTCTTTACTGGCTCAAGCTCCAGTAAATCATGATCCTGACACTTTTGCAGAAGCTTCAGGCCATCCAGATTGGGAAGCAGCTATGAATGAAGAATATCATTCATTATTGGCAAATGATACATGGGATCTTGTTCCTCTACCAAAGGGACGAAAACTTGTAAGATGTAAATGGGTTTACAGAACCAAGTATGGACCAGATGGCAAAGTTGATAAACATAAAGCTCGTCTTGTTGCTAAGGGCTTTTCACAGGTTGAAGGCATTGACTACACTGAAACCTTCTCCCCAGTTGCAAAAATAAACTCTATCCTCCTTGTTCTTTCCCTTGCTGCCTCTTTTAAATGGGAAGTCCATCAGATGGATGTTAAATCTGCCTTCTTGCATGGGGACTTGCATGAAGAAATCTATATGGAACAACTCATTGGCTTCATCCAAACAGACTCCAGCCTTGTATGTCGACTTAAGAAATCTATTTATGGTCTCAAGCAAGCTCCTCGGGCTTGGTATGCCAAAATGGATAGCTTTCTTTTAGAATCTGGCTTTTCTAGGTGTCATTCTGACAATACTGTCTACACCAAGAAAGTGGGAAACTCTCTTATCATCCTTGTTCTTTATGTTGATGATCTTATCCTTACTGGTAGTGATCCCAACCTTATAAACCATGTGAAGTCTAGACTTAAAAGGAAATTTGAAACGACAGACTTAGGACACTTACACTATTTTCTCGGTCTTCAAGTCTTGCAATCCAAGGAGGGTATTTTCCTTTCCCAGTCCAAGTATGCTTGTGATATTCTTCGTCATTTTCACATGGAAGACTGTAAGCCAGCCCCTTCTCCCTTTCAGTCTGGAGTCAAACTTTCAGTCTCTTGTACTTCTCCTGAAGTTGATGCTACCTTATACCGTCAACTTGTAGGAAAACTCTTGTATTTAACCCATACTCGTCCTGACCTTTCCTTTGCTGTTGGCCTTGTTGCTCGTTTTACACAAAACCCCCGTGAAAGTCATTAGAAAGCAGCTAAAAGAATACTTCGTTATGTTCGAGGTACAGTACAGTTTGGGATTCATTACAGTGCCAAAGCAGCTCCTCTATTAGTTGGTTTCACTGATTCTGATTGGGTTGGTGACCCTGATGATCGAAATTCTACTGCCGGTTATGTCTTCACTCTTGGTTCAGGACCTATTACATGGGCTTGTAAGAAACAGGCTGCCATTTCTCTTTCGTCAGCAGAAGCAGAGTATCGTGGTGCCGTGGAAGCTAGTAAGGAAGCCTTGTGGCTTCGTCAGATCCTATCAGAGTTTGGCTTTGAGCAGCAGCATCCCACCACACTTTGGTGTGATAATCAAAGTGCCATTCAGCTATGCAAAGATCCAGTCCAGCATTAGCGCAGCAAACACATTGAACTACACATGCACTTCATCAGAAAGCTCATTCATGACCATGTTCTTGAAGTGCAATATTGTTCAACAGATGATCAGGTTGCAGACATCTTCACAAAGGCTCTCACATAGGCGAAGTTCACTAAACTTCGATATATGCTTGGAGTTCAGGAAGTTGTCACTAAGGGGGGATAGGCTCTAGTGCCTCCTTCCTTCTCCTATTGTGTCATATTTGTAAATCCTTCAATCCTATCCCAAGTTGTTCTTAAGGGGGGATGTTAGGATATTCCGACACATAGGAAATAGTTAAGTTCAACTTGGTCTAGTATAGAGTTAGGTATAGAGTTAGGTAAAGTGTGTTTCTTTACCGTTGTACATTTTGTAACTTACAATCTGACGGTCACGATATGTAGTGATCCGATGGTTCACTCTCTCCTCGGTATTACCGACACTTGATCCGTGGCTTGACACCCGATTGGTCCATGAGTTCTATTTAAAGTGCATGGAGGGTCATTGTTCGGGTAATCCGTGCATGAGAGAAGCTTATGTAAATTTTCATTCTTTGATTAATAAATTGCCTGTAGTAGCCACGTTGGCGCAGGCCGTGGACTGTTTCCCTCTTTGAGGGTTTTAACCACGTCAAAAATACTGGTGTATTGATCTGTGATCTGGTTGTGAGCGGTGTCCTTTTGGTGTTCTTTCTGAGGAACTTACCCTGTAAATTCCTACAAAGAAGGTGTATGTATAGATGACTATGACTGCATGGGTGGCTGATAGGAATATGGAGAATGAGTTGGCGCTTTCCAATCTTGTTGCCATGGTTGAGAAAGTATTTAGGTTTAGGCTGTCCCCAGTAAATACAACTTTAAGTCCTAGTATAGAGGGACATTTTTTTGTGACATGGTCTTCTGCAAAAATAGCACACTTATTAGTTTCTTTCAAATTAAGAGGACACTCTTTAGGAGGATGCTTGTCTCTACATTTATGACAGAAAATACATAATGACTCTTGTTCCTTCATGAGTTTTTGCTGAAATTTTAAAGAGTCCAACTGTTTGGTAACAATATTCATTATATCAATTTTCATGTTTTCCATTTTATTTTCTAGTCTGATAATCATAGCATCAGTAGATTCAGTTTTTCTATTTTTGTTTCGAGTTCCTCTACCGGATCTATACTGATTTCTTGAAAATTTCCTGCATAATTCACAAATTTGTTCAAAAGTTTGCTGAGAAATATCACCTTGTCCTAACAGATTTAAATTATTTCTAGCATTATCAGTAAGTCCTCTTAAGAACAAGGTTCGAATAGTATTTGGATCAAGCTTAAGTTTAAACCTTTGTAAAATATATAGAAACCTTTCTAGGTAATCTTCAAGAGTTTCATCATCATCCTGTATGATTGTAAAAATCTCATCTTGCATGTCCCAAGTTTTGCAATATTCTTGATATTTAGACAAAAACACTCTCTTCATCTGATCCCAAGAGGTTATAGTGTTTCCTTCTAATCCCATAAACTAGCGTAGAGTTGAGTCCTTGAGAGTAACACGGAATAATCTTAACTTCTGAGCGTCAGTTGAATAATCATAACTTCTACACAGAATATCAAACTCAAATAGAAAAGAGTCAAGATCTTCATGAACTTTACCATGGAAATGAGGGAGAGATGATGGTGGAATATTCTTCATTTGCGCCAAAGTATCAGGGTCCACAATTGGAAACACAAAAGTGGATTGCTCCCCACTTACCTTGTTTTCACTAGTCTCTTCCACATGATCTTCATGGTCCGCCATTGTTTCCCTTTTACTTGAACCGCTCTCAACAGGTTGAACCACACCTAAGCTGTTGTCACAAGAATCCAGGTGGATTGTTCCTGCATGATGGGTTTGAATTGGATTTGGCTTCCTACTTATAGAAGGAGACCCAATATGAGAATTGTTTTCAGAATTCTTTCGGCCCTTAGTGGGCTTCGAACCCTTACCTTTTCTAGGCATTCATTTAAAAAAAGAAAGAAAAATAACAAACAACTTCTAATAAAAAATGTTGTCATCATCAATTAACACCAGTAAAATTCTTTCAAAGAAGCTTTTCCAAACAATACTACAAAGATAAAGGAAAAATTACCTCTATTGTACAATCAGAAAATTCTTACCAAATCAAATCGCCTCCCCGGCAATGGTGCCAAAATGTTGGGTGCAAGAATTACACTTAAGAAAACTCCTCAACACTTAATTTGTCAACCTGAGGGATCCGTAAACTTAGAGACGAAGCACAGGCAATGCCAGAGATGGTATGAATCTTTCTAATATAAATCCCTACTTTCTTTAAAGGAAATATTGCATAATCAAACTAAAAAGAGAAAAAGGCAACTTGAACCATCAAAATAATCTAAGATTGGAACAAGGAAGAATGCATTTGCAAGAGGGAATTAAAGATAAAGGGCAATCAATCTTAGCTAATTATTGTTTAACTACTGAGTGTGTGTTTTTATTTATCAAAAACACTTAGCAGTCTCATCAGGTGGGCCCTTAAACCTACTTCTTTAAAGATTTCCTTCTTATACTAATATGTCCTGTACTATCGCAGTCTGGTTCCACTAATGCAGGAACAGAGATTTATGCAGAAGGTATGAATGGTGTCTTTACTAAAGACCTTTTAATTCCTGCAAGGGCTTGAAGTTTTCCAGGTTCAAAGCACTCAGATCCCGTGGCAAGAAACTAGTTCTTGCACTAGATCAAAGCTTCTTGCACTTAGCATTTAATTCTTAAAATGAGTGCTTAATTATTGCAAGTGCTATTATACTATTAAATCAAATTGCTCACCTGAAAAGTGAATGTTTCTCATCTTGACAGAGTGTCAGAATAAAGAAACAATCCATATACATTTATCGTGTCATAAGCATTTAATGAAAGAAAGAAGATTGTGGAAAGTAGACTAAGAAAGCTTGCTGCATCACACCAACGTGCACTGGTGCAGTTTCCTGCTTGGACCAGGCAGGGAAAACCAATCAAACAAAATTACAGAAAAGGAGATATCACACCAATGTGCACTGGTGCAGGGTTATTTCTCCTACTTGGATCAGGTGAGGAAAACCAATCTGAAATCAAGTGCAGGAAAGAAATTTGTCTACTTCACACAACGGATCCGCTTTCACTCAGACAGAAATGCACACACTTAAATTTAAACCACACTTGACAATATAAACATGAATTACAGAAAATAAGAAATGGGGTAAACGTGTTGGGTTGGCTGGGCCCTAGCTAACTAGTGCATTTCCCTTTTAGATAAGAACGCTGCTCAATACTTTAACCAATTCATAAAATACAGAAATGTGATTGATGAAACATGAGGCGGAGCTCCCTTTTATTAATTCACTGAGGCAAGTACATGCATTAATACATCGTCCAACCCAGATTCGGGCAATAAAAAAATACAGTGATCTGTTACCGCCTCTCTCGCTGTGTCTCTATTATATCCAAAAAAACTCCCTTAGTCCTATTTACATTCTACATTATATAGATCTTTGGCCAAGGGCCAAAATAGATCTTTCAAATGATTATATAACCAACCACAGAATTTAGCTTCTCGGCCTTTAAACTTAGACAGTTAACAAAACTGGTTGTAGCCAATCTCCAGCTTCATTCTTCACAGATTTGATCTCGGCTGCCTTTGGATCGATCTTACTGTTGCGGCTGAAGCTGCTCAAAATGAGGCAATTCGGTTTCAGCTACCTTTGGATCGATATTTTCTATCATGGTTGAAGATTCTCAAAACAAGGCGGTGATCAAGGAGGTTCAGATCTACTGTAAGGATTTGTTGTGTTGGCAACGGTGCAAGATCTGATCCTGCACTAGGATCAGCGGTCACGGTAATTACTCTAACTACCAAATTAGCATTGGAGATATCGATAAGTTACAAAGAGTGATTAAAAGTAAGAAATCATGTAATAGATGATTAATTAATGCCAAGTTAAGTTAAAAATATGAAAAATAAAGTTTATGCGAAATATGTCACTGTGCTTGTACTAGTGCAAGATGAGGGCATATAAAAGAGGTAAAACAATGATAAATGGTTATGCTTTAGGAAGGGGAAATGGAAAAAAGAGAGCAAATTAGGGGGCTAATAGACCGTAAATGTGAAACCAAAGCCTCCTCATTCAATCGAACTATCTTCTTTATTCATAATAAATCAAAGTTGTTCTTTCTAAACAAAAATCCCCCCTCTCCTATCTAGAAGTAATACTTATGCCTCAAGCCATGACCCTTCATCTTCCCCTCTCTTCACCTCCCATCTTTTCATTACACAGATGTTACAGGGAAAAGTGTCTATGTAGAACTACTAATCCCACTAAGGCTGATAGCTACCTTAGAAACAAAGTAAAACTACTTTCATTTTCCTTTATGAAAGATAGATGAGAGAAGAATAAAGGAGACCAACCTCTATCTTGCGCTTGGTTCCTTGCTCGATTCCTCTCTCTTCTGATAGTCCTTTGCTACTCGCTTTCTTGTATACCCAGCTTCACAGAGTACCTGTAGAATCAAAGCAGCATAACACTATATGAGAACATGGATCTATTATCATAAACAATCTAGGATCAGATGTAAATTGGCCATACAAATGCATAAAACATAAATGACACAAGAGTATGGAGGAAAACTTGAATAGCTTTATTGATAATCGAGAAAGAGCCAAGAGAGTTACAACCAGTTGTTCTGACCCAACATCATCCTCTCAGCAAGTAAGCCCTTCTTCACCTCATGAAAAGCTTAGATCACCCAACACTATGATGTTACCTCAAGAAACCAACAGCAATTCCTTACAAGATGCAAAATTCCAGCCTCTGGATCTCTGGGATGAGGGATCCATATATAGATATCTGTAAGGGAAATGAGTCAGCTTGTGATTTGATTAGTGTGTTCCCTCTGATAGTTCTTGCTTCCACTTGGAGATTGATGATCTCTTACTCATCCCTGGTCGAATTCAGAGTGGCAAGTGTCACAGGAGAAGTTTCTGGAAGATTCCATGCTTCTCCACCTCGCGAATTGACACTGCCATTTGTCTCTTCTCACCCATCGCACCCCATAGAAGGGATTTTTGAAATGCAACGCACCCATTGTGTGTATTTAGATGAGATGCAACACACTTTGCCTATGGAGCAGGTGAAATGATCCAGTTTTGACCAGTTCTGAGTAGTTTTTCATGGAGAACTTCTGGGAGAAGCTGCAATCAGTTGACCTTGTTCATTTAGGGTTTGGAACAACACTTTTAGGGACTTAGGAGCCCTTGGTTTATGGACATTTATGCTTGGGGTTGTAGTGCCCAAAAATGTCTATAACAGTTGCCCCCTAAAGCATGAGGTCGTTAATCTTTTTTGATGTCGGGTGAAATGCTTTATCATGAGGATCCGAAGTTCTTTCAAGCTGGAAGGAGACCTGTAATAAGATACAATACAATACATTATCTTCATAATATTTTCATGATTTAGCTGAGGCGGGCATTCCCATGCTCAGCTTTATAAATTCATTTTAAGGCTAAGACCTTCAGATTATTCGCTTACTGCAGAGGTCTTCCGCGTGCGTGCGTCGAGGAGAGGTCTTACGGGATTGGCATTGATGAATTGAATTGATTACATCTCTTCCGATATAGGCGCCCCCAACTGCCCCATCTTACCAGATAGAAGCTCCCGCCGGACACAGGCAACTTCCCCACCAATAGGCGGGTCCCACAGACGGAACAATGAAAAATAGCCAGCAGACCTAGATGGGAGGCCTTACCGAGAAAACTTGACATAGCAGCCAGACAACTCCATCACACCAACGCCCTACAACTCCTAGTACAAGAGATAACCGGTCGAGGCCGTTTTTTATAGTGCATGTTTCCTAAGAAACTAGTCCCCTTCCTCTCCTTATCAGTCGAGCCCCCTAAAGGGTCCTTGCACTAGGAAGCGCAAGCCCCTACATAGGACAGACAATCGTCTGAGTGTAGACTGATGATTCTGGTAGAGCCATCATCCCTTAGATTGGATGATTATCTATGCAGAAACGATGTACATTTGATGTCTTTATTTCCTGAATATATATCGTAGCCCAGATGGATGAAACTAGATCCGGGGTCTTCAATCTCGTTTGATCTTCACTCAAAGTACAAGTCGATCCATGTGAGAGATGTTCTGGAGTCGAACATGGAAAGACATCGCCTGATTACCAGCCAATGATGTAAGTTGTTAACAGGCGCGAGAGGAATCACCGATAATGATAATGATCCTCAAGGTACTACAGTACAATTCACGTGGTGTGAATAAAGGGCTTAGCGTCGAACACCACGCAAAATTTTTCAGTCGAAGGTCATTGATGTAAACCTGTCGCTGGAAGTGAGAAACTTGCCATTGAGGCATGCAAGCTTCAAAGTACTGAAAGGGGTGTTCCTAGATCAACCTCTTGGATAATGAGCTGATGTCGACAAGAAGTGATCCGTCATAGGAGGGCCTTAATGAATCCCACATCAATGACACGGAACGGAGCAAATGATTTTAATGGA
The DNA here is from genome assembly GCA_031772625.1 of Pinus tabuliformis. Taxonomy (NCBI): domain Eukaryota; kingdom Viridiplantae; phylum Streptophyta; class Pinopsida; order Pinales; family Pinaceae; genus Pinus; species Pinus tabuliformis. Next base: position 2,021,713,251 of record CM062818.1, on the reverse strand, counting down.
GGTGAAAACAATCTGGTGATATAAGGTTCACGGTGGCGCTCATGAAAGAATGGAGCGTAAATGTATTGCAGCGGGTGAGACACGGGTGAATTCTCTGAGTAACTTCTCTTGAACATATCGGCGACATTGACATGATGGATTGGTAGCATTAACCCCAAATGTGGATGGTGTGATGTGACCATGGTGATGTGATCGGTGAATGAAACAACCCAACCCGACTTAGATGCGGAGTGAAAGTGTCATGTTCAAGAGAGACTTGCTACCAACAAAGTTTCTTCAAGTTTTCTTCCCAATTTTTCCCCAGTCATTGCTGACCAGTACCTCTTTATTTTTGTCAATCTTGAGAAGGATAACATATGCTTGTTCTATAATTTTCCCTTCGGGCAAACCCATCGCTATGTTTTAATGAGCCTAGCGATAGTGAAACTCGTTCTTGTCAGCTATGGACAAGTTTGTCGCTATTAGGTTTTAATGAGTTTAACGAAAAAGATAACTCGGTCCTTTTCAATTTTAGAGAGTCTGAAAAGGGACGTAAAGGAAACTCCAAAATCCTTTTTCGTCATCTAATCCCTTAAGTCTGAAAAGGTATAAAACAATACAGAAGGGATGAATTTTCGATACTTTTAACGACCCGAACAAAACAAGCGCTCGATCTTTTTGTGTAATAATCCCTCAGGTCCAAAAATATTAAAATCTAAAGGAGGGATAGCACTTCCGGTCCCTTTAACGAGCTGGAGAGGCCAATGGCTCAGCAATCTTTTCATATTTTACGAGTCAATTGAAAAGAGCATAAAGGAGACTTGTCTTCGAGGAATGAGTGATAAATTTGGGTAGCAACTGATTCTAGGTAAGGTTTGGAATTTTCCAATCACGACAGTGTTACAAGGATGGCTAACAGGATCACTCTTCGCAGTTGTTCCTCAAAAGGGGTAAACAATCAAATGGAGGTGAATGATCAGCCAATACAGAGTGGAGGTGATGATGAGAACATGACCAAGGCTTTAAAGGCTGAAGTACTACATTCACGACGGTTATTTACTGGAAATTGGTTCATTTTTTATTAAGCATAAATGCTGCAGGAAACATTTTCTCATTGCTTATGTTTATTTTTTAACGAGCATGAAGTCTGCGTTAAAACTACTCGATTAATCCAGTCGTATAATAAGGATGTCTCATATATAAAAACCGCAATTTTTCAAATCTTTGCCCCACATCCTTCCTTTATGCAAGTTAGGAAACGACCAATCCTACGAGTTTAAAGGGTTAGAGGACCTACAAATTTAAAAAAATAAATGGTCGCTCTTCGCTTGCACGCCAAAAGGTTTGCATGCCCCCAGGTATAAAATAGAGTTTCAAGGTCACCTCTCAATCTACCGACAAAACATTTGTTTCATCGGGAAAGGCTTACCTCTTTCAGGTTACCAAAGATTGTTCTATCTGCACCGCAAACAAAACACTTCTTCGGCGATGCCTACCGAAATAGACAAGGGCGAGTGGTGTAGATGCCTCCACCCACATAACCTTGACAAGGGAATCTTATTCCAATCTAACCCCCTTTTCCAATTACGGATGGGAGTGTCAGACTAGTCATATATCTCTCGCGGAAACCTATCCTATACCTGAAGTTTTCCTACCGAAGCAGACAAGGGTGCATGCCCCCTGGGTTTCAGTCATGTCCTCCGAATCACTCGCGCTCATCGGGTGGATGGACTGGGGATTGATGAGACATTCCTTGCGTGAAAAGACCATTCAGGGATGGTATATGACTATTTTCCATGTGTGAACCGGGAAATGAAAGCTGGTCTACGAGCTTGACCACTCTTCCTTTTTGCAGAAAACACATTACTCCAAAGAGTGATGAGACAATGGCTCCCATGCAATAAATATAGTCTCGTCTGAGGAGTAGACTATAATCCAGGGGTCCTTGGACTACCATTACGTTCATTTGAACGGTTTTCCCTCTCAATGTTATGGGCACATTGGGAAGGATCCCTAACGGTTGATTGGTTCCTTTGTCGAAGCCTGTTAGATTTCTCATCTCAGGAAAAAGTGATGGCGAACCAAGCGCTTTCCAAGCAGTCAAGGAAAGGATACTCACATAAGCCCCTTCATCTATGATGGTACCAGCCGTAACCATTCTATATACTTGAGCAATGATTTAGAATGGTACACTTGCCAGTAAACAGGGTCCGCGTAGCTGATTCCAGTCGAAGGAAAAAACTAGGTTGCTTAGAGGTGGACCGAATAGACGGCCGGGTATGACTCTGACGAACTTCCTTCCTGCGGTAAAGGAATGGGTAAATTTCCCCCATGTTCAGCGAAGTCTATGTTTACAAAAAGAATTTGGACGGTGTCATCCTTGTTCTCTTTGGTGACTGTATCATCTAAAGATGGAACCTCTGAAGGCAAGACCAGGTCAACTGCCGCCTCGACCTTTTGAATTTCGTCTGGTATGGGTTCATATGGTTTATCTTCAATGATAGATGCTTCGGCCGACCACCTGGGCGGGTCAGCCGGATTTTCAACTAGTGACGGACTCGACAAGAGTTTCTTATATCCAGGAGGAAGTCGTAACGGTGAAACCAGACGATCGTCCAAAACTCTTTTAGCCTCGTCTAAGAAGGGACAACGGTGGACGGCATGATCACCTTCACACAGTTTACAAGGAAATTTGCACTTTCCTTTTTGTCCAGGGGCTTCACTTTCACTAGTCGACGTTGTGTTTTCAACATGATCATCAGAGGTTGACGACACCGGGTTTTGCAAACAAGGAGACAAGTCCCTTAAGATCCGAGGGATGCAGGGACAATCTCTATGATAGTGGTCTCCTTTGCAAATGACACATGGCGATTTAGGCCTGGTTGGTGCAGTGTGTGGATTTTCGCTAGACGACGCTTGGTTGCCCCTTTTCGCCTTTGGCTCCTTCTTCTTCTTCTCTTTCTTCTTCTTTTCCTTCTCCTTCTCAGGTACTTGATTTTTGGCTTTACCAGCCTCATCAAGCGAAGAGGAATGAGGAGAGGAAGAATTGGATGAAGTAGAGGGTTGGGGGGTAACTCTGGAATTGTCTAGTTGCTGACTCGATTGTTCAGGAATTGCGGTGTTCTGAACGACGGAGGTTGAGAAAAGCCATACGGGCAAGCAGATTTTCAATCCTGGAAGTGACAATGTGGCCATATGGGGTGCACCAACATCTCCCCAAGAGGAAAAGGGACTAGGATTTCCTCCAAGGGAAACTCCTTGGTTGGTGGGCTCCATTTTCTCAACCAAAGACCAACGTAGGAAAGGTGATGATTATTCCGTTTAAAATAAATTTTAGATGCTTTGACACAACTTGTTTTTTCATTTTTTAAGAGTCAAGAAAAAACAAAAGATGACTCTAGTCACCTTCGATTTTTAATGAGCCTGAAGTGACAAGTGCTTAGATGGACCTTTTCCATTAAGGAGTCTGAAAAGGAATGAAAGGGAATGCTCTGTAAATCTAGATAGAGGGATTACCAAACCAATCGCAAAACTACAGAATAATTTTTATGGTACGTCAGTCAACCTTCCCGAATGTTGTGTTCAGTGCATTGCGATCGATAGGGCGACAAACACGGCTTCCTATGGATAAAGGATAAAGCCTATTGTGGTCTCCCAAAATATACTCAACAGTACATGGGAGCACAAGTCTGTACTGGCACTTATCGTCTCAAAGTGGAGGAATCACCCAACCAACAGTGAGAACAATAGTTACCAAGCTTTACGATGCCAGAATACGTCTCTAGCCTAGACTTCTAAATGTTGTGCGTTAAGTTCCAAAGCGTTGTTAGATTCATTAAATTTATTTTATAGTTGATCTTGCTTAAGAAATTTTCCTTTCACGTTCACCGCGTGATGTAGATGTACAATTCCTAAAATGCAATCTAAGATGATAAACAGTCGTTTTATCTTCTTTGTGAAATGAAAATCCTAGCTACTAAGGAAAGAGAGACAATATTCTTTCAACAAAGAGCAAAGAGCACACACTATATGCACCGTCCTAAATCAAACCAATCAAATAGTCTAAATGCAAATGCACATGCATGTATTTGTTTTCAGCCTTCTTAATATGTGAATGATAAAAGAAAGCTAATGCGCAAATCTGAATTATTTTTCAAAGCGACAATTACTAACAAGTCTCTTTTTCAAAATCAAAATGAAGACAACGACAACACTTTGCGATTTGGGAATGAAAACTTGCTTTCGACACTAGAAAAACTACTAATTCAGATCAAATACAATAGTAACAGGGTAATCGACTATCAAGAGCAATCAGACTCTCTTCTATGACTGAAAATGACACTTGCGACACTTTCAAATCAAGAAACGACAGTACAATTACGTTACTTCTTTGTAAAGGAGAACTGAAAATGACTCAACAAATACATAAAAACATTTACAGTTATTTGCACAACTGAGGTGGAATAACAGCAAGGAAAGGGGTTTCAAACAGAGGTGTACTGACTACAGGCAGAAAAACTCTTGAATAGATCTGAAAAGAGTGAACACAGAAACCAAAATTTAGGAACAATGCCAAGTCTGATCAGCGCACCTGTAACACAGTGAATTTGAAATGCAGCGCACCTACTACACTCAGGAAGTGCGCTGAATTTGAGATTCACAGAACAGACAGTGCGCTGGACCAGGAACGAGACTTTGGTTGGGTTCCGGGTCATAGTTTGTAGTTCAGTTCAGGTATTTTGTCCGAGCAAGTGGTAATCAGTAAATCAATCACAGGGGTAAATCTAAGGAGGTTACTAGAGCCACCATAAGGGAAATTAGAGAGTTTGTAAATCAATTGTTTAATTCATAAACAAAACCCGGAGATTGACTGAAGCGACATTTATCTACTTTGCATTTGCATAGCAAATGCAGTTCGAAGGCTACCTGGCTCGACTTCAGGCTCCATCTGTAAGTTTATAAAGTAAACAAATGTAGATAAACAAACAATCTACTCGTCCCCAGTGGAGTCATCATTTTGTTACAGGGAAAAGTGTCTATGCAAAACTGCTAATCCCACTAAGGCTGGTAGCTACCTTAGAAACAAACAAAGTAAAACTACTTTCGTTTTCCTTTATGAAAGATAGATGAGAGAAGAATAAAGGAGACCAACCTCTGTCTTGCGCTTGGTTCCTTGCTCGATTCCTCTCTCTTCTGATAGTCCTTTGCTACTCGCTTTCTTGTATACCCAGCTTCACAGAGTACCTGTAGAATCAAAGCAGCATAACACTATACGAGAACATGGATCTATTATCATAAACAATCTAGGATCAGATGTAAATTGACCATACAAATGCATAAAACATAAATTACACAAGAGTATGGAGGAAAACTTGAATAGCTTTATTGATAATCAAGAAAGAGCCAAGAGAGTTACAACCAGTTGTTCTGACCCAACATCATCCTCTCAGCAAGTAAGCCCTTCTTCACCTCATGAAAAGCTTAGATCACCCAACACTATGATGTTACCTCAAGAAACCAACAGCAATTCCTTACAAGATGCAAAATTCCAGCCTCTGGATCTCTGGGATGAGGGATCCATATATAGATATATGTAAGGGAGATGAGTCAGCTTTTGGTTTGATTAGTGTCCTCCCTCTAATAGTTCTTGCTTCCACTTGGAGATTGATGATCTCTTACTCATCCCTGGTCGAATTCAGAGTGGCAAGTGTCACAGGAGAAGTTTCTGGAAGATTCCATGCTTCTCCAACTCGTGGATTGACACTGCCATTTGTCTCTTCTCGCCCATCGCACCCCATAGAAGGGGTTTTTGAAATGCAACGCACCCACTGTGTGTATTTAGGTGAGATGCAACGCACTTTGCCTATGGAGCAGGTGAAATGATCCAGTTTTGACCAATTCTGAGTAGTTTTTCATGGAAAACTTCTGGGAGAAGCTGTAATCATTTGACCTTGTTCATTTAGGGGTTGGAACAACACTTTTAGGGACTTAGGAGCCCTTGTTTTATGGACATTTATGCTTGGGGTTGTAGTGCCCAAAAATGTCTATAACAACATATCAAAATATACAGATGATAATGGTCGGTGAAACCACTGACACGTCAAGGTCACCTTTGCTAGAGCATTCTACTTCCTGGGGGAATGAATGCATGCCCATGGAATAGAGAATGGCCGTGTATCATTTCTTTGCACCTATGTGGAGTGGCTATCATTCCCTATCATTTCCTGAAGGAAACTGAAGATGCTCCGCTGATCATCCCACATTTGTCATGCTTTGAGATGTATCTAGAGGAAATGACATCTTGATGGATCAGTGTTTCCATGAGTGCTTCAAGTTCGCATCTCATCTCTTGATCCTCACCTGCAGAGATATTTAATCATTAGCTATGGATATAAAAAATATAACAGAAATGCCTAAAAACAAAAACCTTGCCTTTAGCCACCATTTCTATTAATCTCACAATCCAGTGAAATCATGATTATTAGGCCGTTGAACCTATTATAACCTCTATTCCCATTGCCCATAAGATTCATTATTATTCAAGAATCCCTTGACAAGGCTTCAATAGGTATACCATTCACCTTACCCAATTTTATTTTAAAATTCAGGACCGCAACATCTTATCAAATACATAGGAAAACACGGGAAAACCTACAGACGAGCCGTACGGCCAGACTTGAGAAATTATGGACACAAGCATATAATTATCGCCAGGTCCACCATATCGCTCCTTTGCATATTGCATAACCCCCTGGGCTCCGCCGATTGCGATAAGCGATTGGGGCTAGCGGACCCAATATATATATATATATATATATATATATATATATATATATATATATATATATATATATATATATATATATATATATATATATATATATATATATATATATATATATATATATATATATATATATATATATATATATATATATATATATATGTTAATGCTTCCAGCGGGTCCACAATGGATGACTTCCCTTTGAAAAATCCCGGGCCTCAATACTTTATCGAATACACAGAGATACATGGAAAACCTGCATCCAGCCATAAGGCCAGACTTGAAATATTATATACCTAGATTCATAGTTGTTGACGGATCCGGTAGATCACAGTGCACCTTATATATAACGCTTGGGTTCCGCCGATTGTGATATACGATTGGGGCTCTAAACCTGATAATATATATATTGCGGTTAATAAAGCCATCGGGTCAGTAGATAGTGGCGCGCCATATACATAGCCTTGGAGCTAGCCGATTGCAATATGCGATGGGGCTCCGGACCCAAAATATACATAATGTGGTTAATAATGTCGTTGGGTCCGGTGCCTTATGGTATGCGTTGAGTTGATTGTGATAGGCAGAAAAAGTGTGATTTAGGCATGTTTGTGAAGCATTTCCACTATAGAGAGTTATAATGGGAATAAGGAAGCGATGGAAGGTTTCGTGGGTCAAAAAAGTCCTGATGAGGATATGAATGAAGGGCTTATATAGGGTTATAGATGAATCGTGTAGTAGGGATTTATTAAGGGGGACTTAACCATTTAGAATTGAAGATTTGACTTGGAAAAGAGTTAAAATCCCTGAGATAAAACAGATCATTCAGAGGGGTGCAATATCAACTTCTACGGGACCCATTCAAAATTGCTACCAGGGAAAATTTTAATAGGGTGGTTGTTGTGGCCACAACAAATGGCGAACCGTTGGGCGAACCAATTATCTCTATTTCCAAATAAACCTTGGATCAATAGAACATTAGGGTGTTAAGATAAACTTGAAATGCACACTGTACAGATGGACAGGCATGGGTTCCACTTCAACATTAATTGCTTCAGGTGGGAAAAAGACAAATAGCTTCTACTTACTGATAGGGTTTTGACAGGCATTCTCCAATGGTAGTATTATGGGATTTATTGACCATCCTTTACCTGTTTCCTACTTTCAAAATCCTTTCAGGGCCATCACTAGTCTATCAATACCTATTTTAGGTGTGTACCTCAGCTCTTTATCACTCATCAAACTTGATGTAGATATGTTTATCTGCACTTTGTATAAGAATTTCAGTGCTATATTTTCATATGATTGAATGGGGCGTAGTCATGGATCATGCCATATTTTTAAACCGCTTAAGCAAGGTTGAGCATGCTGTGTCAACCGACACTCTGAGCCCGGCAATAGTCCTAAATCTAACTGGCTTCCCAAATAACCTGTCCTTCCAAATTGGCACAAGGACTTGACATTTCATTTTCTTTTAAATAAGTCCTTCCAGTTTCAGGCACAAGGACTAGAGCACAATTGGATTTGCCACAGGATATATGACAGTGAGCTTAGCCCATGAAAGGAGGTATACTTGTAGATGATAGGTGTTGGAGAATTTAGTATGGTGGATGGGACCAATGGAGAATAATTGTAAACCTTACAGGAAAGTATGGGCTAGGTCTGAATGGGATTTATTCAAAATTTAGTGTTCCTCCATTCCAGTCCAGCTGTAGTTACACATTTTTTGTTTTATAAAGATGCACTTACATGCTCCAGATATCCATGTTATCAACAGATCTTACCTAGTTCCCAACATATGCCAATGAGTGGCTTCATCTTGAATTCCACTGTTGATTTTCCAATTCTCATGGGCTCATTGAAAATTTGTTTGATTTGCAAAGTAACGATGGATTTAGAATCAGAAGACTCATCAACAGGTTAATGAGGGAGGCAAAAGCTGAAGGTGGTGAATGAGGACAATCTAAAAAGGTAAAAACAAGATTGGAGGACCGAAATCAGTTGGCTAAAAAGGACTGTAATTCAAAATAGAAGGAAAATAAACTTTGCAGAAAAACAAGAAAGGAAAAGATAGAAATGTAACTAAACTAACAACAAAAATAAAATGAATTCTAACCTACTCAGGAGGTAACCACCATGTGGTGGCTACTAGAAGTATCTCTTGAGATGTTGGCCATTAACATGGAGTTTTTTAGTTTCTCCCTGTAAAGTTATCTATCTATAATTTCCCTGACCAATTTTTTCCACAACTTGGAATGGGCCCAGCCATAAGTGTTGGAATTTCGTGTGTTTACCTTTTGGCTCATTCAACTTGTCCCATTTTAGGACTAGCTCTCCTACTTGGTAATCTTTATCACCTGCCAAATGGTGATCAAACCATATCTTCACAATCATTTGGTGATTTCTGAATTTATTTATGGCTTTATCTCTCAATTCCTCGAACCTCATCAGTTGATTGATCCTCTCTTGATGTAAGGCTGAAGGGGTTCCTCTTGAAGCTTGGGAGAGTTGTAGAGAGGGAAGGGTAATGTTTGGAGGAAAGATGGCTTCCTATCCATAGATGAGAAAGTATGGGGAGTTTCCTAAGGCCACTTTTGGGGTGACCCTGTCAGCCCAAAGGGCATTTGTTAGAGCATTGTGCCAATTCCTCTGGTTGTCAGCAACAAATTTATGGATTATGCGTATGAGGTTCTTGTTTGAGGACTCTGCAACTCCATTTCCCTTGGGGTAATAATTCGATGCATACCTTCCTTTGAATTGATTTATCAATAGCAAATTCATTCAATTTTAGTGATGAAAAGTAAGAAGCATTATCAAATATGAGAGCGTCAGGAATGCCATACCTGTTGATAATGAATTTCTCAATAAATGATATTACCTCATCTTTTTTCACCTTCCGAAGCGGGATGGCTTCGATCCATCTGGTGAAGTAGTCGATCACTGTGAGTATATACCTCTGCTGCTGTGAAGAGTTTGGTGTGATCTCGCCTATGACATCTAGGCTCCATTGCTGGAATGGGCGATAAATCATAACGAGTCTGAGCGGAATGGCTGGCTCTCTTTCTCGTACTGGGGAAGTTTGACAAGCTTTGCATTTCCGAGCGTAGGCGTGCGAGTCTCTGAACACTGTGGGCCAATAATATCCAATGCTTAATATTTTGTGAGCAGTGGTCTCTCTACCGTAGTGACCACCTCCTGGGCCATTGTGCATTTCTTTCAAGACATGATCAACATCACCCTTTTCCAAACACCTCAGCCAGATTCCATAAAAAAATTTCTTGTATAATGTGTCATTGACCAAATGATACTGATTAGATTTTAATCTGAGTTCTCTCCTTTGTGATGCATCCATGTGCTCAGGGCATGCTCCTCATGTGAGATAGAAGCGTATGTCGTAATACCACGACTCAATATCCAAAAGGGCTTCTGACAATTCGCGTTCATATATCAGCGTTTCATTAATCCATAGGGGCTCCTTTCATTTTGCATGCTCTGCACTTCTGGTTCTTCGAATGCCCTTTCTCTATCCACCAAGGTTTCTACTACTAGCCTACACAATCCCTACCCTCAAACTATCTTTTCCTACTTAATCTCGAGGTCGAATTCTTGAAGTGCGATGATCCAATTCCCTCTCTATTCACCCATTTCTTTCGGCACGAGGAGGGTTCTTACAACAGGATGGGGAACGATTAATTTAGTCTTGGCCTTTAATAAATAACGACGGAAGTGTTTTACGGATTGAAAAACCACAAAGCCTTGTTTCTCCATGTTTGGGTAGTTCAGTTCTGCTCCCTAAAGATTAGAGATCATATAAGAAATAGGGACTTCGTTGCCATCATCATTTTTTTGAGTGAGGATCGTGACATATGAAATATTAGAAGCAAAAGTGTACAAGAAGAATTCCTTGCCAAAATTGGGCCTGACCAGTGCAAGAGCTTCTGCAATGGCTTCCTTGATTCGCTGAAACGATTTCTTAGTTTCATCGCTCTAGTTATACACAACTTCCTTTTTCATCATTAGCTACATAGGACACATTATTTCTACAAAACTTGAAACAAATTTCCTAACGAAATTAATTTTCCCAAAGAAAGATTGCATTGCATTTTTATTTGCAGGGGGTTGTATTCTCATGATAGTCTCTACTCTTTCAGAATCAAGAACAATCCCTTCTTTAGAGAGTATATGACCTAGTAGTTTCCCTTATGTGACTGTAAAGACGCTCTTCTTGGGATTCAACGATATTCCATACCTTTGGCATCTTTCGAAGATCTGTTTCAGGTGATAAATATGATCCCTTCTGTGATATGAATACACAATGATGTCATCCATGTAAACCACTTCTGATCTGTTAATCAACCCTCAGAAAGCTATGTCCATGGCTCTCTGGAATGTGGCGCCTACATTAATAAGTCCAAAACTCATTTTATGATATGTGTAAGTTGTTGGGTTGTGTTATATTCTTTCCACGACTAGCCCACGTAGTTAACTGGGAGGGTTAGAGGGGGCGCGGAGCCCCCCTTTGCTGTGCTGATTGTGTAGCGGGGGCGGGGGAGGTGGGGGGTGCATCATAGGGGGTTTAAGGTGTACCCGTAACCCCATTTTATGGGGTCCAGGGTAGCGCCTTGGAAAATTTTGGTTTTGGACCCTATGTTAGGTTGGGCAGACCCACCTATGGTTTTATGCATGATTTTCGCACATGTTTTTGGATGCAATGGTTTTTGGTCCATGGTACTGGATGCGATGGTTTTCGGTCCACGTTATTGGATGCTTCGGCATGTATAAGTATGTATTGTAACATTGAAAGGAAGATAATGAAAAATCAAGCTGGTAGTCCTGGTTTTGGGATCCAGGGGAAAATCTCTATATATATATACATGTGTTTTATGTGTTATGCTCTCACATTGTTTATTTTATGTGTTTTAGAATTTGTATGCGGGTAATTTCTGTACAGGGTTAAAATCTACATTTTGTATCAGAGCTGTTTTCGCTTCAAGGGGATTCATTTGTTGCAGATGGGTTTCGCTCGGGCCTGTGGTAGACCCTTGTTATCGGGAAAAATAGTGTCTATGCAGAGCTGCTAGTCCCACTAAGGCTGGTAGCTACCTTAGAAACAAACAAACTAAAACCACTTTCGTTTTCCTTTATGAGAAATAGATAAGAGGGGAATAAAGGAGACCAACCTCTGTCTTGCGCTTGGTTCCTTGCTTGATTCCTCTCCCTTCTGGTAGATCTTTGCAGCTCGCTTCCTCGTCTACCCAGCTTCAAAGAGCACCTGTATAATCAAAGCAGCATAACACTATCCAAGAACATAGATCTATTATCATAAACAATATAGGACCAGATATATATTGACGACACAAATGCTCATAACATCAATCATACAAGAATGTGGAGGAGAACTTAAATAGCTTTATTGATAGTCAAGAAAGAGCAAAGAGGATTACAACCAATTGTTCTGACCCAGTATCATCCTCTCAGCAAGAAATCCCTTCTTCACCTCATGAAAAGCTTAGATCACCCAACACTATGATATTGCACCAAGAAACCAGCAGCACTTCCTTACAAGATACAAAATTCCAGCCTCTGGATCTCTGGGATGAGGGATCCATATATAGATTTTTGCAAGGGGGGTGAGTCATCTTTTGAGATTTTATTAGTGTCCTCTCTCTGATAGTTCTTGATTCCACTTGGAGATTGATGATCTCTTACTCATCCCTGGGCGAATGCAGAGAGGCAAGTGTCACAGGAGAAGTTTCTGGAAGATTCCATGATCCTCCACCTTGTGGATTGACCCTTCCATTTGTCCACTCTCACCCATAGCACCCCATAGAAGGGATTTTCAACATGCATCGCACCTACTGTGTGTATTTAGGTGGGATGCAATGCACTTTGACCATGGAGCAGGTGAAATGGTCCAGTTTTGACCAGTTCTGAGTAGTTTTTCATGGAGAACTTCTGGGAGATGCTGTAATCAGTTGACATTGTTCTTTTAGGGGTTGGAAAAACACCTTTAAGGACTTAGGAGCCCTTCGTTTATGGACATTTATGATTGGGGTTGCAGTGCCCAAAAATGTCTATAACAGTTGCCCCCTAAAGCATGAGGTCATTAATCTTTTGATGTCGGGTGAAATGCTTTATCATGAGGATCCGAAGTTTTTTGAAGTTGGAAGGTGACCTGTAATAAGATACAATACAATACATTATCTTCATAATATTTTCATGATCTAGCTGAGGCGGGCATTCCCATGCTCAGCTTCATAAATTCATTTTCATGTACATGAGACAGACAATCGTCTGAGTGTAGACTGATGATTCTGGTAGAGCCATCATCCCTTATATTGGATGATTATTTGTGCAACAATGATGTACATTTGATGTCTTTATTTTCGTGAATATATATCGTAGCTCGAATGGATGAAAATAGATCTGGGGTCTTCAATCTCATTCGATCTTCACTCTAAGTACAAGTCGATCCATGTGAGAGATGTTCTGGAGTCGAACATGGAAAGACATCGCCTGATTACCAGCCAGTGATGTAAGCTGTTAACAGGTGCGAGAGGAATCACCGATAATGATGATGACCCTCAAGGTACTACAGTACAATTCACGTGGTGTGAATAAGGGACTTGGCGTTGAACACCACGCAAAATCTTTCGGTCGAAGGCCATTGATGTAAACCTGTCATCGGAAGTGAGAAACTTGCCATTGAGGCATGCAAGCTTCAAAGTACTGAAAGGGTTATTCGTAGATCGACTTCTTGGATAATGAGCTGATGTCAACAAGAAGCGATCCATCATAGGAGGGCCTTAGTGAATCCCACATCAATGACATGGAATGGAGCAAATGATTTTAATGGAGGTGAAAACGATCTGGTGATATAAGGTTTAGGGTGGCGGTCATGAAAGAATGGAGTGTGAATCTATTGCAGCGGATGAGACACAGGTGAATTCTATGAGCGGCTTCTCTTGAACATATCGGCAACATTGACATGATGGATCGGTAGCATTAACCCCAAATATGGATGGTGTGACGGAACCATGGTGATGTGACCAGTGAATGGAACAACCCAACCCGACTCAGATGCGGAGTGAAAGTGTCATGTTCAAGAGCGACTTGCTACCAACAAAGTTTCTTCAAGTTTTCTTCCCAATTTTTCCCCAGTCATTGTTGACCAGTACCTCTTTATTTTTGTCAAGCTTGAGGAGGATAACATATCCTTGTTCTATAATTTGCCCTTTGGGCAAACCCATCGCTATGTTTTAACGAGCCTAGCGATAGTGAAACTCGTTCTTGTCTGTCATGGACAAGTTTGTCGCTATTTGGTTTTAACGAGTTTAATGACAAAGATAACTCGATCCTTTTCAATTTCAGAGAGTCTGAAAAGGGACGTAAATAAAACTCCAAAAATACTTTTTCGTCACATAATCCCTTGAGTCCGAAAAAGTATAAAACAATACAAAAGGGATGGATTTTTGGTACTTTTAACGAGCTGAACAAAACAAGCACTCGATATTTTTGTGTAATAATCCCTCAAGTCCAAAAAATATTAAAATTTAAAGGAGGGATAACACTTCCGGTCACTTTAACGAGCTAGAGAGGCCAATGGCTCGGCAATCTTTTCATATTTTACGAGTCAGTTGAAAAGAGCTTAAAGGAGACTCATTTTTTGAGGAACGAGTGATAGATTCGGGTAGCAGCTAATTCCAGGTAAGGTTTGGAATTTTCCAATCACGGCAGTGTCACAAGGATGGCTAACAGCATCACTCTTCGCAACTGTTCCTCAAAAAGGGTAAACAATCAAATGGGGGTGAATGATCAGCCAATATAGAGTGGAGGTGATGATGAGAACATGACCAAGGCTTCAAAGGCTGATGGTAATACATTCAAAATGGTTATTTACCGGAAATTGGTTCATTTTTTAATAAGCTTAAACTTTGGAGGAACATTTGCTCATTGCTAATGTTTATTTTTTAACGAGCTTGAATTCGGCATTAAAACTGCTCGATATAATGGTCATTGATTTTCTTGATTTTACCATTAATAACTTTGTTCCTTCAAAGGTTGTACTGCCTGCTCAATTGCTTCATCAAACTAGTTAGAAATGAACAATATATGTTTGAAAAATGAGTCAAAACACTAATATTTTACTTGAATTACGTGAAAAGTAATTTAAAAGTGGTTTTTTACCTCTCATTTTACCATTTCATTTGAACTTTGGTTTGTTGGAGCTTTGGAGGTGCTTTCCCCCTTGATTTTCACTAGCTGATTCCAGGAGATTCTGTGGATGATTCTTGGCGCCGTCTGGACCAGGTAGGAGCTAAACCTGAGCTCTTCAGTTTCATTCTTTCCTTTTTGAATTCTGAGCATGTTTTCTGGTTTTTCTGAGCCTCTGGGGTTTGAAAAACTCGCCCTGGCTCCATCGCACCCTTTCTATATCGAAAGGTGCATTGCATGTTGGCCTGGCCATTGGCTAGTTAGCATGCAACGCACCCAGAACACTGCTGGGGGTGCGATGGGCGCAAGGAGGGAAAATTGTGCACAGTTTTTCATGGAAATTTTTGCCTGTTTTTCACCAAATCAGGATCTGACTCTTCTCTTGTTTGTTTTCAGAGATTCATTGGAGCAAAATTCCTGTTACATGGTGAGAACGTGAGCATGAAGAAGAGGACATGCTTGCTTTACATTATCCGGTTATGGTAAATGCATTGTGGAACTCTGGCCTGTTCAAGTTTTTCCGCATCTTTAGCATGAGGCAACAAATCAACTTGTTGCAGTATTTACTCGATTCCTGGGATCCTACCAGCCAGGTGTTCCAGATTAGGGGCAAATCTATCCCCTTGACTGTCGTGGACATCTATTTTTTGACCGGCTTATCGAGGCGGGGTGCCCCTATCTCATTATCAGGTTTGGCCCGTGGGGGTGAATCTGTGAGAGATTACATTCGCAGGTATTGCAGAGAGGGAGCTCAGCTGAGTAAGGACGGAAAGATCAATATCCGAGATGTCACTGACAGGCCCTTAAGGACCATTCTGTTCACTTTTGCTAGAATGGCTGGTAGTGCGGCTCTTCATGTGGCCAACTGATCTTATATGCAGTATGCCTTAGAATGTCTTGAACCAAAGGTGTTCAACTGGTGTGATGCAGTACCCTTTGTGATGAAAGAACAATTGACCAAGGTGAAAAATAGAAGATTGAAGAACTTTGGATATGGTTCTATTTTGACCGCTTTTGCCTTGGAAAAGATCCCGCTGATGCAGCCGAAGTATATTTCACTTGGTTTACCTCCACCGACTGAGCCACGGATGCAGAGATGGGTCGACCATATGTCCAAACATGCTGGTCAATCTCAGGTTTCCTTTAATGATACCTTCTTTGGGTGGTTCGATCGTCAGGAGATGGTTTTTTTCGAGTATCCATATGCTGGTATGGATTTCCGTGGTGACCCGGATTTGGTATTGCCGGCTGGCAAGCAATGGGGCGCCATTGGTAAATTCTTTAACCATATCTCTATTTATCATTTCCCTTTATAATGTTCTTTTGCTTTTTCTATCAAGACTAATCAAAGCTCATCTGCTCATGCAAATGTTGGACCTGTTCAGCTAGTAGTACGCCTGAAAGTGCCAGTTGTCACTCCAGCAGGAGAGGCTGTGGGAAGGGCAATCCTTCACGACCTCAATGTGGCCGAGACTCTTTCAGCATCACAGGATCAGGTCGAGGGCCTCACTCTCGGTATTCCAGATGTGAGGACTAACAAGCTGCCTCTGAGGTTGCAGCGACATACTACTAGCGTGCCAAGTCGATGGACTAGGATTTTACGCATGATTGCACAGGCAGTGGCTTGTTATCACCAACATCATTAGACTAGGGTGCCCCCTAGCATTTTGAGTTTTAGGTCATTTTACCAATTTTGTCTTGGTTACAGAACATTATGTCTAAACCATAAACAGTTATATATATATTTTTGATTTTCAGAGTCTTATTTTGGTTAAGTTACATGATCCTGATGCAAATATTGATGAAATGCTTCTTTTTATAAATGTTGCAAATGTCTATCTAACACATAATTTTCCAATGAGTCTGTTAATGTGTTTAAGTTTCTGGAAATATGCTGATATTGAATAAAATCAAATCCAAAATCTTGACCCTTAGGAACATGCGATAGATAGTTGGATTTCAGACAGAGTAGATACCAGTGAGTTGTAGTATGACGAGCTGTGAGTCTAGCCTGACGACAAGTCGGTGTATTCCATGGGTGATGGCATCAGAGAGAAGTTCTATCAACGTGCTATATTCAACAATGTTATTTTTTGACCGACCAATACATACCCCTCTGAAACTTACTAACTCACCGCTTGGATCAAAAATGGCCTAGGCTGCAGAGGATAGGTTCCGCGAACTACGACTCGCTCCGTCGGCATATCCAACAAATGATTCCAATAGGTTCGACATCTACAACAAATGTAAAAAGTGGATTACTTGACCAAAACAATTACCCCTAGTGAAAACAAAAATGTAACAAAAGCATATGGGTTACTACATTGCATCATGCATAATAACGCTTAAGGTACAACCCGTTATAGGGTTGCGCTAGCAGAATCCCGTCATAATCCATTAACTCGTAGGCTCCTTTTGCTAATACACGTTTAACAATATAGGGGCCCATCCATAAAGACTTGAATTTACCTGCTCCCAATTTATCGGATTCTTGGTCGTAAAGTAAGACCAAGTCACCTTCTGAGAAGACATGGGGTTTGACATTCTTTTCGAACTGCGCCTTGACTCGTTTCTTATGGGCTTCATTAGCCAAAGCGGCATCACAACGGGTTTCATCCAATTGGATTAGTTCCAAGAAATGAGCCTCCTCTTCTGAAGTTTCGGGGAGAAGGTCGACTGCGAGTTTGAGGGACGAGATTTCACACTGAACTGGTAAGATTGCTTCTAGGACATACACCAGTTGGAAGGGTGTAATCCCGGTTGCATTCCTTACCGATGTTCGGTATGCCTACAAGGCCGAGTACAGGATCAGGTGCCAAATCCTTTTGTGGACTCCAATCATCCTTTGCAGCATCCGCTTCAGGACCTTGTTGATTGCTTCAACTTGTTCATTGGCCTGCGGGTAATATGGAGTAGAGATGTCATGGGAAAACCCTAATTTGGCAGCCAATTCAACCATCATGTGATTGCGAAAATACGATCCATGATCTGTGACTATAGCCTGTGGAACGCCGAATCTGGCGACTACATTATTGAAAAATAAAAGGGCAGCTGTTTCACCAGTGTTATCTAATGTAGGCATCACCTCGGCCCATTTGGTAAAATAGTCTACTGCGACTATGATATACCCATGCCCCCCAGTCGAGGTGGGGTTACATGTCATGAAATCTATGCCCCATTTGGCGAATGGCCCAACAACAATTATTGGCTACAGAGGCGTGGGTGGTCTTCTGGTTTTGCTATCGAAAATTTGACATGCATGGCAACTTCTGACTGCGGTTATGCAATCTTTGAACATTGTTGGCCAGAAGCATCATGCTCGTAAAAAATTTTGCACCGTAGCGCAACCAGATTGAGGTCCCCCACACGCGCCTGAATGGCAATCATTCAGGACTTTTTTGGCCTCCTCATGGGTGAGGCACCTTCTCAAAACTGTATCGACACCACAACGGTAAAGCATATCACCGACGTTCATGTAGTCTTTTGATTGGTATCGAATACGTTTTTGTTCCGAGTGGGAGGTATTAGGCCTATATTTTTGGGTTTGAAGATAGATGATTATATCTCCATACCACGGATTGCTTGAAGATATCAGAAACAAAGATTCATCCACAATGGTTTCTTTATATGTTTCATCATTGGACAACGATGAGAGATCGCATAGTAATTCCACAAATACCAGGGATTTCTTCGATTTGGATTTTACAAATTCCAGATCAAACTCTTGAAGAATTGCTATCCATTTTGAATATTTGCCCCCTAGCAACTGTCGCGACAATATATAAGTCATGGGGTTGCAATCTGACAGAATGGTAGTTTTTCGAAAGAGGACATAATGCCTAAATCTCTGTATCGCTTGAATAGCTGCGAGAGCGAGCTTTTCAACATAGGAATACTTGCTTTCTATATCATTTAAGTTCCTACTTAAATAATATATAGGATGTTCAATTCCGTTGTCTTCTTGAACTAAAACCATTGCGATGGTTGTATCCGCTGCAGCCAGATACAGGTTAAAGTCTTTTTGATAATCAGGAGCGTACATTAATGATGCTTTCATTAGGGATTCTTTTAAAGCATCAAAGGAAGCTTGTGCAACTTGATCCCAGATGAAAGGCACTTCCTTTTTCAATAGACGTGTATAACCTTTAGCAAGTTCGGCGTAATTTGGAATGAACCTCCTCAAAAAGTTTGCTTTCTCTTGGAGTTTCTGAATCTAAAGCAAATTTGAAGGTGGAGGAAAATTTATGATTGCCTGAACCTTACATGGGTCGAGACAAATCCCGTCCTTTGAGACTACAAAGCCAAGTAAACGACCAGAACTGACACAGAACACACATTTGTGTGGATTGAGTCGTATCTTGTAGTGTCGGCAACGTAGAAATATCACTCTCAAATGCTGCGGATGATCAGTCCGCTTTTGCGAATGAGCCGGAAGGTCATCGAGATATGGTTGAACGATGTTTTTGATGTCATGGAAGGCATAATTCATTGCCCTCTGAAATGTTGCCCCTGCATTCTTTAAACCAAAGGGTAATTTGTGATATGTGAATGTGCCCCGCGAACAAATAAATGCAGTCTTTGACTGGTCCTGTGGGCGGATATTTATTTGATTATACCCGGAGAACCCATCCATGAATGAAAATATTTCACATCCGACGCATTCATCAATTATCTGGTCAATAAAGGGTGTAGGATATTTGTCTTTTGGACAAGCTTGATTTACATCCCCATAATCGACGCACACTCTAATTGTTCCTTGTTTTTTCATCACAGGAACAATGTTCGATACCCAATCGGTTAAAGGAATCGGGTAAATGAAACCAGCATGGGGAAGCTTTTCAACTTCTGCCTTGATGGCAGCGGCTTTCTTGGGGTGCACCTGTCGTAGCCATTGTCGTACTAGTTTGACATCTGGATACATCTTGATTTCATGTTCAACTATACTCGAGTCAATGCCTGGCATTTCATCATATGACCAAGCAAAGACATCTCTGAATTTGCGAAAAAGAGCGTTATATATTTCCAGTTCTGAAGGAGAACAACATTTGGCAACATAAATATTCTCTACAACATCCGTTTTGGTCAAGATATTTATGGCAATAGTCTCTTCAATATTGGACAAGTTTCGCTCGGAATTCACCGTGTTTACAGTATTTGATAGGAAATCAAAAAGTGAAGGATGATGGAGGTCATCAGGGGTATCTTCTTGATAATCCAGAAGATGGGAATGATGGTGGTAGTCTTCCCATGGCGCCCCGTCAGTTATCATTGACTGAACAATTCCTTCGTCGGTGTAATGCACTTGCGACCAAGGATCTAATGGGGTGTCATATTCCATAGACCTATCTATCCAAACGCTTGATGAGCATTGATTCGGGTCTGCCTCCCATGCCGAAAACATGGATTGCTACAATATTTCTATTGGGCTTGGAGGCAATATCTGCGGATGATCCATGTTAATATTGTTTTCTGAGATCTTTTGAATCGAAGAAATCATATTGCAGGTTCCTACCGTCGCCACTTCCGCCAGATTGATTGGAGGCGGGAGGGCAAAATTCCCCATTAATATAGGGTCTTTTAGTAGGCCTACTCCAATATTTTGAAGCGAATGAGGGCTTCCATGGATCATCGAAATGCTTCCCATAACTTGGGAACTATTGGGGAGAAATGTTTGTTGGTCGACGATTGTAATTCCTCCTTGAAAAGGAAATGCAATCTTCCTAAAGTAGGTCAACACAACTGCAGCCATAGTATATATCCATGGTCTTCCCAGTAGGATGTTGTAATCGAGGTTTCCGTCGATTACTTCGACATCTATTTCTACTGTTTTCCCTCCTAGTTCAACTTGGAAGTTACTTAGAATACCATATGGGGTATACGTTCATCCGTCAAATGCTTTTAATGTTGTCGAAGATCACAACAAGGTTGGATATCCTAAAGTTTTCCAGCAACTCATCGACATAATACATGTCGATGCCCCCTCATCAATAATTGTTCGATGAACAGTTTTGTTGAGGGCTTTCACTTGAATGAGGAAAGCTAGTTGAGCTGGTAACTGAGGATCGTATCCTTTATGATTAAAGGACACAAGATTAGAATCCTTTGGGTCTATCCCACCTATAGCTGATAATAAAGCCTGCTTTTGGGATGGGCAATTTTCCAATACCTCAAGTGTCGACATAGCGGATGGCGATTGGGCCAGATCTTCCACTATATTATAATGCTGTGCTGCTCTGGCACGAGGATTAAATGTCGACTCGTGTATTACTCCCTTTGGAGGTTTTATTGTTAGCTCTAGAATGATGGGTGGTGCAACTTCTGCTGAAGTTGTTGTCGAACTACTAGGTTGATCTTTATCCTTGTTGTTCGACAGCTGTGGATTCCCGTAATCTTTATTCCTTGTCGATATCAAAGCATCATTTTTCTATTTTGAAACCGACAACATCAATACTTGGGACGGGGAAGAATTTTCACTAGCAACCAGATTTGTCCCTAGATTTGGAAACAGATCAGTCAATACCGCCGAGGTTTATGAATTCTTGAAGAATCTTTTAAGCTCAGCTTTACGTGGACAATTTTTTGTCCAATGATCCTCATCACGTATTAAGCATGGATTTTTTGGTTTCCTATCTCCAGGAGGGTTTGCAGAAGAATTTTCAGGTGATGATTCCTCCTATTTCTTCTTCTTACCTTTGTTTTTCTTCTTGCCTCCTGGTTGCTTGGTTTCTTTGCCTCTGTCTGTTGAGACAGCATTTACTTTCAAGGCGAGAAGTTCTTCTTTTTCATTTTGACTAGAAATCTTACGGGCCTTTTTAGATGTAGCCTTTGTTGATTTCGTGTCTGTCGTACCAATCACGCCATCGCCGGCATGAGAGTCATTGTTTGGTTTAGGAGGAGGAAGGACAGAAAATTCCCGCCTGGGAGCGTCAGGGATTTTATCGTAGAGCGTGCCAGACTGAGTATAAATCAAGTCTAAATATTGCGCACGAGAAATAACTTGCTCTTCAGTGATGACTCCTCCTTTTGCCACATCTTCTGTAATGGAAGGTAATAATGACTTAATAAACCATTCAGCTAAAAGTTGATCAGGAACATACGTTTTTACCATTCTACGATGACGTCGCCACTCATGAATATGATCAGATATGTGAGTGGCTGTTGTTTGTTTGAAATTGGTAAGAAGTTCTATTCCCGTTTCGTACCTTATCGGTAACTGAAAATGAGTTAAAAAGGTTGTGGCTAGGGCACTGAAGTTGTCAAACGAAGCTCTGGGTATCTCGAGATACCATTTTGCTGCCGAACTAGTTAATGTCCTCTGAAAGAGGCGAAGCCTAATCGAATCATCGTTTAGGGTGTTTGATGAACACCACAGATGAAATGTCATCACATGATTCAATGGGTATTCACCCAGATTTCCATTAAATTTAGGAATATCTGGCGGAAGTTTATGTGGAATCGCTGGTGTCACACGGAATCAGTCAAGGGTGCGGACACAGCTGACCTTCCTAGAATTCTAAGACATTCTAATGACAAACAAAACAAACTGGAGCTATCCTTCTCTAAACATACGTTATGATATGAGAAATCAAGTGTTTCGTTCTTACCTTTGTCCAAACGCTGTTGTAGAAGTCCAAGCTTTGTTGATCTGGATGAGCTCCTCCGTTTCTCCAAAACCTGTAATCACCAACAGTCAAACAATTAAATAGCACCTGATTATAACATAAAACAAAGCATATTCAACACATAGACCAAGGAGTACATGAAATAACCCATTAACAACAAGCTATTGAGAAGAATGGACCAATTTGCATTAAAGGTAATCAAAAGGAACCATTACAACCTGAGCCTTGGTGTTGTGCAAGCTCCTTCCAGGGTCCACAAGAGTCTTCCTCTACTTTGACAAAGCTCACCCACTTCCAAATAGAACAAGTAAAGATGACAATCTCTCCTCACAAGCTTCTAAATGGGAGTCCTAATTCCTGCAGCATTTACCCTTAGAAATCTATAGCTTTCAACCTTTTTCCTTCTGGCTCAATGCCTCTTTTTATAGTGCTCAAGAGGAAGTTAATCAGGTCCACCATCAATGGGATAGTCCCCTCCTTGGATGGGATCACTCCCTTATTGATGGGATAAGTTCCTCTTTGATAGGAGTGCATGAACCATCTGGAGGCGCTCAATACACATCAAACAACCTTCTAGAATGCTCTAGAAATGACCACAAGTAAGTTTTTGAAGATAAAACTTGCGCATTTTAACCTTTTTAGAGGGACGCACCTGCCCCTTTAGATACAGAGCGTCCTTGGATGCCGACCTTATGAACAAAAGGTGCGTACCCGTAGGCAAAGCTTGAGAGAACCTGCGTACCCAGAGATAAACATATTTTATAAGGACTTTCTCTCTTTCTTGGAGTTTGACATGAATAGCTGAGGCATAAGACTTGCTCAAGAGGGTAGTATGGCTGTTGATAGAGCCATACCGACTGTAAATAGCCATGGTGACATTTTTTAGTGTAACAGATTGCCCCCTAAAGTGCGAAGCCTGGAATAGATTAGGGTTTTGTATTATCTAGGAAGGGTGAAGCACTTTATCATTTCGAGGATTATCTCATGGAGAACCTGGTTGGAACCTGCAATTTTCAACACAAAATACATGGATAAGATTATATCATCACTGAGGTAGGCATTCCCATACTCAGATAAAAACTTTAACTAACAAACTAACTACTCTGATACAGAAATGATCTTGTAGTACATCATAATCATAGACTTTTGTAGACACAGTATGGGCGCAGCCATCTGTTTATGATTAGTCTACTTAGATAATGAATACAAAACTCCTCGCAGCCTGGACGGTAAAGATTTGATCTAGGGTCTTCATTCCTACTTCTCGAATTGGTACGATTCTAGCCATGCGAATAAATGAGTCGATGTCGAACATGGTAGAAACCACTTGATTACCAGTCGATGATGTAAACTGTTAACAAGCGTGAGAGAGACCACCAGTAATGTCAATGGTTCTCAAAGTACCCAGTACAATCCATGAGATGTGAATGAATGAGTTGATGTCGAACATTTCACGGAATCCTTCGATCGAAAGTCAATGATGTAAACTGACGTCAAAGGCGAGAAACCTGCCATTGATGCATGCAGACTTCAAGGCACTGACGATTTCTAAGTCATCTCTCTAGATAATGTGCTGATGTCGATAGAAAGAGACTCGTTGCAGGCAAGCCCACAACACGAAATCATTGTTCAAGTTGAAGAAATATTGCTGTAAGGACTGACTCAGGGATGGTCAAATGGATGACAAGTATTTTGCAGATGAAAGTTTTGTTTGCAGACCTCTTGGACACATAACGACACGACAGATGGTTTGGTGTTAAATAACTCAAAGTTAATCCCCGGAACCCGGTTGAAGACTTTCAAAAGTGGTTTGATTCACTGTGAGGTAAAAGATTTCCCAACCCAGGTGAATGAAAAGTGTCGTGTCCAAGAGTGGCGATAAAGTTTCTTTTGAGACAAAAGGTAACAAATAGGCTCGTTCTTCTCTCTTTTCCCCCACCATTTCTGGCAAGTACCTCTTTATTTTTAACAAGCTTGAGGAGGATAACATATGCTTGATTATAAGCTCATCCTTCGGATGAGTCCAACCCAGTTTTGATTCGAACCCTAGGAAGGAGTGGTTCGTTCCTGTTTGTAATTGAACAGGTCCTTTACTGTGAAATGTTTAACGAGCCCAGTATAGGAGAAACTCGGCGTTTTTCAATTTTAGAGAGTCTGAAAAACTTAAGGAAACTCCAAGTTGAACTTTTTCGTAAATTTGTGTCCCTCAAGCCCGAAAAAGTATAAAATAATACCTGGGGGAACCGCTTGATCTTACGACCAAGGAGTACTTTCATAATTAGTGTCACTGACCTGAAAATTAAAAAGCGATCAAGGACACGTCGTTTTATTTCCGTATCGAGTTTGAAACGACAAAAACACGGCAATCTTTTCCTGATTTTACGGTCAGAAAAGAGCTATAAGGGGACCATCTTTTAATTCCGTTTTAACGAGTGTAAAAGAAACGCTCGGCAATCTTTTCATGTTTTAGGAGTCAGAAAAGGGCTTAAAAGATGACTCTGATATTTTGTTTGTGAAAAATGACAATTTTCCCTCTAAGTCCCTTTGTCCTGCATAAAAGCGACACATTACTCATACCTGTTTAAGATAGGCAAAAATTCATCGAAAAACATCTTTCCATGGTGAAAAATGAACAAATTCATCCAAAAAACCTATAAAAAGACTTTTTACCATGCCATTTTTACCATTTGACTGTTGAGGTTGAAAAAGGAGCTTTTGACAAGAAACTTCCCGTGGTCGCTGTGGAAAATCCGACCGTTAGAATCAAACGCCGTCTCTTCCAGGTATTTCACAACATCCTCCTTGTCAATTTCATCCGTTTAGAATTTTGTTTTAAGTTTCATTTTTTATTTTTAGGGGGTTTTGGGTTTTGGAAACCGCCCTGCGGGGGACGCAGGTTTCCTAAAGGCTGGCCTGCGTCCCTCGACTTTTTCCTACACAGGGAAAAGGTCGGGGGACGCAGGTTACCTTCAGGCCACCTGCGTCCCGGCGCACTGTGCGCCAAACGCAGGGTGCGTCCTCCGCAAAACGCGGGTTTTGAAACCCCAAACTCCCAAACCAACCATTGAAATTTCTCAAAAATAATTTTAATGCCTGTTTATCCATGTATAGGGCACTTATCATGCTGGATTGGAGAGAAAGAGAGCATGAGGAGGTTGATGAAGCTGCAATCAATCATCAACCCTCCCTCGATGCCCTAAGAGGATGTGGATTATACAAATACTGGTCCATACCCGGTATGAGAGCTCAGGTAAGGTTCTTGGAGTGGCTGGTCGAGAGATGGAACGTTCAAGAACAATGCTTTTATATCGGCAGGCAACAACTCGAGATAGAGCCTGCTGACATTTACTTTCTTACTGGCTTGCCGAACAGAGGTGAGCAACTCAATCTGGTTGGGACTAGGCCGGGTGGCCAATCCCTTGATAGTCTCCGAGTAGATTGGTGCCTACCTGATCGAGAGCACAAGAAAGGCATAGAGATCAAATATGTCTCTCAACGTGAACTCATGGTCTTGGCTTTCACTGTGACCAGAATTTGTGGCTCAGCCACTTTACATATTGCTACTGGGTCTCAATTTCGGATGGCAATTGATTGTCTCCAAGGCACCATTTTCAACTGGTGTGATGCGTTGTTGGCTAACTTGAAAGCCCAACTGACCAAGGCAAAGACCGGCAGACTAAAGACCTTTGGATATGGGCCTATAGTCGTGAGCTTTGCCTTAGAGAGGATACCAATGCTGATCCCTCAGCATCTCACTGTTGATATTTCGGGTCCTCAGGAGCCAAAGCTGGTACGATGGGTTGCTGTGATGGCCCGGCATCCGGACGAGGGTGCGGCAGTTGTTCGATTTACTGACAGTTATTTTCACTGGTTAGAGGACCAGGTGTTCGCAATTCAGGACTTTCCGTATGCCGGAATAGATTTTCGAGGTGATCCGGACATGGTTCTTCCACAGGGAGAACAATGGGATGACAGAGGTACTTTATTTTTCACGAGTTTTCAAATTATGTATTGTTTTTTGTTTTTTATATATATCGTCTCAAACTGACAGTAAAATTTTCAAAATGCAGATGTTGGTCCACAGCGTCCAGCCAACCTCCGGCCTTTCGAGAGAAGACATCCAGTTGCACCGGTACCGGCCCCACAGGACGCGGCGACTGCAGAGGTACTGACTGAGTTGGAGCATGATCTACAGCGTCTGACGGCGGATATACCGGAGACTTCTATGGATGATATTCCTATCAGACTTCAGCGCTACGTAGTCGCGGTCCCTGGACCGTTGAGGAGATTTTTGCGCAAGGTAGCCCGTGCAGTGGTGTCGTACAGGGAGCACCACCAGTGATTGGCTAGTCACTTGTGGACACATGTGACATTTTGACTTTTTGTACCTATCATTTTGCCGATCATAAGGTGTTTTTCAACCTATGATCGAAGACGATGTATATTTTTTGACACACTTCTATCTATATATATATCACTATTATCGGCTTATCTTGTTTAACATGTATGATGAAATGTTTTTTAAATTTACTTGCATGATTATTGTAAATGTCTGTCCAACACTCGAGAAGCAATTGCATCTGCTAATGTATTTAAGGACCTTGGAATATGCTGATATTCAATGTAATCAAATTCACGTTCCAAGAGACGCACTCTCAAAAACAACCTTAATAACACAAGATTTCTAATGGCATAAACTCTATTAAGCTGTAATACAACAAGTTCAGAATCTAACCTCACTATCAAACGTCGAATTCCAAATGAAATAGATTCGAATAATAATTCAACCACTGCACTGTATTCTGCAATGTTATTCGTTGTTTGACCGAGGCTTACCCCATGCATAGAAACTAACTCGTCAGAGGGTGAATAGATAACCCAAGCTGCGGAAGAGATATTCCGTGTACTACGACAAGCACCATCAGCAAATCCAATGTATGTTTGGAGGGGCGTCGACATCTACAATATCAAGAGCAAAACCAAGATAAGCCAGAATAACGACGAAAAACACACTCACTAAGCTAAGCACACTGACTAACTAACAATCAAACTAGCTAGAAAGAAAACCTAACCTAACTAAAAATTCTCCATACCCACCATTTAAGCATAATACCTCTTTAGGTAAAGTCCATTTCTGGGTTTATCCAAAGAGTCCCCATCAAAATCTACTAGCTCATAAGCCCCTTTTGCTAGCTTTCGCTTTACAATATAGGGTCCATGCCACATAGGAACGAATTTTCCAGCACCTAGCTTATCGTTAGCTTGATCATATAAGAGCACTAGGTCTCCCTCCGAAAAACTTCGAGGGGTCACATTTCTATCATACTGAGCTTTCATTCGCTTCGCGTGAGTCTCGATTGCTAATGCAGCGTCACGTCGAGTCTCATCTAATTTAGCTAAGTACAATAAACGTTTCTCCTCTTCGGAAGTAGCTGGAAGTAATTCGACAGCCATTTGAAGTGATGGGATTTCACATTCAATGGGTAACACTGCTTCTAAGCCATAAACTAGCTAGAAAGGAGTGAACCCTGTTGAGGTTTTCACTGAGGTTCGGTATGCCCATAGCGCCGAAAATAACATTTTGTGCCAATTTGACCGATGAATACCAATGGTTCGTCGGATCATGATAACCAGAACTTTGTTGATAGACTCAACCAAACCGTTGGCTTGCGGATAATAAGGAGTAGAGCTGTCATGGCGCAAACCAAGCTGGCTTGTAAGTTCAGTCATCATGGTGTTTCGAAAATGGCTTCCATGGTTAGTAATAATTGCTTGTGGGACACCAAACCTAGTTATTATATGATTGAATATGAAAACTGCAGCTTTTTTGCCGCTTGCGTCGAATGTAGGCATCGCCTCGGCCCATTTAGTGAAATAATCAACCGCGAGGATGATATACACATACCCCCCGGCCGAGTGAGGGTTACAAGTAATAAATTCGATACCCCATTTGGCGAATGGACCAACGGCAATTATAGGGTGGAGAGGAGCAGGTGGTGCGCGCATCTTTCGATCAAACACTTGGCAGTTGTGGCACTTCCGGACTGCAATGATACAATCTTTAAACATAGATGGCCAGAAGTAACCAGCGCGCAACATGATCCGGATTTAAACAGGAATGCAACAAATTACAGAGATAACCATATACACAAAGATGCAGCGGAAATAATACTTCATTTCATTAATGGAAAATACTGAAATATGCTTACAACCAGAAATAGAAATAAACCAGCTAGGGCAATGGTAGCTTATCTCTGAGAAGAGATGTGGTGGCTACATCCCTCTGAACTGTGTTACAATGAGGCTCGAAGGCCTATTTATTGTTGAGAAACAATGGAAAACCCTTAACATTCCAAAACCTAACCCTAGGAGATGAAACGCCAAACTGTGGGCCCCGTTTGGGGGTAAATTGGTACATCAACTTCCCGGGGTCGTAACTTTGGCATATGATCTCCGTTTGACGTGCATGATAGCCCGTTGGAAAGATCTCTCCGAGGACTACAACGGAAAAGATGATTTTTATCAAAAAAATCGCTGGCGGTGGATTTCCCAAAAAACGTCGTTTAGGGCCTCAAAACGGCTCCGGAAGTTCAGGACCCGAAAAACTGCTAAAAATAGTAAGTTGTGCTACAATTAAGGAAACTGAAAATGCTGAGAAAGACAATGGTGGGGGTCCAGGTGGACTTGGCAGGTGGCCACCAATATCCACCTGGATCATTCCTCCCCCCTTAGGAAGCAATGGTCCCCATTGCGTTGAGCTCCTCCATGAGATGAGGAAACTTCTGCTGAACTTGTTCCCTGGTGAGCCACTTGCCCTGCTGAAGGAGTTGGCCTGCTTTGACAACTCGATACAGTTGGATATTCTGTTGGCGAGTGTTCTTGATCTGTGTGTCCATGATCCGATCAGTTGCAGCTTGTTCCATGCAATCTGGATTTAATTCTGTGGGTTTGAGCTGTTCTGCAATGTCGGATGTGTCTAGCAATGGTGGAAAGTATGGCCGAAGGCGGTCCACATTGAACACTGGGTGCAGGCCAAGGAATGGGGGAATGCTGAGCTCAAATGCATTGTCTCCCATAGCCTTAGTAATGGTGTAAGGACCATATCGGAGTGGTCTCAATTTCCGATAGGCTCCAGTAAGGCGTTCCTTTTGCAAATGCAACCAGACTTTGTCGCCCACCTGAAACTTGTGTGGCACCCGGTGTTGATCATGTCGCTGCTTGTACTTGGCATTTGATTTCTCAAGAATGTCATGGACCTGCTGGCGAATATGTTGGATGCGCTCAATGAAGCTGGTGGCCTTATCTGTTTCGGACTGGACATGAGCTGAATTCATGTGAGTAGCTGCAAGTGGCATGGCCACATCAATGGGGCATAGTGGCTGGAATCCCAAACCCACCTGAAAAGGGCTATGGCCAGTGGAGCTGTGAAGAGCTCGGTTGTAGCTGTGCTGAACATAGGGGAGGCTCTCGTCCCATGTGCGTGGATGCTTTGAGTTATACATGCGCAGAATGTGCACAATCATCCTGTTGACAACCTCTGTCTGGCCATCAGTTTGAGGATGGAAGGCTGTGGACTTCGTGAGTTTGGTGTCCAGCATTGACCAGAGACTGGACCAAAATGTGCTGAGAAACCGACTGTCCCGATCTGAGATGATAGACTGTGGGATCCCAAAGTGCACCCACACTCGTTCAAAGAAGAGTTTAGCAGTGGCTTCTGCTGTGATATTCTTCTTGCAGGCCATCATAATGGCCATCTTCGAGAACCTGTCGACGACCACAAAAACACAGTCATTTCCATGCTTAGTGGAAGGAAGGCCTGACATGTAATCCATGGAGATGGATTCCCAAGGTCGACTAGGGGTAGGCAACGGGGTATAGAGGCCATGCTTCTTAATGGTCGGTTTGGCAATGGCACAGGCAGTACATGATCGGATGTACTTCCCAACATCCTGTCGAAGATTCGGCCAATAGAAATAATTTTGCAGTACTGCCACTGTTTTCTCGACCCCGAAATGCCCAGCAGCCCGACTGTAGTGTGCTTCCCAAATCATCTTGGCACGCTCGCTTGAAGGAACACAAAGGTGACCGAGGTGGCATAATAGGGCATCCTGGAGGTGAAAATCTGCAACATGCCGACCCTCCAAGAGTGTCTGGTATGTGTGGCCGAATTCTGGGTCGCTTTTGTAGAGAAGTGGCCAATCAGAAGTCTCGTGCCCACAAGAGTTGAGCACGGTGGTTAGCGCCATGATCGGTGGTCGACTGAGGCAATCTGCAACATTATTGGTGCTGCCCTTTTTATACTTGATATTCAAGTGAAACTGTTGCAGGTATGTAGACCACTTCTGATGGCGATCATTCTGCAATTTCCCTTGGGTCTGTATGAACTGCAGAGGTCGGTGGTCTGTGTGGATGACCGTTTCCTTCCCCAAAATGTAATGCTTCCATTGTCGGCAGGCCTGTACAATGGAATACATCTCTTTATCATAAGTGGGGTACTTCCGGACTGTGTCTGAAAGTGTTTCACTGTGATATGCCACTGGATGTCCATGTTGAGTAAGGACTGCCCCAATAGCATAGTCAGAGGCATCTGTCTCGACCTCAAATGGTTGTTGTAAATCTGGTAACGCGAGCACTGGTGCCGTGCAGAGGCGATCCTTCAACTCCCTGAATGCCTTCTGTTGAGATTCAGACCAAAAGAATTTTGCTTTCGCCCCGCCCTTGGTGACTTGACTCAAGGGCCAAGAAATATGAGAAAACCCCAACACAAACCTGCGGTAGAAGTTGGCAAGACCTAGAAAGCTGCGGAGCTCTGTTAGAGTGGTTGGAGAGGGCCAATCCCGAATGACTTGGATCTTGGCTGGATCGACATGCACCCCCTGTTCATCAATGATGTATCCCAGATACTGAACCTGGGTCATGCCAAAAGTGCATTTCTCCAAATTGGCACATAGCTTGTGTTGCCGCAGTGTTTGGAGAACCTGTCGGATGTGGTGGAGGTGCTCTTCCCAACTCTGGCTGAAGATCAGAATGTCATCCAAGTATACTACTACAAAGGAGTTGGTGAATGGCCGCAAGATGTCATCCATTAGCCTCATAAAGGTTGCAGGAGCATTCGTCAATCCGAAAGGCATGACCAACCATTCGAAGAGGCCCTCCTTGGATTTGAAGGCAGTCTTCCACACATCGGAGGGTTCGATTGGTACCTGGTGATATCCTGACTTCAGATCGATCTTGCTGAAATATTTCGCCCCCTTTAGTTGGTCTAGGAGGTCATCAATCCGCGGGATCGGGTACCTATTACGGACAGTGATCTTGTTCAGCGCCCGATAGTCAATACAGAGTCTCCACGTCCCATCCTTCTTCTGTACCAACACGATCGGGCTCCCACAGGGCGATGAACTCGGACGGATGTGACCTTTCTGCAGGAGCTCCTGAATCTGCCTCTTGATTTCATTGTTCTCCAGAACGGAGCGCCGATAAATTGGTCCATTGGGTAGCGGCGCACCTGGGGTCAGATCGATGGAGTGCTTGACTTGACAGTGCAGAGGAACCCCTGCCGGGGAGGTGAAGATGTCCTCGTACTCCTCCACAATCTTGTCCATCTGTAGTTGTCGTGCAGAGGGACCCCGTTTGGAGGCCGCGGCCACTGTCTTCTTCTTTCCTTGAGGGCGTATCATCAGGAAAACAAATTTCCTGGTTTTGGAAATGATCTTACTGCATTGTTTTGCAGTAATCAAAGAGATGGCGGCAGGTGGTGCTACCTCTGGTATCCTGAACAACTTATTTCCCAATGTAATAATAACAGCACGGGGCCTTGATTCATACACAGCATGTCGCTTCCACAAGTATGGTTGTCCTAGTAATACATCACAAACTTCAAGGGGAGCAATGTCACACAATACCTCATCCGTGAAGGGCTTGATGTTGTATGGAAGGCGACACTGCTGGCTCACGCGAAGATCTCGTCCTTGGTGAAGCCACCCAATGGTGTATGGTTGTGGATGTGCTGTGGTCGGTAAGCCCAACCGCTTCACGACCTCTGCCGAAATGAGGTTCTTTTGACTCCCGCTATCAACAATGAACTGTATCGGGGAGCCCTTTACCCACATCTGGGAGTGGAAGAGACGCTCCTCCTCCTCTGGATCTTCGGGTTCATTTTTCTGGATCTTTGCGGTAGCAACAGTGGCGCTGGGATCCGCATCAATGATCTGCTTCCCTTTTTCATACCCCTTATCGGGTTCTGACTCAGAGTCGGAACATGCATCTGATTCTGAAACCTTTAGCTCAGCCACCAGTGACTGCTTGGCCCGACACTCACTTGTGTTGTGAGTGGAGCTCTTATGGAACTCGCACCATTTTCCAGTGTCCTTTCTCGGCTTCGCGGCGCTGTTCTTTGCTTGCAGCTTCGGCTGGTTGTCTTGGGCTGTCCCGCCTTGGCTTTGTCCTTTGTTCTGGGGTTTAGGGGCACCTTTCCCCTGCTTTGGATTCGCAGATCCAAAGTCTCGCTTCTTTTGTTTAAACTTCTGCTCGACCTTGACGGCATATCGGTATGCTGCGCCGAGCGAGGGGATGTTTAGGAATTGTATTTCTTCCTGGATGTACTTGTGCAGGCAGCCACGGTATTTGAGTATCAAATGTTGCTCTGAATCCTTGATACCCAACTTTGTGCGAAGGGTATGGAAAATATTGGTGAACTCCGGCACGTCTTGGTCCCTTCCCTGCCGCAGCGTGGTCCACTTTATGTATTCATCCTCATAGCTTCCGACAGGGTAGTACTGCTCCTTGATGGCATCCCGGAACGAATCCCAGGTGGGTGCGGCTAAAAATAGTGAGCCAGTACTTTCATCCTTCTGCTCGCAGTAGGTTTCCCACCAGTCCTTGACGTGGGGGGCTGCTTTGAGAAGAGCAAAAACAATCTTTTCCCGACTCGAAAATTCATGAACAGAAAAATAACCCTCTAGCAGATTTAACCATTTATCTACGGCATCTGCGTCTATCTGACCCTCGAATATGGGGATTTCAAAATTAACTTGTAACTTAAAGGGTGTGGCATTTCCAGAGTAGCTGCTGGAAGCCGATGCGTTGCTTCTGGGTAGCCGCTGAAGGATCTGGGCAAATCTGTCCATCATCGCGTTCCGTTGTCGCTCGAGGGCTTCTTCGAGCAAGATTTTGATGGGATCTCCTGCCCCCTCGTCTTTCTTCTCGTCCGCCATGGGAGGTCGTCGGGATTTGCGAGGCTGGTTTTGCAAGGGTTCAACCAGTGCAAGCCCTAACTCCTTATATCCCGACCTTGTTGGGGACATGCAAAGAAAAACATAGAAAAAAAGCAGACCACTCTGATACCACTGATCCGGATTTAAACAGGAATGCAACAAATTACAGAGATAACCATATACACAAAGATGCAGCGGAAATAATACTTCATTTCATTAATGGAAAATACTGAAATATGCTTACAACCAGAAATAGAAATAAACCAGCTAGGGCGATGGTAGCTTATCTCTGAGAAGAGATGTGGTGGCTACATGCCTCTGAACTGTGTTACAATGAGGCTCGAAGGCCTATTTATTGTTGAGAAACAATGGAAAACCCTTAACATTCCAAAACCTAACCCTAGGAGATGAAACGCCAAACTGTGGGCCCCGTTTGGGGGTAAATTGGTACATCAACTTCCCGGGGTCGTAACTTTGGCATATGATCTCCGTTTGACGTGCATGATAGCCCGTTGGAAAGATCTCTCCGAGGACTACAACGAAAAAGACGATTTTTATCAGAAAAATCGCTGGCGGTGGATTTCCCAAAAAACGTCGTTTAGGGCCTCAAAACGGCTCCGGAAGTTCAGGACCCGAAAAACTGCTAAAAATAGTAAGTTGTGCTACAATTAAGGAAACTGAAAATGATGAGAAAGACAATGGTGGGGGTCCAGGTGGACTTGGCAGGTGGCCACCAATATCCACCTGGATCACAACACCTTCTGAGCTGTGGCATACCCAGACATATGACCGCCACATGCTCCAGAGTGACAATCATTCAAAACTCTCTCAGCCTCTTCGTGAGTTAGACAACGTCGAAAAACTAAGTCTGCCCCTCGGCGATAAAGTGTATCTCCAATAATTTTGTATTGCTGGGATTGAAACCTAATTTTTCGTCGTTCCGCTTTGGAAGCTTTAGGCCGAAAGGTTTGGGTTTGGAGATAAATGATTATATCCCCGAACCACGGATCTAAAGTACTGATAAGAAACAAAGATTCGTCCGCAATGGACTCTTCTGCCACAGTTTCTGTGTCAGTGCGTGGGAAATCACACATCAATTCCGCAGAAACTAAGGATTTCTTAGACTTGGACTTCTCGAACTCCAAGTCGAACTCTTGCAGGATAACGATCCATTTAGAGTACTTGCCCCCTAGCAATTGTTTTGTCAAAATGTAAATCATAGGGTTGCAATCCGAAATAACTGTAGTTTTACGGAGAAGAATGTAGTGACGAAAACGCTGGACAACTTGAACGGCTGCTAGGGCTAATTTCTCCACATGCGAATATTTTAACTCAGTGGGATTTAAGGTTCGACTGAGATAATATATCACATGTTCCGCTCCGAATTCATCTTCTTGAACTAACACCATCCCAATGGTGGAATGTGAAGCTGCGAGGTATAAGAAGTAGTCCTGGTTGTAGTTGGGAGGATGCAACAACGGTGCATGGGTCAACGCGTGTTTAAGTGCATCAAAAGATTGTTGGGCAATCTCGTCCCAAAAGAATTGAACGTTCTGTTTCAACAACCGTGTAAAACCTTTAGTGACCTCGGCGTAGTTTAGGATGAATCGACGTAAAAAGTTCGCTTTCCCTTGCAAACTTTGGAGTTGGCGCAAACTCGAAGGAGGAGGCAATTTGATGATCGCCTCGACTTTCGAGGGATCGACGCGAATGCCGGCTTTTGAAACAACAAATCCCAGAAATCGACCTGTTTCTATACAGAAAACACACTTGTGGGGATTCAACCGAATTCGATAATGCCTACACCTCATAAAGATTGCTCGTAAGTGGTCAAGGTGATCAGCTCGATGTAAATAATGAGCAGGCAAATCATCGAGATACGGTTGCACAATGTGCTTGATGTCGTGAA
Organism: Pinus tabuliformis; assembly: GCA_031772625.1. Taxonomy (NCBI): domain Eukaryota; kingdom Viridiplantae; phylum Streptophyta; class Pinopsida; order Pinales; family Pinaceae; genus Pinus; species Pinus tabuliformis. Next base: position 2,021,677,533 of record CM062818.1, on the reverse strand, counting down.
ATGCGTAAGACATCGCCCGTTGAAAAGTGGCCCCGGCATTCTTGAGCCCAAAAGGTAATTTGCAATAAGCAAATGTCCCCCATGGACAAATGAATGTCGTTTTTGGTTGGTCGGCAGGTAGAATATTGATTTGATTATAGCCCGAAAAACCATCCATGAAGGAAAACATTTCACTTCCGGCACAATCATCAATAATTTGATCGATATAAGGCGTAGGATAGTTGTCTTTTGGACAAGCTCGATTGATATCCCTATAGTCGATACAGATTCTTATTGTTCCTTGTTTCTTGTTGACCGGAACAATATTCGATACCCAATCCGTCAACGGGATCGGATAAATGAAACCTGCTTTCAACAGCTTTTCGACTTTTGCTTTAATCGAAGCCGCTTTTCAAGGGTGAATCTGACACAACCGTTGCCGAATGGGTTTAGCATCCGGGTAGGTTTTGATTTCATGAACAACAATGGCAGGATCGATTCCCGGCATTTCCTCGTAAGACCATGCAAACACATCGCAGAATTCTTGGAATAGGGCCTTGTAAGTTTGGATTTCTTCTTCTGTACATGAGGCACCTATATGAATGTTCTCCTCAATTCCGGGTTTCACTGAAATATCAATGGGAATAGTACGAGAAATATTCCCTAAATTCAACTCTGAATCAGAATGTTTCGTTGGATCCTGAGCGTCTTTGACATATTCAGCGGTAAAGATAGATGAAAAATCATTTTCAAATGCATCATCCTTAGGTAAAAATGAAGATCTGTGATGGAGATCTTCCCATGGTAGATCGTCTACACTTAGGATTTCGCGAAGTTGTTCGTCAGATGACACGACTTCGGGAAACGCTATCCGTTCTAAGGTTGAGGTGAAAAGTGATTCTTCACTGACCACATTCATTTGGTCGACTTCGGTTGAATGAAAGTCGGTAAAAGACATGAGAGCTTCATAAGCAATTTCATATGGACTCAAGGGCATAGCATCACCGAATGAGTCTAACTCAGAGTCAGATGGAACATACCAAGGATCATCATAAATAATGTTTTCTGACGTAATCATATGAATCGTTGCAAACGAAGGTTCTACGCTGAGTGGAGGGAGAGGAAAAGTTCCCAGTAAACCGAAATCCTTAACTAAACCTACACCAACGTCCCTATAAGGGATTGTCGTCTTACCGACATGCTGGATACTCTCTGAAGAGGCTGGGTCGGATGAAAAGTATGTCAGCTGATCAATAGTCACGATCTTACCATTATGTGGAAACTTAATTACTCTGAAGACCGATGAAACGACCGCTGTCATAGCATATGACCAACTTCGACCCAAAAGAAGGTTGTAGTCTAGAGGGGCATCAACCACTTCCACATCTAGACTAACGGTTTTACCTTCTACCCCTATAGGCAATTCCTGTAGAATACCAAACGGACGGAACCCACGGCCATCAAAGGCCTTAAGGATGGTGGGGGATTGGTTCAACGAAGGAGAACCAAGGGATCTCCAACATTGAATTGACATAATACACGTAGAAGCTCCCTCATCAATCACAGTTCGATGAATAGGCCTGTTTTTGACTATCACTGGAATTTGGAAAGCCATTTGATGGGGGAGTCGTGGTGTACTATTTTCTAGATCGAAGATCATTAGATTCGGATCCTGAACGTCAACAGCTCCTATAGCCGACAAAAGCAATTTTCGTTGTGCTGGACATGATTGCAGCACTTCTAATGCCGACATTGCTGAGGGTGAAACAGCTAAGTCCTCAACAATGTTGTAATTCTGGGCCGCTCTCGCATGTGGATTGAAAGCAGACCTTCGAAGTACATCCTTGGCGGGCGGTTTAATTACTAAGTCTGGGTTAGGTTTCTCGATCTGTAGTGGATCGGAACCAGGAGCTGAGGTTGATGGGTTAGAGTGAGAAGATTCTGCTTCCTTACCATCAATAGGATTCTTACTACCATAATCTTGCGATCGAGTCGCAATCCTCACATGAGACATCATCAAAATGGGTTCTTCACTGGCATTCAAGGAAGAACCTATCATCTTGTTCTCCTGCTCCGGAAATGGATTTTTTAACACAGCAGGAGTGGGAGAACCTTTGACTATTTTCACTACCTCGGCCCGATGAGGGCAATCTCTCGTAAAATGATCCTCTTCACAAATAAGACAAGGATATCGAGGTTTGCGCTTTTCGTCATTGGTTTCCGACTTTTCAATTTTCTCCTTTGGAGCCTTGTCTGCTTTAGCCTTCTTCTTTCCACCGTTTTTTGATTTGGCCGTAGATGACTCTACAGCGTGAATATCGGCGGTAAGTTCAGGAGAAGACTCTCCTGTCGGGGAATCGGGCAAAGTGATAATAGGAGTAGTTGAAGCCTTGGAAGACTTTTTCTTGCTCTTTGTATTCACGATACCAATCATACCATCAGCAGCATGAGATCCCGAAGGAGCAGCAGCGATTTGGTTCGACTTTGGAAGATCCGGAATCTTCTCGTGTAATGTACCCGACTGCGTGTAAACTAAGTCAAGGTATTGTGCCTGAGCAATGACTTGCTCCTCAGTAACTACTCCGGCCTTAGCTACATCTTCAGTAATCCTTGGTAATAATGATTTAACAAACCATTCAGCTAAGATTTGGTCCGGGATAAAAACTTTCACTAGCCTTCTTCGACGTCTCCACTCATGAATGTGATCAGAAATATACGTGGAGGTTGATTGTTTTAGTGAAGTTAATAACTCCGTACCATTATCGTATCTGACCGGTAACTGAAAATGAGTTAAGAACGAGGTAGCTAACTGGCTAAAGTTGTAAAAAGAGGCCCGTGGTAACTCAATGTACCACTTGGCCGCGAGACCAATGAGTGTACGCTGGAAAAGACGTAAACGGATCGAATCATCCGAGATGGAATTTGAAGCACACCAGAGGTGGTAAGTCATCACGTGATTGGACGGATCCTCTCCAGACTTACCTTCGAACTTGGGTATATCGCTAGGCAACTTATTTGGCATTGGCGGCCAGAACAGAAGATATTGAATTGGATCGTTCGTTAGGCGCGTCAAGTCTGGTAAATCCAAAGTTGCGATAAACGGTAACTGCCGGTTAGGATCTCTAAAACTCTGGGTCACAATACTGGCCCCAGGAGGAGGATATCCAGGATAACTAGGAACAGGAGTCACATTTGGGATATTATATCCTCCTGGAAAACCAGGATTAACCTGACCGTACTGGGGTTGCTGAGGTTGTTGATAAGTGTACCCAGGATACGGTTGATACTGGTAAACCGGTTGTTGGACAGCTTGCCCAGGTTGATACTGTCCCTCGTACAGAGGTTGAACAAATTGAGGTTGAGTAGTAACAACCGTACTTATACCAGGTTGGCCTACAGGCATCTGGACTGTGGTTTGAATCGTAGATCCAGACAACGGTACAGATGTCTGAGGAGTGGTTACAGGGACAGTAGAAACCGGAGCCGTCGATACTCCAGAAGTAAGTATGGTAGATGTGGCGGTAGTTGTTGCAGCCGTTTGAGATGGAGTACTAGGTGCAATTGGCGGCTGAGTAACTACCGAAGTTACAGAGGTCTGAACACTTGACTGGACAGGTTGCGGTTGCTGGGGTGGACCAGGAACTACAGGTTGTCCTGCTTGAGGTACCGACTGTATACTTGGCTGCAACATCTGTTGACCCTGTGACGGATCCCACACTAACATTCCAGGGTATTGACCCATAACAAGTTGAGGGTACTGAGATCCATAGCCGGATTGAGGATAGGATTGATAATTGTAAGGTGCAGTCCCATATGATTGCCCTTGAGGTGGTTGATAACCTTGACCTGAGTATTGACCTTGGGGTTGATAACCTTGAGGTAAATACGGGTACTGGGGTTGACCTTGACCTTGAGGTTGGTATCCTTGAGGTTGATACCCTTGGGGTTGATACCCTTGGGGTTGCCATCCTTGAGGTTGCCATCCTTGAGGTTGATATTGATACTGAGGTTGACCTTGGGGTACATATTGAGGCTGGGGTTGACCTTGAGGTATGTATTGCCCCATAGGAGCGTACTGACCTTGAGGTTGCCCCCCAGACACGAATGAAGTACCTTGAGGTTGCCCCCCAGGCATTAACGAAGGCTGCCCCCCAGGCGGTAATTGGCCACCTTGAGGTTGGGTAACGGGAACTGAACCTGACATCATGTAAATGTCTCCTACACTCAATGGTACATTACCACTGTTTCCAACTAATAACCCATGATCAATGGGTTGAGGAGACGCTCCCGCAAAGGTACCAGAAAGAGATTGATACCCAGTAGGAACAGAAGGACCGCCATGTAAAAAAGATTCAGGACTTTGTGTAAACACAGATGACTGACCAGACATATTTACAGGAGTATGAATACCTCCAGGTGGAAAAGGAGTACGAGGTGTAGAAAAACCTAGCCCAAAGTTGTCTAAATAATTGGTTAACGAAAGGTAGCAAGTAGTACTTCTAGGAGGACTGTAAAAGATGGATTCACGCTCCCTTAGATCAAGGGTAATTTGATCTTCAGGATCAGAGACGCCTATTTCTTCCTCTGGAACAAGTTCTTCTATAGCAATCAAACCAACAGGAAGATTTTCGGTGATAATTCTTTCTATTCTCAGTGAATCAGGAACACTAGGAGTCGGAGTAACAGGTTCGGATATTTCTGGTTCTTTGCCTGTATCGCTAGCAGACGAAAAACTACCAACAAGCTCAGAAACTGTAACAGCTTCGGGATTATAACCTGTCTCTAAACTTTGGTAATCTGGATGGACTACCAAGGAAGATTCTCCTTCTTCAGGTGAACCTACTCTACTGCCACTAGGAGGAGTTACAAGGACCTTTAAACCTTCTAAATTACTGGGGTCGTCTCGAGGAGGTTCACCCCTAAGTCTACGGGATCTTCTCAACAATTCGGCCACAGAAACAACTTCAGGAGACTGGCCCCGAAGTCTACGGGACTGTCTCGGTAATTCCGCCACAGCTAAAAACTTTTAACTACTACACACGAAAACAAAATAAAATTTCAAATCAAATCACCTAAAGTCTCTAAAGAACCAAACAAATTTGAATCACACGCCTAAAGAATCTAGGGCATCAAACCAAACACAAACAGTATCTTCCAGACCAAAAGCGCTAGTTGGTGATTAGGTCCAACCTCGCAGGATTCAGTACAGAAATGGCGGGTGGAACAGTTACGCCGACAACCTGCTTAATGAATAGACTGGACCAAGTTCCTCCACTTTAACCGTCTCGAGTGAAGTGAACCCCCCAGAAAATCCAAGTGAGTATAGCCGACGTCTGCTCCAGGTACAGTGGGACCTTCCCTCCACCGTCACCTTGGGTAGAATCCTAGAGATTATGGTCACTAAAGTTACCAACGGCCACAAGTACACCTGGGGGAACAGTCTAAACTCCGACAGCACGCAAGGGCAGAGTAGCAAGCTCAATCCCCTTACCGGCTCCTTGACAGTAATCCAAGGTTTACCGATAAATGACCCCTGGCTCCTCGACAATGGTTAATCCGAGGTTTACCGTTTGTAATACGTACTGTCTGGCGTCGTTCCCAACGAGGGGGGAATGATCCTCTCACTGGTTCGGACACGAGCTCGTGCTTCTCCTTTAAGAGGAGCTTTCCCAGAGTGTAAATGTAACAATTGGATTTGATTCTATCACAAGATCGACTACTTGTTTGGTTTTACTGTCTTGGAGAGTTAAGTACTCACCTACTCCAAGACACTAGCCTGATCTAAATTGATGCTTCAGAACCCTAGAAAATAAAAGTTACTAGTTCAATTTTACTTTAAGCGTTACTTTTAAGGTTGTTCTTTAAAGTCACAAGGTGATGGAAGTGAAACCAATGGTGTGCAGACTCGACTCCAACCACTACAAAGATGCACCTAAGATGATCTATGCTACTTTGTTTTTTCAATGAAATTCTTTAACTAAGAGAGTTGAGAGAATGCAATTTTTAAAGAAAACAACTTCCTTAGAAAAGACAATCAAAGAAACAATTCTCTTTTTCTTTTCGAGCACACAAACATAACCACTCTTTACTTGCACGAAAAACTCTTTTTCTTTCAAAAACTTTCAAAGCTACTTGAAACAAAACTTTTCAAAGGAGATATTTTTGTATTTTCTCTTTTTAATAAAGCATGTAAACCTACCTTTAACAAAAAATAATCTCAAAAGCTATAAAACTATGAAAACTTGACTCACAAGCAAATCAAAAAAGAGATTACTCTAAGTAAACCTAACAAGGCAAAAGCTCTCAAAGACGATTCTAGGATGTTTTACTTGATCAAAATCAAATCAAGGACTAGCTAATGCAGAATCAAAAGGCTAGTCAAAACAAAACTCAAATCTTTTTGTTCTTTTCGTAAAATGGAATTCAAGACTTAAACAACAAGCACTTCGAAAATGGCCCAAAAGACAACTTGATGGTAAGTTACTTCTACAGGTAGACTTTTAGAACAGGTCTGACTTCTTAGAAAGTTGACAAAACCAGAGAGATCTAAGGCTTGACAATTCCTACCGCTAAAGTCACTACAAGACCTACTCAAAATCAAACCCTAGGGCTTACACTTCGACGAAATCCACTAAAACACTTAATGCTAATGAAACCAGTTCAGGTGAAGATTCTGGACAAGGGACTGATGAATCTGGGCAGAAAAAACTAAGAAAAAACAAAATCCAAGAGCAAAAAAGGCAAAAAGTGGAATTTTCTTAAATTTTGGCAGGGGACGCAGGCAACCCGTTAGCACAGGTGCAGGCCCGCTCTGTGCACACAGCAAAAGTGCGTCCAGGGACGCACTGTGCAGCACTCAGAGGGTGCGTCCTACTGAAAAACTCAAGAAAACTTAAAATAAAACTAATCCTAAGCTAACCCACCCAGAGACAAGATCACAGAGCCAAAACCAGAAAAATAAACCAATTTTCTCAAAGCAAAGTTCAAACAAAAGAAAAGACTCTTCTCATCAATGGAATCTATCCCCAGCGGAGTCGCCAATTTGTCACACGGAATCAGTCAAGGGTGCGGACACAGCTGACCTTCCTAGAAGTCTAAGACATTCTAATGACAAACAAAACAAACTGGAGCTATCCTTCTCTAAACATACGTTATGATATGAGAAATCAAGTGTTTCGTTCTTACCTTTGTCCAAACGCTGTTGTAGAAGTCCAAGCTTTGTTGATCTGGATGAGCTCCTCCATTTCTCCAAAACCTCTAATCACCAACAGTCAAACAATTAAATAGCACCTGATTATAACATAAAACAAAGCATATTCAACACATAGACCAAGGAGTACGTGAAATAACCCATTAACAACAAGCTATTGAGAAGAATGGACCAATTTGCATTAAAGGTAATCAAAAGGAACCATTACAACCTGAGCCTTGGTGTTGTACAAGCTCCTTCCAGGGTCCACAAGAGTCTTCCTCTACTTTGACAAAGCTCACCCACTTCCAAATAGAACAAGTAAAGATGACAATCTCTCCTCACAAGCTTCTAAATGGGAGTCCTAATTCCTGCAACATTTACCCTTAGAAATCTATAGCTTTCAACCTTTTTCCTTCTGGCTCAATGCCTCTTTTTATAGTGCTCAAGAGGAAGTTAATCAGGTCCACCATCAATGGGATAGTCCCCTCTTTAGATGGGATCACTCCCTTATTGATGGGATAAGTTCCTCTTTGATAGGAGTGCATGAACCATCTGGAGGCGCTCAATACACATCAAACAACCTTCTAGAATGCTCTAGAAATGACCACAAGTAAGTTTTTGAAGATAAAACTTGCGCATTTTAACCTTTTCAGAGGGACGCACCTGCCCCTTTAGATACAGAGCGTCCTTGGACGCCGACCTTATGAACAAAAGGTGCGTACCTGCAGGCAAGGCTTGAGAGAACCTGCGTACCCAAAGATAAACATATTTTATAAGGACTTTCTCTCTTTCTTGGAGTTTGACATGAATAGCTGAGGCATAAGACTTGCTCAAGAGGGTAGTATGACTGTTGATTGAGCCATACCGACTGTAAATAGCCATGGTGACATTTTTTAGTGTAACAGCTGGCCACCAAGGGGCGTAAGCAATTGGATCGTTCGTTAGACGATTTAGATCTAGTAACTCTAAAGTCGCCACGAAGGGTAACTGTTGATTCAGGTTTGGCGAAGCATACCCAGGATAGGATGGAATGGCCTGAGCAGTTGGTCTTTGCATACCAGCATAATGCATTTGATGCTGGTAACTTTGGTAAGGTTGATGGGCATAACCATTGTAGAATGGTTGGTTTTGACTCGCTATTTTCAAAGATTTGTTGCTCATATCCTTGGTATACTTGTTGGAATTGCGGTTGTTGGTATTGCACCAGCCATGGTTGCGAAGCCATGTGCTGTTGTCCAATACTGACTGTTTGACCAAGATGAGGGGTAATTGTACCCGTTTGGGCCTGTGTCATTCCACTAGTTGGCGATTGTGGTTGAGTCGCAGGGACAAGAGGCTGTTGCATTACAACCTGAGAAACCTGAGGTTGGCATACAACAGGCAACGCTTGTACTTGCGACACCGTCACAATAGCCGGCATAGTTGGTATATTTGACATAGGTAAACATTGTTGCATCGAATATACAACTCTTGGTTGTTGAGGTAGTATTGGCACCCAACCGCTAGATGTAATTCCAGCATAACCTGAATTTTGTTGTGAACTCTCGTATGGTTGTCCTCCCGGAGGAGACAATGAAAGGGTATATTGCCCCCCATACGGTGGTAATCGGCACTCAAAGGAATTGTTTGTTCTTGAGGACCGGACTGCCCAAATTGACACCCTGAAGGATCAATTTGTTGAGACTCAATATAAGGGTTCCCGGATACTATTCCGGACGAACAAAGAGGAATGGACCATACTGTCGAAATAGCCCCTGATTGGGCCCCTTCTAGCAATTGAGAGCTAGTTGGGACAGATGGTATGCCGGCGAACATTGTTGGAGTGACAGCAGGAAGTTCTGTTGTCGCTGTGTCGGATGACACAGTCCTAGACGTCGATGGTTGTTCAGACATTTCTAGTCTATCCAAAAGATTGCCTAGCGATTCTACAGGAGCTTTCGATGACAGTAGACTAATTTCTGATGAAGTAGGATATAGAGTGATCCTAACTCCAAATCACGATGGAGTACTAGATGGAGGATCCTCCACAATCTCTTCTATAGCAATCAGACCAGGTGGAAGAGGTAGACCGTCAGGTCCGTAAAATATTTTTGGTGTCGAAGAAGGTATAGAATCTGCAGTGACAGATGTTTGGGGAATAACACCTTCTGAATCAGCTGTAGATGGAGCTGGTTCAGTAATACAAGTGTTTACCTTCACACTAGGATCAGTTCTACTGTCCTTTGGTGGCTGCTGAACTTCTTCTGTAAAGGCAGGGATACCAGAAATGTTTGGAGTAACCAGACCCTCCGATGGTGTCGGAACACTTGTTCTAACTTTACCAGGGGATTTGGAACCGGTTAAACGAGTTCGCTTTGTCCGTAACAGTTTCGATTCTGGAGACAAAGACGGTTGACTCGTAAGCCTCCGCGAACGACGGGGTTTCAATTGACTTTCTTCCACGATTGCGGATTAATCGATCAACCAAAAATCAAGGGGAAGTATGTTTCCGAATTAGATGAATTTTAGATGCTCTGACACAACTTGTTTTCTCAATTTTTAAGAGTCGAGAAAAAACAAAAGATGACTCTAGTCGCCTTCAATTTTTAATGAACTTGAAGTGACAAGTGCTCAGATGGACCTTTTCCTTTAAGGAGTCTGAAAAGGAACGAAAGACACTACTCTGGAAATCTAGACAGAGGGATTACCAAACCAATCGCAAAACTGCATAATACTTTTTACGGTACGGCAGTCAATCTTCCCGAATGTTGTGTTCAGTGCATTGCAATCGATAGGACGGCAGACACGGCTTCCTATGGATAAAGGATAAAGCCTATTGTGGTCTCCCAAAATATTCTCGACGGTACGTGGGAGAACAAGTCCGTACTGGCACTTGTCGTCTCAAAGTGGAGGAATCACCCAACCAACAATGAAAACAACAGTTACCAGGCTTTACGACACTGGAATACGTCTCTAGCCTAGACTTCTAGATGTTGTGCGTTAGGTTCCAAAGCGTTTTTAGATTCATTAAATTTATTTTATAGTTGATCTTGCTTAAGAAGTTTTCCTTTCAGGTTCACCGCATGATGTAGATGTACAATTCCTAACATACAGCCTAAGATGATAAACAATCATTTGATCTTCTTTATGCAATGAAAATCCTAGCTACTAAGGAAAGAGAGATGATTTTCTTTCAACATAGAGCAGAGAGCACACACTATATGCACTGTCCTAAATCAAACCAACAAATAGTCTAAATGGAAATGCACGTGCACGTATTTGTTTTCAGCCTTCTTAATGTGTGAATGATAAAAAGAAAGCTAAGCGCAAATCTGAATTATTTTTCAAAGCAACAATTACCAACAAGCTTCTTTTCAAAACAAAAATGAAGGACAATGACGACACTTTGTTATTTGGAATTGAAAACTTGCTTTCAACACTTGAAAAACTACCAATTCAAATCAAATACAAGAGTAACAGTGTAATCGACTATCAAGAACAATCGGATTCTCTTTTATGACTGAAAACGACACTTGCGACACTTTCAAATCAAGAAACGACAGTCCAATTATGCTACTTCTTTGTAAAAGAGAACTGAAAATGAATCAAAATACATAAAAACATTTACAGTTATTTGCACAATGGAGGCGGAATAATGGCAAGAAAGGGGGTTTCAATGGAGGTGTACTGACTATAGGTAGCAAAACTATTGAATAGAGCTGAAAAGAGTGAACACAGAAGCCAAAATCTAAGAGCAGAAGAGGTCTGATCAGCGCACCTGTATCACACGGAAACTGAAATGCAACGCACCTACTACACTCGGGAAGTGTGATGCATTCAGGTTCCAAAGAAGAGACAGTGCGATGGACCAGGGACAAGACCTTAGCTAGGTTCCGGGTCACAGTTTGTAGCTCAGTTCAGGGATTTAGGCCGGGCAAGTGGTAATCAGTAAATCAATCATAGGGGTAGATCTAAGGAGGTTATTAGAGCCACCACAAGGACAATTAGAAAGCTTGTAAATCAATCATTTAATTCATAAACAAAACCTGGAGATAGACTGAAGCAGCATTGATCTACTTTTCACTTGCATAGCAAATGCAGTTCGAAGGCTAGCTGGCTTGAGTTCAGGCTCTGTCTGTAAGTTTATAAAGTAAACAAATGTAGATAAACAAACAATCTATTCGCTCCCCAATGGAGTCGCCATTTTGTTATCGGGAAAACTAGTGTCTATGTAGAGCGGCTAGTCCCACTGAGGCTGGTAGCTACCTTAGAAACAAACAAACTAAAACCACTTTCATTTTCCTTTATGAGAAATAGATAAGAGGGGAATAAAGGAGACCAACCTCTGTCTTGTGATTGGTTCCTTGCTTGATTCCTCTCCCTTCTAGTAGATCTTTGCCGCTCGCTTCCTCGTCTACCCAGCTTCAAAGAGCACCTGTAGAATCAAAGCAGCATAACACTATCCAAGAACATAGATCTATTATCATAAACAATATAGGACCAGATATATATTGACCACACAAATGCTCATAACATCAATCATACAAGAATGTGGAGGAAAACTTAAATAGCTTTATTGATCATCAAGAAAGAGCAAAGAGGATTACAACCAATTATTCTGACCTAGCATCATCCTCTCAGCAAGAAAACCCTTCTTCACCTCATGAAAAGCTTAGATCACCCAACACTATGATATTGCACCAAGAAACCAGCAGCACTTCCTTACAAGATACAAAATTCCAGCCTTTGGATCTCTGGGATGAGGGATCCATATATAGATGTTTGCAAGGGGGTGAGTTAGCTTTTGAGATTTGATTAGTGTCCTCTCTCTAATAGTTCTTTATTTCACTTGGAGATTGATGATCTCTTACTCATCCCTGGGCGAATGCAGAGAGGCAAGTGTCACAGGAGAAGTTTTTGGAAGATTCCATGATCCTCCACCTTGCGCATTGACCCTGCGATTTGTCCACTCTCGCCCATCACACCCCATAGAAGGGCTTTTCAACATGCATCACACCTACTGTGTGTATTTAGGTGGGATGCAATGCACTTTGACCATGGAGCAGGTGAAATGGTCCAGTTTTGACCAGTTCTGAGTAATTTTTCATGGAGAACTTCTGGGAGATGCTGTAATCAGTTGACCTTGTTCTTTTAGGGGTTGGAACAACACCTTTAGGGACTTAGGAGCCCTTGGTTTATGGACATTTATGATTGGGGTTGCAGTGCCCAAAAATGTCTATAACACCATGTTCAGTTGGAGATCTGCGAGATCGATTATAGTGGTGAGAGAAGATGGCAAGCAGTGGAAAGATAGAGATCAAGAAATTTAATGGTCAGAGTTTTGATTTGAGGAAACTCAAGATGGAGGATCTATTGGTGGACAAAGATCAGTGGATCGTGGTAGATCTGGGTACTAAACCAATGAGAGTGTCCAATGAAGAATGGAAGAAGTTGGATAGGAAGGCAAAGAGCACAATACGATTGTGTGTCTCAGATTCAGTATTGCTGAACGTATCAGGGGAAGCTATGGCGAAAGCTTTGTGGGACAAGTTGGGACTTTGTACCAATCTAAGTCTCTAGTGAATAAACTATTCCTATGGAAAAAGTTGTATAACCTGAGGATGAATGATGGAGACTCGGTGACAGAGCATCTGAACGCATTTAATATTGTAGTAATTCAGTTAGCATCTGTTTATATTAAAATTTCAGATGAAGATAAGTGCATCAGTTTGTTCCGTTCTCTACCAGATTTGTGGGATAGTCTGGTTATTACAATAGGTAGCAATGCAACTGCCTTGCAGTTTGATGAAATAGTCTCATCCTTGCTGACAGAGGAGATGAGACGGAAAAACATGGAGAGCCAGAATGGTGATGCCTTGTCTGTACGAGGACGGTCCCATAATAGAAACAAAAATAAGTCATCGATTGGGAGATCTAAATCTCCAGGAAAACCTGTAAAGGTGGTGTGCTGGAAATGTGGAAAGGAAGGCCACTACAAAAGGGATTGTAAATCTAAAGCTCCCGATAAAGGAAAGGGGTTTGATGATGCTCCTTCTGTAGAGGCGAAAACCACCTCAGATGAAGGTGGGGATGTGTACATGGCTTCTTCAAGTACACATGTAGATCATGAGGCATGGTTGATTGACTTAGGTGCATCCTTTCACTTCACTCCCTAAAGAGAGTGGTTCTGCGAGTATGAGAAATACGATGATGGTGATGTCTTCTTAGGGGATGATATGAAGGCTAGAATCATTGGTCATGGAAAAGTAAAGTTGAAGTTGCAAGGTGGAAAGGTTAGAACACTTTCAGGTGTTCTGCATATTCCTTCATTGGCCAGAAATCTGATTTTTGTAAGCAAGATAGATGATGCAGGTGTAAAAATAGTGTTCAAGAAGGATACCTGCAAAATGGTTTGTGGAGCACTAGTACTGATGCAAGGAGTTCGAATTGGAACTCTGTACAAGCTGCAAGGTAGCACTATTTTTGATGGGTGCAACAGTTCTATGGTTCCTGAAAGTGGAGTAGAAAATCTAGTGGTCTCTGGAGAGAAGACCATGCTGTGGCATCAAAGGCTTGGACATATTGGAGAGAAGGGCCTTCGAATACTTCATGGTAAAGGTATGGTAGAAGTTATGAGTAATAGCTCTCTGGATTTTGATTTCTATGAAAATTGTGTATATGGGAAGCAGAATCAGGTGAGTTTCCCCTCTGGTGGTAAGAAGGCAAAATAGATATTAGAGCTTGTGCACAGTGATATGTTTGGACCTGTGAAGGTTCCATTACTGGGTAATTCTATGTACTATGTATCATTTATAGCTGACTTCTAAATGAATACATGGATATATTTCCTTAAGAAGAAATCTGAAGTCTTTGATAGGTTTAAAGAATTTAAGGCTCTGGTGGAAAACCAGACAGATAAGAAGATAAAGGTGCTGAGAACAGATAACGGTGGAGAGTTTTGCAGTAATGAATTTGAAGAATTCTGTAAGAAGTGTGGTATAGCATAGCAGAAGACTACTCCATATACACCTTAGCAAAATGGAGTTGTAGAAAGAATGAACAAGACGTTGATGGAAAGGGCAAGAAGCATGCTTAGGGGTGCCAGGTTAGGACAGGAACTCTGGGCAGAGGAGGTGGAGACAACATGTTACCTAGTCAACAGATCACCTTCATCAGCATTGGAGGATAAGACTCCATAAGAGGTATGGACTGGTAAGAAACCCTCTCTTTCACATCTGAGGGTATTTGGATGTGATGCATATGTACATGTTCCAAAGGAGAAAAGAACCAAGTTGGATGGTAAATTTGAAAGGTGCATCTTTATTGGGTATAAGGATGGTTTAAAGGGTTATAAGCTTTGGAACCTAGTAACAAGGAAGGTTGTGTACAACCGGCATGTGGTGTTTAGAGAGGTGAAAGATGTTATTAAACATGAAGTCCAACCAAAGGAACCTGAGAAGATAGAGTTTGAGCTAAAGGAGGAAGAATTAGACTCTACAGCAGAGGAGGAATTAGAAGATGAAGAGCCACAAACTCCAGGTCTGAGAAGATCAGTTTGAGAAAGAAGGCAACCAGAAAGGTATAGTCCATCTACTTTCTGTTCAAATTTTGCTTTGTCTGTTACTAATGATGATCCCATAACTGTGAAGGAAGTAGTAGATTCAGAGGATGGACAACTTTGGAGAGAGGCCATGGTAGATGAAATGGCATCTTTGCACAATAATGGGGCTTGGGATTTGGTGGATTTGTCGGCTGGAAGGAAACCAATTGCAAAAAATGGGTGTTCAAGAAGAAGACAAATGCAGAAGGAAAGGTGGAGAAATACAAAGCTCGATTGGTAGCAAAATGTTATTCCCAGGTGCCGGGAATTGATTTTGGTGATATTTTTTCTCCTTTTTCCAAGGTAACTTCTATTAGGTTACTTTTATCTGTTGTTTCTGCTTTTGATTTTGAGGTAGAACAAATGGATGTGAAGACAATATTTCTTCACAGGGATCTGGAAGAGAAAATATACATGAAGCAACCTGAAGGCTTTGCAGTGAAGGGTAAGAAAGAACTGGAATGCAAGTTAAAGAAGTCTTTGTATGGGTTAAAACATTCACCAAGGATGTGGTATCAAAAAATTGATACATTTATACGGGGACATGGCTTCACTAGAATCAAAGCAGATCACTGTGTGTATTTTAAATTAATTTGTGACCGTGTTATTTATCTGGTCTTGTATGTGGATGATATGTTGCTAGTTGGAAATGACAAATAAATTATCAAGTATTTGAAGACCCAATTGTCCTCCAAATTCGACATGAAAGATCTTGGTGCTGCAAACTATATTTTGGGCATGGAAATTAAAAGAGATCGGGCAAAGAGGGAGCTCTAGTTAAACCAAAGGAAGTGTCGAGACAATACTGCAGAGGTTTAATATGCAGGATAGTAAACCGGTGAAGGCTCCTATTGCTGTAGGTGTGAAGTTATCTGCTGAACAGTGTCCTAAGACACAAGAAGAGGAAGAGGACATGTCCCGTGTTCCATATGCAAGTGCAGTCGATAGCCTGATGTATGCAATGGTCTGTACTAGACCAGACATTGCACATGTGATCCAGGTGGATATTGGTGGCCACTTGCCAATTCCACGTAGACCCCCACCATTGTTTCTCTCAGCATTTTCAGTTTCCTTAATTATAGCACAACTTACTATTTTTAGCAGTTTTTCGGGTCCTGAACTTCCGGAGCCATTTTGAGGCCCTAAACAATGTTTTTTGGGAAATCTAATGGCAGAAATGTCCTCGGACATGTAATTTTATTAATAAAAAAAAAAATACATAATTGCTTTTGCAAGAGTTTACACCCGAACATCCAAACACTCTTGCAATGAGCTATTTATAAGCTCCATGTCCTAACTATCTCTAATTATGGATCACTTATTAAATAACAACTGTCCATTTACAATAAATGCTATTCAAACCAACTAGCTAACAAATCTCCTAAAATAGAGCCTAAGATACGACACATTTGTAGAGTCATATCTAGTTACAACAAAATACTAATTCTAAATAATTAAACATTCTAGAATAATAATTATTAATTTAAATCTTAAATTAATAATTATTTTATTCTAATTTTATAACCTACGATAAGATTGTATTTTTGTATCATCTAACATTCCCCCCTATGATCAAAAGATACATTACAACAGATACCAAGTTCATCCCTGAACTTAGTAAATTTTATTTTGCCAAGCGGTTTCGTGAAAATGTCAGAGATCTGATCTTCGGAAGGACAATAAATTGGCTTGAGGACATCTTTGGCAATGAGAGATCTGATATGATGATACTTGGTGTCCACATGCTTTGTCTTTGAATGAAAAACTGGTTTCTTGGCAAGTTTGATGGCTGGCTGGCTGTCAATGAATAATGACGTAGCTTCTGTCTGAGAAATGCCCAAGTCCTGCAAAATTCTGCGCAACCAAACAATTTCACATGCTGCTTCCCATGATGAAATGTACTCTGCTTCTGCTGAAGAAGTGGCCACTGTAGCTTGCTTCTTACAACTCCAAGATACTGGTGCTGACCCCATGTTCATTTAATAACCTGATGTTGATGCTCGATCATCAATACTCCCAGCAAAGTCGGCATCGGAATATCCACCAAGTACAAAATTTTTAGTCTTTGAGGAAAGAAGACCAAAATCTTTTGTTCCTTGGATATATCGAAGAACTCTTTTGGCTGCATTCCAGTGGCTATCGCGTGGTTCCTGCATAAAACGTGAAAGAATACTGACTGCATAAGATAGATTAGGATGAGTATTTGTCAAATAAATCAAGCTGCCAATCAACTGTCTGTAAGTTGTACAGTCCACCTTTTCCCCCCCTTCAAATTTTGAAAGTTTCAAGTTTTTCTCCATGGGGGTGAGAATAGGCTTGCAATCCTGCATGCCAAATCACTAAAGAACCTCCACTGCATACTTACTCTGAGAAATGAAAATATGATGTGGACGTTGGAAGACTTCAACCCCAAGATAGCAGTGAAGTAATCCCAAATCTGTCATCTTAAAACCTGCATGTAACTCCTTTTTCACCTGTGCAATATGATCATCATGGTTTCCAATAATGATCAAATCATGTACATACATCACAAGAATTACCAGATATTTTCCCTGTTGTCGCACATACAAAGTATCATCAGATTCACTTCGTTGAAAACCAACTTTCTTAAGGTATTCATCCATCTTTGCATACCAAGCGCAGGGAGCTCATTTTAATCCATATAAAGCCTTGATCAATTTGTAGACTTTATGTTCTTGTCCTTCAATTTCAAAACTTGTCGGTTGGGTCATATACACTTCCTCCTGTAAATCCCCATTGAGAAAAGCACTTTTCACATCCATTTGATGAACTTTCCATCCTTTCTGAGTGGTGAATGCAAGTGTTAATCGGATGGTGTTCCATTTAGCTGTAGGAGCAAAAGTTTCCTCATAATCAATGCCTTCCTGCTGCATAAAACATTTTGCGACAAGTCATGCTTTATACTTTTGAAGTTCCCCCTTTTGATTATACTTAATTTTGTAAACCGATTTGCATCCTATGGGTTTAACATTTTGTGGACAATCAACAAGTTTCCAAGTATTGTTATCAATCACTGCTTGATATTCTTCAACCATAGCCTGTTGCCATTCTTTATGTTTTACTACTTCTTTGTATGTGGAAGGTTTAGTAAAATCATTTGATAACAAGGCAAAATTGCCTTCACTTCTATGTGCCCTTCTGGTGCCTGTTTTATTCTACTCATCAGGCTTTACATCTTTCAAAAGTTGAACTGCCCATTTCGGTAGTTGGTGCTCACTTTTTTATGCTTCTGAAAAATATCCATCATTGTAAAGAGGATTAATATAAACTGATGTTCTTCATTCAGGTGAAGAGTCTGGAGAATCAATGTCAGAAGAACTGCTACTACTTGGAGATGCGAATGAACTGCTAGAAGACCCAGATGATGTTGCTGATGTAGATGGACTAGATGACTCATCTTCAGAGGAAGGAAAATCAAGTTCATACCAATTTGGTGAAGTTGGTTGACTTTGCATTTTTCAATTTCTTTTACTGCCCTTAGTTTCTAACTTGTGAAGAAGATTTTTGATTTCTTCAGCACTCTTACTCTCAGTTTCATCAAAAATGGCATCCCTGCTCACAATGAATTTTCAGTTGGTCAAAAGAAGATACCCTTTCTTCTCATCAGAATAGCCAATCATTGTGCATTTTAAACTTCTTGAGTCAAGCTTAGTTCATTTTTCTTTCGGAACTAAGGCATAACATACTGATCCAAAAACTCTAAGATGTTTAACTCGAGGTTTGAAACCAAACCAAGCTTCATAAGGTGTGATTCCATCTAAAGAAGCAGTTGGAGATCTGTTTCTTAAGTAGACAGTTGTATGTATTGCTTCTGCCCAATATGTTGGACATAACCTCTTGAAAGTTAACATGGATCTCGTCATTCCTAACAAGGTGAAATTCATTCTTTCAACTACTCCATTTTGTTGTGGAGTGTAAACATTAGTAAGGTGTCGTCTTATGCCATTTTCACTGCAATAAAATTTGAATTCATTTGAAGTGAATTCTCCCCCATTATCTGTCCTGAGAGTACCTATCTTTTCTTTGACTTCATTTTCAACAAGTTGGCGAAAAATTTTAAACTTATCAAATGCTTCTGACTTGTTCTTCAAGAAGTAAACCCAAGTCATTCTGCTGAAATCATCAATCATGAATAGTAAGAAATATTTCCTACCACCAAAGGAATTTTGTAGTGTCCAAAAACATCACTATGAACTAGTTGTAGTCGCCTGTTTGCATGCCATGAACTTGTTGGAAAACTTTCTCGACTTTGTTTGCCATAAATGCAAGCTTCACATTTTTCATTTTCCCTTTTGAAAGTGGGAATTCCTTTAACCATTCCTTGTTTTTGCAATTGGGAAAGACTCTCAAAATTCAAATGTCCATATCTTACATGCCATAGTCTTACAAGTGAAATACCTGTACTCACTGCCCCTACAAAATCAGAATGCCAAAATCAGATTGTATTTTTGGATCATCTAACAAAATTTGGGGGCAACATGGGTCCATGGATTGATGTTTCCCTACCCAAAGTGGTAGTGCTCAGATAGATCTTTCTAACGAGCTATTGTACGCATCAAACGGAGATCGTATACCAAAGTTACGACCCTGGGAAGTTGATGTACCAATTTACCCAAACGGGGCCCACAGTTTGGCATTTCATCTTCTAGGGTTAGGTTATGGAATGTTAAGGGTTTTCCATTGTTTCTCAACAATAAATAGGCCTTCGAGCCTCATTGTAACATAGTTGAGAGGCATGTAGCCACCACATCTCTTCTCAGAGATAAGCTACCATCGCCCTAGCTGGTTTATTTCCATTACTGTTTGTAAGCATATTTTAGTATTTTACATTAATGAAATGAAGTATTATTTCCGCTTCATCTTTGTGTATATGGTTATCTCTGTATGTTGTTGTGTTGCTATTTAAATCCAGATCAGTGGTATCAAAGCGGTCTACTTTTTCTCTATTTTTCTTTGCATGTCCCCAACAAGGTCGGCATATAAGGAGTTAGGGCTTGAACTGGTCGAACCTTTGCAAGATCAGCCTCGCAAATCCCGACAGCCTCCCATGGCAGATGAGAAGAAAGATGAGGGGGTAGGAGATCCTATCAAAATCTTTCTCGAAGAAGCCCTCGAGTGACAACGGAATGCGATGATGGACAACTTTGCCCAGATCCTTCAGCGGCTATCCAAAAGAGATGCATCGGCTTCGAGCAGCTACTCTGGAAATGCCACGCCCTTTAAGGTACAAGTTAATTTTGAAATCCCCATATTCGAGGGTCAGATAGACGTAGATGTCATAGATAAATGGTTAAATCTGCTAGAGGGTTTTTTTCCATTCATGAATTTTCGAGTCGGGAAAATATTGTTTTCGCTCTTCTCAAAGCAGCCCCCCGTGTCAAGGATTGGTGGGAAACCTACTGCGAGCAGAAGGATGAAAATACCAGCTCACTATTTTCAGCCGCACCCACCTGGAATTCATTCCGGGATGCCATCAAGGAGCAATACTACCCTGTCGGAAGCTATGAGGATAAATACATAAAGTGGACCATGCTACGGCAGGGAAGGGACCAAGATGTGCTGGAGTTCACCAATCTTTTCCATACCCTTCGCATAAAGTTGGATATCAAGGATTCAGAGCAGCATTTGATACTCAAATACCACGGCTGCATGCATAAGTACATCGAAGAAGAAATAAAATTCCTGAACATCTCCTCGCTCGGTACAGCATACCGATATGCCGTCAAGGTCAAGCAGAAGTTTAAACAAAAGAAGTGAGACTTTGGATCTGTGAATCTGAAGCAAGGGAAAGGTGCCCCTAAACCATAGAACAAAGGACAAAGCCAAGGTTGGGCAACCCAAGACAACCCGCCAAAGCTACAAGCAAAGAACAATGCTACAAAGCCAAAAAGGGACACGGGGAAATGGTGTGAGTTCCATAAGAACTCCACTCACAACACAAGTGAGTGTCGGGCCAAGCAGTCACTGGTGGCTAAGCTAAAGGTTTCAGAATCAGATGCATGTTCTAACTCTGAGTCAAAACCCGATAAGGGGAATGACAACGGGAAGCAGATCATTGATGCGGATCCCAACGCCACTGTTGCTACTGCCAAGATCCAGAAAAATGAACCCAAAGATCCAGAGGAGGAGGAGCATCTCTTCCACTCCCAAATGTGGGTAAAGGGCTCCCCGCTATAGTTCATTGTCGATAGCGGGAGCCAAAAGAACCTCATTTCAGCAGAGGTCATGAAGCAGTTGGGCTTACCGACCACAACACATCCACAACCGTACACCATCGGGTGGCTTCACCAAGGACGGGATCTTCGTGTGAGCCAGCAGTGTCGCCTTCCATACAACATCAAGCCCTTCACAGATGAGGTATTGTGTGACATTGCTCCCCTTGAAGCTTGTGATGTATTATTAGGACAACCATACTTGTGGAAGCGACATGCTGTGTATGAATCAAGGCCCCGTGTTGTTATTATTACATTGGGAAATAAGTTGTACAGGATACCAGAGGTAGCACCACCTACCGCCATCTCTTTGATAACTGCAAAACAATGCAGTAAGCTCATTTTTGTTGGGTTGTGTTATATTCTTTCCATGACTAACCTACGTAGTGAACCGGGGGGTTAGAGGGGGGGCGGAGCCCCCCCTTCGTTGCGCCGATTGGGTAGCGGGGGCGGAGCCCCCCCTTCGTTGCGCCGATTGCGTAGCGGGGGCAGCAGCCCCCCTTGTCCGGGGGGTTTGGGGGGGCGGGTAGCCCCCCTCTACGGGGTCCGGGGCAGCGCCCCGGGAAATTTTTTTTTTTAGACCCTATATTAGGTTGGGCGAACCTACCTATGGTTTTCAGTCCATGGTTTTGGACGTGATGGTTTTCGGTCCATGGTATTGGATGCTTCGACATGTATAAATATGTATTGTAACATTAATATAATGAAAAATCAAGCTGGTAGCCCTGGTTTTGGGATCCAAGGGAAAATCTCTGTGTATATGTGTTTTATGTGTTATGCTCTCGCATTGTTCATTTTTCTGTGATTTAGAATTCGTATGCAGGTAATTTCTGTACAGGGTTAAAACCTACATTTGGTATCAGAGCTGTTTGGCTTCAAGGGGACGCCTTTGTTGATGAGGGGTTTCGCTCGGGCCTGTGGTAGACCCTCTTCAGTGGGAGATCTGCGAGATCGATTCTGGTGGTGAAAGAAGATGGCGAGCAGTGGAAAGATAGAGATCGAGAAGTTCAATGCTCAGAGTTTTGAGTTGTGGAAACTCAAGATGGAGGATCTGTTGGTGGATAAAGATCAGTGGATCGTGGTAGATCCAGGTACTAAACCAACGGGAGTGACCGATGAAGAATGGGAGAAGTTGGATCAGAAGGAAAAGAGCACAATATGATTGTGTGTCTCAGATTCAGTATTGCTGAATGTATCAGGGGAAGCTACGGCGAAGGCTTTGTGGGACAAGTTAGGGACTTTGTACCAATCTAAGTCTCTGGTGAATAAACTGTTCCTGCGGAAAAAGCTTTATAACCTGAGGATGAAAGATGGAGACTCGGTGACAGAGCATCTGAACGCATTTAATACGGTCGTAAGTCAGTTAGTGTCTGTTGATATTAAAATTTCAGATGAAGATAAGTGCATCAGTTTGTTGTGTTCTCTACCAGATTCGTGGGATAGTCTGGTTATTGCAATAGGTAGCAATGCAACTGCTTTGCAGTTTGATGAAATAGTTTCAGCCTTGCTGACGGAGGAGATGAGACGGAAAAGTATGGAGAGCCAGAATGTTGATGCCTTGTCTATACGAGGACGGTCCTAGAATAGAAACAAAAATAATTCATCGAGTGGGAGATCTAAATCTAGAGGGAGATCTAAATCTCCAGGAAAAACTGTAAAGGTGGTGTGCTGGAAATGCGGAAAGGAAGGGCACTTCAAAAGGGACTGTAAATTTAAAGCTCCTAATAAAGGAAAGGGATCTGATGATGCTCCTTCTGCAGAGGCGAAAAACACCTCAGATGAAGGTGGGGATGTGTACTTGGCTTCTCCAAGTACACATGTAGATCATGAGGCATGGTTGATTGACTCAGCTGCATCATTTCACTTCACTCCCCATAGAGAGTGGTTCTGCGAGTATGAGAAATACGATGGTGGTGATGTCTTCTTAGGAGATGATAGGAAGGCTAGAATCATTGGTCGCGGAAAAGTAAAGTTGAAGTTGCAAGGTGGAAGGGTTAGAACATTTCCGGGTGTTCTGCATATTCCTGCATTGGCCAGAAATCTGATTTCTGTAAGAAAGTTGGATGATGTAGGTGTAAAAATAGTGTTCGAGAAGGATACCTGCAAGATGGTTCAGGGAGCACTGGTATTGATGCGGGGAGTTCGGACTGGAACTCTGTACAAGCTGCAAGGTAGCACTGTTGTGGATGGGTGCAATAGTTTTGTGGTCCATGAAAGTGGAGCTGAAAATCTAGTGGTCTCTGGAGAGAAGACCATGTTGTGGCATCAAAGGCCTGGACATATTGGAGAGAAGGGCCTTCGAATACTTCATGGTAAAGGTATGAGTAAGAGCTCTCTGGATTTTGATTTCTGTGAAAATTGTGTATATGGGAAGCAGAATCGAGTGAGTTTCCCCTCTGGTGCTAAGAGGGCGAAACAGATATTAGAGCTTGTGCACAGTGATGTGTTTGGACCTGTGAAAGTTCCATCACTGGGTAAGTCTATGTACTATGTATCATTTATAGATGACTTCTTAAGGAATACGTGGATATATTTCCTTAAGAAGAAATCTGAAGTCTTTGACAGGTTTAAAGAATTTAAGGCTCTGGTGGAAAATCAGACAGAGAAGAAGATAAAGGTGCTGAGGACAGATAATGGTGGAGAGTTTTGCAGCAAGGAATTTGAAGAATTCTGTAAGAAGTGTGGTATAGCACGGTAGAATACTACTCCATATACGCCTCAGCAAAATGGAGTAGCAGAAAGAATGAACAAGACGTTGATGGAAAGGGCAAGAAGCATGCTTAGTGGTGCCGGGTTAGGACAGGACTTCTGGGCAGAGGCGGTGGATACTGCATGTTACTTGGTCAACAGGTCACCTTCATCAACGTTGGAGGATAAGACTCCACAAGAAGTATGGACTGGTAAGAAACCCTCTCTGTCACATCTGAGGGTATTTGGATGTGATGCATATGTACATGTTCCAAAGGAGAAATGAACCAAGTTGGATAGTAAATCTGAAAAGTGCATATTTATTGGGTATAAGGATGGTTTAAAGGGTTATAAGCTTTGGAACCCAGTCACACAGAAGGTTGTGTACAGCCGAGATGTGGTGTTCAGAGAGGTAAAAGATGTTATTAAACATGAAGTCCAACCAAAGGAACCTGAGAAGATAGAGTTTGAGCTAAAGGAGGAAGAATCAGACTCTACAATAGAGGAGGAATCAGAAGATGAAGAGCCACAAATTCCGGCTCTGAGAAGATCAATTCGAGAAAGAATGTAGCCAGAAAGGTATAGTCCATCTTCTTTCTGTTCAAATTTTGCTTTGTCTGTTACTGATGATGATCCCAGAACTGTGAAGGAAGCAGTGGATTCAGAGGATGGAAAACTCTGGAAAGAGGCCATGGTTGATGAAATGGCATCTTTGCACAAAAATGAGTCTTGGGATCTGGTGGAGTTGCCGGCTGGAAGGAAACCCATTGGAAACAAATGGGTGTTCAAAAGAAGACAAATGTAGAAGGGAAGGTGGAGAAATACAAAGCTCAGTTGGTAGCAAAAGGTTATTCCCAGGTGCCGGGAATTGATTTTGGTGATATTTTTTCTCCTGATGCCAAGGTAACTTCTATTAGGTTACTTTTATCTGTTGCTGCTGCTTTTGATTTTGAGGTAGAACGGATGGATGTGAAGACAACATTTCTTCATGGGGATTTGGAAGAGGAAATCTACATGAAGCAACTTGAAGGCTTTGCGGTGAAGGGTAAGAAAGAACTGGTATGCAAGTTAAAGAAGTCTATGTATGGGTTAAAACAGTCACCAAGGATGTGGTATCAGAAATTTGATACATTTATACGGGGACTTGGCTTCACCAGAAGCAAAGCAGATCACTGTGTGTATTTTAAATTAATTGGTGACCATGTTATTTATCTGGTCTTGTATGTGGATGATATGTTGCTGGTTGGAAATGACAAAGAAATTATCCAGGATTTGAAGACCCAATTGTCCTCCAAATTCGACATGAAAGATCTTGGTGATGCAAACTATATTTTGGGCATGGAAATTAAAAGAGATCGGGCAAAGAGGAAGCTCTGGTTAAACCAGAGGAAGTATGTCGAGACAATACTGCAGAGGTTTAATATGCAGGATAGTAAACCGGTGAAGGTTCCTATTCCTGTAGGTGTGAGGTTATCTGTTTAATAGTGTCCGAAGACACAAGAAGAGGAAGAGGACATGTCCCGTGTTCCATATGCGAGTGCAATCAATAGCCTGATGTATGAAATGGTCTGTACTCGACCAGACATTGCACATGCAGTGGGAGTATTAAGCAGGTTTATGTCAAGACCAGGGAAGGAGCACTGGACAGCAGTGAAGCGGGTTTTCAGGTATTTGCGTGGCACTAGTGATTATGGTTTGTGCTACCAAGGAAGACCAGGATTGGACAGAGTGTTGGATATTCGTGGCTTTGTTGATGCAGACTGCGCTGGAGATCTGGATCAGAGAAGATCTACAAGTGGGTATGTGTTTAACCTATTTGGAGGTGCAATAAGTTGGATGAGTAAGAAACAATCTGTAGTGGCACTATCAACTATAGAGGCAGAATACATGGCAGCCACTCATGCAAGCAAGGAAGCAGTTTGGTTGCATAGATTGTGTTAAAATATGGGGTTAGTATAGGGAGCTATAAGAATAGACTGTGACAGCCAAAGTGCAATTTTCTTGGCAAAGAACCCTGCTTATCATTCAAAGACAAAGCACATTGATGTTCAGTATCACTTTGTGAGGGATATGATAGAAGACAAAAAGTTGTTGCTGGTAAAGGTGGACGCTTTGAAGAATACTGCAGATGCATTGACAAAATCTGTGAGCTCTGAGAAGTTCTCTTGGTGTGGAGAAACAATGGGAATTTTCAGGGCCGGAAAAATGACTAAGCTCTCCTGTGGCCCCGTGTGGAAAGAAAACAACAAGTGGGAGATTGTTGGGTTACGTTATATTCTTTCCACGACTAACCTACGTAGTGAACCGGGGGGTTAGAGGGGGGGCGGAGCCCCCCCTTCATTGCGCCGATTGTGCAGCAGGGGGGTCACGGGGGGGCAGCAGCCCCCCCTGTCCAGGGGGTTTGAGGGGGGCAGGTAGCCCCCCTCTACGGGGTCCGGGGCAGCGCCCAAGAAAAAAAAAAAATTGGACCCTATATTAGGTTAGGCGAACCTACCTATGGTTTTCGGTCCATGGTTTTGGACGTGATGGTTTTCGGTCCATGGTATTGGATGCTTCGACATGTATAAATATGTATTGTAACATTGAAAGGAATATAATGAAAAATCAAGCTGGTAGTCCCAGTTTTGGGATCCAGGGGAAAATCTCTGTGTATATGTGTTTTATGTGTTATGCTCTCGCATTTTTCATTTTTCTGTGATTTAGAATTCATATGCAGATAATTTTTGTACGGGGTTAAAACCTACAATTTCCAAAACTGGGAAATTTGTTTTCCTGATGATACGCCCTCAAGGAAAGAAGAAGACAGTGGCCACAGCCTCCAGACAAGGCCCCTCTGCATGACAACTACAGATGGACAAGGTCATGGAGGAGTACAAGGACATCGTCACCTCCCCCACAGGGGTTCCTCTACACTGTCAGGTCAAGCACTCCATCGATCTGGCCCCAGGTGCGCCGCTACCCAATGGACCAATTTATCGGCGCTCCGTTTTGGAGAACGATGAAATCAAGAGGCAGATTCAAGAGTTGCTACAGAAAGGTCACATCCGTCCGAGTTCATCACCTTGTGGGAGCCCGATCGGGTTGGTACAGAAGAAGGATGGGACTTGGAGGCTCTGTATTGACTATCAGGCGTTGAACAAGATCACTGTCTGTAATAGGTACCCGATCCTGTGGATTGATGACCTCCTAGACCAACTAAAGGGGGCAAAATATTTCAGCAAGATCGATCTGAAGTCAGGATATCACCAGGTACCAATCAAACCCTCTGATGTGTGGAAGACTGCCTTCAAAGCCAAGGACGGCCTTTTTGAATGGTTGGTTATGCCTTTCAGATTGACGAATGCTCCTGCAACCTTCATGAGGCTAATGGATGACATCTTGGGCCATTCACCAACTCATTTGTAGTGGTATACTTGGATGACATTCTAATCTTCAGCCAGAGTTGGGAAGAGCACCTCCACCACATCTGACAGGTTCTCCAAACACTGCAGCAACACAAGCTATGTGCCAATTTGGAGAAATGCACTTTTTGCATGACCCAGGTTCAGTATCTGGGATACATTATTGATGAACATGGTGTGCATGTGGATCCAGCCAAGATCCAAGTCATACGAGATTGGCCATCTCCAACCACTCTGACAGAGCTCCACAGCTTTCTAGGTCTTGCCAACTTCTACCACAGGTTCGTGTTGGGGTTTTCCCATATCACTTGGCCCTTGAGTCAAGTCACCAAGGGAGGAGCGAAAGAAAAATTCTTTTGGTCTGAATCTCAACAGAAGGCATTCATAGATTTGAAAGATCGCCTTTGCATGGCACTAGTGCTTGCATTACCAGATTTACAACAACCATTTGAAGTCGAGACAGATGCCTCTGACTATGCTATTGGGGCAGTCCTTACTGAACACAGGCATCCAATGGGATATCACAGTGAAACACTTTCAGACACAGTCTGGAAGTATCCCAGTTATGATAAAGAGATGTATTCCATTGTGCAGGCCTGCCGACAATGGAAGCATTACATTTTGGGGAAGGAAACGGTCATCCACACGGACCACTGACCCCTACAGTTCATACAAACCCAAGGGAAATTGCAGAATGATCGCCATCAGAAGTGGTCTACATACCTGCAACAGTTCCATTTGAATATCAAGTATAAGAAGGGCAGCACCAATAATGTTGCAGATTGCCTCAGTCGACCACTGATCATGGCATTAACCACTGTTCTCAACTCTTATGGGCACGAGACCTCTGATTGGCCACTTCTCAAAAAAAGTGACCCAAAATTCGGCCACACATACCAAACACTTTTGGAGGGTCGGCATGTTCCAGATTTTCACCTCCACGATGCCTTGTTATGCCACCTAGGTCACCTTTGTGTTCCTTCAAGCGAGCATGCCAAGATGATTTGTGAAGCACACTATAGTCGGGTTGCTGGGCATTTCTGGGTCGATAAAATGGTGGCAGTACTGCAAAAGTATTTCTATTGGCCGAATCTTTGACAGGATGTCGGGAAGTACATCAGATCGTGTACTGCCTATGCCATTGCCAAACCAACCATCAAGAAGCAAGGCCTCTATACCCCACTACCTACCCCTAGTCGACCTTGGGAATCCATCTCCATGGATTACATGTCAGGCCTTCCTTCCACTAAACATGGAAAGGACTATGTTTTTGTGGTCATCTACAGGTTTTCGAAGATGGCTATTATGGCGGCCTGCAAGACGAATATCACAACAGAAGCCACTGCTAAAATCTTCTTTGAATGAGTATGGGTGCACTTTGGGATCCCACAGTCTATCATCTCAGATCGGGACAGTCAATTCCTTAGTACATTTTGGTCCAGTCTCTAGTCAATGCTGGACACCAAACTCACTAAGTCCACAGCCTTAGATCCTCAAACTGATGGCCAGACAGAGGTTGTCAATAGGATGATTATACACATTCTGCGCATGTACAATTCAAAGCATCCACGCAAATGGGATGAGAGACTCCCCTATGTTCAGCACAGCTACAACCAAGCTCTTCACAGCTCGACTGGCCACAGCCCTTTTCAGGTGGGCTTTGGATTCCAGCCACTATGCCCCATTGATGTGGCAATGCCACTTGTAGCTACTCACAAAGATTCGGCTCATGTCCAGTCCGAAATAGACAAGGAAACCAGCTTCATCGAGCACATCCAACATATTTGCCAGCAGGTCCATGACATTCTAGAGAAATCAAATGCCAAGTACAAGCAGCGACATGATCAACATCGGGTGCCACACAAGTTTCAAGTGGGCGGCAAAGTCTGGTTGCATTTGCAAAAGGAACGCCTAACTGGAGCCTATCGGAAATTGGGACCACTCTGATATGGTCCTTACACCATTACTAAGGCTATGGGAAACAATTTATTTGAGCTTAGCATTCCCCCATTCCTTGGCCTGCACCCAATGTTCAATGTGGACCACCTTCAGCCATACTTTCCACCATTGCTAGACACATCCGACATTGTAGAACAGATCACACCCACAGAATTAAATGCAGATTGCATGGAACAAGCTGCAACTGATCAGATCATGAACACAGATCAAGAACACTCGCCAAAAGAATATCCAACTGTATCGAGTTGTCAAAGCAGGCCAACTCCTTCACCAGGGCAAGTGGCTCACTAGGGACCAAGTTCAACAAAAGTTTCCTCATCTCGTGGAGGAACTCAACGAAATGGGGACCATTGCTTCCTAAGGGGGGAGGAATGATCCAGGTGGATATTGGTGGCCACCTGCCAAGTCCACCTGGACCCCCACCATTGTTTCTCTCAGCATTTTCAGTTTCCTTAATTATAGCACAACTTACTATTTTTAGCAGTTTTTCAGGTCCTGAACTTCCGGAGCCGTTTTGAGGCCCTAAACGACGTTTTTTTGGGAAATATGGGGGCAACATGGGTCCATCGACACATGTTTCCCTACTGAAAGTGGTAGTGCTCGGATAGATCTTTCTAACGAGCTATTGTACGCGTCAAACAGAGCTCATATGCCAAAGTTACGACCCTAGGAAGTTGATGTACCAATTTACCCAAACAGGGCCCACAGTTTGGCGTTTCATCTTCTAGGGTTAGGTTTTGGAATGTTAAGGGTTTTCCATTGTTTCTAAAAAATAAATAGGCCTTCGAGCCTCATTGTAACATAGTTGAGAGGCATGTAACCACCACATCTCTTCTCAGAGATAAGCTACCATCGCCCTAGCTAGTTTATTTCCATTACTATTTGTAAGCATATTTCAGTATTTTATATTAATGAAATGAAGTATTATTTCTGCTGCATCTTTTTGTATATGGTTATCTCTGTATGTTGTTGCACTCTTGTTTAAATCTGGATCAACATGTAGTGGGAGTATTGAGCAGGTTTATATCAAAACCAGGGAAGGAGCATTGGACAACAGTGAAGCGGATTTTCAGGTATTTGCATGGCACTAGTGAATATGGTTTGTGCTACCAAGGAAGACCAGGATTAGATAGAATGTTGGATATTCATGGATTTTTTGATGCAGAATGGGCTAGAGATCTGGATCAAAGAAAATCTACAAGTGGGCATGTGTTTAACCTATTTGGAGGTGTAGTCAGTTGTATGAGTAAGAAACAATCTGTAGTGGCACTATCAACTACAGAGGCAGAATACATGGCAGCCACTCATGCAAGCAAGGAAGCAGTTTGGTTGCAGAGATTGTGTTCAAGTATGGGGTTATTACAGGGAGCTATAAGGATAGACTATGATAGCCAAGGTGCAATTTTCTTGGCAAAGAACCCCGCACATCATTCAAAGACAAAGCACATTGATGTTCATTATCACTTTGTGAGGGATATGATAAAAGACAAAAAGGTGTTTCTGGTAAAGGTTGACACTTTGAAGAATACTGCAAATGCATTGACAAAATCTATGAGCTCTGAGAAGTTCTCTTGGTGTAGAGAGACAATGGGTATTTTAGGGTTGGAACAATGACTAAGCTCTCTTGTGGCCCCCCTGTGGAAAGAAAACAACGAGTGGGAGAATGTTGGGTTGTGTTATATTCTTTCCACGACTAGCCCATGTAGTTAACCTGGGGGTTAGAGGGGGGGCGGAGCCCCCCTTCGTTGTGCAAATTTTAGATCGGGGGGGGGCTGGGAGGTCACAGGGGTTTTGAGGTGTACCGTAACCCCACTTTATGGGGTCAGGGGCAGCACCCCGGAAAATTTTGGTTTTGGACCCTATGTTAGGTTGGGTGGACCCACCTATGGTTTTGTGCATGATTTTTGCACATGTTTTTGGATGCGATGGTTTTCGGTCCATGGTATTGGACGTGATGGTTTTTGGTCCATGGTATTATATGCTTCTGCATGTATAAATATGTATCGTAACATTAAAAGGAACATAACGAAAAATCAAGTTGATAGTCCCAGTTTTGGGATCCAGGGGAAAATCTCTCTGTATATGTGTTTTATGTGTTATGCTCTCGCATTGTTTATTTTATGTGTTTTAGAATTCGTATGCAGGTAATTTCTGTACTGGGTTAAAACCTACATAAGTGCCCCATTTAGTGTTGAAGGTTGTCTTCAGTTGATCCCCATTAGATACCAATACTTGATTATATCCTGAAAACCCATCTAATAGGGACAACATTTCAGACCCAAAAACGCACTAAAGAATGTGTTCCATAGAAGGGACAGGGTAGTTATCCTTTTGTGATGCTTTGTTCAGGTTTCTAAAATCGATACATAGCCTAATGTCTCCATTTTTCTTTCTCACTGGTACGAGATTGGCTACCTAGCGGGTGTGTCTGACTGGGAAAATGATTTTAGCATCCAACATTTTGTTCAATTCTTTCTTCACCAATGGTTCCAGGCTTGGATGCATCTTGGGAAGCTTTGTTTGGTAGGGTTTAGCCTCCTTTTCCAAAGGAACTACATGCTGCAAAACGTTGGTATCAAAATTTTTTAGGTCTCCATATGTCCATGCAAAGACGTCCTTGTATTCTTTAAATAGCTTGACAAATGCAACCTTTTCTTGTGGAGAGCACCCCAAGCCCAAATTAACATTTTTTGGGTCTTCTTTGGTTCCAAGGTTGACCGATTCGTACTTCATGGATGAGCTATGCATTTTGCAATTCGTTGGCTTTTTGAATTTATCATACAGGTCATACAAGTGCTCCATCTTGACAACTGACTTGGGAATTGTATTGAACTGATCTTTTTCCTCACCTTCCCTCTCATTCATAAGCCTGTCATGTTCTTTTTCATCGATGACTGCATTCTTGAATGTCTTATCGCAGTGCAAGAACTCCAAGATTTGCTCATCATCTTTGAACACCTGCCAGTTTGAGATGTTATCAGGCACGGATGGTCTGAAAATCAATTCAACATAACATTTATTCTTCTTTAATCTAAAATCAGGCAAAAGTTTTGCAGCCATACCAGCCATCAAATCAGCATCTTGGTTTTGTCCTCGAGGTATGTATGTGATATTAAAGGAATCAAAACTGTCAATTAAGTTCCATACCTCATGTTGGTACCTTACCAGGTGTGGCGAATTGTAGTGTATCCTCTTCTTTATCTAGTCCACAATTATCTGCGAGTCACCAAAAACTTTAATATTTTTTACCTTCGCATCAATGGCCTTTTTTAGTCCCTGCAGCAAGCCTTCATATTCTGCCGTGTTGTTGGTGCTCATGAAGTCCAATCGGATGGCCATCAAATGTTGGTTCCCTTGTGGATCAATGAGAATTCTCCCAGCACCTGCACCTTCAAGGCAGTTAGAGCCATCAAAATAGAGTGTCCAAAATATAGAGTCTAGTGTTACATCAATTGAATTGATTCCTACGAAACTAGTTCTATCATCTACTATATTAAAGGGTGGTTCATCAGTTAGACTACAAGGGAGAGCCTCCAACTATGTGTTTATCGGAGTTTCTTCAATTGTTTCTGCGTGGAATTCTCCAAAACAGGTTTTCGTGGCACAAACATTGAAACTATAATTCCCAAGGATAGAGTTGGTAAACATTATAGGTTCATTGGGGCCGTTTAATTTTTTCACCACATACTTCATGTATCTTTTACGATCAACTCCCAACATATCACCCTTCCCCTTTTGAGGCAACAAGAGATGGGACCAATTAGTTGAGAAATATCCATGCATTTTTTCTTACCAATCCCTACTAAGCAGCATTCCATAAGCCTCGGGTATATCGACTACCACTATGTCAATGACTTGTGTGTATTGTGGTTTAGCAGCCATCCAAATCAGCACATCTTTCAATTCCCCAATTACTTTTACATTTGTCTTGTCCAATTGCATAATTTGAATCCGAGTTTTCTCAGGTATCACATGCAGTCTTTTAGCAACAGCATAAGGCATCACAGTGGACGAGGCACCGAAATCTACCAAGAAATCGTGCACGTTCATGTTGAGGATTTCAAATGTGATAAGGAAGGGTGGAGTCATGGATTTTGATTTCCTCCCTATCATGGCTGCACTGACATCTTGGGGGTTTCGATTCATTTTAGACAGAGTGGCTTCCATGGTTGTTAGCCTTTGGGTTGTACTGGGAGTACTAACAGGTCTAGGGATTGACTTCTTGGTTTGGCTGCTTGGGATGGTGGGAGTTTTGGAGTTCCACTCTTTCATAGCTTTCAAGAGAAAATATCTTTACTGCGCTAATTTTAGCAAATCAAAGTATGTGATATTAGCCCTAGATTTCTTAAGATCATCCACAATGTTGTAATCAATGTT
The DNA here is from genome assembly GCA_031772625.1 of Pinus tabuliformis. NCBI lineage: Eukaryota > Viridiplantae > Streptophyta > Pinopsida > Pinales > Pinaceae > Pinus > Pinus tabuliformis. The sequence continues at coordinate 2,021,644,125 of CM062818.1, read as the reverse complement.
ATAAATAGGGTAGGGTAGAGTAAACATACCATTTTTACCGTTCTTAGGCGGGGTTTTACCATTTTGAGTCACCTTCGTTGTAGTTGGAGATTTATTATCTTTCTCTGAATAGTTTGCAACAGGGGTATTCTTGGACTCACTACTAGGTCTACCCTTCTCGACAAGAACTTTGGGAGCGGATGCCTTCACAGGGCAAACATCTTTCTTGGTCTGGTCTACAGGTTTCATCACACCTACAAATGGCCCCTTACTTCATGTGTGGATTTCATTAGTGTGGATTTCTGCCATACTATCTCCTTCATTGTCATCATTCTCATTTGTGTAGAAATCCCACAGTACATTGATTTGAGATTCTTAGTCCAAGGGCTCTTCTACTTGGTATTCTTCCTCATTTTCTTGCTCTGGCTCTAGCTCCACTATAGGTTCTTCTTGGTTAAGGATTGATGTGATAAGAGCAAACTCCTTTGTATTTAAATTCCCTTCATTGGGTGGAGCAAGCAATGCAAGTTAACCATGACCACCTTCTATCTTCTTACGGTAGAAAGGTTTGAAATTTTTTCTGTTGTTATACTCTCCTTCACTCCCACTTGTACTCTCTCCAGAATTCCTTTTCATATCGATGACTTTGTTTGTCAACTTCTTGATGATCCGATGAAAACCTTCCACATCTGTGGTATCATTTTCCTTGATTTCAATCCCTTTGTTATCATTCCCATTATTCTTCTTGGATGCTTGAGAGGCTTTCTTTTCTCTAGTTATATGATGACATGTTGTGAGACTAATCATTTCATTCTAGACTTTTACTGCTTCATTGATAGCTCCCTGTAAGGTTTGTGCATTACTCCTTTTGACCCACATCACATTAGGGACAGGGAGAGCAGTGATGTATAATTCCATGAGCACCTCCTCAGTAGGTCTGGCATTAGTCGAGATTCTATTGAACAAAGTGTTGAACCAGATGTTAAAATCCTTGACCTTTTCCTTGGTTTCCATTTTGAAATGGGATAGTTCTAAAACTAAGGCCACAGGTGTTTTGTGATCACCATACTTGTCTAAAAAGGCCTGTTGAAAGGTAGCCCACGAGGTGATTGATCCGGTTCTCAAGCTAAAGTACCATGTGGAAGCTGCACCAATCAGGGTAAAAGGGAATAGGCAACATACTATATCTTCATCGGCTACACCAACATGCGCATGGCCAGGAAGAAAGAGTGAATATGGTTATCAGTGGTGTCTCCCTTCTCAGGGTCGAATTTAGGCAATACGCTTTCTGCATTCTTGGGTAAGGGATGCTGTTGCCCAGGTACCGCTACAGCATCTTGAGAAAGCTAGGGAAGGAATGCTCCTAGAGGAGGTGGGAGTTGGTTCCCACCCAGAGAAAGCTGGTTCCCACCTAGAAGAGGAACGTTAGCCATATTGTGGATAGGGATGTTCTGGTTGAAGGTTTCTTCGAGGCTTTCTTTATTAGGATTTCCTAAATTGGGCCAGGGATTACCTTCAGAGAGTGGATCTTCAGGAATTTCTTCCCAGGGAGTGTCTATACTTTGCAAGGACTCTAGTACAATATCTTCAAGAGATGGGGTTGCAGAGGTCTCTTAATTTATGGAACAGATCCTTGGCTTTCTTTTAATTGTCGGAGGTAAAGAGTGAAATATGGGGAGCCGAGAGAGGGAACGAGCGTAAGCCTAAGTAAGTACTCTGACTGGTTGTTCCTGAGTGACAGGATACTCCCATAGTGTCTCTTCTTCAAAATGAGGCTTTTCCAAATGGGAGAAAGTATCTTTTCGACCTTTATAATCCATGCATTAATCTTTTCGAATCCATGAAATTTAAACATGAAATCATAAAAAGTTGTGGACGACAGTTCAGGCCCTCCTTCTAGTGCCAATTGTTGGCATTATGAGACAAGTGTTGTCCTTGATGGCAAATCACACAGATGACAGATCATAGTGCAGCAGGTCAGCAACAAGGAATTGATGATCAGACTACAAGAATGAAGAGAAAATATATATACGCAGGTTCATTGTGACCGAAACGCGTATACACGCGGGTCATACGTTTCCAAGGCGCGTATGTGTATACACGCACTTTCATGCAAGGAAAAGCGCGTATATGTTGGAGAACTTACTTCTGGTCCGTGGTAGTTAGTCCTCGGTATTTGAACCTATGGTTTTGGACCATAGTATCTCGTCAGATGTATTGATCCCAAGTATTGGGTCCATGGTATTGGTTTGTCATGGTTTTGGACCATGGTATTGAGCAAGGCCTAAGACTATAAAAGGAGAAGAAGATCATTAGGCAAGCGTATCAAAAAAGTCTTGAATATCTAATGAAGGATGAGATCGAGTATGCAGGAAATGGGTTTTTGATGCATTGCTTGATCTGAGCTAAGGAGGGATCTCACCGGTTGATGGAGAACAAGATCTAAGGATAGATCGGGATCAAATGGTTTGAAATGAACTATCTCTATATGATTGGTTATGTTTATTCTAAATCTGTATACTGACGCATGTAATGATCTGAACTGGGTATAACTTAAGTTTCAAATCGCTGCAATTCATGATTGAATATTTATAGATCTGTCCGCCGGTTGGCTTTGGTGTAAGCGCGTATGTACGGGGGTTTGCTTCATTGTAGTAGCATATACCATTTGAGCTATGATGTTTGAAGTGACAGGTGGTTCTGGTTGTTGATGAGTTCTGATGACAGTTTAAACGTGTCAATATTCTGCATATCTTGTTTGATTGACTGTGTTTAGCTTCAGTATTGATGGATGAGAACTAATATTGGATCAGGATCAATATGACTCATATTTATGTGATCTGATGAACTAGATCTGGTAGCTAACACTCGTATTACCTTTGTATATGTAATGATCTGGGTATGTCTAAAGTCAGGAAGTGCAGCGAAGTTATGAATAAGTAATTAATGACATATGCGCTGGTTCACTTCGGTGAAGTTGCATATACATGCTGGTTAGGCACTTCCAAGTAGCATATGCACTCTGATGCATAATTTTGATGATATAGTTGGTTCTAAATATGGTTGCAGAGTTCAGTGTTCTGCTCTGTGTGTTCTGGTGACTGCATTTTGTTGACTTGGTCTCAGTAATTCGGTATTGGGTGATGAATAGATTGATGATGGTAGTATTTATTGTTTTTGTGCTTCAATGATATTGATGGGTCCAGTATGAAAATTTGATGAAACGTGGCCTTCAGATTATAGTGTTGTGCTTCAGGAGTATCCAGTCTGAAAATGTATGAAATGTGGTCCCTGGAGGATGAAAGGAGATTGTAGGCCGACGCCTACGTACTAGTACATCAGCTAGTACAAGAGCAAAGGGGGTGGTAGCTCCCTTCCAGTAGCAGCTAGAGAACAAGTGAAGATTGGAGCATTCAGTAGGCAGGCACCTACGTACTAGTAAATGGATCAACTAGTACAAGAGCTAAGGGGGTTGTAGCTCCCATCCAGGAGAGTCTGGAGAACGAGAGAAGGTTGTAGCCTTCTGCAGGTAGAAGCCTGTGTACTGGTATAAGACTGCACCAGTACAGAACTATTGTAAAATGAAGTTTCTTATTAAAGGAAGATAGAGACGACTTGTAGCAGGTGGTTTTCACCCACATTGGGTTTCCACCTTATATCATGGTGTTCATGTGTGCTTCTTGTGTGTGATGATCTGTTCTGTTTTACTGCACCTGCTTACTATACATATGGTTAATAAAGTTCTAATGCACTAACTAAAGATCAACATTTAATGGATTAACTAAATCATAAGTATTCTGGATATACGCTAGTTGCATTATACACAATTGTGTATACACACGGGCTCCCTTAATTGAAGTAGCGTATATGTATCTAAGTATGGAAATGAAAACGTTTTACTGATTTGATAATACTGATTCACCCCCGCCCCCTCTCAGTATTATTTCCAACAATTGGTATCAGAGCAGGTCCTTTAGTAGAAGCTTGATCGCTTGAAGGAGATCCGTGGAACTATGGGAAAGAAGCTTAAGAAGAAAGCACCTAAGAAGAAGAAGGCATCTCAGAAGAACTATGACAGTGGGTGTATTGATTGGGGAATATGTGGAAGAAGCTCTTCAGATTCAGAATCATTTCAGAATGAAGATGAACTATCAGGTATGAATTTGTTATCCTCTGATGTTCCAACTATCTTTCCATTTGAAGGTGATGTAAGTGATAACGAAACAACTGAATGTGCTCTTATGGGTGAGCAAGAATGATATCAAATAGAGGCAGAATTTAAAAGGCTGGAGGACAAAATTAGAGATCAAGAAGATCTATTGAACATAAAGGATGGTGCCTTCAAAGAAGTAGCTACCAGACTAAAGGCTCAACAAGAGGAAGGAAGCAAGGTAAGGAAGTTATTCAAAGACAAATATCAAAAGTTGCAGGATGAAGTAACATCACTAAGAAATGAAGTCAATGAAAAGAGCACAACAATCAAGAAACTCAGAGATAGATCTAGTTATTATGAAAGGCTTGAAGCTACGATCCTCTCACTAAAAGAAGATATTGAAGAATCAAAGAAGCAGAATACAGATCTACTCCAAGCTATTGAAAAACAGGAAAATGAAGTTATCAACTTAAAATCTCAGCTGGAATGTGCCTTCAGAATTCGTCCAATGCAGCAGGATCTGAATGAAGAAGAAGAAAAGGAGATTCTCAAACTAAGGCAACAAATGGAAGAAGGAAGAAAGTCTGAAGAAATTTTGAAGAAGCAATGTATGGAAAACTAAGAACAACTTCAGATTGAGGTAAATATTTTAAAAGGTAAATTAGAAGAAAAGGATAAACTGTTGCGATTTCAAGATAGTACTAAAGCCTTGGATGATATTCTTAGTATTCAAAGGTCTCCTGCCATCAAGACTGGTCTTGGTTTTCATGAATCTGTTGAAGGTGAATCTAGTTCACAAGGTGAGGCAAGGAACTCTAAAGATAAATCTAAAATGATCAACAAGGAGATGAGAGAGATGAGAGGTCAACCCCATCAACAATCAAGGAAAGAGATTCTTCAAAGAAAATCTTTCACTCCTAACTATGGAAGTAATAGTCGGCCATTTACTCAGATGAATAATATTGAATGTTATGAATGTCATAATCTTGGACATGTTGCAGCTAGATGCAGAAGAAGAATGGTTCAAGATCATCACATTCCAGGTACTTTAATGGATATTGCTTTGCTTGCAATATGTTTGGTCACAAAGTTACTGATTGCTACAGAAGGAATATGAAACATGTAAGATGTTATGCATGCAACAAGCTTGGACATATAACAAAGGAATGCAGAAACAAAGTACGGGCACCATACCAAAAGAAGAAAACGTCATCGCGCTTGAAGATATGGAAGAAGAAGGAAGTACAGTCAGAAAGATGTGGCACAGCACAATATAATCAGACACAGCATAGCACAGACATAACGGACTCAGGGGGAGCTGAAAGTGTAAAACTTCCGTGTCCTGAATCTCATATGCAAGTTTCTTAAAGGGAAGTCGCGTATATACGCGAGTTAGACACTGCAAAATCGCATATATGTCAGTCTGAGGAAAAAGCAGTAGGGACAGGTTCAGAAAAAGGGTCTGATATGATTCAGTCCATTATTTGCTCTATTGGTTAATAGTTACAGTCTGTTGAGGATGTGTGGAAATGTTTTGATACTTGTAAGATGTTTGGAAGTGTTTTGATCCTAACTTGATGATGATGATGTCTTGATGCTTATTGCTGATATATGCATGATCAGATCTAACAGATGGCACAGGTTGAGGGGGAGTATATGCCTTTAATAATGCATTGTTGGCATTATGGTTGAATCTCATATGATTCTTGGGGTTACATAGTTGATGTTCAGATCATATTTGTGGATTGATTCTTATATGGTGTTTACATGGTGATCTTCATAAGGATAAGGAGAAGTACAAAGCTTGAATACACAACTTCATTACTTGATGATGAGTCACTCATATGCTGCTGTCGCCATATGCATAAAGATCATATAATACAAGTTATGATGCAATATTCCTATAGTTCTTGGTGCTCATGTGGATGACGATTGTTGAAGTTGATGATATAAAGAAGCCTTGACAAAAGATCTTGAGCTCACGATACATAGCGTTGGATACATGAATGATTACTCAAAGTTGCCTTGTTGGAGACATGATGATGATGAGTTCTTACCTATATGTTGATAGGTTGATACTTACATATGTTGATTGATGCAGATATTCCCAAGTGATGATACATGGATGATCTTGTTGATGGCTATGGTGTTTTACTCACATGATATAATGTGAATGATTTGATATCTATATGCAGACATACCTTGTCATAGAACATTTATAGGTTGCTAAGTGGTTGTACGCGAGTTTCATGAGGAGGATCCGCGTATATACGCCTGTTTCTGTGGATACAGTCGCGTATATGTTGATTTGAAGGAAATTAGTGGGGCCAAGCTCTGGTTGAAGAAAGTATGATATGGGTCTAACAGAGACCATCTGGCATAGATGGAATAGGTACAAAGGGAGAACATGATTGTTGGTCTAGATGTTGTTGACAGATGCTTATGGAGAAGATCATACATTGTGTATGATAGTTGCTAATGACTATCATGGTCTTATTTAGATGTTTGGTCTCATGAAAAGGTCATATCAAGACTCATGATGTAATAGTGTGTCTCTATCTATTGTAGTCATTTGATGAAATCTCTTCTAGTCACATGATGTAATTTGTAACCCCTCTTTGCATAAGAAGGATGATGAAATATTTCAGTCATGTCTTTTATTATCAAGGTCGTAACGACCTATGTTGGTTTCCCCACTATGTCTGGGATGAATAATGTAATGTACTTATTTGTCATATGTAAACTTCTGGTGTATCCCCACTTGGTTGGGTAGATGAGTCAATTCTGGTATATCCCCAATTGGTTGGGAGATGGATGTATGGATGAGTCTTTGGTGATAGGAAGGTCATTTATGATAGAGTCATGTTCTTCTTGTAGAACATCTTTTTGTAGACCTTGCTTATAGTCAGGGGGAGCATGAACGACACACTTTAGCAGAGCAGAAACTTCAGCATGTACTCAGAGGGTGCATGGTCAGATTGTTACATGTTGGCATATACAAAGGGGGAGCTCATTCAGAGATTTCAGCAGGTACTCAGGGGGAGTATGGACAGTAGAATGTTTATCAAGGAAAGAGAATATCTTGGTCCGCCCTTTGCCCTTGATGTCAAAGGGGGAGAGTGATTTGGTGTTGTTGCCATCAAGTCCAAAGGGGGAGATTGTTGGCTTTATGATGCATGTGTTGTACTTGATGGCAACCCTCTTGTAGAAGAACATCTCACTTACATATAACTAGATGAATCTATAGAAGAGATATCAAATGCAGGACAGCTCAAAGGAATGAGATGATAGTTCTAAGTGTGACAAGTTAAATTTGCCATCAAGTCCAAAGGGGGAGATTGTTGGAATTATGAGACAAGTGTTGTCCTTGATGGCAAATCACACAGATGACAGATCATAATGTAGCAGGTCAGTAGCAAGGAATTGATGATCAGACTACAAGAATGAAGAGAAAATATATATACGCAGGTTCATTGTGACCGAGCCGCGTATACATGCGGGTTAGACGTTTCCAAGGCGCGTATGCGTATACACACACTTTCATGCAAGGAAAAGCGCGTATATGTTGGAGAACTTACTTCTGGTCCATGGTAGTTAGTCCTCGGTATTTGAACCTATGGTTTTGGACCATAGTATCTCGTCAGATGTGTTGATCCCAAGTATTAGGTCCATGGTATTGGTTTGTTATAGTTTTGTACCATCGTATTGAGCAAGGCCTAAGACTATAAAAGGAGAAGAAGATCATTAGGCAAGGGTATTGAAAAAGTCTTGAATATCTGATGAAGGATGAGATCGAGTATGCAGGAAATGGGTTTTTGATGCATTGTTTGATCTGAGATAAGGAGGGATCTCACCGGTTGATGGAGAACAAGATCTAAGGATAGATCGGGATCAAATGGTTTGAAATGAACTATCTCTATATGATTGATTATGTTTATTCTAGATCTGTATACTGACGCATGTAATGATCTGAACTGGGTATAACTTAAGTTTCAAATCGCTGCAAGTCATGATTGAATATTTATAGATCTGTACGCGGGTTGGCTTTGGTGTAAGCGCGTATGTACGCAGGTTTGGTTCATTGTAGTAGCGTATACCATTTGAGCTATGATGTTTGAAGTGACAGGTGGTTCTGGTTGTTGATGAGTTCTGATGACAGTTTAAAGGTGTCAGTATTCTGCATATCTTGTTTGATTGACTATGTTTAGCTTCAGTATTGATGGATGAGAACTAATATTGGATCAGGATCATAATGACTCATATTTATGTGATCTGATGAACTAGATCTGGTAGCTAACACTCGTATTACCTTTGTATATGTAATGATCTGGGTATGTCTAAAGTCAGGAAGTGCAGCGAAGTTATGAATAAGTAATTAATGACATATACGCTGGTTCACTTTGGTGAAGTTGCGTATACATGCTGGTTAGGAACTTCCAAGTAGCGTATGCACTCTGATGCATAATTTTGCTGATATAGTTGGTTCTGAATATGGTTGCAGAGTTCAGTGTTCTACTCTGTGTGTTCTGGTGACTACATTTTGTTGACAGGGTCTCAGTGATTCAGTATTGGGTGATTCATAGATTGATGATGGTAGTATTGATTGCTTTTGTGCTTCAATGATATTGATGGGTCCAGTATGAAAATTTGATGAAACGTGGCCTTCAGATTATAGTGTTGTGCTTCAGGAGTATCTAGTCTGAAAATGTATGAAATTTGGTCCCTGGAGGATGAAAGGAGATTGTAGGCCGGCACCTACATACTAGTACATTAGCTAGTACAAGAGCAAAGGGGGTGGTAGCTCCCTTCCAGTGGCAGCTAGAGAATAAGTGAAGATTGGAGCATTCAGTAGGCAGGCACCTACGTACTAGTAAATGGATCAACTATTACAAGAGCTAAGGGGGTTGTAGCTCCCATCCAGGAGAGTCTGGAGAACGAGAGAAGGTTGTAGCCTTCTGCAGGTAGAAGCTTGTGTACTGGTATAAGACTGCACCAGTATAGAACTATTGTAAAATGAAGTTTCTTATTAAAGGAAGATAGAGACGACTTGCAGCAAGTGGTTTTCACCCACATTGGGTTTCCACCTTATATCATGGTGTTCATGTGTGCTTCTTGTGTGTGATGATCTATTCTGTTTTACTGCACCTGCTTACTATACATATGGTTAATAAAGTTCTGATGCACTAACTAAAGATCAACATTTAATGGATTAACTAAATCATAAGTATTCTGGATATACGCTAGTTGCATTAGACATAGTTGTGTCTACACGCGGGTTCCCTTAATTGAAGTAGCGTATATGTATCTAAGTTTGGAAATGAAAAAGTTTTACTGATTTGATAATACTGATTCACCCCCCCCCCCTTCTCAGTATTATTTCCAACAATTGGTATCAGAGTAGGTCCTTTGGTAGAAGCTTGATCGCTTGAAGGAGATCCGTGGAACTATGGGAAAGAAGCTTAAGAAGAAAGCACCTAAGAAGAAGAAGGCATCTCAGAAGAACTATGATAGTGGGTGTATTGATTGGGGAATATGTGGAAGAAGCTCTTCAGATTCAGAATCATTTCAGAATGAAGATGAACTATCAGGTATGAATTTGTTATCCTCTGATGTTCCAGCTATCTTTCCATTTGAAGGTGATGTAAGTGATAACGAAACAACTGAATGTGCTCTTATGGGTGAGCAAGAAGGATATCAAATAGAGGCAAAATTTAAAAGGTTGACGGACAAAATTAGAGATCGAGAAGATCTATTGAACATAAAGGATGGTGCCTTCAAAGAAGTAGCTACCAGACTAAAGGCTCAACAAGAGGAAGGAAGTAAGGTAAGGAAGTTATTCAAAGACAAATATCAAAAGTTGCAGGACGAAGTAACATCGCTAAGAAATGAAGTCAATGAAAAGAGCACAACAATCAAGAAACTCAGAGATAGATCCATTTATTATGAAAGTCTTGAAGCTACGATCCTCTCACTAAAAGAAGATATTGAAGAATCAAAGAAGCAGAATACAGATCTACTCCAAGCTATTGAAAAACGGGAAAACGAAGTTATCAGATTAAAATTTTAGCTGGAATGTGCCTTCAGAATTCGTCCAATGCAGCAGGATCTGAATGAAGAACAAGAAAAGGAGATTCTCAAACTAAGGCAACAAATGGAAGAAGGAAGAAAGTCTGAAGAAAGTTTGAAGAAGCAATGTATGGAAAAGGAAGAACAACTTCAGATTGAGGTAAATATCTTAAAAGGTAAATTAGAAGAAAAGGATAAACTGTTGCGATTTCAAGATAGTACTAAAGCCTTGGATGATATTCTTAGTAGTCAAAGGTCTCCTGCCATCAAGACTGGTCTTGGTTTTCATGAATCTATTGAAGGTGAATCTAGTTCACAAGGTGAGGCAAGGAACTCTAAAGAGAAATCTAAAATGATCAACAAGGAGATGAGAGAGATGAGAGGTCAACCCCATCAAAAATCAAGGAAAGAGATTCTTCAAAGAAAATATTTCACTCCTAACTATGGAAGTAATAGTCAGCCATTTACTCAGATGAATAATATTGAATGTTATGAATGTCATAATATTGGACATGTTGCAGCTAGATGCAGAAGAAGAATGGTTCAAGATCATCACACAGAAAGATCATCACATTCCAGGTACTTTAATGGATATTGATTTGCTTGCAATATGTTTGGTCACAAAGTTACTGATTTCTACAGAAGGAATATGAAACATGTAATATGTTATGCATACAACAAGCTTGGACATATAGCAAAGGAATGTAGAAACAAAGTACGGGCACCATACCAAAAGAAGAAAACATCATCACGCTTGAAGATATGGAAGAAGAAGGAAGTACAGTCAAAAAGATGTGGCACAGCACAATATAATCAGACACAGCATAGCACAGACATAACAGACTCAGGGGGAGTTGAAAGTGTAAAACTTCAGTGTCCTGAATTTCATACGCAAGTTTCTTAAAGGGAAGTCGCGTATATACGCGAGTTAGACACTGCAAAGTCGCGTATATGTCAATCTGAGGAAAAAGCAGTAGGGATAGGCTCACAAAAAGGGTCTGATATGATTCAGTCCATTATTTTCTCTATTGGTTAATAGTTACAGTCTGCTGAGGATGTGTGGAAATGTTTTAATACTTGTAGGATGTTTAGAAGTGTTCTGATCCTAACTTGATGATGATGATGTCTTGATGCTTATTGTTGATATATGCATGATCAAATCTAACAGATGGCACAGGTTGAGGGGGAGCATATGCATTTAATAATGCATTGTTGGCATTATGGTTGAATCTCATATGATTCTTGGGGTTACATAGTTGATGTTCAGATCATATTTGTGGATTGATTCTTATATGGTGTTTACATGGTGATCTTCATAAGGATAAGGAGAAGTACAAAGCTTGAATACACAACTTCATTACTTGATGATGAGTCACTCATATGCTGTTGTCGTCATATGCATAAAGATCATATAATACAAGTTATGATGCAAGATTCCTATAGTTCTTGGTGCTCATGTGGATGAGGATTGTTGAAGTTGATGATATAAAGAAGCCTTGACAAAAGATCTTGAGCTCAAGATACATAGCGTTGGATACATGAATGATTACTCAAAGTTGCATTGTTGGAGACATGATGATGATGAGTTCTTACCTATATGTTGATAGGTTGATACTTACATATGTTGACTGATGCAGATATTCCCAAGTGATGATACATGGATGATCTTGTTGATGGCTATGGTGTTTTACACACATGATATAATGTGAATGATTTGATATCTATATGCAGACATACCTTGTCATAGGAAATTTACAGGTTGCTGATCTGGAAGTGGTTGTACGCGAGTTTCATGAGGAGGATCCGCGTATATACGCCTGTTTCTATGGATACAGTCGCATATATGTTGATTTGAAGGAAATCAGTGGGGCCAAGCTCTAGTTGAAGAAAGTCTGATATGGGTCTAACAGAGACCATCTGGCACAGATGGAACAGGTACAAAGTGAGAACATGATTGTTGGTCTAGATGTTGTTGACAAATTCTTATGGAGCAGATCATACATTGTGTATGATAGTTGCTAATGACTATCATGGTCTTATTTAGATGTTTGGTCTCATGAAAAGGTCATATCAAGACTCATGATATAATAGTTTGTCTCTATCTATTGTAGTCATTTGATGAAATCTCTTCGAGTCACATGATGTAATTTGTAACCCCTCTTTGCATAAGAAGGATGATGAAATATTTCAGTCATGTCTTTTATTATCAAGGTCATGTAACAGCTTATGTTGGTTTCCCCACTATGCCTAGGATGAATAATGTAATGTACTTATTTGTCATATGTAAACTTCTAGTGTATCCCCACTTGGTTGGGTAGATGAGTCAATTCTAGTATATCCCCACTTGGTTGGGAGATGGATGTATGGATGAGTCTTTGGTGATAGGAAGGTCATTTATTAGAGTCATGTTCTTCTTGTAGAACATCTTTTTGTAGACCTTTCTTACAGTCAGGGGGAGCATGAACGGCACACTTTAGCAGAGCAAAAACTTCAGCATGTACTAAGAGGGTGCATGGTCAGATTGGTACACCTTGGCATATACAAAGGGGGAGCTCATTCAGAGATTTCAGCAGGTACTCAGGGGGAGTATGGACAGTAGAATGTTTATCAAGGAAAGAGAATATCCTGGTCCGCCCTTTTCCCTTGATGTCAAAGGGGGAGAATGATTTGGTGTTGTTGCCATCAAGTCCAAAGGGGGAGATTGTTGGCTTTATGATGCATTTGTTGTACTTGATGGCAACCCTCTCGTAGAAGAACATCTCACTTACATATAACTAGGTGAATCTACAGAAGAGATATCAAATGTAGGACAGCTCAAAGGAATGAGATGATAGTTCTAAGTGTGACAAGTTAACTTTGCCATCGAGTCCAAAGGGGGAGATTGTTGGCATTATGAGACAAGTGTTGTCCTTGATGGCAAATAACACAGATGACAGATCATAGTGTAGCAGGTCAGCAGCAAGGAATTGATGATCAGACTACAAGAATGAAGAGAAAATATATATATACGCAGGTTCATTGTGACTGAGCCGCGTATACATGCGGGTTAGACGTTTCCAAGGCGCGTATGCATATACACGCACTTTCATGCAAGGAAAAGCGCGTATATTTTGGAGAACTTACTTCTGGTCCATGGTGGTTAGTCCTCGGTATTTGAACCTATGGTTTTGGACCATAGTATCTCGTCAGATGTGTAGATCCCAAGTATTGGGTCCATGGTATTGGTTTGTTATGGTTTTGGACCATGGTATTGAGCAAGGCCTAAGAATATAAAAGGAGAAGAAGATCATTAGGCAAGGGTATCGAAAAAGTCTTTAATATCTAATGAAGGATGAGATCCAGTATGCCGGAAATGGGTTTTTGATGCATTGCTTGATCTGAGCTAAGGAGGGATCTCACCGGTTGATGGAGAACAAGATCTAAGGATAGATCAGGATCAAATGGTTTGAAATGAACTATCTCTATATGATTGATTATGTTTATTCTAGATCTGTATACTGACGCATGTAATGATCTGAACTGGGTATAACTTAAGTTTGAAATCGCTGCAAGTCATGATTGAATATTTATAGATCTGTACGCGTGTTGGCTTTGGTGTAAGCGCATATGTACGTGGGTTTGGTTCATTGTAGTAGCGTATACCATTTGAGCTATGATGTTTGAAGTGACAGGTGGTTCTGGTTGTTGATGAGTTCTGATGACAGTTTAAAGGTGTCAGTATTCTACATATCTTGTTTGATTGACTATGTTTAGCTTCAGTATTGATGGATGAGAACTAATATTGGATCAGGATCATAATGATTCATATTTATGTGATCTGATGAACTAGATCTGGTAGCTAACACTCGTATTACCTTTGTATATGTAATGATCTAGGTATGTCTGAAGTCAGGAAGTGCGGCAAGGTGATGAATAAGTAATTAATGACATATACGTTGGTTCAATTTGGTGAAGTTGCGTATACACGCTAGTTAGGCACTTCCAAGTAGCGTATCCACTATGATGCATAATTTTGATGATATAGTTGGTTCTGAATATGGTTGCAAAGTTCAGTGTTCTGCTCTGTGTGTTCTGGTGACTGCATACAGGGTCTCAGTGATTCAGTATTGGGTGATTCATAGATTGATGCTGGTAGTATTGATTGTTTTTGTGCTTCAATGATATTAATGGGTCCAGTATGAAAATTTGATGAAACGTGGCCTTCATATTATAGTGTTGTTCTTCAGGAGTATCTAGTCTGAAAATGTATGAAATGTGGTCCCTGGAGGATGAAAGGAGATTGTAGGCTGGCGCCTACGTACTAGTACATCAGCTAGTACAAGAGCAAAGGGGGTGGTAGCTCCCTTCTAGTGGTATCTAGAGAACAAGTGAAGATTGGAGCATTCAGTAGGCAGGCACCTACGTACTAGTAAATGGATCAACTAGTACAAGAGCTAAGGGGGTTGTAGCTCCCATCCAGGAGAGTCTGGAGAACGAGAGAAGGTTGTAGCCTTCTGCAGGTAGAAGCCTGTGTACGTGTATAAGACTGCACCAGTACAAAACTATTGTAAAATGAAGTTTCTTATTAAAGGAAGATAGAGACGACTTGCAGGAGGTGGTTTTCACCCACATTGGGTTTCCACCTTATATCATGGTGTTCATGTGTGCTTCTTGTGTGTGATGATCTGTTTTGTTTTACTGCACCTGCTTACTATACATATAGTTAATAAAGTTCTGATGAACTAACTAAATATCAACATTTAAGGGATTAACTGATTCATAAGTATTCTAGATATATGCTAGTTGCATTAGACATAGTTGTGTGTACACGCGGGTTCCCTTAATTGAAGTAGCGTATATGTATCTAAGTATGGAAATAAAAAAGTTTTACTGATTTGATAATACTGATTCACCCCCCCCCCCCACTCTCTGTATTATTTCTTGTTTGATTGACTGTGTTTAGCTTCAGTATTGATGGATGAGAACTAATATTGGATCAGGATCATAATGACTCATATTTATGTGATCTGATGAACTAGATCTGGTAGCTAGCACTCGTATTACCTTTGTATATGTAATGATCTAGGTATGTCTGAAGTCAGGAAGTGCAACACAGTTATGAATAAGTAATTAGTGACATATACGCTGGTTCACTTTGGTGAAGTTGCGTATACACACTGGTTAGGCACTTCCAAGTAGCGTATGCACTCTGATGCATAATTTTGATGATATAGTTGGTTTTGAATATGGTTGCAGAGTTCAGTGTTCTGCTCTATGTGTTCTGGTGACTGCATTTTGTTGACAGGGTCTCAGTGATTCTGTATTGGGTGATTCATAGATTGATGATGCTAGTATTGATTGTTTTTGTGCTTCAACGATAGTGATGGGTCCAGTATGAAAATTGATGAAACATGGCCTTCAGATTATAGTGTTGTGCTTCAGGAGTATCCAGTATGAAAATGTATGAAATGTGGTCCCTGGAGGATGAAAGGAGATTGTAGGCCGGCACCTACATACTAGTACATCAGCTAGTATAAGAGCAAAGGGGGTGGTAGCTCCCTTCCAGTGGCATCTAGAGAACAAGTGAAGATTGGAGCATTCAGTAGGCAGGCACCTATGTACTAGTAAATGGATCAACTAGTACAAGAGCTGAGGGGGTTGTAGCTCCCATCCAAGAGAGTCTGAAGAACGAGAGAAGGTTGTAGCCTTCTGCAGGTAGAAGCCTGTGTACTGGTATAACACTGCACCAGTACAAAACTATTGTAAAATGAAGTTTCTTATTAAAGGAAGATAGAGACGACTTGCAGCAGGTGGTTTTCACCCACATTGGGTTTCCACCTTATATCATGGTGTTCATGTGTGCTTCTTGTGTGTGATGATCTGTTCTATTTTACTGCACCTACTTACTATACATATGGTTAATAAAGTTCTGATTCCCTAACTAAAGATCAAAATTTAATGGATTAACTGAATCATAAGTATTCTGGATATACGTTAGTTGCATTAGACACAGTTGCGTATACTCGCGGGTTCCCTTAATTGAAGTAGCGTATATGTTTCTAAGTATGGAAATGAAAAAGTTTTACTGATTTGATAATACTGATTCACCCCCCCCCTCTCAATATTATTTCCAACACCAATTTGTTGACATGGCAAATTTTCGCTATACCAACAAGGGGAACTAACCCGATCACAGACCCCAATTAGATTTGCTTTCGTTTGGAGTGGCTAGTTCCAACTGATTTTAAAGGACCCCATGACCTGTTATAGGTGTTGAGATATTGCTTCTTGGAGGAATCCTTCAATTAAATAAACAAAAGAAATAGCTAACGTATATACATCAAATCCTATCTACGCTACTGTTAACTACTCTGATCTAGTCCTAACTATCCTAATATATCCTACAGGAGTACAACAAAAGAGAGTTTAAACATCATAGGTAAATTCTAATTCCAAACGAATCAATTAATGGTTCACATAAGAACAAGGTTGCATCAAATCTAAATTGCAATCCAATTACTCATACAGGAATACACATTCCCTTTTATACAAATAAATCTTGCAACTGATGTCTAACATAGTTTCAAATCAGGGACTGCCTATGAATTAACTATGATGAAGAATTACATTCAAACAACCAAGGCTAATCATGAGCTGTATTGTTACCAATATGCACAAAAACAAAACACATTTGTATTTATGCCAGCAACAACATCCTACTTCAAAACATATAAAAGCAAAGGACCTTAAATCTAAAACCAAAGGCTCCTCATTCAACCAAACAGTCTTCTTTATTCACAATAAATCAAAGTTGTTCTTTATAAACAAAAAGCCCCCCTCTCCTATCTGGAAGTAATACTTATGCCTCAGGCCATGACCCTTCGTCTTCCCTCTCTTCACCTCCCATATTTTCATTACACAAATCAAAATATACAAATGAGAACGGTCAATGAAATTGCTGACATGTTGAGGTCACATTTGTTGGAGCATTCTACTTCCTGGGGGAATGAATGGATGCCCATGGAACAGAGAATTACTGTGTATCATTTCTCTGCACCTGTGTGGAGTGGCTATCATTCCCTATCATTTTCTGAAGGAAAATGAAGATGTTACGCTCATCATCCCACATCTGGAATGCTTTAAGGTGTATCTGGAGAAAATGACATCTTGACAAATCACCGCTACCATGAGTTCTTCAAGTTAACCTCTCATCTCTTGATCCTTGCCTGCAGAGATATTTAATCATTAGCTATGGATATGAAAAATATAACAGAAATGCCTAAAAACACAAACCTTGCCTTCAACCACCATTTCTATTAACCTCACAATGCAGTGCAATCATGATTATTAGGCCGTTGAACCTGTTATAACCTCTATTCCCATTGCCCATAATATTCATTATTATTCAAGAATCCCTTGACAACACTTCAATAGGTAGACCATTCACTTTACCTAATTTTCTTTTAAAATTTGGGACCACAACATCTTATCGAATACATAGGAAAACACAGAAAACCTACGGACGGGCCATACAACCGAACTTGAAAAATTATGGACATGAGCATATAATTATCACCAGGTCTGCCATATCGTTCCTTTGCATATTGTATAACCCCCCAGGCTCTGCCGACTGTGATAAGCGATTGGGGCTAGCGGACCCAAAATATATATATATATATATATATATATATATATGTTAATATTATCAGTGGGTCCAGTAGATCATAGTGCGCCTTATATATAACCCTTGGGTTCCACCGATTGCGATATGCAATTGGGGCTCTGGACCCGATAATATATATATATATATATATATATATATATATATATATATATATATATATATATATATATATATATATCGTGGTTAATAAAGCCATCGAGTCCGGTAGACAGTGGCACGCCATATACATAGCCTTGGAGCTGGCCGATTGTGATATGCGATGGGGCTCCAAACCCAAAATATATATAATGTGCTTAATAATGCCGTCGGGTCCGGTTCCTTATGGTATGCATTGAGTTGATTGCGATAGGTGGAAAAAGGGTGATTTAGGCATGTTTGTGAAGCATTTCCACTGTAGAGAGTTATAATGGGAATAAAGAAGCAATGGAAGGTTTCGTGGGTCGAAAAAGTCCCGATGAGGATATGAATGAAGGCCTTAGAGAGGGTTATAGAGCAAGGATTTATTAAGGGGGACTTAACCATTTAAAATTGAAGATTTGACTTGGCAAAGAGTTAAAATACCTGGGATAAAACAGATCATTCGGAGGGGTGCAAGATCAACTTCTAGGGGACCCATTCAAAATTGCTACTAGGGAAAATTTTAATAGGGTGGTTGTTGTGGCCACAACAGATGAATAAACACCTTGACTTTAACAGATGAGGTAAAATTATACACGACCTGGTTAGGGTCATACTACCTTTCGTGAAACTCAAAAAGATTTAAACTGTAAATGTGTTTGACTTCAACTTGTGCATGTTTGAAATCCTGTAAACAAAAAACACCACACCGAAGCAAAAAAGTGGGCCACAGAGATTTTTTGAATTCTTTGAGAGACCTGGTTACACCCTTGCTAAATGTCTGGTATGAAATTTCTGTGGCTAATAATTTATCAAGGACATACCATGGAAGTACATGTGGTGGAGTGGTGCTCCCAAAAATTCTAATATATGTGAATAATTCCTCTCCAAACCATCTCGCCACAGGTTGAATATCGAACTTGGCTTCTTTAGATAATCTTGGGGCTTTCTTATCAAAGACAACCTGATGGATAGGGAGCATAATTCAAACAAGAATTCCAAAGGCCTTTATGATATACGTGAACTGGTGTGAGATCCTGAGGCATACACTTCCATCCCATAATCAGAAACAGAAAGATGAAACACACATCATCCATGATGTAGGCACATATAAAAAACAGAGGAACGGTTCTTCCTATATTCTATGTCATGGTGGGCTAAATTATTTGACAATATTATGGATCAATCCATTATTATAGAATTAGAAGTGGTATGAATAAGATTTATCCATTCAAAGAATAACTTGGTAGCGTTTGCATATCCAAATAATCTACATAGCATTTTGGAAATGCATAAATAAGGAGTGTCAAGAGAGGCTACCGTATACATACTAGTTCTTTCCATTTTGTGTTTGCTAGGATTTGACCTCCATTACTTTATAACTTGGGATGGTTCTTCATTTTCAACAACAAATGCTTTATTATAAGCCCTGTGTGGCTGTGGTAAATGATACATCTTCTTAATATCGTCGGGTTTAAAAGAGCCGATGACCACTTGTCTTGAGGTTACAAATTCTCTATCTTTGATGTTCACATTTTCAATAACCCATTTCACCATATCGGTGTAGGGTAATATTTTTGGTATGGATTTTACCTTATGCAAAACAGAGCTTGCAACCTCAGAATAGGAAGCATCTGAGGATTCAATATCATCTATCATCGCTTCCTTCTGTCTTCCCTTCTCGAATATATTATAAACATTCTCCTAGGAGCCGACGTCGCACTCTGGTGAACAAGTTGTATCAGAAAATAGAGGTGATGATTCTAGTACACCTTCATCTGGGACTGTGTAGCATTTGCTTTATTCATCTTGACTATTAAGCTGAGTAATTGAGTCTATGCGATGGTCTTGTAACCACAAAGAAGCCGAGAGTAATAGTGCAAAGGATGAAAAATGGAAATATAATGGCATGTAGATATGAAAACCTTTTTCAAATTAGTGAAACTAAAAAACTTAAATGTGCCCATGATCGTGAGAAGACATCAAATTTTTTGAGCCGTGGATAAATAAATATCCATAACTTAAAATGATAACTGTGTAAGGTTCAGATTAACTCTCATTAATGTAGTATATCGCAAACGATATTTTTGGAGCAGATCATTAAATACTTGTTAAAATGCCATCCTTAGAATGTGAAATGTGATTTTATGATTTAATGACGTGTCACGTTGGTGGTCGTAGATTTTCTCGCAAATAGGCAATTCACAACATCACACAAATAGTTTGATTGCCAGTTTTATGATTTTGCGATTTGAGAAATTGTGATCTGACGGATGCGAAAATGTTTTGATATTACAGTTAATTTGTTTGTTAGAGCCGTCGTCATATCGCAATTCATAAAAGGAAGACTTTAACATGTTTTGTTCCTTTCTTACGATGCAAAAAATCTGACAGGATTTGGCTAAAAAGGAATATTCCTGGATTCTCTACATATCACAAATCGACGATGTTCAAATGGTAATGTTAAGTTTTGTGCAAGAGATTTTGCGAAATGTGAAATGCAATTTCACTTTGAAGTGGAGTAAATGAATTTTTTTTATTTGGATTTTAATGAATTTAAACCAAATTATTTTCTAAAGGGTCCCCATTTATTATCTAAAGGATTTTCACCAAATGGGGGTTGTTTTACAACACGGCACCAGGGAAATAATAGCTTGTAGGAAAGGCTCTTTTGCTGCAGCATAACAATTCTACGTTGCATGGCATTGTTGATCATCAATGCCAGCTCTCAAGGGATGTGAATATACACCTTCAAATTTCAGTGAATTAACCTGTCATCAGTGGATTAATAACAACCAAAAGAAAACTACACTCTATGAAGTTTATAAACATTGGAATAGTCAGTTTTCTTTTCTCCAATGCAATCACAAACACAAATATTTATATGCATATGTCCCATATAATATAACATACTAGAATATGATATAATGATTTCATTGAATGTAGCATTAATAGCCAACCGATGTACCAGAATAAGCAATGTGCCGACAAACCCAAGGGATAATAGATAAAATGTGAACAGAATTGAAAAGAAAGAGTTGTATCTCTCAGGTGTGGCCTGCACCTGGAGACTACACTCACAAAACTTGAGAGATCACTCTCGTCCACTCTATTGATCAATCAAATCAAAGATTACATCATTAAATACAATACTAGGAAATAGGAAGTTGCACCCAAACCCCATAACTATAGGAACTAATCCTAAACTAGGGATAAAGTTACAACAACGTAACTATTTTCTCCATTAATATCAAAATAATATTAATTATTCTCAATTCCCACCCCAAATGGAGAAATGGTTCTCTTGGACTCCTAGCATCTTTCTAAACAATTCAAATTTCACTCGTGCAAGAGGCTTTGTAAAAATATCAGCCACATTGTCACAAGTTTTACAATATTCGACAGCAATTTCTTTTGACTGTATTTTTTCTCTAACAAAGTGAAACTGGGTGTCTATGTGTTTGGTGTTTTTATGAAACACTGGATTGTATGCTAATTTGATAGCGCTCTGGTTGTCGCTTTTGATAGAAGTGGGTTGCTTATGTTCTTTTCCTGCATCGTTAAGAAGTCTCCTCAACCAGATTGCTTCACATGTTGCTGCACACAATGCTTGATATTCAGCTTCACATGACGACAAAGCTACAGTACTTTGTTTCTTGCTACTCCATGCAATTACCCCGGAACCTATGTTAAATGCATAACCTGTGATGGACCTCCGATCATCCAGGTTACCTGCCCAGTCTGAGTCTGAAAAACCTGCTAGAGTAACATCAGATACATCAGTGTATAAAATACCAAAATGAACAGTACCACAAAGATACCTCAACATGCTTTTTGCTGCTATCCAGTGACTTTCAAGCGGTTTTGACATAAATTGGCTCAACACACTAACAGAGTATGCCAAGTCAGGTCTGGTTGTTGTAAGATATATCAGGCTGCCAACCAGCTGTCTGTACATTGTGGCATCTACCTCCTTAGTGTCATCGTCACTGCTCAATTTCAGATTTTGCTGCAAAGGTGTCGCTGCGGTTCTACACTGATCCATGCCAAACTTTTCCAACATATTTCTAGCATACTTCCCTTGGGTAAGAAAAGTTTGCCCAGTATCTCTAAATACTTATAATCCTAGACAATAGTGAAGGCTTCCGAGATCCTTCATTTCAAAAACTTGTGCCATCAGCCTTTTGATTCCTTTGATTAAATCAACTGCATTTCCTGTTATAATCATGTCGTCTACATACAAAGAAATCAAAAAAATCTGCCCCTGATCATTGTACTTGGTATACAAATTTGGGTCATTTAAACTTCTATGGAAACCATACTCTACAAAGAAAGAATCAACCTTTTCATACCAAGACCTGGGAGCTTGCTTTAAACCATATAAAGCCTTTTTCAATCTGCAAACAAGATGTTCCTGCCCCTGCTTTACATATCCTTCTGGCTGTACTAAGTAAATTTCTTCTTTTAAATCACCATTTAAAAATGAAGATTTAACATCAAGCTGGTGTAATTCCCAATTATATTTAGTAGCTAAAGCAATAAGCATTCTGATTGTATTTAGATTTGCTACAGGTGCAAAAGTATCATCAAAATCTATACCTTCCTTCTGTGAATATCCTTTTGCAACCAACCTAGCTTTTAACTTATCTATACTTCCGTCTGCATTAATTTTGGGTTTAAACAGCCACTTGCATCCTATGGGTGTTTTGTTTTTAGGCAGCTCTACTAATTCCCAAGTATCATTTCTAAGAATTGATTCCATTTCTTCATTCATTGCAGTTCTCCATTCCTCAAATTGACTAGCTTCTTTATAATTAGAGGGTTCTACAATGTTCAAAACTTTTGACATCAAAACATAGTTTCTCAACTTCAATGGTAATTGAGTCTTCCTACCTGACCTCCTTGGTAGGGGACTTACCTCAAATTTGTTTTCCTCTGTAATAACTGGGCCTGCTCTTTCACCTTCTTGCTGTTCTTCTTCATTTTCTTCTTTCTGCTCCTGTTCCTGCTCCCTTTCATCCTCGCTGCTTTCCTCTAACAGCAATGGAATGTGCCAATCATCTCCAACATCAGCTTTCCTTTCCTGTACATGTTCATGAAAGACTACATCTCTACTTGCAAATGTCTTACGCGACTCAGGATTGAACAGTTTGTATGCTTTAAACTCTGTGCCATAACCAACAAAGATGCATTTGACTGCCTTAAGGTCTAGTTTCTTTCTATTAGCTTTGGGTACATGTGCAAATGCCTTTGACCCAAAGACTCTTAAGTGATTTACTGCTAGTTTAAATCCATGTAAGGCTTCAAAAGGGGTTTTGAAGCCAAGAAACCTAGTAGGACTTCTATTTTTCAAATATACAGCAGTATTTATCGCTTCTGCCCAAAACGTATTAGATAGACCCTTACCTTGCAGCATGCTCCTTGCACATTCCACCAAGGTTCTGTTTTTACGCTCTACAACTCCATTCTGCTGTGGTGTATGTGGCATTGTATACTGTTGAACAATCCCGTGAGATTTGCAGTATTTCATGAATTCTTTTGATTTGTATTCTCCTCCTTGATCAGATTGGAGAATTTTAATACCTTTTCCAAACTGTTTTTCCACCAGGGTTTTGAAATCTATAAAACATTGGAAAGTCTGATTTTTCTTATTTAAAAAATAAACCCATGAATACCTAGTGCAGTCATCAGTAAACAACAAAAAACAGTATGCTCCCCCTAGTGACCTTGTCTGCATGGGACCACATACATTAGTGTGCACTAGTTCTAAGGTTTCTGTTTGCCTCCTCCTATCATGCACAGGGAACTGTTCTCTGTGCATCTTTCCTAAGGCACAACCATCTCAGTTTAACTGAATGTTACGAAAGATGGGGAGACCTTCGACCATACCTTTCTTTTGTAACATCATGAGATCCTGCAGATTCAGATGACCAAACCTCTGATGCCAGAGTTGTTCAGCTGTCGACTCTCCTGCAACCATGGCTTGCTTTGATATACTTTTTGCATCCAACCTATATAGGCTTCCAACTCGCATGCCTGTTGCAACAATTTCATTCCTGCAATCCTTTATCACACAGTGAGTCTTGAAGAATTCGACATGCATATCTTGATCAGCCATCATGGATACAGATATCAGGTTTTTCTTTATTCCAGGTACATATAAAAAATTTGAAAAGTGACTAATTTTTCCATTTGGTAACTTTACTGAGATCACCCCATGGCCTTTAATTTGATATCCATTATCATCTCCTAGATATATTTTTGATCCATTTATAATTTCTTCAAGACTGTCAAAAAATTCTTTATTACCTGTCATGTGAGAGGATGCTCCGGAATCGACATACCAGATGTCATCTTCATTCGATGCAGAAAGGGCACAGTCGACTGTGAACAGTCGAAATTCATGATTGAAGTCTTCTTCTTCAACAAAATATCCTCTATGTTTTGGATTTACCTGTCTCCTCCTTGCCTCATCAGCCTGCTTCTTATAGTAACAGTCTCTCTGTATATGACCCTTCTTTCCACAATAAAAGCATTTCTTTTCAGAATAATTTGCAAGCATACCTTTATGAGAATGCAGATTCTTCTGTGATGTTCCTCCTTTCTGGGCTGATTGCTGCTGTGACTGCTTCCCTTTATGTAGTCGTCGTTTTGCCACCAGCGCAAGATCGTCACTTTGATTCAGATTCAGGTTCTGCCATTGCTCTTCCTCTTGCTGCAAGATCGCAGTGAGATCATCAAACGAGGGTGTTTTCTCCCTTGCCGAGATTCCAGTGATGAAGGTCTAGAAATCATCACGCATCCCATTCATTGTAATTGCAACAAGATCTTCATCAGCCACCGCCACTCCAATGGCCACCAATCTGTCTTTAACATCCTTAATTCACACGACAAATGCAGTAGCAGACTCCCTTTCGTCCATCCTCATTGAAAATAGCTTGCTTTTCAGAGCCAAAACTCTGTTTGTATTCTGGGTTTCATACAGATTCTTGATTTTTGTCCAAATCTCTGCGGAAGTTTTACAGTCTCTGATGTGTGCAATGACATTGTCTTTCACAGACATCTTCAACAAGACTTTGGCCTTGTTTTCTCGTTTTTCCCAGTCTTCTTTCTGCGTGCTCGCAGTCGGCTTCTGCTCATCGCCTATCACTATAGTCCAAGCGTTCGCACCTTCGAGCAGGGTCTGGATCTTAAACTTCCAATTCGTGAAGTTAGACCTGTTGAGTTTACCAGACTCGTTAAGGTAAGATTCCATCGTATTACTCATTGTGAATCTACTTAACAACAAAAACAATACCTGTCATATCGATCTGTCACCTCTGCCACCGATCTGCAGTGTCTGGCACTCCCGTTCCAATGAGCAAATTCGGCGTTTCCAACACAGTCGAAACAATGATCTGATCACAATTGATCCGATCCACCTCTCCCAGATTGATCTGCCACTTCGCTGATCCTGCTCTCCCTGCAGATCGCCACACGAAGTCGAGGTTTCCTGCAGATCTCCTCTGGCGCTTTCCTGATCTGTCTCTCCCGGACGGATCTACAACTCCACCGATCTGCACCATTTGCAGACCACCAAACGAAGTTCACGCTATTCACAGATCCCCTTGGCGCTACCCCGAGCAAAAAATCCGCGCTAACTGAAAATCGCTTAGAGTATTTCAATTGGCGCGACTTTCCTAGGTAAAATCCCACGCTAATCGGGCTTTTTGGCGCTCTGGTGCAGTTTATTCCTCAATAACCGCGCTAATTCCTCTTCTGGCGCGACTGTCAGCGCAAAATCCGCGCCAATCTGTGAAAAATCCGCGCCAAAACTTTCGAGTCCGAGCCAGGTGTTCTGCAGTCCACCTGCTCAATCGAGCACACACCTCTCGTGTACACACAGCCACAAAGGAACTTCAAGCCACACAGGCTATTCCAGCCACACAGACAAGCTAGCTACTATAGGCACTTCAGCCTCACATGTGACAAAAGATCAGGCTCACTCACTCTGAGCTCTGATACCAAGATAAAATGTGAACAGAATTGAAAAGAAAGAGTTGTAGCTCTCAGGTGTGGCCTGCACCTGGAGACTACACTCACAAAACTTGAGAGATCACTCTCGTCCACTCTATTGATCAATCAAATCAAAGATTACATCATTAAATACAATACTAGGAAATAGGAAGTTGCACCTAAACCCCATAACTATAGGAACTAATCCTAAACTAGGGAGAAAGTTACAACAAGGTAACTATTTTCTCCATTAATATCAAAATAATATTAATTATTCTCAACTATAATACGTTTGCAAAAAAATTATGTGTCACCATAAACCAACTTCATGGAATAACTTCAGGCAGTGAAGGTTCCTCTAATACTATAGGTTTTTACTTTCATGCAAATGTTGAAGCGGCTATGGAATTCGCACATGATGCAAGGGAAATTTCATTTTCCTAATGATAGCAAGATAATCAAAAATGCCAATCCATCTCGATTATCATTTTAGTTTGCTAGATGCTTCAAACACAGTCACTGCTTTTGAAGATTTTGGAGATGATAATTGATTTTTTTTTGGATTACAGGAAACTAAAGTTCATTTCAAGTTGAATATCTAGTCCACAATCTCTGAAATAGTGAGTTTCTCCAGTAAAAACCTCAATTTGCAAGTGAGGTAGATCAATTTTTCTTTCATCATAACTTTAGTTGTTTCCTGCATTGTTTACCAATATGTCAGTTGTTCCCCATAAGTCAATTAATGTTTTAAACATAACCTCAACATTAGCCTCCTTGGACATATCCCCTTCATAAATAATGGTTGAGCCACCAGAAAATTCAATGTGTCTAGAAACATCTTCAGCCTCATTTATCAACGGAGCATAGTTCACAAGAACCTTATAGCCTACTCTACCTAGTGAAAACCTTATAGCCTACTCTACCTAGTGAAAGAGCAATGGTTAATCAATTCCTCTCGAAGATCCAGTTACAATAGCCATTGGGGCTTCAACATTTTTAGGAGTTTCAACACTTACTTGTTCAATTGATGCAACTTAAGCCTTGACACCTGGTACATGGCATAGTTATCTCTATCTCAATTGTAAGGTGTAGGAAACACGAAGGGGAAGGGCATTGACATTGGCATAGAGAGTTCCCAAATGCTAGCTCGTGAGCAGGAGGAATAAGCCTACTAATCATTGCGTTATTTGCTGCGTGGAGCATTGCCACATTGGAAGCCGCCATGGATATGATTGACATTGTATTCTTAGTGGAACTCTGAAGGGATCCGTAAAACGATGGTTTCAATATGTGAGAAGCTCTTTCTGTATCATAAGTGCAACAAGCTCAAGGTGAGTGAACAAATATTGGCTATCTCGACTCCACGCTAGCAGGCCAATGCCTTGCTTTGGATTTGGTTTATTCGCGGAGAGCATTGGAATGGAATGGGATTCAATCCCAATTATCTTCTCCTCCATCACCAATAATTACAGTGCACCTCTGATTTTTGTACTTCACATATTATAAATGCACCATATTTTTTTCTTAACATGTAAGGAGGCTTGAGACAAATCAACCTTTCGACCTTAGAGGAATAATGAAACTTCAGTTGTAATTCTCCTTTGGAGTATCTAACGTTGCGATAGTGGGTGTCATATACAGAAATGAATGTTTTCATAAAAATAATTCTCTCCATCCCACGCCAAGCCATAGTATAATGCATCACAGTGACAATGATTTGTAGCGGGAGAAGAATGATGTTTCTATCTTTATTCGTATAAATCCCATAGTATAACACTTTTCATTTGTAACATTGCCACCACATATCAACGTCGCCCGCCATTATGTTGTTGGATGCCCTCAAAGTTTACCAATATCAACGCTAGCACATCATATAAAATCAACGCCATCTAAATGTTGGAAATAATAATGTATGCAACATTGTGATGATACCACCCAATGATTGGAGGTATTCCATGCTTAGTTGCCCATTGTGATAATGCCATACTGATTCTCTGACTCTGCCATTGTAATAACCTACCCACTAATAACACACAGTGAAATTACCATTCTTATTCTTGCATAACTTTAATCCATAGTCTAATCTAGGATTTGTTGGTCCAGATCTGTCATAACGTTCAATTTTTATTTTTATTTCTTTTGCAAAAAGATTTGTAATATAAACCCTGTTGTTTCTTCATATCTTGTAAACCTAAAATTCATTTTGGCATGCGTACCCCTGTTTTGGAAAGGATAACAGATACCACAATAATTGAATGCTACCAATGGAAACAATATTTTCACATTACCATATTCTATTCCATAATGAATCAATAATGTATTTTCCAAATATATCAATGCCATCATATCATTGAGCATTTCTCTATCGACTTGGTCACATGACCATTACACAATTAAATATCCTCTGAATCACGGACCCCTACACCAATCCCTATCATTTCTCTATGTCTGTTTTGTGCTCATTTTAAGAGAAGTGTTAAATCCAACGTTATGATCCTCTATTCATGGAAATGAGCATGTTCAATGCTGCCCAAAACTATCAATGCCATCATAATGCTGGTAATGCCACTATAATCATGATTTCATCCACGTTCTCATATTCTTTTATCACACGTTGAATAATGCTACTTGCATTACCAGGACCTTTATAAATGTCTGGGTGAAATTCCTTAACCTTGGCTCGAAATGCCTCCTTGATTTTGTCCTCCATGTAGTATTCGTCCCACAGGCCCAACACTTCCACCGAGTTTGCTCTTGGTGACCATTCTTTACTTTCAATCTCTTTTTTGTCACTGCAATTAACTCTTCCACATTGTTTTCTTCTTACACGCTGACACCAACATTGTCCACTCAAGCTAGGAAGGTGCCTCTCCTTTCTTTTCAAAAATTCATTATAGCCCCAACAACAATATTTGTGGGCATGTCGTTAGCTTCCATTCCTTTTATGACCTTTTCAAACATAGCAAGGTAGAGGACTGAGATATCCTCATACCACCAATCTGAAAAAGAGCATCTATCTCTTTCACTATTGTTGATCCCATTTCACAAGATACTTCCTCCAGGGCTCTGCAGAGGATCTCATGCCTTCATAGGCCATCCAAATAAGTTTGTACAAGACATAGTATCTAAAGCATTCACAAATATTGTCACTATTCGAAGCAATAATATTAACTTCTTCATATTCTTTAGTCTTTTGGAGATATTCTGCTGCACATTGTACAATTCCAATGTTGGAAGGTGTAAAGTCCACCTTATCTCCATAACAAAATTTTGCAACAAGTTCAAATGCTTCTAGACTTCCAGGAAAATCTAGTAACTGGACCCGATTAATAGGTATTTTATCATCTGCTAATTTGGAAACACTATTTTCTATCCTCCCAGACTTAAGCAAGAGGGGAAACAATTTTTCCCTTGCCGTTGGAATCCATATGCCATTCGAGTGCTAGTATAATTGTAGGCATGATTGAACAAGCAAATGTGCTCAATGAATATGAATGAGTGTGAGCATTCATCTTTACAGAATGGTCTGCAATGAAGATATCCAAATGGGCATTATATGATTGATATAAAGAGCATTCAACATTGGTACACAAATGTTGTTATCACCAAAAATTGATCATCTAGCCATAACTTACTAGATGGATCGAAGTACACCATGTCGGGCCCATTTTACGATAGTAAAATTACTTTCGCTTTAAGAAATTACTTAATAAACCACATTTTTATGTTATTTCTATTTAAAATCATGAAAAATAATTAAATAAATCATTATCTAATTAATTATATTCTAGGAATAATTAATTAAACCATTGTTTAAGTAATATTCCTTGTCATATTTGATGCAATCATGAGAAATAATTAGATAAATCATTATTTATCTTATCTTTCTCTATGAATAATTAATTAATCATTATTTAGTTATGATTCCTTGTCAAGTTTGACTAAATCCTTTAGGAATACTTAAACAAATAATTAGTTTTTTAATATTCCTTAACCATATTCCTTGGGATGATAAAGAAATCATTTATTTATTTATTATTTCTAAATAAAAGTATTTAACCAATTTAAATATTTTCTCCCTCCAACCAAATATAATAAAATATTCCAAATGGTTATTTTTAGATTTTGGTTAATAATATTATATTATTTTCCATTATTCGAGAATAACCCAATATTTTGTTATAAATTGGAGGGTTTTACATCCATTCTTCACTTTTCATCATTTTCATTGTTGCACTTTGTTAAATTGGCAACTAGGGCCAAACTTCATGTGGGTCATCTTATTCATGGCTAACAATATTTTTATTAGATTCCTCTCATCGAGAGGTGTAGGATTGATCTAAAGATTATCTGATTCTGATAAGTATTTATGGAGATATGAATTTATTTTGATTATGGAATTATTATCAAGCCGACCTACAACTCATGTAGGCTCAAAAGCCCAACAGTCGCATCTATTCAAACATCATCAGTTGTGTATAAATACAAGAGGAATTTTCCTCATTTGCACTCACTCATCTCATCACATCTCTCTCTCTCTCTACTGCGCAGAAAAGAGTCTCTTCTCTACTGCGCAGAAAAGGGTCTCTCTCTCACACATGTGAAGCCGGAAGCTGCTGAAACTGAAGCTGCAACTGCAGATCCAAAATTTGACCAGCATGGACCATCAAACCTCCTCTTCTAATCTACGTTTTAGGTTCATCTGAACCTCCTCTAAAGGCTGCAACTTTTTGTGGTGGAATCAAGTTGATTCGACGAACGGTTTGCAAGATATCAACAACCCTAGTTTGAAGGAAGCTGTAGAAACTAAAGCTGCAACTGCAGAAGTGAAGTTTGACCTGCATGGATCAGAAGATCTCCTCATTTGAACTATGTTGTAGGTTCATCTAAACCTCCTCTGAAGGCTGCAACTTTTGGTGGTGGAATCAAGCCGAACGGACAGACGATTTGTGAGATATCGACTGCCCTAGTTTTGATGATGAAGCCGCTAATGCTAATGCTGCTGATCTAGGGTTTGCTACTGCTAATATAAATCAGATTTATTGTACTATTTCTCTCTGCTGAATTATTGAAGATAAAAGAAGATTTGATCAAAGGGTTTCCCCACACATTGTGGGGTTTGTCCCTGGCTAGCCACCACATCTTGTGTCTCTTTTCTTGGCTTGTTTTCTGTCGATTGTTTAATGTTCTATCTGCACTTTACTTTATGTACATGTGATTGCTAATCTATGGAATATAATAAGAAAAAGAAGTAAACTGTTATAAGCATAGAACCATAACCTAACATGGTATCAGAGCTGAGGTGAAGACAAAGCCCAAGCAAGAGCAAGAGGAATCACTGAAGAAAATATTGGCAAGGCTATCCTAAAAGAACTATGGGGTCCTCAACACTCTTTCCTGCCAAAGACAAGCTCCTTGAGAAAGCTGACTATCACGGATGAAAGATGTCTATCGATCTAACCCTAGAAGATCAAGGAGTTTTGGACCATGTAAGAGGCAATATTGTTGAGCCTCCATCAAATGCATCCGCTGTTGCCTGGAACAAATGGAAAAATGGAGAAGTCAAAACAATGAAGATCATCTGGGACTCTATCGACAAGCAGTTGGTGGCCTACATCTCTGAACTGGACACCTCCAAGGAAATATATGATAGACTGGTGAGTATATTTAAAGTTAATGATGCAAATAAAGTTTTGTTTCTTAGAAATAAACTAAGGGAAATCAAGAAGGGTAAAGATGAGAGTATGAAAGCATAATTCTTAAGAATCATCGAGATCAAGAACGATCTCCTATCTATTGGGGAGACTATTACTGATAGAGAAATGGCACTCACGACTCTTGGAGGATTACCATCCAAATGGTACGTGTTTAGGACTACTCTTCTCAACAATAGTATAATTCCTGGCTTCGAGGAATTAATGGCTAGATGCATTCAAGAAGAAACAAGGGTAGAAGAGAAAGAAATGCCCATGCCTAAAGGTCCTCCTACTACCTTTTCTTCTCATGCTAAGAAAAGAAATAATCCTGGGACTAAATCAAAAGGAAAGGCTAGACCTAAGGGTGGAAGAAAAGGACGATGTTAC
The DNA here is from genome assembly GCA_031772625.1 of Pinus tabuliformis. NCBI lineage: Eukaryota > Viridiplantae > Streptophyta > Pinopsida > Pinales > Pinaceae > Pinus > Pinus tabuliformis. Next base: position 2,021,612,069 of record CM062818.1, on the reverse strand, counting down.
ATCTGCGATAAAGCAGGTCACTATGCAAGGGAGTGCCTTGATAGAAAGGACTCACACCAGGAAGATGATTAAAATCCCTCTAATGGTAATCGAAGGAATGACAAATTCAATAACAAAGGTAAGAGGAGAGCTAGGAATCAAGGAATAGGACAACCATTCAAGAAGGCTAGAAATTCCAGGATGTATTAAATGCACCTGACCTCAAAAAGAACCTAGTGTCCATCTCGGCAATGGAAGACAAAGGCTACAAGGTAACCTTCAGCGATGGTAAGGTACATATATGGAAAAATAATGTTAAAGATGCCTTTACTCTTGGGTTTCATGTTGATTCATTATATCAGTTCGATGGAAGTCCGCTAGGTGTCATGTCTTATGACACATCTCTTCAGTCCAAAATTTGGCATCAAAGATTTTCCCCCCTTCATTATAAAGCTCTACTTGGTGTAAGACAAATGGTGACAGGGATGCCCGAATTCCGAGTAGAGAAAGAAGGTGTATGTTCAAGATGTGTCGAAGGAAAGCTTAAAAGGGGACCATTCCCCTCAAGCCAAAGCAAGACCTCCGATATATTACAGTTGGTTCACTCAAGCATATCTGAGGTTGGCATTAAGAGGGAGACTACTAAACCATATACTCTTGAGCAGAATGGTGTGGCGGAAAGGAAGAACCATACTATTGTGGAAGCTGTCTCTATGGGTAGATGATGTAACAATGCCTGATGTGGAGGAACCCATGGATCTTATTTATCCACCTGAGCCTTCCTCTTCTAGGAAGAGGCCTTCATGGCTTAAGGGGATACTTGATGATGCTGAAAGACATGCTGCACCCTGAGGAACCTTCCGTGAAAGTAAGAAACCCAACAGGTATCAGGGATACCTAACTAGTATGAGCACAATCATACAAAATGAGCCTTTGTCATTCTCAGATGCCGTCAAGCATCAAGTATGGAAGGATGTTATGACCATTATGGAGAATGATGTCTGGGAAGTAGTTCCTAGACCCCAGGACAAGACAATTGTTACTTCAAAATGGCCTTATAAGATAAAGCTACCGCAAATGGAAGTACAAAATAGTATAAGGCTCGTTTTGTTGCTCGTGGTTTCTCCCAGAAAGAAGGTATAGACTATGATGTGATATTTGCACCTGTTGCCAGATATACGACCATCTGCTTGATCATATCCCTTGTGGCTTCATAAGGATGGAACCTACATCAGATGGATGTCAAGACCACATTCTTGCACGGTTCGATCAAAGAAGAGGTCTATGTGGAGCAACCTGAAGGATTTGAGATTTATTATTGAAAATCTCATGTATGCAGGTTGAAGAAGGCTCTCTATGGGATGAAGCAAGCACCCCGAGCATGGTATGAGAGGATCGATAGCTACTTGATGAAGTTGGGATTCGCTAAGATTGAAGCCAATCCTAACCTTTACTTTAAGGTTGAAGATGACAAGCCTCTCATACTGGTGTTTTATGTGGATGACCTCTTTCTAATAGGTGCATACCCTCTCATTCACAAATGCAACAGGGAGTTGGCTTCTAAATTTTAAATGAAGAACCAAGGACTTGAAGTGTGATAGAAGCCAAGGGAAATGTTCCTATCTCAAGGAAAATATGAGGTGAAGATTCAGAAAAGATTTGGTATGGTGGACCGCAAGCCTGTGACTACCTCAAGGATCTTAACTTTCAGAAGTTATATGGTAGTGATGTCAGACCAAATTTGGGAAATGCCTCTAGGTTTCAAAAACTCATTCGCGTTGATGTTCTTGGTGAACCTCTGTCCGAACATATGTTTTGCAGTTAGCATTGTGAGCTCATATTTGGTTGAGCCTCACTAGATTGGTGCCAAGAATCTTTTGAGATGTCTTCAGGACACAATCTCTCATGGATTGAAATACACTGTCGAAAATATGAAATTGCATGATTATTCGGATGTTGATTAGGTAGGTAGTGTGGAGGGTCACTGGAGCACTTTTTAGTGTTGTTTCTCTTTGGATTCTACTTCGATATAATGGATGAGCGGGAAGAAGAAGTCGGTTTCCATAAGCACCACCGAGACCAGATACATATCTATGAGTATGATCTTGTATAAAGTTGCCTGGTTAGGGAAGCTCTTCAGTGAGGTGTTTGAACACATACCACTATGATTCTCTGTAACAACCAGAGGTGGGATTCGATTATTGAGGAATCCCGTATTCGTCGATTGCCCCAGCAGATAAACATCATCTGGGATATGGTAAGTCGATGAGCAAGGAGGCTCCATCGCATTAAGATGATGTACAAGTCGATACACCTTGTCAAAGCCCCGAGGAAATATATAATCTATGATTTTCCCAAACGACTTGGAGTTGTCAAGAAACCCTTGTACAAGGGTCCTGCATGTTGCATACATTGAGCTCTGGGAGCTCTAAGGGCTTGCGGTTCTTACTGGAGCAACATATGACCACAGGGTGACTCACCCTCCCCTGGTGGTGCGCACTGGAACAAGATGATTCACTCTCTTGTGGGACAAGATGATTCACTCTCTTGTGGAACAGGATGATTTGCTCTCCTGTGTATCAGGATGATTAGTTCTCCTGTGAGGCCTGGATTGATGTGTTCTCCATGGCGATTGTAGTAGGATTAATGTGTTCTCCTGTGAGGCCTGGATTGATTTGTTCTCCATGGCGATTGTAGAAGGATTGATGTGCTCTCTTGTGAGGCCTAGATTGATGTGTTCTCCATGGCGATTATAGCAGGATTGATGCGTTCTCTTGTGAGGCCTGGATTTATGTGTTCTCCATGGCGATTGTAGTAGGATTGATGTTTTATCCTATGAGGATGGGATTGATTAAGTTCTCCTGTCAAGGCATCCTACCCATGCAGTCTACGACTCATGGGAAGTACCTCTCATCTAATCAATGAGCAGGGAAATGAAGTTAGGGACCATAGTAGTACCAATGGATGCATCGTTGTATTTACCATACTCCCTATGCTAGGATGACCTCCATTGATTTGGGATCAATGATATGGTCTGGGACCAGTGGTAGGAGTGGTACTTCTATGACACTAACTTCGGGTTGGTTGTTACTGGTTTGGGATTAGTGGTACGCACTCTGAGACAGACTTTGAGTTAGTGGAGGATGTTACTGGTCTAGGACCAGTGGTAGGAGTTGTACATACTATGACACTGACTTTGGGTCAGTTGAGATTGGTCTAGGACCAGTGGTACATACTCTTAGGCTGACTTTAAGTCAGTATGATACATCCTCGATCATTTCTTCTTCTTCATAATTCGGACAAAAGTTGAGCAGAACAAAACAAAAGCAGAGCAGAACAAAACAAAAGCAGAGTAGAACAAAACAAAAGCAGAGCAAAACAAAACAAAGCAGAGCAGAGCAGAGTAGTACAGATCAGTAGAGGGCAGAACAAGACAAAGAAAAACAGGTAGAATAGAGCAGAGTAGGACAAGGGTCAGGCTGTACAGGGTAGTGCATTTGATGGATGAATAGTAGCGACTCATAGACAGATTGCAGATGAAGTTCTTCCTAGTTAAGATGGAGTGTTAAATTGGAAACTAGGCCAAAACTTCATGTGGGTGATCTTATTCATGGCTAGTAATATTTTTATTATATTCCTCTCATCGAGAGGTGTAGGATTGATCTAAAGAACATCTGATTCCGATAAGTATTTATGGAGATATGAATTTATTTTGATTATGGAATTATTATCAAGCCAACCTACAACTCATGTAGGCTCAGAAGCCCAACAGTCGCATCTATTCAAACATCACCAGTTGTGTATAAATACAACAGGAATTTTGCTCATTTTCACTCACTCATCTCATCGCATCTCTCTCTCTCTAGTGCATAGAAAAGAGTCTCTTCTCTACTGCACAGAAAAGGGTCTCTCTCTCACACATGTGAAGCCAGAAGCTGCTGAAACTGAAGCTGCAACTACAGATCCAAACCTTGACCAGTGTGGACCATCAAGCCTCCTCTTCTGATCTGCGTTGTAGTTTCATCTAAACCTCATCTAAAGGCTGCAAATTTTGGTGGTGGAATCAAGTTGATCCGACAGATGGTTTGCAAGATATCGACTACCCTGGTTTGAAGGAAGCTGCTGAAACTAAAGCTGCAACTGCAAAAGTGAAGTTTGACTTGTGTGGACTAGAAAATATCCTCATCCAAATTGTGTTGTAGGTTCATCTGAACCTCCTCTGAAGGCTGCAACTTTTGGTGGTGGAATCAAGCTAATCCATCAAACAGTTTGTGAGATATCGACTGCCCTAGTTTTGATGATGAAGCCACTAATGCTGATGCTGTTGATCTAGGGTTTGCTACTGCTGATATAAATCAATTTTGTTATACTATTTCTCTCTGCTAAATTATCGAAGATAAAAGAAGATTTGATCAAAGGGTTTCCCCCCACATTGTGGGGTTTGTCCCTGGCTAGCCGCAACATCTTGTGTCTCTTGTCTTGGCTTGTTTTCTGTCGATCGTTTAATGTTCTATCTGCACTTTACTTTATGTACATGTGATTGCTAATCTGTGGAATATAATAAGAAAAAGAATTAAACTGTTATAAGCATAGAACATACCATAACCTAACACACTCATTGTTGCAGCTCTTATTATTATCACTATCTCTCACCATTTTCCTTTTTCTTTTGAGTTCCCATTGAGCTCAAACATTGTTTTTGCTGGGGTTACACATTGTGGAGAAGAGAGAGACTCTACAAAGCTGAAGACGTTGAGGATAGATAAGAACCCATCCCACAGAGGGGGAATGTTAGCATCATTTGTTCCCTTCATAGGTGTCATCTAATCAAACCTATTCTTCACATCTGGTTTCCATTGGATTATTGGAGTTATTTGCGCTTATTTTACTATTCCATTTTGTTGTTTAACTATTTTTGTTGCATATATTAGTACTTTGGCAGGTTTTGTTTCTATCATTTGATGCAGATCCACATTGTTTTACATCCATATATATATTTGTTTGCTTCATGACCTCCCTTTGGTGCCCTTATGCATATGGATCTCAGATTGCTGCTCAATCTGTTATCATTGAATACTCTCAAATAATTTCTATAGATATGGGTTGCATCACTATTAATCCATCATAATGACTAACCATCTATACAGCTCCCATTCTTTGTCATATAATCATAGTCCAAACTATAGTAGAGGGGGGCACACTCGATGAGAGTTTGGTCCAACAAAATTCTCTTATTTGATGAGGAGATATTTATGAACTAAGTTTACAGTGAATTGCAGGTCCTTTTTGTTTGCCCATTTCACATATAATGACTTGCACGATCCACACATTATGAAATAATTTTTTTTCACAACAAAATAACCATTGAGTGTAGACACCTTGATTATGTCCTCAATTTTTGCATGTTGAGAGTACTGTTGAACCTCATTCATTATGTATATTTTATTTTTCTTTGCGAATGTATTTTGAATAACCATCTCTTTTCCAACATTACCCAGCAAGGCAAGAGTGGCAATTGTTGTTATTCTAACCATAACATAGGTCATCTTCCTTCATTATTTTGAAAACATTTGAAGGTTTTTGAAACTAGCCTCTTTTATTAACAAGTAACATAAGAGTTGAGGAGGTAACTCTCTTCATTGTTTTACTAATGACAATTAAACCATCATGTCTCTGTTATACCTTATGTACAAGATTGGTCTCAACATGTTATTTATCTTCCTCCAAGACATTATTGGTGTTTCTCTCTTGTGGCCTTTGAATATAGAAGAGAATATGCAAACAAACTTTCCTTTTTAATTCCAACATCCCAACCAAGGCTACCATAAAATGCATAATGTATCGAGTTTGTCCTTATGATGTTGCCACTCCTTATTTCCATGTTGCTTAGAGAAGATCCCCCTGAAATTATGATGACTTCATTATGTTATTGAAGTAACATGGTCCTCCTTTTTCTTCCTCTTCCATATTTTGGTAGGTTGCTTTCTATTGTCTGCATTTCTTTTTAATTCAAAGTTTGGTCTGCTTTGATTTGCTTCTATCATCTATTTAGGATTCTTTAGGGTATATGGTAGCCTGCATTCATTGGCTTTGTGTCCAAGTTTGTGACATAGATAGCATCTCATTTGACTAAGGTATGGTTGAGTTGGTGTGCGGATTTTTGTGCCCCTTTTTTCATATAGTTTACATTCAACAAGTTTATGTCCAAATTCATTTCACAAATAACAGTAATTGTGGAAATGTTTTGTGTACCCGATGAATGATTGTCTTCTCTTCTTGCTTGCTTGAGAGAATCGTCTCATTTGATGCATCTTTTCCTGATTAGACTTGATTTCTTTGTCGTACATTTTGTTGCTACATGTCCAAGTCCATGGCAAGAAAAACGCTTGATATCTTTTCTAGGAAAGAAGAATCTCCTTTGAGATCTTCTGAATTTGTTTAACTCATCTCTAGAAGGAAATGAACTTTTTTCAAAAATCATTTTTTGTGACTCGCTCTTTGGCTCTTGTCATTGTTGCTTGGTATTATTTGCCTCTTTGTTATCTACTCTACTTGTACTTTCCTCTAGTGGTATTTTCAGGGCTACTTCATTATCCTCTATGGATGCCTTTGAGCTAGTGCTCTTTTCTTCTGATTCCTTCATGAATGATATCTCCTCTCCTAGTTGCTTACAAAACTTGTTCTTTTCATCTAACTCTCTTCTAGCTAAATCAACCTCATCTTCTCATATTTTACATTGTAGGTCTCTCTCCTTGAGTTTACTACACATCACCTCTTCTAGTCTCCTTGCTTCTTCAAGTTGTGTCTTCAGGCTGACAATTTCCTCCTTGTACTCATGCTCTCTCTCATCACATATCTGCATGAGTTTCTTCAGATCTTTGTTTTCATTCTTCAATCTTTCTATACTAACCAATGATAAGTCAAGCCTAGCTTGATTGTCATTTACCTTTTATTCAAGAGAGTCAAATACATTCACACAGGTATAGGTTTCATTTACCTGAACGCTTTCCCTTTGACACGTTTTTTCCTACTTCCTCTTTCTCTTTCCTTTCTCTACATTGTTGTTGCTAGCCTCTTCATACATGAGCTACAATCTATCTCAGATTTATTTGCAGAAATTAAATCTATTATTGTATCGAAATCCTTATTATGAAGATTGTTATATATAACAAATTTATCCTTAGCATTCCATTGTTTTTCTTGCATATAGGGAGAGTTTTTGCAATAACCTTAACATACATGCTTCCATACACTAGGTCCATAAGCTATCAATTCAGTTTTAACCTTATCTCTCCACTCATGAAAGTTGGTTGCACTCAAAACAAGTACACATTGATTTTCCATGACTCAACCAGAACTACCTTCAAGCTATTAGGCTTATACAAAAGGAAACGACTCTAATAACAATTATTGGGAACCACGATTGTCGTTAAACCAAAACCCACAAGTGTTAGTCAATGATCACATCGTCAAAGATAAGGATCCACAAGAGGTCGTTAGTCCATGTCGCGAAACACATGGGGAGAGTTGTTTTATCCAATGTCCAATATCAGCTTCCATTCAATAGCGCCAGCAGAGGTTTCGAAGCTATGCAAAAATTCTCACAATTTCGTCAAAGAATCTTGACAAGTTTATTACTGGTAATAAAAAGACAGGTCACTTTTATATAGATTTTATTCAAATTTGATTGTGTAATTGTAGATTTTAAAATATTTTACAATCTAGCCATTCATCAAACTATTAGAAGTAAAGAAACACAATTGCTTTGCTCTTATGAGTTTCAAAATCTGCAATGTATAGGTTAAAAATGAAGTATTTTGTCAGAATAATAAATAAGTTATTATTTAATGTTTTTTCTCTTCAGAATAGTGATTATTTTTTGCTCAATCAATACAGAGTAGAGAGAATATGGTTAATACCTTATGAGAAATTAGGAAATTTGGATAAGAAGAAAGAATGGGGAAGTGTACCCACTAGCAATACGACGTATTCTAGGCTTCAGATCATGATGGCACACACTTCTTGAAAGTGGCTCTGTCAGTTCCTTCATTAAGGCCATATCTCTTCAAGGATTTGGTGTTTGCATTTCTCGATAAGATTAAGGAGAACACCTGAATCTGCACTTCTTCTGTGTATGTGGTGATGATCTCAATGAATTCCATATCTCTCTTGTTTCGATCTTCGACCGCCTCTAGAGAAGAATTTAATTGAACTTTTGGCAGCAATATCCTTGTCATAGAAAAATCTAGAATAATATCACCGATAACTAGGGCTAGTGATCTGTTAGGGGAGACCTCGGTGGTCTGGTCTAGTGTTATAAAATTATATATTACAGAGCAATAGAGCACCTAAAAAACACTACATAAATATAAACACATAAAACAAGAGAGGCATAAATATACGTGGTTCACCCAATTTGGGCTACGTCCACGGAGAAACAACCAATCCTTCCTTTTATATTATCCAACAAATTGAAGAGATACAACGTACATCAGATCCGTTGTAATAACCTCTTCTCTCTCACATAATCTCCTCTCTCTTTCTCTCTCAGAATATAGATCTACATAGACACAATACAATTCCCTCATATAGAGTGAGGGGTTGCCTTCAAGGGCAAAAAACCCTAAATTAAACATAACTTCTACCGTCATATCTCTGCCTAATGAACGACCCAGATTGACTACGAAATTACAACATTTTACAAGGCAATTTTACATCTATTTTTAGCTTTAGGGGCGCTGCCCTCGATCCCCCGCCAGGGGGGGCTCCCAAAGATCATAGCCCTCCCCTTAGACCCCCCTTGTAATGCAAATATTACAGGCGGCATTGCCGCCACATTACGAACTGGGGTCCAATGCAGTGATACCTCTGAATAAAGAAGATAATCAGGCTCCACACCTAACATCTGGGAGAGCATAGGAATACAAGAGTAGAGACTTTGTCATCTCTTAAATCTTTTCTGAGAAAAAGGAAGCAGACCTGTATAGGAAAATCTTACATTAAAAGGCTCAACACAACGTTAGTAACTTACAAATATCTATTCGAGATAGATTTCTGTTATTAACTCCCACATCCAAAGCCACGAGCTTATCTCGATTGCCGATTTGCTAAATATTCGGCAATTAGACGGACATGGGCATGGTCAAATAACTGACTGCACCCATGTCCATTTGATTGCCGAATATTTGGTGAATTAACAATAAGAGTGAAATTTATAGAGAAAGCAACTCATGGAAATGAGTGACAGGTCAAAAACATGGGTGTTAACTTCATCCTTACTGCAATCAACTATTAAAAAGTCAAGAAAGCAACAATATGCATGTGTAGCCCTAGCCCTTTTCTCACGCAAGTGTTTCACCCTCCCTTTCACACAGGGCGGCTGGTTATAATTGATCCCAATTTAATTGGCATTGATATTATATTATGTTGATAAATGATTGGGATTAAGTTAATTTTTTCTAGTAAGTTTAAGATGGTCACTATTAGGGTAGTACAAGTAAATTTGATTTAGTCATTTTTTTAACGCGTAGTTTAATTTATAAACCAAATGGCCTTTTTCATTTTTCTAGTTAATTTTAATCAAAATCCTGCATAGATTTTTAAAAAATTGAGTTTAAGTTGTCGCAGAAGTTGTGTGCAGGTTTTTTAGGATGTTGAATTCATTTAGGCATTCAAAAATGCATTCTAAATAACAAAAATTCACATTCTTTCTTGAAATTATTTTCCCTAAATAACAAAAAAATCACATTCTTCCTTGAAATGATTTTCCCTAATTCTAGTGAAAAATTCTATTTCGTCTATAAACTAAACTACCCCATTTATTAATGATTTTTGAGCCCCAAAACACTTTCATAGTTTTACATTTATGAAAAACAATGATTTTGAGTAAATTATTCATTTTTAATTTAACTTATTTAATAGTGAAAAGACTCCAAATAAATTTTTCTGTGTCAATAAATCTCAAACAAATATTTAATAATACTAATATTATTCACTACAATATTTATTTCTTCTAGTTTTAAAAACTAAAAATTAAATAAAAATAAAATAAAATAAAAACATAATTATTACAAATTTTACAAAATCATTTAACATGACATTGTGACATGTTAACTACCAATATTTCACGTCTTGAATCTTTCCCCGTATAATTTTTCTCTTAAATATTTAAATCATTGTTAAAATTAAATATTTAAGTCAATGCTAAAATGGCCTAAAACATTAGTTTTTCGCAAACAACCAATATTGAAAACATAAAACTTTTGGCTAGCACAAAAGAATAAAACTCACTTAACTCACTTAAAATGAAGTGAATTAAGTGCTAAATACAACCAGCCAAATCTCCAAATAAAATAAGTTAATTATTCAGCCCACATATTGTAAAGTGAATGGTGAACCACCTGGCGTGGTTAGGTTAGTGAAACTGTTATTCCAAGGTTTGTAGTAACAAGACTTTGTTACCACAGTGAAACTATTATTCTAAGATTTGTACTAGTAAGACTTTTTTACGAGAAATTTGGGCAGAGGGAAATCCATGGAACGTTGAATAAATTTTACATTTCAATTTCAAGAAACCAATTGAAAGAATTAGAAATCCCTACTACACTCAATTAGGAAGCATTGGAATAAAAAATCTCGGTATGAGATATATTAGTTTTTTTGTTATTAATATTTTTTAAATAATACATATAAATTTTATATAGCTTTTAATGAAAAATAAATTTACAAGAAATTTTTTAATTTTAATGGTAAGATATTTTTTGTTGTTAACATATTTTGTTTAAATACTCTATGTAAACTAAATATAAAATGAATTATATATATTATACACCAGCTTAGATCTATCATAATTTCAGATTTCACGTCAAAAGAGGCTTATATCTCTAAAGATTTGATTTCACTTTAAAAGAGGTTCGTATCTCAGGAGATTTGATCCCTCTCAAAAGAGGCTTATATCTCTAAAGATTTGATTTCACTTTAAAAGAGGTTCGTATCTCAAGAGATTTGATCCCTCTCAAAAGAGGCTTATATCTCTAAAGATTTGATTTCACTTTAAAAGAGGTTCGTATCTCAGGAGATTTGATCCCTCTCAGTGACGAGTAGATCCAAAATTAAAATAAATCTAAACTCGTTCAATTATTAATTATGTTTCATTTTACTATAGTTATAAAAACAATTATTAGTTTTATATTTTTATTATATTACATTATATTATATTTTTATGCAATTTGATCCATCAAATATATTATTGATAATTATAGTTATAATTATAATTATTAATTATTTTATTTTAACCTTATTAAAATGTTTACATTACATTACATTACAACATCCCAATCATTTTGTATATCAATATTATCGTTTTAAATTTCCCTAATCATTACATTACATTACAACATCCCAATCATTTTGTATATCAATATTATCTTTTTAAATATCCCTAATCATTTTGATATTAAATAGTGAAAGATTAATACATCTCTATACTAAAAAAAAAAAATTATTTATTTTTAATGATTATATTTCTCTATATAAAATTAAAATATTTTATTTTTATATTATTTTATAATTTTAAATATAACATCACCAAATAGTATTCCCATAATAGTTGTTGGTTCATCTGCTTCTGGAGATCAAGCTCCTGCTCATATCGTCAATGAAGCCCCAACTCCCACTATCCAGGTGGTCCAGGCCTCACTTGATGAGGCTTTGAAATTTTCTGAAAGTGCCCTAATCTGTCGGTTCAATGGTTTTTGGCCACGGTTGACAGCTCTCCACAATTGGATCTTGGAGGTATGGAAGCCTGTCATTTCTGATGAAATTAATATCTACCCTTGTGCTAGGGGTTTCTTTATAGTAGATTTTGAAAATCCCGAAAGCAGACAATGTATTCTAGATTCCGGCCCTTGCTTTTGGGAAAATCAGGCCTATTCATGAAGCCATGGAACCCATCATTCGATCCCTCTACAGCAGTCATAACTTCCGCACCAGTTTGGGTGAGATTGCCAAGCCTACCCTTGCATCTCTGGAATCTCTCGTCACTAAAAGCCATTGGAAATGCAATTGGGAAATTTTACTGTAGGTGCCCAGAAACAAAGGAGTATGCCAGAACCACCTATGCACGCATTTGTGTGGAAACGGACTTCGGCGCCGGATTCCCAGCAGAAATAAATCTAACAAGTAAAGGCTATGTGTGGAACCAGAAACTCGATTATGAAAGTGTCCTCTTCAGATGTCGATCCTGCTTTGAAACAGGCCATCTAGCCAAAAATTTCCCAAAAGCCTCCGAGGAAAATTCTGCTAGAAAAAACCACCATAGATCTACATGGTGGGAAGAAGCACTAAAAAGAACACTACACTGTTATCAAAGAAGAATACTCTAGAGAAAACTCTGAATCACAAGAAATCCGGCAAGAAAGAAACAACTCTCAAGACAAGCAAGGAGAAAGTCCCGCCCAACAAATCAATAGTTATGAGGATCCGCACAAAATAAATCTTCATTTAACAGCGAATCAGATCTCCTAAACCAAACTTCTTCTCCGACTATCTTCAAAAGGACAAACACAATAGATCGCGAAGCTAAGACACCAATGTCCCAAGAACCAGGAGAGATGAAGGAGATGCAAGATAAAGGAAGTTGGAAGACTGTAGAGAAAAAAAAGAAAGCCACAGCACCAATCTCGCCAAGAAAGACGAGGAGCCAGATAATTAAAAACTAAGAAAATTATAGGTCCGATAGACCAATTTGGTCTCAGCGGATATTAATCATCATCATCATCATCAATATATTGTAAAATAATTTTTCAATATAAAAAATTCTTAATAAATAAAATATATTTTAATAATTTTAAATATTCTCAAATTCCAATATTATTTATATTTACAAAATTTATAAATAATTGTAATAGTTACACACTTCAATTAAAATTCTTACTAATGTAAATGTAGACGTGTGACTTGCACACATTTAATTTATCATAATTTTGTAAAAAAGAATTAGATTTAAGCAATTTTTTTTAATGCAAGTCAATTATCTCTGGAGCAGGAGGAAGTGACTATATTTTACGTATTTCTCAAACAGTTTCCTATTTCTCAAACACCCATTAACCATAGTTAACCAAATTTCAAACCTAAATTTAAACCATTCAAACTAACCCATTATAGTAACAATATACTTTTAAATTAATCTCATAAAACAACAGATTTATTCCAACAACATACCCACGATCCCACGGACGTAATTACATATCTAATTTAGTACAAAGCCGTGAACATATTTCAAATCGCATAATTAACCTAATTTATGCCCAAACTCTGCATCCGGGAGTCCAATGCGGCGGTTGCCGGCTGAAGTAGGAATGCATGACCCTGGAGTTTAGCAGGGTAACAATGGGAGTGAATTTAACGCATCTGGGAGCTTTGTATTGATTTATGGATGCCCCTCTACTGATAGCGTAATCCATCAATTCATCGAACGTTCCCTTCTCAACTACCCTTATTTCCAGGGGACCGATGGACTTATCGGACGCTCTTCCCTGGCGATACACAGAATTCAGCGATTCTTCTACAGTCAGACAGCAATCTTCGAAAACCGAAGGAGGCACTGCAACTATTTTGGTGTTGAAGCGAAGTTCCCAGTATAACACGTAGTGACCAGGTATTGTAGCTGTGTCCGCATAGCTTGTATACTCGATCAGTTGTGCGTCGAAAGGCTCCAGATGCTTAACAGAATTCTGTACCGCACTGTGAAGCTCCACTTCATCGGTTTTGTCTGAATCTATACTCAGCACAACATTTTGTCTGCATACAAAATGGAATTGAGGCGCAGCGTTGTGGAAGTCAGTCACACGTAGCACATCCCCCACTCTGTAACGATTCAAACCTGCATAAAACGAGTACTTTTAATGCAACATTCACACCAATAGAATACACAAAGAAATGTCTAATTGAAAATCTTGTGCATACAGTACCAGCATATGTGGTGACCACAAGCTCGTATTCTTGCCCAAGCTTCACGTCTACAAGTTCAACCAGCTCCTCTCGCTCTTTCTCGTCGAGGGTCTTTGGTGAATCGAGCGTGTCACCACCTGCTTCTTGTTTCCGGTGAACGGGAAGGAACTCGAAATAGGCCATGTTTGGGAGTAAAGTGTATGACACTTCTGAAGGCTTGCAGAGGGGTTTCAGATTAAGTCCAAAGTAGCATTCGGATGAAGCGTACATGGTGCATACCAGAGGTAGGCCGCCGCTGTAGTAATCCAAAGTAGGAATATATTGAGCCATTGCACCAGTCACAATCACATCGATATACTTACTGTTCGGCCACAACCGAGTTATAATTCCTTGCCATGATTCTGCTGAACATTGCCTTTCAATAAAATCAGCTAACTCTGGATTCGGGTGCAGAAGCTCCCCGACGGCCTCTCTCACTGACGGATCAGTCACCTCTCTGTTGAGAATGCCGGTTTTTATGTCGAGGCAAAATTGTTTCCAGTGCTCCTCGAGGAAGCGTATAGCTCTGATGAATCCAGAAGCAAAGACGGCACCCATCCTTAGGACCTCGTTATTTTGAAGGAGGCCACATAGCAGTTGAGAGTACATGCTCTGGTAGGAATCGTGACAGAGGACAGCCTGGTTAGGACTGGTGTAAACATTGTAGGGATCGTAAGACCTCTCCTTGAAGTGGTTACTCTTGTAATAGCTCGTCAGCACGGGACGTGCAAGCAACCCTCCTGGAGTCTTTGCCTCCGATTTTATGAAGAAGAAATACATTCCCTTTCCCTTCTCAAGTCCTTCCATGTATCTGCATCTCCAACAATTAAAGATATTCAGTCTAACACTCAACCGGAGGAATATTATAAATATGTAAAAGATGGTAAGAATATTTCATCAAATTGACTTGGTTATAGTTCACTGAATTTAAAAATATTCCCAAAATGTCCAAATTAAATTCAACAATAAAAAAACTCCAACAAAGTTTAAAATGAATATGTAGATTGGACGTATTTAAGGAAAAGAAAGACTCACTGATTCATGACGGGCATGAGAAGACTATAGAGAAGAGCTTTTCTCTCCAATTCCTCCTGGATGGTGGGCATCAGCTTCCGTTCACCAGCAGAGGTTCCCGAGCTGCGCAAAAATTGTCACACAATTTCGTCAATGAGTCTGGACAAGTTTATTACTGGTAATAAAACAGATGGGTCATTTTTATTTTAATTTTAGAATATTTTGTATATTCGAATTTGAGTGTGTAACTTTTAAATTGTAAATTCTAAAATATTTTACAATCTAGCCATTCATCAAACTGTTAGAAGCAAAGACAAACCATTGAATTTGCTATTGCAAGTTTCGAAATCTGCAATCTATAGGTTAAAAATGAAGTAATTTGTCAGCCTAATAAATAGGTTATTATTTAATTTTTTTTCTATTCGGAACAGTAATTATTTTCTGCCCAATCAATACAGAGTACAGTGAAGATGGTTAATACCTTGTGAGGAATTCGGAAATTGGATGAGCAGAAAGAATGGGGGAAGTGTCTCCGCTAGCAATACGACGTATGTCAGGCTTCACATCCTCATAAGTGATTACTGGCACACACTTCTTGAAAGTGACTCTATCACTTCGTCCATTGAGACCGTATCTTCTCAAGTATTCGGTGTCTGCATTTCTGGACAAGATTGAGGAGAGCACCTGAGTCTGCACTTCGTCTGCATATGTGGTGACGGTCTCGATGAATTCCAGAGCTCTCTTGTTTCGATCTTCCAGATGAGAATTCATCTCAACTTTGGGCAGTGTAGACGTCATAGCAAAATCCAGAATAGTATCACCGATAACTAGGGCTGGTGATCTTTTGGGGAGACCTCGGTGGTCTGGTCGGGGAGAGCCGAGGAGAGAGCCCAGAAGTATAATAGTAGAGGCCGTGTCGTCTCTTAAGTGTTTGTCTGAGAGGAAGCAGATCTCTACAGGAAAATCATATGCTAAATAAGCTCAACACAACAGCGTTAGTAACTTCCAGATATCTATTCGCTATAGATTTCTGTTGTGAACTCCCACATACAAAGAGTGGAATTTATAGAGAAAGCAGCTCATGGAAATGAGCGACTAGTCAAAAACACGGGTGTGAATTTCATCCTTATCTCAGTCAACTGTTGAATAGTCAAACAAGTTGCTAATTTACAAGAAGATATGGGTAAGCCGTAGCCCTTCTGCACGCTAGTGTTTCACCCTCACTTCCGCCCGGTTACAGCTGATTCCAATGCAATCGCTTGAATGGCACGTAATGCATACGAAAACCACGGAGACGGTTCCCCTTGCAGTACAATACAGGGCCCAGCTGTCGGATTCTGGCGTCCCCGTGTCGGGGAGTGTATCGTGGAAAAGTGAATCAAGATGACTAATATTTGCACGTTTTCATGTGTGGAAGGAAGAGAAGAGTAAGAGTAATCATGTTTATGAAAATCTACTGTTTTTACCTATGGTATTCATATTTAATTTAATTTAATTTATTTATTTAAAGGTAGAAAGTGAACCAAATTATTTTTTGTGAAAATTTATGGTTTTTATCTATGGTATTTATATATAATTTAGTTTATTTAAAAGTGGAAAGAGTCTAAGTAAATTTGTTTTTTTGGGGCGCAACGATCTTTAAGCATTGTCATTTTTCTTAGTGTTTCATGATCCTAACAACTAGTATCAAAGTTGCAGGTTCTTATTGTTAATGGTGTGAACTAGGTCTACTTAACAGTATGGAGACTAATACAATAAGTGATATGGAGAAGTTGAATGGGGCCAATTTCATCCTATGGAAATCATAAATGGAGGATACATTAATTCTAAAGGATCAATATTTGCTAATTGAAGGAGTGGCAAAGAAACCCCCAACAATGACAGATGAAACATGGAAGTTGTTCATTACTACATTTTATTTACCAAAGAATGCCAACTTTAATGTAGTGTCTAAGGAAGAATTGAATCCATGCCCAATGTGCAAAGTGCAAGGAAGAAGCCAACAAGTCTTAAAGTGGTGCACTTTTTGTTTAAGCAGGTGTTACAACCATTGTAAAATGGAGTGTCCAGATACAGAGCCAATCTAAGAGTGGCTAGAGCCAACATGAGAGTGTGCTAGAATTCAATTTGGGTGGAGTCAATGTGTTATGGTACGTTGTATGAATGTTTGTTGTTGAGAGAATGTATTGCTACTTATAGAGGATGAATCAATCTCTGTGGTGAGTTGCTGATTAGAGTATGCTCTTGTGTGAAGCTTGAACGGAGCTTAAACGAAACATGCTAGTCAATGTTTTTGAGTTGAATGATTTGATACATTAAATAACAAAAAAAAGATAAAGAGTAACAAGAAAAGATAGGAAGATGATCCACAATGATAACAATGGTGTAGATGAATAACATCGGTTGGAGATATATGGAGAGAGAGGTCAAGTAGTGAGAAAGTCCAAGGCAAGATATGGATCAACAAAACTAGAGATGTAGCAAGAGAGTGTTCGTATCCAAAACTAGAGATCTAGCAAGAGAGTGGTCATATGGATGGCTCCATGTGCCACTGCACTGTGTATGCCTTATGAAAGTCCTAAGGTCTTGAAAAATTCCATGCTCCTGGGCAACATGTCTCCCTAAATAATAGGTCTTACAAGTTCTTGAGAAATACACCTGTCTTGGACCAAAACCCTTAGGGTGTTCAAACACCACTGGTGTTATCACAATACTGCACTTCTCATCACATGTTGGTTCCTTCATTATCCTCAAACCATTGACTCCATCTATGTTTTCTCATCCATACGACCAATCTCTTGTTAGTCAATGTTTTTGAGTTGAATGATTTGATACAGTAAATAATGAACCTGAGATGGTTGGTGAATGGTCGGGTTAATCTCCTCGAGTCAACTTTAAGGGGGCTATTGTTAGGGTAGTTCAAGTAAACTTAACTTAGTCAAGATGGTTTTCGAGTTCCAAGGTGGTTTTCGAGCTTCACATTTATGAGAACCCATATTTTGCCTATATTATTTATTTCTAATTTGGTCTCTTTAAGGGTGGAAAGGCTCCAAGTAAATTAAGGATGGAAAGGCTCCAAGCAATTTTTTCCTTCAAAGCATTTGGAATCCCAAACAATGGTGTCTAAACACCACTTTTCTCAATATTTCTTAACCCTAATAATCTTCACTATAATATTCATTTTTTTAAGTATTGTTTTTGGAAAACCAACTATCAAAATCATTTATTTCCCCTTCTAATTATTTTGAAATAAAATAAAATTATTTATTTCCCCTTCTAATAATTTTGAAATAAAATAAAGCATAAACATAAGTATTACGAACTTTATTAACATCTGAGTTCAGTTAATCGTAATAAATAATTTTGGGAACGAACGATGGAGAGCGTGAAGGCGTCCAAAGGTTTCGAACCCTTGTCGTTCACCTGTTTTCTCAAGGAGATCTGGAGGTTCTGGCCTCGATCCCTCACGCAATGGGGCCAGATATCGTCGCATGCGGGTCGGATTCAGCGTGGGGAGATTGGGAATTGTTTTCATGTATCGAATGCACTGGGGAGGAAACCCATGTTTTTGGGGTTTACGGAGACGACGAGGGAGGGAAGGACGCAGACCTCGCCCCTCTCAGCATCGATCCTCTGAGAAGGTTAACGGAATACGCCGAGGGTAGTGATCTGCGTGATCGATCCTCACGGCAAGGTATACATTGGGTTCAAGCAGAGAGGCCCTCATCGGTAGACTACCTCGGTGCATGGTCATTCGCGGAAGCTCCAGGGGTGATGAGCAGTGTGGGGCCAAACTACGACTATGAACAAAGCCGCCGCCATGCCGCACTGCAATTTGAGAGCAAGATGCGCCAGAACGCAAAAAGAAATGGCAGGGGGGGCCTGCATGTTGCAGAACTGCTCCCTCCTTCAATGCAGTGGCCAAAACTCTTCAGATCCGGCCCAGATCTACCTGATCCAGCCAATTTTCGAGATCCTAGGCTGCAGATCGGTGGCACCAAGCACAGATCGAACAGAGGGGAGGCAGATCTAAACATGCACAAAGGAAGACAACTCAAAATGAGACCAGATCTGGAAGTTTGGATACAGCCAGAGCAGGTAAGATCAACTCGTTTTCAGATTTTTATTAACCCCCCTGAGGGGAAAACCCGATTAGTGTGGGTTCATGCAGAAGGCACCATCTTGCAGCTGAAAGAGCAGATATGGACAGAGCTGGGGTATCCAGTTCAAATCCAACATCTGGTGAGTGGTAGGTGGTCCCTCCAGGATCATAGAACGATGGAAAGCTATGAAATCAACCCAGGAACAACCATTGTTTTAAACCTGAGGCTGAAAGGAGGGGCTCTGCCTCAGGGACAGCCAAGCTATTCAGGGGGAGTCAAGGGGAAAGCAGCACCCCAGCACCAACCCAAAGGAGGCACATCCTACAAAAACATTTTACAAGGCAACAGAGACGCGGGGCCCTCGCCAGACCAAGGTGGAAATAAGCCCAAGCCATACATTGTAGATCAATTGGGACAAACCCCAGCTCTGAATTTTGACTCTTCAGGGCTTGACGATTTTGTCAAGTCCTATGAAACGCAGGCCCTTATATGCCGTTTTAATAGTTTTTGGCCAAAACCAATGGATCTATTCCACTGGATATTTACCAATTGAACCATGGAATGTTACATACACCTATGTTCCAAGGGGTTTTTTATAGTAAGATTCACATCCAAGGAAGTCAGAGATACAATCATCAACACTGGGCCGTGTTTTTGGGGAACAGCAGGGCTGTTTATGACCCCATGGTTTCCAGACTTTGATCCAAACACAATGACTATATCCACAGTACCGGTTTGGGTGCGCCTATACAACCTTCCTCTTCACTTCTGGAGTGAACAAGTCCTGGAAGCTATTGGGAACAGCATATGGAAATATATCAAAACAGATCTGGAAAGGATAGACGAAAGGATCTACACCTTCGCACGCATTTGTGTGGAAGCAGATCTAAGCAAAGGGCTGCCGGACAACATAAGACTGATATACAAACAACAGAATTGGTTACAGACTCTAGACTATGAAAACACAACTTTCAAATGTAGGCTTTGTAGGCAGACAGGACACCTGCAAAGCTCATGCCCAGAAGCCAAAAAAGTAAACAGTAAGAAGAAGCAGAAAGGGAAGCAGAGGAAAGGATGGAAATACACCACCCCAGACTCAGGTGACGAAGAATCAGAAGCAGAGGAGGAAGAGCCTACTGCAGAGAATGCAGAGGTTCCTCAAGAAACAGAGACTCAGAAGGGTACCTCATCAGCCACAAAGGACTCACAGTTTCACTCAAATCAGGCAGAGCTTACAAGTGCGGACCAAAGCATGGGAGGCAATAAACGACATCACCAGTCAGATACTTCAGACTTAGACAAAGAACCAGGTCCACAGAATGTAGAAACACAGCTAGTAATTGCTTCGATTGAGCCCTCTCAAGGAGAGTGGCGCAAGGTCGAAAAGAAAAAGGGGAGAAAAACTTGAAGCGTGAGTTTTACTCACTGCCGGTATTCAGTTTTTCTCTCTTTCTCTCTTCTCTCTTTCTCTTTTCTTATTCTTTGTGCACGTTAGTCTGCTAACGTTGCGGGGGGTGGGTCACCACTCGAGCCTTTGGAAATGCCTAGCATATGCAATGTAACTTTTTATTTTTCTTAATAAAAAGTTCGCTTTTTCTTCGGAAAAAAAAGTATTACGAACTTTACAAAATAGTTAAGAGGTTAAAACTCAATGTTTTACCTCTATGTTGGAACTTTGCCTTTGTATTTTTTCCCATAAAGATTTAAATCAATATTACATCATTGGTTTTCCAAAAAAACATAGAACCTTGACATAAAAAAGCATAAAACCTTAACTAGCGAGAAAATTAAAACTCACTAAAGATAAAGTGAATTAAGTGCTAAATACAACCAGCGAAAAGCACATCTTCTAAAACCTACCTCTAAATAAAATAAGTTAGTATTCCATATTTCATGGCCCACACCGTAAAGTGAATGGTTCAGTACCCAGCATGTTAGGTTAAAGTCCTAGTGCTCTGTTTGCCTATGTATAAATGTTGAGCAAATGTAGTGAATGAAGGGTAAGAAAAGCAAGGACAAAGACATAGGGAGAGAAACCGTTATTCCAAGATTTGTAGCAACAAGACTTTTCTACCACAGTGAAACCATTATTCCAAAATTTGTAATAACCATACTTTTAAGTAAATACTATTATCCACGGGGTAAAAATACTGGTTATATATAAAACAATTCCCTTTCTCGAACCCATCACTATAACCAAGTTCAACTACACAACATGAAAAGTATGTGGCTACATTTTGTCAACAAAAACAATAACAAAACCTCAAGAAAAATCAATGGACATACTAAACCCGAAGGAAAAAGCCATGATCCAAGGAAAAAAAATAAGAAAAGTCAATGAATAAACCAAATCCTTGAAAAGGGTGATATCCTGATCGAAATGGTGATAATATTTGTCTTACATTTATAAAACATTTCTGCTATCACAATTGACCCATAACTTCAACTAAACCCATCGGTATAACCAATGTTCAACACTAAATTTTGTTGACATTAATACTGCAAGTATACCTTTGCAATTCTAATCCATTCGATCACTTTCACCACAAGTTCGGGCGATGGCAGGTTCCGGAGAAGGTCCCCGAGTTTGACAATTACCAGGGAATTTATAGCTTGTAAAACACTAGAGAGAAGGTTACTAGAGAGAATCATAGTCGTGTAAAACACTTTGTTTTTCGTTCGTTCTCTAAAACAAGTGTTTGATTTGTATTGTTCCTTCTTGTAACGTTTATCCTGACGCGAGCTCGAATCTCTCTGAAAGATAATTGAAAGGTTTTGAAAAATACTTATATAGACCTTATGTTCTTTAAAGATTAAGAGTATATTTTTATTATAAAAATAGTGAATTATTAATTCATATTTTTAATTAATCAATATTTTATTTTATCAATCATGATTTTTAATATGAAATTTTAAAAAAAATTATTAATTCATACTTTTAATTAATTAATAATAAAAACAATAGGAAATATGATTTTTGATATAAGAATTTTTTCAAAAATCCATAATTTCACTTTTAGTGTTTTTTTTTTCCCTTTCAGTTAATTTAGAAGATTTGAAACAATAATTTAGTAGGACAAATTTATTAGTAGATTTGAAACAATAATTTAGTAGGACAAATTTATTAGTGTAACACACATTTATACTTAAAAAGAATTCAAATGAATTAACTTTGTTACCTTTACGAGCATGTTTGTTTATATATATATAACTAACACGTTTTTTCATTTTTATTTCCTGACTGTATATTTATAATAGCTATCTATATATCTATATATATATATATATATATATATAATTTTATGTTGTTTTTTATTTTTATTTTTCACTGTATATTTATAATAGCGCTTTCGTTTATATATATATATATATATATATATATATATATATATATATATATATATATATATATTACTGAAGGTTATTGTACATTGATTGTTTCTTTCGAATTATCAAAGATTACATTTGATTAAATTTGGTAAGGGTTGAAGCCAACTAGGCATTAATGCCTTGCCAGCTTGCCCAGGTTCTCGACCCTTATATCACACAAATGAAGAGACATTTGGTCCTTTCATCGCCGTTGATCTATGAATCACACGATTCGACAATGCCTAGAGGTTCTAGGTCGGTAAGGGTAACTACCCAGTTTTCTCACTCTCACAACCGACCATTTGTTCACTTCAGTCACTCGAAAGGACCTCTCTGCCAAACCCACACTCCCATAGTAGGGTTTCTTCCATGGTTATGTGTAAGGATGTCGATGTCTATAGGTCGCCTACAACGACTAATTCTAGATCTGCCTTTTTCTATTGTTGTTCCCTCCTAGTTCGTGGCTAAATGGATGACTTGATCTTGGAGTAGATGAGACATGGTAAACGATTCGCTCTTGATTATTGGTTCCTTACTTCTTTTTAATTATTGTAGTTCTTTACTGTCTCTAAAAACAATGGTCATGTTTTCCCTGTGGTCACAACTATTAGGTTTCGAGTCTGACTCAGATCAACTAAACGTAATATGTTAAATCCCTTTTTCTTTTTGTGGTTTCAGTGAAAACCGTTCCATTTTTTTTTCCTTTTTTTTTTTTAAGTTGGGGGTTAAATTTTGTCTTTAGATACAATACCACAGGTTTGAACAAGCTTCTCCAGGTAGATATCATGCTTTAAGGCTTGCTTCTATGTGTCGCTGCAACATTGGCCATACATGTTGCAACTTACAGGTGGTCTTTACTAATTTTCCCCTCTTCAAGGGTTTTGTCATGGGGTTTTCGCTCTTAGAGTGAACTGAGGGTTTATTCCATGTAGGACTTAGAACGGGTTGGTGTTTTTTTTAAATATAATTGAGGTTTGCTAAAATGTAACAGAGCTTCCACTCTATACCTTCCTTAAGTAAATTCCATTGTGAGAACTTATGGGTTTGAGTAAGGGTATGGCTTGTAATCATTTCCTTGAAAGTTTCTCAAGGAAAAAATGAATATGGGTTGCTTTCTCTTCACCAATTTTGGTCTTCTATTGTCACATAATCACTTTGGATACGTTGTAATGTGGTTAGAAACCACAACTATGAATGTTGCTTTTTTAGTACCAAACTATTGTGCTCATTTAAGCTATATGCCCCATTAAAAAAAAAAAAATTGAGAACAATCAAGTTCTTTCAGGGATTATTTTTCTTGTATTCCTCCTTAGTCGTGACAATAATGGAAGTTTTATCTTTCATTTTGTGTAAAATATTTAGTTAATGCATTGTTTAAATTGATTTGGTACATGCTATGGTCACATGTGTAGGCGATTACTCTCATGTCTATAATCTTTGCAAGTAGCATTCTTTTGACATTGCTTCTTTTATAAAATTGTGAAACACATTTGGTTGTTGAAGTTTCTGAGCACAATTCAACTTAAGATTATGCTGCTTGATTTATACATGTTCATATATTATGTTTTGTAAGGGAAAGAAAATAATCATTGCAACCTACAGTCCTCTCTGGCTTATAATCAATTATGTTAGGGAAAGGAGAATGAAATAACCCCTTTCACCTCGTTTGTTCTCTTTATTTATTAATCTACTAATCCTGATTTTCTCAACAAAGCACCATTCTCTAGAATCGTTTCTGACTGTCAGCAATCTAAGTGAGCTTGAGAAATAAATCTAGAAGGAAACCCTTTGTGGATCTTCTGTTGATTTTCTACTATAATAGGTGTTTTTTTTGTTAATTTTCCTTGCAAACCCTCAAGTGGGGTTACTCTTAATTTATGCACATTGTCTGGAACTAGTCTTTTAAATTTCCAATCTCTTTTCTGGCAGTTGTATATATATATATATATATATATATATATATATATATATATATATATATATATATATGGACCCCTTCAGCCTAACGTTTACCAACCTTACCGAGAGTTCTTCAAAGTAACAATGAAAAGAAAACCGAATTTTCAATTATTCTCATACTTTTCCAGAAAGAAAATAGAATAGATCGAACATTCTACTGATGATTTAGCCTTGTAGGCCACTTTTATTTTTCACAAGCCATCACAAGAATAAGTATATATTTGAAAAAAAAAATAGGTTATACTTTTCATATTTACAAGGTATTATTCAAAAATGACATCTTCAGCCGACATACTGCTGAAAAGAAATTATAACCACATGCATAACTATCTTCTATGTCAATGACCAAGAATTTACAGAAAAGACCACACCACCCTTCCAATGAGAAATTGGATATTACGTCGAGTCCCCCCCCAAGCTGCTCAGTTCTAGAATAGTAACTTAGGAAACATTTTTTTTAAGTACTGTTTTTGGGAAACCAACTATCAAAATCATTTATTTCCCCTTCTAATTATTTTGAAATAAAATAAAATTATTTATTTCCCCTTCTAATTATTTTGAAATAAAATAAAACATAAACATAAGTATTACGAACTTTACAAGATAGTTTCAGAGGTTAAAACTCAATGTTTACCTCTATGTTGGAACTTTGCCTTTGTATTTTTTCCCATAAAGATTTAAATCAATCTTACATCATTGGTTTTCCAAAAAAACATAGAACCTTGACTTAAAAAAACATAAAACCTTAACTAGCGAGAAAATTAAAACTCACTAAAGATAAAGTGAATTAAGTGCTAAATACAACCAGTGAAAAGCACATCTTCTAAAACCTACCTCTAAATAAAAAACACATCTTCTAAAACTTACCTCTAAATAAAATAAGTTAGTATTCCATATTTCATGGCCCACACCGTAGAGTGAATGGTTCAGTACCCAGCATGTTAGGTTAAAGTCCTGGTGCTCTGTCTACTTATGTATAAATGTTGAGCAAATGTAGTGAATGAAGGGTAAGAAAAGCAAGGACAAAGACACAGAGAGAGAAGCCGTTATTCCAAAATGTGTAGCAACAAAACTTTTCTACCATAGTGAAACCATTATTCCAAGATTTATAATAACCATACTTTTCTAAAAAAAATAAATAAATACTATTATCCACGGGGTCAAAATACTAATTATATAAAACAATTCCCTTTCTCGAACCCATCACTCTAACCAAGTTCAACCACACAACATGAAAAGTATGTGGCTACATTTTGTCGACAGAACCTCAATGGACATACTAAACCCGAAGGAAAAAGCCATGATCCAAGGGAAAAAACATAAGAAAAGTCAATGAATAAACCAAATCCTTGAAAAGGGTGATATCGTCATCCAAATGGTGATAATATTTGTCTTACATTTATAAAACATTTCCGCTATCACAATTGACCCATAACTTCAACTAAACCCATCGGTATAACCAACGTTCAACACTAAATTTTGTTGACATAAATACTGCAAGTATACCTTTGCAATTTTAATCCATTCAATAACTTTCACCACAAGTTCGGGTGATGGCAGGTTCCCGAGAAAACCCGCGAGTCTGATAGTTACCAGGGAATTTATAGCTTGTAAAACACGAGAGAGAATCATAGTTTTTCGTTTGTTCTCTAAAACAAGTGTTTAAATTGTATTGTTTCTTCTTGTAACGATTATCATGACGCGAATTCGAATCTCTGTGAAAGATAGTGGAAAGGTTTTGAAAAATACTTATATAGACCTTATGTTCTTTAAAGATTAAAGGTATATTGTTATTATAAAAATAGTATATTATTAATTCATATTTTTAATTAATCAATATTTTATTCTATTTATTATTTTATTTTATCAATCATGATTTCTAATATGAAAATTAAAAAAAAAAATTATTAATTCATACTTTTAATTAATCAATATTTTAATGAATCTTGATTTTAATAAAAATAAATTATTAATTCATACTTTTAATTAATTAATAATAAAAACAATAGGAATGATTTTTGATATAAGTTTTTTTTCAAAAATCCATAATTTCATTTTTAATTTTTTCTTTTTCTTTTTTCTTCTTTTTTCCTTCCAATTAATTTAGAAGATTTGAAACAATAATTTATTAGGACAAATTTATTAGTGTAACACACATTTATACTTAAAAAGAATTCAAATTAACTTTGTGACCTTTACGAGAATGTTTGTTTATATATATATATAACTAACACGTTGTTTTTTCATTTTTATTTCCTGACTGCATATTTATAATATATATATATATATATATATATATATATATATATGTAATTTTATGTTATTTTTTATTTTTATTTTTTGATTGTATATTTATAATAGCACTTTGGTTAATATTATAGTTTATATATATATATATATATATATTACTGAAGGTTATTGTACATTCACTGTTTCTTTCGAATTATCAAAAATTACATTTGATTAAATTTGATAAGGGTTGAAGCCAACTAGGCATTAATCCTTGCCAGCTTGCCTAGGTTCTCGACCCTTATATCACAGAAATGAAGAGACATTTGGTCCTTTCATCATCGTCGATCTATGAATCACACGATTTGACAATGCCTAGAGGTTCTAGGCTAGTAAGGGTAGCTACCCAGTTTTCTCACTCTCACAACCGACCATTTCTTCACTTCAGTCACCCGAAAGGACCTCTCTGCCAAACCCACACTCCCATAGTAGGGTTTCTTCCATGGTTATGTGTAAGGATGTCAATGTCTATAGGTCGCCTACAACGACTAATTCTAGATCTGCCTTTTTCTATTGTTGTTCCCTCCTAGTTCGTGGCTAAATGGATGACTTGATCTTGGAGCAGATGCGACATGGTAAACGATTTGCTCTTGATTATTGGTTCCTTACTTCTTCTTAACTGATGTAGTTCTTTACTGTCTCTAAAAACAATGGTCATGTTTTCCCTGTGGTCACAACTATTGGGTTTCGAGTCTGACTCAGATCAACTAAAAGTAATATGTTAAATCCCTTTTTCTTTTTGTGGTTTTAGTGAAAACCGTTCCAGTTTTTTTTTTTTAAGTTGGGGGTTAAATTTTGTCTTTAGATACAATATCGTAGGTTTGAACAAGCTGCTCCAGGTAGATATCATGCTTTAAGGCTTGCTTCTATGTGTCGCTGTAACATTGGTCATACATGCTGCAACTTACAAGTGGTCTTTACTAATTTTCCCCTCTTCAAGGGTTTTGTCATGGGGTTTTCACTCTTAGAGTGAACTGAGGGTTTATTCCATGTAGGACTTAGAATGGGTTGGTGTTTTTTTTAAATATAATTGAGGTTTGCTAAAATGTAATAGAGCTTCCACTCTATACCTTCCTTAAGTAAATTCCAATTGTGAGAACTTATGGGTTTGAGTAAGGGTATGACTTGTAATCATTTACTTGAAAGTTTCTCAAGGAAAAAATGAATATGGGTTGGTTTCTCTTCACCAATTTTGGTCTTCTATTCTCACATAATCACTTTGGATACATTGTAATGCGGTTAGAAACCACAACTATGAATGTTGCTTTTTCAGTACCAAACTATTGTGCTCATTTAAGCTATATGCCCCATTAAAAAAAAAGAAAATTAGAACAATCAAGTTCTTTCAGGGATTCTTTTTCTTGTATTCTTCCTTAGTTGTGACATTAATGGAAGTTTTATTTTGCATTTTGTGTAAAATATTTGGTTAATGCATTGTTAAAATTGATTTGGTACATGCTATGGTCACATGTGTAGGCGATTACTCTAATGTCTATAATATTTGCAAGTAGAATTCTTTTGGCGTTGCTTCTTTTATAAAATTGTGAAACACATTTGGTTGTTGAAGTTTCTGAGCACAATCCAACTTAAGATTACGCTACTTGATTTATACATGTTCATATATTATGTTTTGTAAGGGAAAGAAAATAATCATTGCAACCTACAGTCCTCTCTGGCTTATAATCAATTATGTTAGGGAAAGGAGAATGAAATAACCCCTTTCACCTCGTTTGTTCTCTTTATTTATTAACCTACTAATCCTGATTTTCTCAACAAAGCACCATTCTCTAGAACCGTTTCTTTGACTATCAACAATCTAACTGAGCTCGAGAAATAAATCTAGAAGGAAACCCTTTGTGGATCTTCTGTTAATTTTCTACTGTAATAGGTGTTTTTCTGTTAATTTTCCTTGCAAACCCTCAAGCGGGGTTACTCTTAATTTATGCACATTGTTTGGAACTAGTCTTTTAAATTTCCAATCTCTTTTCTGGCAGTCATGTATATATATATATATATATAGATAGATATATATATATATATATATATATATATATATATATATAGATATATATATATATATATATATATATATATATATATATATATATATATATATATATATATATATATATATATCTGTTTGGACCCCTTTAGCCTAAGGTTTACCAACCTTACCGAGAGTTCTTCAAAGTAACAATGAAAAGAAAACCGATTTTTCAATTATTCTCATACTTTTCCAGAAAGAAAATAGAATAGATCGCACATTCTACTTATGATTTAGCCTCGTAGGCCACTTTTATTTTTCACAAGCCATCACAAGAATAAGTATATATTTGAAAAAAAATAGGTTATACTTTTCATATTTACAAGGTACTATCCAAAAATGACATCTTCACCCAACATACTGCTGAAAAGAAATTATAACCACATGCATAATTATCTTCTATGTCAATGACCAAGAATTTACAGACAAGACCACACCACCCTTCCAATGAGAAATTGGATATTACGTCCAGTCCCCCCCCGAGCTGCTCAGTTCCAGAATAGTAACTTAGGAAACATTTTTCTCAATTTAAATTCATTGGCATCAAGACATCCGAGTCAAACCTAGAATTTTTCCATCGACCAAGTCTGCAATCAAGAGTTTCCACTGGCCCTGCTCCAGCTCAAGAATACTCCACCGACAACGTCCTACCTTTTTTTCATTATTTCTCTCCATGTTCCTCTCTTTCTTTTCCTTCTCTCCCTTTGAGATATTTTTCTCATCTATAGGGAAATAAAAGAAGAGATAATTTCCCTTAACTGTTAACTTTATGGTAAAACAGAATTACTAGGGTCTCCTCCGTAAATTCTAGGACTCAAGATAGTTTTTATTTTAACAAACTAATTTATTATTTAGGAATAATACAGTTCCCAACATTTTACTCTACTTGATAAATTACTAGGTCCACAATAGTAAAAGTAAATAATAAATATCTACAACACCTAGGGGTGTCACATCTCTCCCCTCTTGAGGGGAACACTATCCTCGGTGTTTATTTCTTTTCATGCCTTTTGGAAAAACTCGAGATATGCCTCTTACATAAATTCTTTATCTTCCTAGGTGGATTCCTCGTCGCTAAAGTGTCTCCACTGCACTTTAACCTAGATGATAGCTCACTTCTGTAACATTGTTTCTCTCTGGTCGAGTATACATGGAGCTTCTACCAGAAACTCTCCGACTGATTCGACCTATTAAAAAATCATGACTTAGTCATTAGTCTGATTCACTCATTGCATTAAAATTGGTAACTATAAATTTATAGCATATACATTACTTGTACATCTTGCCAATTTATGATGTGTTTGGAATCATATATATACTTATTTAAAAGCGAAGCATGTAACAAACTATTAACTTGTATATGAATGGGTAGTGCAAGTCAGTATACTAGCGGTCCTACCCTTTCCAAAACCTGGAAAGGTCCATAGTATCGAGGTGCTAATTTTGCAGAACTTCCCCATCTAAGTGTATTTATTTTAGGTTTTTCCAGTACATAAACATGGTCACCCACCTGAAATTCTCGGTAAGTTATTTTTTTATCAGCGTAAGCCTTCTGTCTATCCTGAGAAACCTTTAAATTTTGTCGAACCCTTTTCATTGTATTTTCCATCTCCTCTAACATGTCGGGTCCTATAATCATTTTATTCTTAGGATTATTCCAGTTAGAAGGTGTTCTACAACTTTTCCCGTAGAGTACCTAAAAAGGGCTCATTTTTTGCAACTCATGGTAGTTGTTGTTATTAGAAGATTCCACTAAGTGAAGGTATTCTTCCCACTTTCCTCATTGTTGCATCACATACATGCACAAAATATCCTCTAATACTTGATTCACCCACTCAGTTTCCCCATTTGTTTGTGGGTGGTATGCAGTACTGAAGTGGATTTCAGTACCCAATCTGGTAAAGAGAGCCTTCCAAAATGCAAAGGTGAACTTTATGTCCCGATCATAAATTATCACTCTTGGCATGCCATGTAATATGCATATCTCGCTCATAAATATATCTGCCACTTGGGAAGTTTGGTAAGTGGACTTTTCATGGATAAAATGAGCTACTTTGCTCAATTTGTCCACCACTACCTTGATGGAATCATTTTTCTTTTTGGATATGGGTAATCTAGTTATGAAATCTAAGGTAATCGTATCCCATGTCCACTTAGGAATGGGTGATGGGTGCAACAAACCAGTAGGGTTATGGTGTTCCACTTTGACCTGTTGATATTCTAGGAATTTTTCTAAGAATCCTGCAATGTCCTTCCTCATTCTGGGCCAGTAATAATTCTTTTTAATTGTAGAAATTAGTTTTTGATATCCAGGATGAGCGGTATAAGGGCTTCTGTGGAATTAATCTAATATTTGTTTTCTAATCGATAGATAATTAGGAACATACATACTCCCTCTAAAAATCAACAAATTATCTATGTTAATATCATATTCAGTTTGTCTTCCGTATTTTTGTGCAAGTGTAGCTTGCTTACATAAATATTCATACTATGGATCCTTTAGGGCAACTTCCTTAATCTTCTTGGAAAAGTTAAATTCCACTTGACTATACGAAATTTCATATACATAATGTAGTCTTCTACTTAATACATCAACTACACGGTTCTCTTTCCCGTTAAGATGCCTGATTTCAAAGTCAAATTCACTTAGAAACGCAATCCACCTGGCTTGACGTGCATTCAGGTTAGGCTGCTTAAATAAACTAGTTAAACTGCTATGATCTGTCATCAGTAGGAATCTTTTTCCTAGAAAATAGTGTCGCCATATTTTCAGAGTGTGTACTACATCTGTTAGCTCCAAATAATAGGAAGATTACCTCTACTCCTGCTCCTTTAGCGTAACGAGATTTGTTATTAACTACCTTAGCTTCTTGCATCAAAATGCCCCCTATGACCTCCTGGTAGGAATCCGTACAAACTGTGAATTCTTTCCTGAATCCACAACTTTCAACACGGAAGTTGTAGTAAGTGTTTTGATTGTTCAAAACTTTTTTGACACTCAACTAACCACTTGAACATTCTCCCTTTCTTTTGCAAGGATGTTATAGGGTGAGCAACTCTAGAGAACCCTTCTATAGCCCGCGAGTCTGACAGTTACCAGGGAATTTATAGCTTGAAAACACTAGAGAGAAGGTTACTAGAGAGCATCATAGTCTTGTAAAACACTTTGTTTTTCGTTCGTTCTCTAAAACAAGTGTTTAAATTGTATTGTTCCTTCTTGTAACGATTATCCTGATGCGAGCTCGAATCTCTCTGAAAGAGAATTGAAAGGTTTTGAAAAATACATATATAGACCTTATGTTCTTTAAAGATTAAAGGTATATTGTTATTATAAAAATATTAAATTATTAATTCATATTTTTAATTAATCAATATTTTATTCTATTTTATCAATCACGATTTATAATATATATATATAGATATATATATATATATATATATATATATATATATATATATATATATATATATATATATATATATATATTCATATCTTTAATAATCAATATTTTAGTGAATCTTGATTTTATTAAAATAAATTATTAATTTATACTTTTAATTAATTAATAATAACAACAATATGAAATATGATTTTTGATAGAAGGATTTTTTTTAAAATCCATAATTTCACTTTTAGTTTTCTCTTTTTTTTTTTCCTCTTAGTTAATTTAAAAGATTTGAAACAATAATTTATTAGGACAAATTTATTAGTGTAACACACATTTATACTTAAAAAGAATTCAAATTAATTAACTTTGTTACCGTTACGAGCATGTTTATATATATATATATATATATATATATATATATATATATATATATATATATATATATATATATATGTTGTTTTTTCATTTTTATTTCCTGAATGCATATTTATAATCAGGGTTGAAGCCAACTAGGCATTAATGCCTTGCCAGCTTGCCCAGGTTCTCGACCCTTATATCACACAAACGAATAGACATTTGGTCCTTTCATCATCATCGATCTATGAATCAAACGATTCGACAATGCCTAGAGGTTCTAGGCTGGTAAGGGTAACTACCCAGTTTTCTCACTCTCATAACCGACCATTTGTTCACTTCAGTCACTCGAAAGGACCTCTCTGCTAAACACACAAGCCCATAGTAGGGTTTCTTCCATGGTTGTGTGTAAGGATGTCGATGTCTATAGGTCGCCTACAACGACTAATTCTAGATCTGCCTTTTTCTATTGTTGTTCCCTCCTAGTTCGTGGCAAAATGGATGACTTGATCTTGGAGAAGATGCGACATGGTAAATGATTCGCTCTTGATTATTGGTTCCTTACTTCTTCTTAATTATTGTAGTTCTTTACTGTCTCTAAAAACAATGGTCATGTTTTCCCTGTGGTCACAACTATTGGGTTTCTAGTCTGACTCAGATCAACTAAATGTAATATGCTAAATCCCTTTTTCTTTTTGTGGTTTTAGTGAAAACCGTTCCAGTTTTTTTTTTAAGTTGGGGGTTAAATTTTGTCTTTAGATATAATACCGTAGGTTTGAACAAGCTTCTCCAGGTAGATATCATGCTTTAAGGCTTGCTTCTATGTGTCGCTGCAACATTGGTCATACGTGTTGCAACTTACAGGTGGTCTTTACTAATTTTCCCCTCTTCAAGGGTTTTGTCATGGGGTTTTCGCTCTTAAAGTGAACTGAGGGTTTATTCCATGTAGGACTTAGAAAGGGTTGGTGTTTTTTTAAATATAATTGACGTTTGCTAAAATGTAACAGAGCTTCCACTCTATACCTTCCTTAAGTAAATTCCATTGTGAGAACTTATGGGTTTGACTAAGGGTATGGCTTGTAATCATTTCCTTGAAAGTTTCTCAAGGAAAAAATGAATATGGGTTGCTTTCTCTTCACCAATTTTGTTCTTCTATTGTCACATAATCACTTTGGATACGTTGTAATGTGGTTAGAAACCACAACTATGAATGTTGCTTTTTTAGTACCAAACTATTGTGCTCATTTAAGCTATATGCCCCATTTAAAAAAAAAAATTGAGAACAATCAAGTTCTTTCAGGGATTCTTTTTCTTGTATTCTTCCTTAGTCGTGACATTAATGGAAGTTTTATTTTTCATTTTGTGTAAAATATTTGGTTAATGCATTGTTTAAATTTATTTGGTACATGCTATGGTCACATGTGTAGGAGATTACTCTCATGTCTATAATCTTTGCAAGTAGCATTCTTTTGGCGTTGCTTCTTTTATAAAATTGTGAAACACATTTGGTTGTTGAAGTTTCCGAGCACAATTCAACTTAAGATTATGCTGCTTGATTTATACATGTTCATATATTATGTTTTGTAAGGGAAAGAAAATAATCATTGCAACCTACAGTCCTCTCTGGCTTATAATCAATTATGTTAGGGAAAGGAGAATGAAATAACCCCTTTCACCTCATTTGTTCTCTTTATTTATTAACCTACTAATCCTGATTTTCTCAACAAAGCACCATTCTCTAGAACCGTTTCTCTGACTGTCAACAATCTAACTGAGCTTGAGAAATAAATGTAGAAGGAAACCCTTTGTGGATCTTCTGTTAATTTTCTACTGTAATAGGTGTTTTTCTGTTAATTTTTCTTCCAAACCCTCAGGTGGGGTTACTCTTAATTTATGCACATTGTCTGGAACTAGTCTTTTAAATTTCCAATCTCTTTTCTGGCAGTCGTATATATATATATATATATATATATATATATATATATATATATATATATATATATATATATATATATATATATATATATATATATATATATATATATATATATATATATATATATATATATATATATATATATATATATATATATAACCTTACCAAGAGTTCTTCAAAGTAACAATGAAAAGAAAACCGATTTTTCAATTATTCTCATACTTTTCCAGAAAGAAAATAGAATAGATCGCACATTCTACTTATGATTTAGCCTCGTAGGCCACTTTTATTTTTCACAAGCCATCACAAGAAGAAGTATATATTTGAAAAAAAAATAGGTTATACTTTTCATATTTACAAGGTACTATCCAAAAATGACATCTTCACCCAACATACTGCTGAAAAGAAATTATAACCACATGCATAATTATCTTCTACGTCAATGACCAAGAATTTACAGACAAGACCACACCACCCTTCCAATGAGAAATTGTATATTACATCCAGTCCCGCCCCCACCCCCCGAGATGCTCAGTTCCAGAATAGTAACTTAGGAAACATTTTTCCCAATTTAAATACACTGGCATCAAGACATCCAAGTCAAACCTAGAATTTTTCCATCGACCAAGTCTGCAATTAAGAGTTTCCATTGGCCCTACTCCAGCTCAAGAATACTCCACCGACAACGTCCTACCTTTTTTTCATTATTTCTCTCCATGTTCGTCTATTTTTTTTCCTTCTCTCCCTTTGAGATCTTTTTCTCATCTATAGGGAAATAAAAGAAGAGATAATTGCCCTTAACTGTTAACTTTATGGTAAAACAGAATTACTAGGGTCTCCTCCGTAAATTCTAGGACTCAAGATAGTTTTTATTTTAACAAACTAATTTATTATTTAGGAATAATATAGTTCCCAACATTTTACTCTACTTGATAAATTACTAGGTCCGCAATAGTAAAAGTAAATAATAAATATCTGCAACACCTAGGGTTGTCACATCTCTCCCCTCTTGAGGGGAACACTGTCCTCGGTGTTTATTTCTTTTCATGCCTTTTGGACAAACTCGAGATATGCCTCTTACATAAATTCTTTATCTTCCTAGGTGGATTCCTCCTCGCTAAAGTGTCTCCACTGCACTTTAACCTGGATGATAGCTCACTTCTGTAACATTGTTTCTCTCTGGTCTAGTATACATGGAGCTTCTACCAGAAACTCTCCGACTTATTCGACCTGTCAAAAAATCATGACTTAGTCATTAGTCTGATTCACTCATTGCATTAAAATTGGTAACTATAAATTTATAACACATACATTACTTGTACATCTTGCCAATTTATGATGTGTTTGGAATCATATATATACTTCTTTAAAAGCGAAACATGTAACAAACTATTAACTTGTATATGAATGGGTAATGCAAGTCAGTATACTAGCGGTCCTACCCTTTCCAAAACTTGGAAAGGTCCATAGTATCGAGGTGCTAATTTTGTAGAACGTCCCCATATAAGTGTATTTATTTTAGGTTTTTCCAGTACAAAAACATGATCACCCACCTGAAATTCTGGGTAAGTTATTTTTTTATCAGCGTAAGCCTTCTGTCTATCTTGAGTAGCCTTTAAATTTTGTCAAACCCTTTCCATTGTATTTTCCATATCCTCTAACATGTCGGGTCCTATAATAATTTTATTCTTAGGATTATTCCAGTTAGAAGGTGTTCTACACCTTTTCCCATAGAGTACATAAAAAGGGCTTATTTTTGGCAACTCATGGTAGTTGTTGTTATTAGAAGATTCCACTAAGTGAAGGCATTCTTCCCACTTGCCTCATTGTTGCATCACATACATGCACAAAATATACTCTAATACTTGATTCACCCACTAAGTTTTCCCATCTGTTTGTGGGTGATATGTAGTATCGAAGTGGATTTGATTACCCAATCTAGTAAAGAGAGCCTTCCAAAATGCAGAGGTGAAATTTATGTCCCGATCATAAATTATCACTCTTGGCATGCCATGTAATATGCATATCTCGCTCATAAATATATCTGCCACTTGGGAAGTTTGGTAAGTGGATTTGTCATGGATAAAATGAGCTACTTTGCTCAATTTATCCACCACTACCTTGATGGAATCATTTTTCTTTTTGGATATGGGTAATCCGGTTATGAAATCTAAGGTAATCGTATCCCATTTCCACTTAGGAATGGGTAATGGGTGCAAAAAACCAGTAGGGTTATGGTGTTCCACTTTGACCTGTTGATATTCTAGGAATTTTTCTAAGTATCCTACAATGTCCTTCCTCATTCTGGGCCAGTAATAATTCTTTTTAATTGTAGAAAATAGTTTTTGATGTCCAAGATGACTGGTATAAGGGCTTCTGTGGAATTAATATAATATTTTTTTTCTAATCGATAGCTGATTAGGAACATACATACTCCCTCTAAAAATCAACAAATTATCTATGTTAATACCATATTCATTTTGTCTTCCATATTTTTGTGCAAGTTTAGCTTGCTTCCATAAATATTCATACTCTGGATCCTTTAGGGCAGCTTCCTTAATCTGCTTGGAAAAGTTAAATTCCACTTGACTATACGAAATTTCATATACATAATGCAGTCTTCTACTTAATACATCATCCACATGGTTCTCTTTCCACTTAAGATGCCTGATTTCAAAGTCAAATTCACTTAGAAACGCAATCCACCTGGCTTGATGTCGATTTAGGTTAGGCTGCTATGATCTACCATCAATAGGAATCTTTTTCCTAGAAAATAGTGTCACCATATTTTCAGAGTGTGTACTACATCTGTTAGCTCCAAATCATAGGAATATTACCTCTACTCATGTTCCTTTAGCGTAACGATATTTGTTACTGACTACCTTACCTTCTTGCATCAAAATGCCCCCTAAGCCCTCCTGGTAGGAATCCGTACAAACTGTGAATTCTTTCCCCGAATCCACAACTTTCAACATGGAAGTTGTAGTAAGTGTTTTGATTGTTCAAAACTTTTTTGACACTCAACTAACCACTTGAACATTCTCCCTTTCTTTTGCAAGGAGGTTATAGGGTGAGAAACTCTAGAGAACCCTTCTATAAAGTGACGATAGTATCTGGCCAGACCCATAAAAGAACAAATATCTATTACATTTTTTGGAATAGGTCATTCCGTGATCGTTTTTATTTTCGTCGGATCTACCACTATATCTTAGGAGGAGATGATGTTCCCTAAGTATTGAATTTTTTCCTTATAAAAATCGCATTTGCTATATTTAGTATAAAGTTGGTTTTCTCTTAAATTTTGCAATACTATCCATAGGTGTTCCTTATGCTCTTCCAAACTCCTAGAATAAACCAGGATTCCATCAATTAAGATTAGAACAAACTTGTCCAAGAAGGGGTGGAAAATACCATTCATCAAGCTCATGAACGTTGCCAGAGCATTGATGAGTCTAAATGGAAAAACAACGAACTCATGGTGCCCATAACATGTTCTAAAACATTGTTTTATAAATGTATTCATCTTTTATTCTTATCTAGTGATATCTAGATCGTAGATCAATTTTTGAAATCACAACAAAATCCTTAACTTGATCAAACAGATCATCAATTCTTTGTAACGGGTACTTATTCTTAATCATTAACTTATTTAGTTGCCAATAATAAATACACAAGCAAAGAGTGCTAACTGTTTTTCTTACAAATAAAACTGGAGCTCCCTAAGGGGACATATTGAGGTGAATGTAGCCTTTTTCTAACAGTTCTTGGAGTTGCATATTTAGTTCTTTCAACTCAGGGATACTCATTCTATAAGGGGATTTGGATATAGGTGTGGCTCCGAGAATTAGTTCTATAGTGAAATTAATGTTTCTCTTAGGAGGCAGTCTCGAGATTTCATTTGGAAAGACATTTACAAACTCTTGGATGACTGGTATGTTTTCCAGTGTGGATACCTTATCTTTAGGATTGGTATATCCCACCTGAACAATGTAAATTTGGTAGCCTTTGCCAATGCACTTTCCAAATTGATTCGATGTAATTAGGCGTAACTTGATTTCTCTTCTAATGCCTTGAATTTCTTTTCTAACACCCTCATCAGTAAGGAAATTAATAGTCTTATCCTTACACTTTACTAGGTTCCAATGCTTTTCTATCTAATTCATACCTATCAACATGTCATAAGAGCCTAGTGGTAACACATTAAAATTTTCCTTAACTTGTTGTCCAACTATTTCAACCAAACAGTCCTCTACCTTCGTGGTTATCCTTCTCTTAGCTCCAGTAGCTAGTTGTGCTAACTAAGGATTTATAAATTTCACACTTTTCATATGACATAAATAAACTATTTTATAGACTGATATAACTCAGGGGTGCACCTTGGTCTATCAAAATAGAAACAGGATGGTTGACTATCTTTTCTTCAAACTCCACCATTGTAGATTGATATTCATCTTGATAATCCTCTAAGGTTACATTGATCCTTGGTATACTCCTTTCCACCTCACCGATGCTAGAAGCTTCTTGAATGTTAGCAGTTGGTTCTGATTTGGTATGATGAGGGTATTTTTTATAATAGTGGGGTTCCCCACAACCCCAACACTGCAAAGGGGGCTTATGGTTTTGAATGGGCTCTGGTTTGTTAGATGCTTCAGTTTGTCTAATTTCATTCTGAGATCTGAACTTCTGTTTATTTTTACTTGGAGGCCCACTCGACGATTTTTTGTTGATTTTTACTTGGAGGCCCACTTGAGGCATTCTTTTTCTTTTTTTTTGCTAAAGCAAGAGTCGGTCCTTCTATTATCTTGTCACTATAAAACTAGATTACATAAAGTACAACTCACCCAAAGAGGAAGAGGGCTGAAAAATTTAGCAATCACTCCTAGCTTTGGGAAAAGAGTCAACGTCTCGAGAATTGGGCCTAGGGCCCAAGAAAAAACAAAACACATCACTCAACCGTGGTCAGATCAAGCGGTCGAGGGTCGAAATGGAACGGAAGCATGTGAACCCGAAAAAACTTTAAGCGGACCCAAAGAGGAAATAGAGACCACAGAATAAAGATTTCGGGTCCGGTTGGGGAGCAAATAAGTTCACTCGGACCCACTAACCTGCTCATCGAACCTGAGCCATTGATATGCAGCTACAAGATCCAACGACTGAGGAAAATATTGAGCAGAGAAGAAGCATGAGGAATACCTGCCCAATGAAGGTGGTATCCTCTCTCCTCCGAGAGCCACGTGTTGAATTCTAAGTGGCATCGGGTTCATTTCTAATAAACCACTTGGGTTTTGAGGATGCATGATAACCCGGAAGCCACAGATACACTTTACCCACTACCATCTATTCAACTGAGCCACCCATTTAAACCAATGCCTCACAGCTTTGAGTAGCTTGTCACAATTTTCCTGACTGCCCGCTCGCTATCCAAGCTCCCTGCAAAGCCAATGAGAAGGTGATCTTTGTTATCCAACTGCAAGACCCAAAAATGCCAATTCTCAAGATGTCTTTATATCAAACCCCTAGCATCCATATTTTTAATGGTCAACTGGTTGATTCCCCTTCATGTATTGATAATGCTCCCTGTCTGTGTGGGCCAGAGTGTAGCAGCTCTCACACAGTCGTCCTGTGGGTACCAACTCCCACAAGCAGCACTTGTTGTCTCTTGTGCATCTCACCCCTTCATTAGCTAGTCAGTCTGCTACTCTGTTGGCATCTCTACGCACATGTACAAAACTAAGGGTTCTTAAAATTCTTAAGTGCGTTTGAATTTGGTAATAGACCTGCAAAAGTCTCCAGTGTCTCGAGACTTTGTCTGGTGCGGTGCTTGTGCCAAGATGTTTGACCAAATTAATTATTAATTCCGAGTCTACCTCGATGATTATATTATGTAACTTGAACTCAATCAGAATTTCTAAGCATTGCTCAATGGCCATGAGTTCAGCCATATTGTTAGGGGCCCTCCCCAGATGACTCTGAAAGATGACTTTGATATTGCCCTCTTCATCTCTTATGACTCCTCAATAACCAGTGTCCCCAGGGTTACCTTTTGAGGCTCCATCTGTATTGAATTTTAAAAAGCCATGTGGAGGGGGTTGCGAGAGAGCCTTTCCTTCTGAAATGTGCCTTGTTGTCTTATTTATGCTCTGAGGGACATGTGACTGGAGCCCCAATAGTTCTAGAATGTGAGCATCCCGATGACCCGAGGGTCTCTCAGAAGGTTGCTTCCGAAGGGCATTAACAGTTTCTTTGAGTTGTTTTAGGATCTGAGCTATGATACTTTGTGTTGAGCTAGATTTATCTTTGAAGATCCTATTTTTACATTCTTTCCAAACATCCCAGATCAAAAAACCTAGAATCAGAGTCCAGACTGTGTTTACTATCTCATTATCCGAGAATTCCTTCCTCTAGTTCTTTAAAGTATCAATTATGTCATTTCCGTTCCTGTCTGTCTGATTGAAGATATAGGCCACCCAATTCCATAAGGTTGAGGTGAAAGAGCAGAGGTTGAGAAGGTGATCCATAGTTTCTTCCTGCAAGCCACATAGTTGGCATCTTGATGGACCACCAAAACCTCTCTTTCTGAGATTCTCCCAGGTTAGAATCTTTTTGTGCTGAACCAACCACCTAAACAGTTTGATCTTTTGAATTGACCGGAGAATCCACAGTATAAACATTTTTGAACCAACGTTTCGAATCCCAAGTGGGATCCATCATCAGGGTTGAAGAATGATGATAAAAGAAGAGCAAACAGGGAGGAATCTGCAGCTCTTCTTTTTATCCTCACTCTAAAACTTTCGAGTGAAAGGATATCACTCCAAGTATCCCCTCCATACAGGGATAAGATTTTGGATTTGAGAGATCTGTGGTTTTTATCTTTTGAATTGATCGGAGAATCCACAGTATAAACATTTTTGAACCAACGTTTCGAATCCCAAGTGGGATCCATCATCAGGGTTGAAGAATGATGATAAAAGAAGAGCAAACAGGGAGAAATCTGTAGCTCTTCTTTTTATCCTCACTCTAAAACTTTCGAGTGAAAGGATATCACTCCAAGTATCCCCTCCGTACAGGGATAAGATTTTGGATTTGAGAGATCTGTGGTTTTTATCTTTTGAATTGACCGGAGAATCCACAGTATAAACATTTTTGAACCAACGTTTCGAATCCCAAGTGGGATCCATCATCAGGGTTGAAGAATGCACTCTAAAACTTTCGAGTGAAAGGATATCACTCCAAGTATCCCCTCCGTACAGGGATAAGATTTTGGATTTGAGAGATCTGTGGTTTTTATCTTTTGAATTGGTCGGAGAATCCACAGTATAAACATTTTTGAACCAACGTTTCGAATCCCAAGTGGGATCCATCATCAGGGTTGAAGAATGATGATAAAAGAAGAGCAAACAGGGAGAAATCTACAGCTCTTCTTTTTATCCTCACTCTAAAACTTTCGAGTGAAAGGATATCACTCCAAGTATCCCCTCCGTACAGGGATAAGATTTTGGATTTGAGAGATCTGTGGTTTTTATCTTTTGAATTGACCGGAGAATCCACAGTATAAACATTTTTGTACCAACGTTTCAAATCCCAAGTGGGATCCATCATCAGGGTTGAAGAATGATGATAAAAGAAGAGCAAACAGGGAGAATCTGCAGCTCTTCTTTTTATCCTCACTCTAAAATTTTCGAGTGAAAGGATATCACTCCAAGTATCCCCTCCGTACAGGGATAAGATTTTGGATTTGAGAGATCTGTGGTTTTTCTCTTTTGAATTGACGGGAGAATCCACAGTATAAACATTTTTGAACCAACGTTTCGAATCCCAAGTGGGATCCATCATCAGGGTTGAAGAATGATGATAAAAGAAGAGCAAACAGGGAGAAATCTGCAGCTCTTCTTTTTATCCTCACTCTAAAACTTTCGAGTGAAAGGATATCACTCCAAGTATCCCCTCCGTACAGGGATAAGATTTTGGATTTGAGAGACCTGTGGTTTTTATCTTTTGAATTGACTGGAGAATCCACAGTATAAACATTTTTGAACCAACGTTTCGAATCCCAAGTGGGATCCATCATCAGGGTTGAAGAATGATGATAAAAGAAGAGCAAACAGGGAGAAATCTGCAGCTCTTCTTTTTATCCTCACTCTAAAACTTTCGAGTGAAAGGATATCACTCCAAGTATCCCCTCCGTACAGGGATAAGATTTTGGATTTGAGAGATCTGTGGTTTTTATCTTTTGAATTGACCAGAGAATCCACAGTATAAACATTTTTGAACCAACGTTTCGAATCCCAAGTGGGATCCATCATCAGGGTTGAAGAATGATGATAAAAGAAGAGCAAACAGGGAGAAATCTGCAGCTCTTCTTTTTATCCTCACTCTAAAACTTTTGAGTGAAAGGATATCACTCCAAGTATCCCCTCCGTACAGGGATAAGATTTTGGATTTGAGAGATCTGTGGTTTTTATCTTTTGAATTGACCGGAGAATCCAGAGTATAAACATTTTTGAACCAACGTTTCGAATCCCAAGTGGGATCCATCATCAGGGTTGAAGAATGATGATAAAAGAAGAGCAAACAGGGAGAAATCTGCAGCTCTTCTTTTTATCCTAACTCTAAAACTTTCGAGTGAAAGGATATCACTCCAAGTATCCCCTCCGTACAGGGATAAGATTTTGGATTTGAGAGATCTGTGGTTTTTATCTTTTGAATTGACCGGAGAATCCACAGTATAAACATTTTTGAACCAGCGTTTCGAATCCCAAGTGGGATCCATCACCAGGGTTGAAGAATGATGATAAAAGAAGAGCAAACAGGGAGAAATTTGCAGCTCTTCTTTTTATCCTCACTCTAAAACTTTCGAGTGAAAGGATATCACTCCAAGTATCCCCTCCGTACAGGGATAAGATTTTGGATTTGGGAGATCTGTGGTTTTTATCTTTTGAATTGACCGGAGGGGATACTTGGAGTTTGATCTTTGTCCAGTGTGGGTTGTTCCATAGGTCTTTCCATGTCTTATCAGGGCTTGGGTAGTTAAGTCCTGTGGCTATTCTTTTGGCTGCTTTGAGGTTGTAGATGCCCTCGTTGTTTCTACCCCATCTTAGTAGCTCATTCAAGGCTGAAGTCAAAATTTGCCTCTTTTCCAAAATAGCTTCCAGAACTTTAGCTTGGTTCTTCAATGGGGTCTCTTCCCTATAATATGGTACCTTCCAAATTCTCCATTTACCATTGTCCCTTGACTGATCCCAATAGTCACTTACTTTTTTCAATCCTTTGTTAATGGTATCATTTTTGATGATGTCTAGTCCTTCTCTACTAAGGTTATGTTCTTGTTGCCAGCTGTCCTCCCAGAACCAGGAAAGATTCCCATTTTTGATCTCCCAAAAACTGTCTTTCTAAACTAAGGCTCTATTCTCCCATGCCTTGTTCCAAATATGGGAACCTCTGATGTGTCTTGTCATTCTAATGTGGTCCATTTCTTGCCAATCCATTGCATATTTTTGTTTCCGGAGTTTAGCCCAGGGGTTTCTTATTTCCTTTAGCCATCTCCACCAAAGTTTTTCCCCTAAAATGTTTCTTAGAATATCCGGGTCATGGAGACCCAAACCACCATGGGTTTTGGTTTTGTAGAGCTTGTCCCAAGCAACTAGAGCCCATTTATTTTTCTCTTCCCCTTTCCCCCAAAGAAAATCCCTTTGGATACTCCTGATTTGCTGTAAGACTCCTGTTGGTGCCAAAAGAGATGATAACAGGTAAATTGGAATGGTTTGTATTACTGCCTTTGTGATAACTAGCCTCCCTGCTAAATTTAGGTATCTGCTGGTCCGATTGCTAACTTTGTCCTTCAATTTATTGGTTACAGCCTCCCATACTTCCTTGCTCAGAGGTTTGTCAGTGAGGGGTGTTCCTAGATATTTTGAGGGAAGATGATCTCTTTGAAAGCCTAGAATTTTGGAGAGATTTCTTTGAATTGAAATATCAGTGTTGAAAAAGAAAACTTTTGATTTTGTGAGACTTACCTCAGTACCAGCAGCCATTGTGAACTCATACAAGATTTGTTTGAAAGCTTTGGCTTCCTTGATTGTGGGTGTTCCCTGACACATAGTGTTGTCCACAAATTGCTGATGAGTCAATGTGTCCCCATTCTAAGTGAGTCTGAGTCCTTGGATTCTTCCTTCCTCTTTGGCTGAAATGATCGCTCTGCCCAATCCTTCCATCATGAGAATGAAGAGGAAGGGGGAGAGAGGATCTCCTTGTCTGAGGCCTCTTGATGGCCTGAAGGTTCTGGATGGAGAGCCATTAAGAATAATTGAACAACTAGTAGTGGTAACAAGAGCCATGACCCATCTTATCTAGTTGTGGTCA
Organism: Pinus tabuliformis; assembly: GCA_031772625.1. Classification (NCBI taxonomy): domain Eukaryota; kingdom Viridiplantae; phylum Streptophyta; class Pinopsida; order Pinales; family Pinaceae; genus Pinus; species Pinus tabuliformis. The sequence goes on along the minus strand of CM062818.1, from coordinate 2,021,567,285 downwards.
AAGCCATAAGCTTTAAGAACTTCCCTGATATAGGACCAGCTTAGCTTATCATAAGCTTTCACTATGTCCAGCTATATTATCATACCTGCTTGCTTATTAGTCTTGAGGGAATGCACCACTTCATGAGCTTGAATGATATTGTTGAGAATTTGTCTACCTTCCACATATCCAGTCTACTACTCTGACACAAGAGTTGGAAGAAGAGGTTTTAGTCTGTTAGCAATTACTTTGGAAATTATTTTGTACACCACAGTGCATAAAGCTATGGGTTTGAATTTGTCAGGAGTCATGGCTTTTTCATGTTTGGGGATTAAGGCTATGAAGGATTCATTAAGCACTCTTAGAACTGATCTTGATTTTCTCGAGTCCTCCACCACTTCCAGAATGTCATGTTCGACTGTTTCCTAGCATGCTTTGAAGAAGTCTACATTGAAACCATCTGGGCCTAGAGCTTTCCCATTATGCATCTCTTTGATTGCTTCATTGACCTCTTCTTTCGTCACTGGCCTGTTGAGATTATAATTGTCTTCCCTGGTTACCAGTTTTGGAATATGCTGAGTAAAACTTTTAGTAAATTGCGATCTATCTGCCATGGTCTCCTCTGCTATACTTTGAAAATGTTGAACCAGTACAACTTCCATTTCCTTATGAGTATTTAGCTCTTTCCCTTGAGGATCTATAAGTTTTGTGATCCGATTATGTGCCCTGTGCCCCATGGTAGACTTGTGGAAGAACCTTTTGTTTCTCTCCCCTTCCTTAATCCATTGCACTCTGGATTTTTGTCTCAAGAAGATTTCCTCCTGCTGGCATCTGTTGTCCCATTCTTGTTGAAGTGAGTCCGCTTGCATTTTCCTTTCCTCTGTGAAGCCTTCTGTGATGAGAATTTGATTAATTTCTTGTAATTTTTTTTCCACTTCTTCCTTGGCTTTGAAAATGTTGTCAAACTCATTTTTATTCCAGTCTTTGAGCCTACTCTTAATGTGTTTGAGTCTCTGATGCAGGTGGAACATTTTTGTGCCTTGGGTGGGCATTTCTTCTGCCCACCAATTTCCAATGTTAGTGATGAAATCAAGGTGAGTAAGCCAAGCATTTTCAAACCTGAAAGGTCTGTTCCTCGGGGTTCCAATAAAGGAAGCTTCCAGCTGGATGGGCCAGTGGTCCGAGCCTCCAAAAGGGAGGATGAAAGTTGTCATGATGTAACCGATGAGAAGGATATCCTTTGAGATTAGGAATCTGTCTAATCTCGAGGCTACTTGGGAAGTTCCTCCTCTCTTGTTGTTCCACGTGAAGATGCCATTTATTGTTTCCATATCCACTAGGCTCATTTTTTTAAGGAAGTTCTGGAAGGATATTGAGTCTCTACAAAGTGTTCTGGTTCCTCCTTTTTTCTCTGTGAGAGATATGATCATATTGAAGTCCCCTCCCAGAATCCAGGGTATTGTTGGGTGTCTCTCTCTCAGCTCCTCCAGAGAGGTGAGGAGCCTGAGTTTGTCTTCTAGAAGTTGAGGACCATAGACATTTGTGATCATGTAACAATCCTTGTCCCCCAAAGGTTGGATAACCATTGAAAGGTGGTTTTTGGATGCCTCAGCATCCAGGATTCCAAATTTCTGAGGATTCCATAGAGTGAGAATTCCTCCAGCTGAATTATTTTCTTTGACTTCTAGGTACTCATACTTAATAAGCCATTTTCTATGCATTTCTTTAATCTTATCTACTGAGCATTTTGTTTCCTGTATAAACACCATATCTGGTTTTTCTTCTTTTATTTTGTTACTGAGATTTCTTTGTTTTCTTTTACTCCCTAGTCCTCTAATGTTCCAAGTTGTAAGCTTCACAATGATGGGTTTGTAAAAGAGTAACTGGTGAGATCTTTCATCTTACCTGAATAAATCATAAGTTTCCCACACTCTCTCAGTAGGTCATTCTGTCTCTTTTTTCCTCTTTTCTTACCGGGGTTTTTGGTGGAGTGTCCTAATAATATCTCCATTGATTTAACCCCTCTATTCTCCTGGCTATCGTGGTTCCTGTTAACACCCAGGTTGTTCCCTTTGACTCCTGAGCCACTAACCAAGCTTTGGATCACAGGTTCTAGCCAACCTGTAATCAGAGAGGGCTCTCTCTTTGACTGTTTAACTTTGTTCTTAAGAATCTTAGGCTAGATATGAGGTGAGGGTTTGGTTTAAAAAATTTTGGTTGAATGATGTCTTTCAGTACCTAAGGTGATATCTTCAGACAGTTTTAGACCATTGGGCAATGGAGTCTGTGGTTACAGGTTGTTTGAAGTGTTGAGTGGGATTGTTGAAACAGCAGGGCCGTTTAAATATTTCATGAGACAAACTTGAAATTGTGGTGATGAAGTATGTTTAACGAGTGGAAGGCAATTAAGAAATTTCCACTAAGTTGGTGATGTGAGAAAGAGATGTATTGACCAGGAGCAGGTTTGAATTCCTGAACGATAATCACTGTGAAAGGTATAGTTTGGAAGTGCAGCAATTAAGAATCACACTCTTATAACTATAACTGAGGAAAACAAACATAATAGCATAGATTGAGTTCATGGTTTTCTATGAATAAATCCTGAAACTATTCTTTTTCTTTGCCATTAAACGGTGAAACACAGAACATGAATGGATTATGAAGGAAATAACAAACATAACGAACAGGTTAAGGAAACTTATTGTTCCATGAAATACGCAGGAATCCTGTAGCATTCAGCAAGCACACCAAAACGCATCAGACAACACAGAATTTTGGAAATACAATCAGCTTTGTTGTATTAAAACTCTGAATATTTACAGCATAGTATCTCCTGAAGAGAAAATCAACAATCCCTGCAAGCTTATGCGAGGGGGAATATATACAATCGGTTATACAAAAATATCTGAACCGCTGAGTCACTTGATAAATAAATGCGCTCACCAACTTTACAAAATAGCAGATAAGGAAGTTATTACTGCTCTAAATACAAAATGAATACTCTTTAATTCTGTCAGAAGTCTTTTTGACCTTTGGAGGCCACTGAGTCGGTTGAGTGTTCTGCATTAATGCTGAATGATGTGTCTTTATGGCTTTGTCATGCTGTAGCTTTCTCGGCCCTATCATCTGTAGCTGTCAGTATTGCTTTAGTGGCCGAATTGGTTTGTTGAGCTGGCTCAGTCCATTCTTCTCCAGACATACTGAATGCATCAAATTTTTCTGAACATGATGACTTATATTTTTTGATGAAAAAACTTGATGAAAGCCTCTTGTTTACAGTAACAACTGTATCATTTTGGTCCACCATTCCTGTGTAGGCAGTTGATGTCTCAAAATTGCATCTAAGGTTTCATCTGCCTCTGTATATTTGTAGAAGTTTGGAGGCACTTCAAACAAATGTTTGATCTCATTCATAATAAAAAATAAGTTCTCTACTCTGTCATAGAGACTTTGCCCAGATACTGGCCTTGTTTCCTCTGGGGTACTTGATCCTGCAGTGATCTGATTGGTAGCAAAAGTATTCACCCTTTTGGCATAATTCTCATGTGATAGTAGCCTCCCTGCGTTGTTCAGTAAGCCAGGAAGGCCTCTGCTTTGTAATGTTGCAAACGTATCCATGAATTTGTTTACTTCTGTTTGCATGTCCTAGCTTCTTCTATCCAATGTTTGTACCAGGCTTCTCAATGTGAGGACCCTCTTTATCAGCAGGATGTTTTCAGTTCTATTGGGGATCCCTATTACTGCCAGCTGAGGACCTGTGCGGTTATTGAGAACGTTGATCATTCTATTGGCTATCTCAGGCATATTGCCTAGAGATGCTCTTGCTCTTTGGACTTCCCTGTGTGCTTTGCCTATGAGCTCCATTTGCTCATGAATAGTCTCTATATACTGCCATTGATCTGTTATTGATTGGCCAATGTTGGCCCATAAAACTGTCCTGACCTCAGCCACCACCTTGTCAAGGGTGAGCTCTTTCTCTAGCTCCTTTATCTTCTCCTTGAGAGCCTTTATTTCTCTTCCTTTTTTAGCTACATTTTGCTTAGACTTGTCATATTTTTCATTCAGCTTAGCTAAATTCTCCTTGGCTTCATTTAGTTCTGCCATTTGGGCTTCCAGGGCTTGAATCTCATTCATCAGCTTCTGCATGTCAAGGCTTGGAGCCTGCTCTGATGTTGGTGCTGGTGCTGATGTTGATGGAGCTGTCTCAACTGTTTGTACTGTAGGAGGAGTGACAATTTGAGGGGGTTCCTCAAGGTTGATTACTTGTGGAGGGGGCTGAACTGTTTGGCCTCCTTCTTTCTGCTGTAGGGCTGCCTGCAATGCAGCCTCTGTTTCTACCAATTTTCCCTCTATCTGGACAAGTTGTTTATGCAATGTTACCAGCAATGTTGATACATCCTGGTCCTTTCTTTGCTGGGCAACCCCCTCTGTTTGAGGGTGAAGAGTTGCTGGGATCTTTATCATCTTTCTTAGAGCCGCAATATCTGAATCTCTTATCTTTAGCAGCTCCTTTATAGCTTTAGGGTCCTTTGGGTCATGCCCAAGCTCTATGATTATATCCTCCAAAGACCTTATTCTGTTGTCTTTGGCCTGAGAGGATGCCTTCTCCAACTCTAGTTGGGCAGTTGTATTGTTCAGGCTATTTTCCAACCTATGTGCCAAGAAGGTCTTATCTGCAAGTGTAGAATACACCATCTCACCCGTTTGCTTGTGAAGTTCTATTTGATCCATAGGGTGGATGTCTTTTGCAAGGACCTCAAGGTTGGTCCTTATATAGTCTGCAGCTGACTGTGGCTGCAGCATGGTTGGCATGAAATGACTCATGGTCATTTTCCCCTCATTTATGTCATAAGCTGACATAAGCCTCTGCTGATTTGTAGGGGCCATTTTCAGCAATTGATTATAGATCTAGAGCCTGAGTGGCTCATTTCTCTTTTTTATGTCAATGAATTGTTGCTTGATGCTTGTTTTGGCTCTCCTTTGCTGACTTGAGGAGCTTATCTCTCCTCCGATTATTCTTTCTTGTTCCTGCTGAAAGGAACTGGCAGATGCCTCCATGCTTGGTGGGCCCATGCCCAATGATTGTCCGATGGGCATCTCTTCTTCAGAAAAGGGATTCATCCTTTTCCTTTTCTCCCCTTGAGTTGTGGATGTGGTGAGGGGAGTCTCCTGCTCTCTATCCCTCTTTCGGTTTCTGTCTTCATTCTGAGGAGTTTGGAGCACCGAGGCCTCCACTGTTGTTTCCTGCCTAGGAGGCATAGTTTCTTGAGTATGTTTCCCAGTGGATATTGGGGCCTCAACTGTTTGTTCTTGCTGCATTGGCTGCTCTTCTTTTTGTTGTTCTTCTATATGAGGTGGTTGTTCCTGCTCCATCTACTTTTCTTTACCCTTGCTTGACACCTGATGAACAGTTCTAGCTGCTTGCTGCTGGGCTGTAGAAGATGAGGCAGCTGCTCCAAGTTGCCTTTGATAGGAAGAGGAAACCTGCCCACAAGTTTCCAAGTCAGCCTCTTTCTCAATGTTCTTTGCCTCTCTTTGTAGCATTTTCTCTCTAGTGATTGCCTCTTCTAGAGTGCCCTCTTTCCAACTTAGTAAATTGGCATATTTTTCAATGTGAGGCAATCTGATGTGAGCATAGCCAGCCAGTTTATGTTTTACCCTCCTGAGAGAAATGAAATGATTAGGGTCATAAGGTACCCAGCGGAAACTGGTTTCTAATTGGAGGCTCTCTAGGATCATATCTGCTTCCTTCCATCCCTCCTCCCTTTTGTTGTAAAGAAATGGGCCTAGCTGGTTCCTGACCTTTAGTTGCACCTTCTTGTTTTTACTGTGGAAATGGACCAGGTCTGCATTTCCAAATTTCCTGAAATACTCCAAGGCAAAGAGTCTCATAGGGACATATCTTGGCAGCCTATAAGGGTCCAACTCACAACCATATATTCTGATTACTGTATGGTGTTGGTAAAAGTACCAATCACCAATGCTGTAGGCCTTTGAGAGATGGAGTATTCTTTGCATCTCATCGGTCAACCTAGGAGGAGGGACACCAAATAAAAAGGTCATAGCTGGATGGATAAAAAGGTCTATGAATTCACAGTATGTGTATGGTGAACAGGAGGTGTGCTGAAAAACAGAGGTCCAAAATACTACAGACCTTGGGTTTCCCTGGGCATCAAGTTTCTTGAGAGGAATAGGGAAACTGTCAGGTTGATAAAATAAGAACAAATGATAGATGTATGAGGTGTATCTGAACACCTTCTCCCTCTCTAGATTCATCAGTTGCTCATGAATCTTATTGGCAATGTATGTAGCATAATCATAATGCACAGCAGGAGGCTTTCCAGGGGAAAATATGGACAGCATGGCCATAATAGTGTCATCAACATCCTCAATTCCCCTGTACCCCAGGACATAACTGATCAAGTCCACAAGCATTTTTCCCAAGTCATTGAGATATGGATTTCCAATAGGAGGTGTTCTCACAGCTTCAGAGCTTGGCTGAATAAATAACTGATTAATCTTGATGACCTGGGCACTGGACAGCTTGCCCCCCTTCTTTAATAAGTCCATCATAGAGAGAGGAGTTAGTGGCTTTGCAGTGTGAAAGTGCAGCATCTCATTTATGGCCTCAGGGGTGATATGGAACAAGACTGAACCTCTGGAACTGAGAACAGCTCTTTGACATGGATCATAGTTTTCACAGCATCTATGGATCAAGTCTGGAAGGACATTGACTTGAGGAAGGTTAAAAATGGGCAAATTGGAGTCCCAAATCCCTAAAATATCAGCTCCACTGAGGTGTTGAGCCTTTAACTCATTTAGCATATGAATGTTGAATTTGGAATTCATTGAAAATGTCTCTGTCATCTGATAATCTGTATCACCCAGGGCCTTCCACTCTAACTCTCTGTGTGGGGCATTCAGAGGTGGGATATTTAATGCTACTGGAGTTTCCATGGTTAATTAGGATTCTGAATTTGTACTAGGACTTGTTCTACCGGACAGAGCAACACAAAAGGGTATTCTGCAAGAGTGAGGCAATTTTCCAGGAAAGAACTGGGTAAATTGTGGTGAGAACAGTTTGAAATGCTCCGAACAGAGTTTGAATGAGCAAATGCTGGGACTAGTAACGCTGTTTTCCCGGTGAATTAGTGCAGCTCAGGTTTCAAGTCCACGAATGCGCGAACTAACTGTGAGTTTATGAGAACTTGGCTAAGTGCAGACTTTGCAGGTGAATTTCGACCCTACAACCCAAATGAATGCTGGTCGCCGGGGATTTGCTGGCAAACACACTGTTTTCCACTCTTTTTAAGCTAGCTTTGGTGAATTATGCAGGAAACCAGGTGCGGAGGGGAAACTTGAATAAATACCTGGTAAAGCTTTGGCAATGGTGACTAATGCAGGTGAATTTGCAGGCGCCCACGGTCTCCAAGTCGAAATTTGCAGGTTGGCGACGAAATGGTCGTAATATGCATGCAGAGCGGAGCAATAGTTCTTTTTCCAAAAATGACAAAGACTACGATTTTTGGCGAAAATATGGACTTTTTTGGGTTATTGGCGCTTTTTCTGGATGACGTCAGCATGACGTCATCAGGTGGGGTCGGGTACGGAAGGGTGACGTGGCGGCCTGTGAGTGGTCCACGGGGACTGGTGAGGTGGCGGACAGGTCGGAGCAGTGGCGGGCCGGGCGCTGACACGGTGCTGAGTGGTTATGACGTGGGCGTGACGTAGCGATGACGAGGACGTGACGGGATAGGCGGTAAACAATAAGCGGTAAGTGGTTTTCTCGGACCGCTCTGGATACGGTCGCGGTATTGTCAGAGGGTGGCCCGATGAGATTTGGGAGCGACGTGTGGCAATGGCCTGACGTCACCCTCTGACAGTTTCTCGGGAGGTAACGTTCGGCCATCGGGACCGACCCGATATGGATATGGGCCGTCGGATGGGAAAGCCCAGATCCGACGGTCGACGGGTCAATAAGGTGGCAGGACAATACGGCAGCGGGCGGGGCATATTTTATTGTTTTTCTGGAAATGCGCGCCCAGACGGAACCTTTAGACTTTGGCGGATTTTATGGGTTTTTCAATGCTTTTTTGTAAAAGTGCGCATTTGCAAATAAACTTTGGATAAAACGGAAAAATGGGTTTATTTGGTGTTTTATGTGTTGAAATGCGCATTACAGCAACCTTAGGATAAGGGGTAAAGGTGGGTTTTTACAAGGCCTTTTTGTAAGTAGAGTGGGTAAATGATTTCAAAGGTTTGTAAAGGGAAAAGGGGTGTAGCTTAGGTTATCAAACTGACCAGAGGTCAATTTAATCCCTGACTTTATACAACCACATGCAAGCAGACTTTATTCCTGCATGATTTTCCAATATTCAAGCATATGGCTATAATGCCAAGGGGGAGGGAATATGTACATATTTGGGATTTGTCTATAGGATTATCCTAATAATAGGGAAAAGGGAGTATAGGGAGTTAAATAAATAGGGAATTAGGAGTTAATATGAGTGGAAGAGGTGGATGAAGGGGGAAAGACACTAAGTTTTTATATGGAATCAACTTAGTTCAGGAAGTAGATCAAAATGAAAAGAATTTTACACAAGAAATGTGGCTTTTAAAGAAACAAGAATCAACAAAAGAGTTTGACTTCTTTCATGAACATAGGTAGTATTGGGATGTTAGCAATGAATGTGATGGGGGATAATCTGGAAGTTAGACATGCTTCATTGAGTTGCTGCAAAAAACTGCTGAATAAGAGACCTGCACTGGCACCCTGTTTTTCCTTTGGTTGGGCCAGCGACATAAAGGAGATCATGCTTCTGCAACCCCATCTACCTACCCACTCTATTGCCTAGCATTTTTTGGTTACTCCAAGGAGGGTGTGCACTTAGACTTGCAAACCCTTATGTGCCTTTTCTTTTCCTTTGGCTTTTTCTTTTGATTTTCTATCTACAACTAACCTTATTACTTCCAAGGCCCCAGATTAAGCAGTTGGGAACCTTAATTCTCTACCTAACTACTAGCCTGCCAAGATTAAACAGTTTGGACAGGCTTCTTTCTCTATTCTAATGACAAGAAATTGAAACATGGCATGATCCAAATTAGGCTGTTGGACCATCCATCCAAAATTCAGTCAACATCAAGCTATGTACACATATTGCATTCTCTTGGAAATATGGGATCTTTGCATCACCAAAGCAGAGCATATTTGGAACTTTCTTTGCCAATCATGAAATATGAAACCTATTGGTATAGGTATCTAACAGTTCCTTTTGACTCCTATAGCATTTGTTTGAGACCTTCGGAGGAATAGTTGTTGTACTCTGTTAAACTCCTCTTGTGGTAGATATTCAATTCCTTTGTTGATTCCCTGCTCTAGAAACTTTTCTAGTTCAAGGTTCTCCCTCTCAAGGATCTCCTGTAGGTCTTGGTCCTCCATACCTCCTTCGCTTGGGGTCATCTCATGGTCCCTTCCAAGTTCCATAATTCTCGATGGGTCCTCCTGTTGCCCATTGTATTCGTGTATGATTTCCATGCTATCCTCTTTTCCTTCTCTGTATGATAGTCCTCTGGTTTCTTATGCATACCATTTTTTACCCCCTCTTCTTCTAAAATTTTGAAATTGTTATGACTTGGTATCTTTCTTTCGCTGGGTTTCTTTTGGGACCTTTTTCCCCCTCCTTTCCCTCTACCTCCGACTTCGGGTAGTCCTCCGTTTTGTTGAGTGGGATATCTCTGAAGAGGTGCCCATGTTCATGAAATTTATGGCATCTGAATGGGATGTGTTCATAGTCGACTACCAGTACCCATTCCTCGTCATATACTTCTAGGATGACTTCATCCGGGAGTGCTCCCGATAAGTCCATCTCTACACATATGTGAGCGAAGGATGTATATTTCCCTCACAAAGTCGCCTCTGATATCTTTATAAAATGTCGTAATTTGTTACCTATATCTTTTAAACATTTCGGCAGCGAATAATCTAAAGGTAAGGAGTATAATTTAATCCATACCAGGGCCGATGTGAACATTTCTCGCTCCGGAACAAAGTTCATCACCCAAGGTCACATGTAAAGACCTACAACAACATAGAAGTAGGGTCCTCCTTCGAAAACTCTGTCTTTGTCCTCTAGGCTAGTGAAAACCATTGTGAAGAAACCCTTGGAGCCAAGATGTATATTTATTTCTCCATTCGGTGTCCAATTGTTTCTTATCCATGCGTACAATGAACTTGCAAATGACCACATAAGTCGCCATGTGATTTCTGTGCACCTATAGTGCAGGATCATTTAAGGCCACCCGAGGTTTAATGTTAGCCTTGGGCTTGCAGGGTCCCATCGTAGACATCTTCTTAGTTTTCAGACTGCTGTCTCCAGGATTCGTTTCCCTCCTAGCTTCCTTGTGGGCCCCTTCCTTTTCAAGGGAATTGCTGCTTTCCGGCTTGTGAGTGCCAGTTGTCTTTGTCTCTACCTCCATTGGTTTATGGAAATTGTTTAGACTCACCTCTTTACTTCTGTTTGAAACCATGTTACTGTAGGAGGGAGTGGAGCTCCCTCCTCCAAGCTCCTCCATAGTTATCTGCTCGCTCCTGTCACCCCCTGTTCAAAACCCTAGTTACCTGCTTGCTCCTCCCAACAAGTCTTGTGGCTTTCGAAAACCCCACTCAATGCATTCTTAATTACAACATCTTTTATATTTTTGTTGTTCGATAAATTTTCCTGTCGTTTTCTATTTAACCCACCTTTGGTACTTCCCCCTTTCTGCTTCATTTGTTGATAGCGAATTCGGTCCATACAAATTGCTTCATCCGTTTTCTTCGGGTTGTCGAATTCCAACTTCTCTTTCATGAAAGGGTAGGCTGCTAGTAAACCATTGCACCTTGGCTTTCTCTTCACTAATGTAGGGGACACATCTTAACAGAGAGGTAAATGTAGTTATGAAATCACCCATGGATTGTTGTCCCAATTTTAATTCATGAAAATATTTGACTTTTTAATCATGGAACTGCCTGTTCAGGTATTTATATTTAATGTGCTTTTGGAAATGTTCCCAAGTAACTTTGTGCTCATTGATTCCTTGAACCATTTTAATCTCTTCCCACCATAAGGTGGCTTTACCTTGCAGTTGATAGAATGCTAGCGTTGATTTTAGATTATCATCATATTCATATATTTGAAAGCATTTGTTCATATTTATTAGCCATGCTTCAGCCGCTTCCTCCACCTCTCCATCGTAAGTCGGGTGATTGATTTTCTTAAACTCCCCTTGTAGTTCAATTTTTTGTCTCTTAGTCCCCTTCCCACCAGAAACATATAGTTGCTAAGCTTTTATTTTGATAACCTTAAGTTACAATGTAGTTCATGGCTTTATGGCCATTTAACAATTCACAAATTCCATGGATTTTACATTTTCTCCTCATAACCAAAGGACCTTGTTAATGTTAGGAAAACGTTAACCATGATATGTTGATTTTAAAAAAATATTGTAAATAAAGAAATCACGTGATACTTAATATATACCTAAATTTGAGGATTTAAATTTCATCATCCATTTTTTATTCATTTTAATGGCGCAAGTTAATTTTTTTAATTTTTTAATTTTTTTTGTTTGAAATTCTTTAAAAAAATGAAAATGCAACTCATATTTCAAATTTTTCTAATGCTACTATTATTTCTCTATGCTTAAAAGAAATAATTGATGGAGACCAATTTCTCCCAAAAAAATCATCAATTTTTTTGAACAATACACTTAATATACCTTGAAATTAATATAAATTAATTAACTTTATTATAATAAAATATACTTAATTGAAATCAATATTTAATTTATATATTTTATATTAATCTTAATTTCCAAGAATTATTCTCTTTACTTTTTTATCCATCTCTTTCATTTAAACTAATTATTTTTTTCCTTATATCAATGTAAATTCCTTTATTTATTTTTGTACAATTGCTCACTTTTTTTGGTTTGATAGGTTATGTGAATCCTAAGATGTTTGTCACCCTTAACTTGTGAATTGAATAACATCAATCCATGAGTTTCTACACTATCAAAATCACTAGGGGATTGCACCCATCTTGGGCTACACCAACCCTTAGCATTGTTGGATTTTTCCCATGGAGTTTCGAATCGGTGGCCTTTACACCACACAGTGCCTTAACCAACGGCGTGACAACCTTAATTTATGCCTTGTGGGATAAAATTTCTCACTTTTATATATGATGTTCCTTTTATTTTTGTCTAATTATTCTTTTTGGTAAATTATGACTTTATATTACTCAAAATTTAGATGTCAAAAGTAGATTGATCTTCATTTTCTCCACAAGGATTTGAATTTCCTCACTATGCTTCCCAAAACAAAAGCAAGATTGAGCCTCCCCATGAAACAAGACCAGGATGTCATACAAAACTATAACCCATTTTTTCCCCAAGGTCGCATAGCAGAACATGCACATAGGTTTGGTGAGCGAAAGACCCCATACAACACAACCAAAACAAAGAAAAGTAAGAAAATACATCCCAGAATCTCAAATAGCTAGTTGAGAGACAAAATAGGGACATGGGCTTAGTTTACAAAAGACCCCATACAACAAAACTAAAACAAATGCAACCAAGATAATACATCCAAAAATATAAAATAACTAGCCACAAGAAATAAAAGGCACGTGGGTCTAACGAGTGAAAATCCCCATACAACACAAAAAACAAAGGTGACCAAGACAGTTCATCAAATAACCATTTGAACACTATAAAAAACTTCTAACAAATAAGGACCCCATTGACTAGGATTGAGACCGGCCACATAGATGCCCAACAAAGTTATCGACCATTTGCATCTCTACTCATTCTCGAAGGAGGAAATTGTAGCTGACCTTCTCATGCTTGAACTCGGAGGGTCCATAAAATCACTGCTATCAAACTTGCACACAATGTGACCCTCCACGTGTGTAAGGAAATAATCAGTCTTGTCCAAACAAAACATCTAGCTTCTTAACATTAATTTGATGCCATCTAGGGTGGAGTGTACATTGCATTTCTCCATTTTCTTATCCTTAAGAACCAAACCTATCAAATTTTTCATTTTCCAATGTAGAGTGATTGGATTCAAGTATTGATTCTTCATTCCCCTAGTATGACCAAGGTCAGGAACCTAATTTGAAATATCTCAAGGAGATCTGAATCAAAATAGAATTGATGTTCAATCCCTACTTGAGTCTCTAACTTCTAGATTTCCTTTCTCGTCTCTGGCAGAATAACAATGAAGTATGTGGTTTTCGAATCATGGGAAAAAAGTCTTTCCCTTCGCTGGCCCTAAGAGGCACAACCACCTCCCACCCATCTGCATCATATTCTTTGTCTAGGAGGCATCATTGTGACACTGGGGGTACACCTAGAGAATCCATTGAAAATCACACGACCTACAAAGTAACAAGAGAAGAGACTAGATGAGCCAACTTGAAGACTTGGCCTTAATCCAATTATATAATCCTCATATCTCCAAAAAAATGTGTCAAAGTCTACTGAGATAGTATAAGAGGCTACAAAAGACTCACCATCCTCAATAGACATCTCACAACCCAAAACCATGAGACACCAGACACTAGACGTAGACAAAGTGGTGCAATATCCAGCTACCAAGAAACCCCACATAGTTCTACTAGAATTCACCCATAAATTCCCTCGAATTTCCATTACAATTTACACTTCTTGTCTCAGAGAACCCCAAAGATAGAGACTTTGAATAGAATTACACCAATGGACAAAGAAAGTCCTTCTGCCAAGAATTGAGCTAAACCAGATAAACGTACTAACCCTAATAGAACAAACCTATGCTGCAAATTTTTGAAAGGCCAAAAAAACAAATAACACATCGTAGAGGTGTGATAATTCATGCAAAAGAAATCATTTAGCATTCTCACCAACCCAACACATTATTTTTTACTTAAGTTTAACAGTATAATATTCTATATTTTTTTAATTCATTTATTTGTTTATTTTAAACATTTTCCTTATTTTATTTATGTGGATTTCATTGTCGTTTTATATTAACTTTTTTTATTTGTGGTCTTCATATAATTTGTATTATTGTTATTTTTCTTTTTTCTTTTTTTATTTTTTGTAAAAATATTATATTTATGATGATAGGGTTTTCACGATTTTAATTTAATTATCAATAAGGATGAGGTGGATTGCAGAGATTTAACCTTCATAAAATATTTTAAATTATTTTTACTAATATACATAAATCAAATGCTCAAATTTATTTGAAAGTAATTATGCGTTTTTTACATTTTTAATTAAATTTGTTAATTAATTATTGTGTCATATGAAATAAGTTATAGTTTTTTGGGCATATGGCATTGAGAAGCCATGGTATTGGCCCATACTATTGTAGAAAAATCTATTTAGAGATTAAGAATCTTCATTGTAAAGTAGGGTGAATCTCTATATTTAAGAATCTTGTTACATATTTTTTTAATGTATATATATTTAACTAATACATTACTTTTTTTTTATCATTAATAATAATTATTATTGAGCCGACAGGCTCATTCTACAACCCAGTGTTTGAGCCGAGAAGCTCATTCTAAAAATTATGTTCTAAATAGAAAAATAATGTCGGCTATAATTAAAAAAAATGAATATGTTGTAAGATAATTAGAAGTAAAAAATGTGCAAGTAAGTTATTTAGATATTATACTTTTCAAAAATATTTCAACTTCACATATATCTATATATAGAAAATAAATTACTAAAATAAAATATTTTAATGTGGTTTATAAAAAAATATTCAATGTGGGTTATCAATAAAATATTTTAATAGGAATTGATATTGACATATGCTTAAAAATATATTAATAATAAAAAACCATTTTAAAAGTTGCATGATAAAATGTCTCAATGTACATGTTATTTCAATTACATATATATTATATATCATTTTAAAAAAATGATCTATATATCATGAAAAATTAAGTTTTTATGGTTAAAAAGTTTATTTGGTCTTATATAAAATCTATTTAGCATTCAAAAATACAATTTAAACAATGAAAATTAACACAATGTATTTTTCACTTTAAAGAAGTTTGCATGTGAAGCAATTTGATCCCCCTCCGCTCATGTTAGTGTTGGAGATCAGATGCACAGCAGAATTAAAAAACAAATACTCAGCAAATCACTCAGGCACATAAAGACACAGCAATTAAATCAAGTACATAAGACAGAGGTTTTACGTGGTTCACCCAACCAATCTGGGCTACGTCCACACAACATAGGCATCGGAAATTCTTTATTAATCAAACAGGAGATTACATAATTAAATCTTCACAAACTCTCACTCTCACCAAAAAACAATCTGTATGAATATCTGTTTTATAGCAAGGAGGATCTAACTGCCTCATAAATCCTCTCAACTCAAATTTAGGATGCATTAACTCCCTCCCAACAAACTGGAGCTAATCCAGGAACTAATTCCTATTGTTGTCATCTACTCAGATTTTGCCTATTTTATTCAAAACAGAAAATCTCAACAATCTCCACCTTGACAACAATTAGCCTGATGCCCTGTTATTATTATTTTATTTTTTCTGCAAGCCAAGAGAAGCCAAACACCAACGTAGCTTCTCTAACAAAACTGGTTTCGTGAACATGTCTGCACAATTCTCCTTTGTATGCACCTTTTCAAGAGAGACTCCCCTTTCAGTGATAACCTGTATTACAAAATGGTACTTAATTGGAATATGCTTTGATTTACTATGATAGGCCGGATTCTTAGCCAAATGTATTGCACTTTGACTATCACAAAGTAACCTGATGTTGTCCTGTAACCTACCAAACTCACCAAGCAAACCTTTCAACCAAACCGCCTCTTTGCAAGCATGCGAAGCAGCAATGTATTCTGCTTTAGTAGTGGATAAAGCGACAATGTTCTGTAGCTTTGACATCCAGCTTATAGCTCCACCTGCAAGAGTAAAGACATACCCTGAAGTTGATCTTCTCTTATCCAAATCACTTGCAAAATCGGAATCAACATATCCGCAATGTTTCTGATTTTCCGAGATCACACTAAGGTGCAGGGAAAAGAGCATACGCATGAGAAAAATCCTTCCTTTCTGTTTCTGATTTGCCCAGATCGCACAGAGTCGCAGGGCAAAGAGCATACACAGAAATGAAAGGTATAGATCCGGTAAAAAAAAAGGCTAAATAAATCGAAACCGAAATAAGCAGAGAGAAAATAACAGTAAACTGCAAAAAACACTGTATACCTCCCGATATGAAAAATGACGCAGCTAGGGCTACGAGAAACCTTTTCGCGTGAAACGAAAGGGGTTCCTCACTGGAACAGATGCTCCGAACGCAACAGAGCAGTCCTCTCGGCCCGAAAGCAGTCAGAAACAGCAGATCTAGGAAACGACAGCCGCATGCAGTTCTACCGGCTTCAGATTTGGATCACCAACGGACGTGGCCCTCAAATAGCTCTGATCCCATGTGGGAATTTACAGGGTAAGTTCCTCAGAAAGAATACCAAAAGGACACCGCTCACAACCAGATCTTAAATCAATACACCAGTATTTTTGACGTGGTTAAAACCCTCAAAGTGCAAGGAGGGAAACAGTCCACGGCCTGTCCCAACGTGGGTACTACAGGAAATTTATTAATCAAAGAATGAAAATTTACATAAGCTTCTCTCATGCACGGATTACACAAACAATGACCCTCCATGCGCTTTAAATAGAACTCATGGACCAATTGGGTGTCAAGCCACGGATCAAGTGTCGGTAATACCGAGGTGAGAGTGAACCGTCGGATCACTACATATCGTGACCGTCGGATTGTAAGTTACAAAATGTACAACGGTAAAGAAACACACTTTACCTAACTCTAACCTAACTCTATACTAGACCAAGTTGAACTTAATTATATCCTATGTGTCGGAATATCCTAACAACAAATTCACTACTCTTATTGTAAGTGATACAATAACTACTTGTGCCTCTCAGATACTGAAGCACCCATTTCACTGCTGACCAGTGTTCTTTACCCGGATTTTCCATGTACCTGCTGACAACCCCAATTGCATGTGAAATATATGGTCGCGTACACACCATCGCATACATTAAACACCCTACTACATTAGCATATGGAATTCGAGACATAAATTCCTTTTCTTCATCTAAATTAGGACATAAACTCGAAGAAAGCTTGAAATGGGAAGCGAAAGGGACTGACACAGGCTTCACGTTATTCATACCAAATCTCAAAAGTATTTTCTCAATATACTTTTGTTGTGATAGCCATAGCTTACCATTGCTTCTGTCTCTGAAAATCTCCATGCCCAAAATCTGTCTTGCTGCTCCTAGATCTTTCATATCAAACATCCTTGCCATCTGAGCCTTCAACCTGTTGATTTCTACTATGCTTTTGCTTGCTAAAAGCATATCGTCAACATACAATACTAAGATAATGAATATGCCATTATTTAACTGTTTAAAATAAACACAATGATCATATTCACTTCTAACATATTTCTGACTCAACATGAAAGAATCAAACTTCTTATACCACTGTCGAGGCGACTGCTTCAGGCCATATAAAGACTTCTTGAGCTTGCAGACAAATTTCTCATTGCGACGCTGAACAAACCCTTCCGGTTGTTCCATATAAATTTCCTTATCTAAGTCACCATGTAGAAATGCAGTCTTAACATCTAATTGCTGCAACTCTAAATCAAGCAAAGCCACTAATGCTAACACAATTCTAATTGAAACAATTTTAACCACTGGTGAAAAAATCTCATGAAAGTCAATACCGGCTTTCTGAGAAAACCCTTTTGCAACCAGTCGCGCTTTGTACCTGTCTTCGTATCATTTACACCCCGTTTCAGATGGAACACCCATTTACATCCCACAGTTTTCCTGCCTTTCGGAAGCTCAACCAGATCCCATGTGCCGTTCTTACCCAAGGCCATCATTTCGTCCTTCATGGTTGCTTTCCACTTATCACTTTTTGAACCTTATATTGCTTCCTGATAGCACAGAGGTTCATCGTCATTAGCAGTAAATGCAACAAAAGTGACATAATCATCATACCTTCTCGGTGGCCGTTTGATTCTTGTCGACCTCCTTAGGGATGTTTCTGGCGCTTCCTCGATTGGCTGACTACCATCTATAGTAACTTTTTGCCGATTAGTATCTGAGACCTGTTCATGATCTAAACCTGAACCCTGTTCATGTTCTGATTCTGAAACCTGTTCATGACTAGTATCTGAACTATGGTCATCATGACTATCATTAGAAATTCTATCAAACTGAATGTGCTAAAAATCAGATACATCATCCTGTTTCAATCTACTATCTACATCTAACTGTACAAGAGAGGATTCATTAAACTTTACATCTTTGTTGATGATGATTTTGCGGGTAGTAGGATCCCACAATCTATATCCCTTTGTTCCAACACCATACCCAACAAAGATATACCTTTTATACTTTGGATCTAATTTACTTCGCTGATGTTTAGGCACTAGAACATATGCATCACAACCAAACACTCTGAGTTTAGAATAGTCACAAGGGTGTCCTTTCCATACCTCTTGTGGAATCTTGCATCCTATCGCCGTTGATGGAGATTGGTTTATCACATAACAAGATGTTGCCACTGCTTCCATCCACAACTCCTTTTGCAACCCGGCGTTACTCAGCATACTCCTTGCTCTCTCTAGAAGAGTCATGTTCATGTGTTCAGCAACTCCATTCTGCTGAGGAGTATAAACCGTGGTCTTATGTCTCTCGATCCCTGCATCCTTGCAATAGCTATCAAACTCGGAAGTAAACTCACCACCATTGTCAGTTCTTAAACATTTTATTGTTCTACCAATGTTGTTTTCTACCAATGCTCTAAACTGCTTGAAAACTGAAAAAACATCATACTTCCTTTTCAACATGTAGACCCACACTTTCCTAGAAAAGTCATCAATGAATGATACAAAATAAGACGAACCACCATATGAAGTTGTAGGAGCTGGACCCCACACATCTGAATGGATATAATCAAGTATGCCTTTACTAGTATGTTTGTCTGTTTTAAACTTTTGTTTACTTTGTTTTCCAAAAAAACAATGCTTACAGAAATCTAACTGTCCAGACTTTAGATTTGGAAGTAACTTGCGATCAGCCAAAATTTTTAACCCTCTTTCACTCATATGCCCCAATATTTGATGCCATAAGTGAATGGAACTACTGTCATGCTCAGACACTGTAGACACATAATCTGACCCTGTACTTCCTTCTCATTGAAATAGATTTCCTACCTTCTTAGCTTTCATAACTAGTAAAATACCTTTGTAAATTTTCATTACTCCACCTTGAATTACAGTTTTATATCCATTTGAATCAAGTGCTCCTAATGAAATCAAATTTTTTCTTAAATCTGGTACATGCCTCACATCAGTTAATATTTGTGTTGTCTCATCAAACATTTGCAGTTGTATAATCCCAATTCCCACAATATTACATGTTACATCATTACCCATGTACACAACGCCATCATCAATTGGTTTATATGTCTTAAACCATTCTTTATGGATACACATGTGGTTTGATGCACCGGAATCTAACAACCAATATTGACCATGATTTGACACATTAACTGATAATACTTCATCACTCATACCTGAACCAGATGTCGAACCTGTATCTATTGTATTTGCCTCCTTCTTCTCTGTCGAAGAATCTGCTTTTGAAGTTTGATGCTGTCGCTTCCAACAGTCCTTCTTTAAATGCCCTGATTTGCCACAAAACCAACACTTTAGCTTACTCTTATTCCCTTTCGACTTTGAACGTGAGTCGCTCGGCCTCCTGGAGTGTCTTTCTTTCGAACGACCTCTAACCATCATAGCTTCTGATGTAGAGGTTTTGGAATGCGACCTTCTCCTTGTTTCTTTCGATAATAAGGATGCAACTACATCATCAAACTCAATAGTTTCTGATGAACTAAGACTTATAGAAGTAACAAAATGATCCCATGATTCGGGCAACGAGCACAATAAAGTAATAGTTTTATCCTCGGATTAAATATTTACTTCTATACTTTGTAATTGCACAAGAAGAGTATTAAAAGCATTTAAATGATCAGCAATCGATGTACCTTCCTTCATTCGCAAACTATACAACTGTCGCTTCAGGAGAATCCTATTGGTTAAGGATTTGGTCATGTACAGTTTCTCCAGTTTCGTCCACAAACCAACAGCTGTTGTTTCCGACACGATATTAAATAGGACATCATCAGCTAGACACAATCAAATAGCACTTATCGCTCTTTCATCCATCTCGGCCCACTCATTATCTGTGATGTTGTAAGGTTGTTTAGATTTTCCCAACAATGCCTTTGCCACACCATGTTGGACAAGCAAATCATACATCTTGACCTTCCAAATCTCGAAGTTGTTTATGCCATTAAACTTCTCAATTTCAAACCGGGCACTCTGAGTTTTCGCCATTTTGTATCAACAAAAAACACAATAATCTCCAAAAAACCAGCTTTAAATAAATGAAGTTTATTCTTTAAAAAATGCCTTTTCCTTTAAAAACAAGCAAATATCTGCCCTTCTACTTCACATACAAATTTCTGCCATATGCCTTTGCTTTAAAAAACAAAAAACTGAATTACAATACAAAAAACTGTGTATCAAATTCTGCAATTTGTGGCAGTCGAAACATAGCATGGTTTCATGGAGAAATACCCTTTCGGTTTTCAGCGCACAGTGTTCAACACCGCACCACAAAAAACATACACTTTAAAATACGAATGTCATTCACTAGCATAGATGCCTACTCCTGCCACAACTGAAAATATCCTTTGGCAAAGCTGATATAACGTCATAAAGTTTCACGCTATTTTCTTTACTGTACAAGAGTTTTTGTTTCGACATATAACTTCACAACCCCCACTCCATGAGCTTTCATAATGAGAAAACTATTAAAACAATGGCGTATGTAGACTTATGCAAGACATAAAAGCCAACACAAACTAACCCATCGATTAGTGTGGAACAAATCACCTACCTCTACGTCGGGCCAACAATCCACCTGAATCAATATACACAGCAATCTATACGCAGGTTGGACAGGTTCCAGCACCCTCACGCAATGAATAAACCAGCAAACACGCAGGTTGCCTCCACGCTGATTGACTTACGCTACCTGATCTACCACGACCTCCAACGCAGTGGACATACACTCCAACACGCAACGCAATCACACCTCCACGCAGGCTCTGGTCTTCACAGCAAACAACACGCAGACTCCAGCACACACCTCAATCTACGCACAGTCTGTATGGAACAAACTTAATCTCTGCGGAGATTGGACAGCAATCCAACACGACCACGCAGCAGTCGAATACCTCTCAATACCAGCACCTCCAACTCGCTCTGATACCACTTGTTGGAGATCATATGCACAACAGAATTAAAAAACAAATACTCAGCAAATCACTCAGGCACATAAAGACACATCAATTAAATCAAGCACATAAGTCAAAGGTTTTACGTGGTTCACCCAACCAATCTGGGTACGTCCACACAACATAGGCATCGGCAATTCTTTATTAATCAAACAGGAGATTACATAATTAAATCTTCACAAACTCTCATTCTCACCAAAAAACAATCCGTATGAATACCTGTTTTATAGCAAGGAGGATTTGACTGCCTCATAAATCCTCTCAACTCAAATTTAGGATGCATTAACTCCCTCCCAACAAACTGGAGCTAATCTAGGAACTAATTCCTATTGTTGTCATCTACTGAGATTTTGCCTATTTTATTCAAAACAGAAAATCTCAACAGTTAGATTCGTACTTAAGATGGATCTATGCTTGTTACTTTTAAATACAGTGGTAATTTAGTTAATTCTTATGATTTTTTTAATTTAGCAACTTGAGATGTATGATAAAGTAAGTGTTTTGATGTTTATTAAGCACTGATACTTATCGACATTTACGAGACAATTACTTTATATCGTTGGGCTAGTTATATATTTATATATTATCTTTATATTTTATGATTATTGAAACCATTTAACTATTTAACATTGTGCCAATCAATTTTACACAAAATTATAAAATAGATTACACAAAAGAATAATCTAAAAAGTAGTACACAATATAAATAGAGATGTTACTCTAAAATTTCAAATAGGAAGGAAAATCAAACGAGTGGGGATTTATTAAGCTTTGAATATTCATTACAAAGTCTGAGTTATGCATGCTTAGAAATCTCATGCATTATTATTCAATTTAAAGCCAATATAAATGACGATGAAATGAATACTCTATGCATTTAAACTAATTTCATGTAAAGTAATTAGAAGTAAAATAATGAGAGAGTAAGATATTTAAATCTTAGACTTTTCCAAAATATTTCAACACGAAATTTATATCGATATAAACTTCATATATATCCATAAGTAGAAAAACAATTGCGAAAAGAAATTATTTTAATGTTGTATATAATAAAATAGTCAATGTGGTTAATCAATAAATATTTTAGTACAGATTAATATTCACATATACTTAACTAGCAATTGCACCACATGCTGCTGCAAAGAAAACGTCGTGCATAACATATCAAATAATAGTATAGATGAAGAAGATGTGATATGTTATGTGATATAGATGTTGAATACTTAGGAACTTTTTACTTTGCAACATAAATTACTTTCTTTAACATAAAGTAATAAATAAATCTAGCTTTACCATTTATTTATATTATTACATTGAACTAAAACTTATTCAAACTTCTAAATTTATTCTACCATATTCAAACTTCTAGATTTATTCTACCAAATACTTTTTTAAGACCAACATCATTTGTGAATCTACTTGGAAGTAATGTACGTTGAATGAAACACTTATAAAAGGTTAATAACAAAAATAAGAGAGAAGTTCACTCACTTCTCAGAAGTTAATAACAAAAATAAGAGAGAAGTTCATTCGATCACTTTCACCACAAGTTCGGGCGATAGCAAGTTCCGGAGAAGGCCCCCGAGTCTGACAGTTACAAGGGAATTTAGAGCTTGTAAAACACTAGAGAGAAGGTTACTAGAGAGCATCCTGACGCGTCTTGTAAAACACTTTGCTTTTCGTTCGTTCTCTAAAACAAGTGTTTAAATTGTATTGTTCCTTTTTGTAACGATTATCCTACGCGAGCTCGAATCTCTCTGAAAGAGAATTGAAAGGTTTTGAAAAATACGTATATAGACCTTATGTTCTTTAAAGATTAAAGGTATATTGTTATTATAAAAATATTAAATTATTAATTCATATTTTTAATTAATCAATATTTTATTCTATTTATTATTTTATTTTATCAATCACGATTTATAATATGAAAATTATTATAATTATATATATATATATATATAAATTCATATTTTTAATTAATCAATATTTTAATAAATCTTGATTTTAATAAAAATAAATTATTAATTTATATTTTTAATTAATTAATAATAACAACAATATGAAATATGATT
Organism: Pinus tabuliformis; assembly: GCA_031772625.1. Lineage (NCBI taxonomy): Eukaryota > Viridiplantae > Streptophyta > Pinopsida > Pinales > Pinaceae > Pinus > Pinus tabuliformis. The sequence goes on along the minus strand of CM062818.1, from coordinate 2,021,543,769 downwards.
TTTGATAGAAGAATTTTTTCAAAAATCCATAATTTCACTTTTAGTTTTCTCTTTTTTTTTTCAAGTTAGTTTAGAAGATTTGAAACAATAATTTATTAGGACAAATTTATTAATGTAACACACATTTATACTTAAAAAGAATTCAAATTAATTAACTTTGTTTATATATATATATAGATATAGATAGATAATTATAATTATAATTTTATGTTGTTTTTTATTTTTATTTTTTGACTGTATATTTATAATAGTGCTTTGGTTATTATTATAGTGTTTCTATATATATATATATATATATATATATAAGGTCATTGTACATTGACTGTTTCTTTCGAATTATTGAAAATTACATTTGATTAAATTTGATAAGGGTTGAAGCCAACTAGGCATTAATGCCTTGCCAGCTTGCCCAGGTTCTCGACCCTTATATCACACAAACGAAGAGACATTTGGTCCTTTCATCACCGTCGATCTATGAATCACACGATTCGACAATGCCTAGAGGTTCTAGGTTGGTAAGGGTAACTACCTAGTTGTCTCGTTCTCACAACCGACCATTTGTTCGCTTTAGTCGCCTGAAAGGACCTCTCTGCCAAACCCACACTCCCATAGTAGGGTTTCTTCCATGGTTATGTGTAAGGATGTCGATGTCTATAGGTCGCCTACAACGACTAATTCTAGATCTGCCTTTTTCTATTGTTGTTCCCTCCTAGTTCGTGGCTAAATGGATGACTTGATCTTGGAGCAGATGCGACATGGTAAACGATTCACTCTTGATTGTTGGTTCCTTACTTCTTCTTAACTATTGTAGTTCTTTACTGTCTCTAAAAACAATGGTCATGTTTTCCCTGTGGTCACAACTATTGGGTTTCAAGTCTGACTCAGATAAACTAAAGGTAATATGTTAAATCCCTTTTCCTTTTTGTGTTTTCATTGAAAACCGTTCCAGTTTGTTTTTTTTTTTAAGTTGGGGGTTAAAATTTGTCTTTAGATACAATACCGCAGGTTTGAACAAGCTGCTCCAGGTAGATATCATGCTTTAAGGCTTGCTTCTATGTGTCGCTGCAACATTGGTCATACGTGTTGCAACTTACAGGTGGTCTTTACTAATTTTCCCCTCTTCAAAGGTTTTGTCATGGGGTTTTCGCTCTTAGAGTGAACTGAGGGTTTATTCCATGTAGGAATTAGAATGGGTTGGTGTTTTTTTTTAAATATAATTAAGGTTTGCTAAAATGTAACAGAGCTTCCACTCTATACCTTCCTTAAGTAAATTCCATTGTGAGAACTTATGGGTTTGAGTAAGGGTATGGCTTGTAATCATTTCCTTGAAAGTTTCTCAAGGAAAAAATGAATATGGGTTGGTTTCTCTTCACCAATTTTGGTCTTCTATTGTCACATAATCACTTTGGATACGTTGTAATGTGGTTAGAAACCACAACTATGAATGTTGCTTTTTCAGTACCAAACTATTCTGCTCATTTAAGCTATATGCCCCATTAAAAAAAAAATTGAGAACAATCAAGATCTTTCAGGGATTCTTTTTCTTGTATTCTTCCTTAGTCATGACATTGATGGAAGTTTTATTTTTCATTTTGTGTAAAATATTTGGTTAATGCATTATTTAAATTGATTTGGTACATGTTATGGTCACATGTGTAGGCGATTACTCTCATGTCTATAATCTTTGCAAGTAGCATTCTTTTGGTGCTGCTTCTTTTATAAAATTGTGAAACACATTTGGCTGTTGAAGTTTCTGAGCACAATTCAACTTAAGATTATGCTGCTTGATTTATACATGTTCATATATTATGTTTTGTAAGGGAAAGAAAATAATCATTACAACCTACAGTCCTCTCCGGCTTATAATCAATTATGTTAGGGAAAGGAGAATGAAATAACCCCTTTCACCTCGTTTGTTCTCTTTATTTATTAAACTACTAATCCTGATTTTCTCAACAAAGCACCATTCTCTAGAACCGTTTCTCTAACTGTCAGCAATTTAATTGAGCTCGAGAAATAAATCTAGAAGGAAACCCTTTGTGGATCTTCTGTTAATTTTCTACTATAATAGGTGTTTTTCTGTTAATTTTTCTTGCAAACCCTCAAGCGGGGTTACTCTTAATTTATGCACGTTGTCTGGAACTAGTCTTTTAAATTTCCAATCTCTTTTCTGGAAGCCGTGTATATATATATATCTGTTCGGACCCCTTTAGCCTAAGGTTTACCAACCTTACCAAGAGTTCTTCAAAGTAACAATGAAAAGGAAACCGATTTTTCAATTATTTTCATACTTTTCCATAAAGAAAATAGAATAGATCACACATTCTACTTATGATTTAGCCTCATAGGCCACTTTTATTTTTCACAAGGCATCACAAGAATAAGTATATATTTGAAAAAAAATAGGTTATACTTTTCATATTTACAAGGTACTATCCAAAAATGACATCTTCACCCAACATACCGCTGAAAAGAAATTATAACCACATGGATAATTATCTTCTATGTCAATGACCAAGAATTTACAGACAAGACCACACCACCCTTCCAATGAGAAATTGGATATTACGTCCAGTCCCCCCCCGAGCTGCTCAGTTCCAGAATAGTAACTTAGGAAACATTTTTCCCAACTTAAATTCACTGGAATCAAGACATCCGAGTCAAACCTAGAATATTTCCATCGACCAAGTCTGCAATCAAGAGTTTCCATTAGCCCTGCTCCTGCTCAAGAATAATCCACCGACAACTTCCTACCTTTTTTTCATTATTTCTCTCCATGTTCATCTCTTTTTTTTTCCTTCTCTCCCTTTGAGATCTTTTTCTCATCTATAGGGAAATAAAAGAAGAGATAATTGGCCTTAAATGTTAACTTTATGGTAAAACAGAATTACTAGGGTCTCCTCCGTAAATTCTAGGACTCAAGGTAGTTTTTATTTTAACAAACTAATTTATTATTTAGGAATAATATAGTTCCCAATAGTTTACTCTACTTGATAAATTACTAGGTCCACAATAGTAAAATTAAATAGTAAATATCTACAACACCTAGGGGTGTCACATCTCTCCCCTCTTCAGGGGAACACTGTCCTCGGTGTTTATTTCTTTTCATGCCTTTTGGACAAACTCGAGATATGCCTCTTACATAAATTCTTTATATTCCTAGGTGGATTCCTCCTCGCTAAAGTGTCTCCACTACACTTTAACCTGGATGATAGCTCACTTCTATAACATTGTTTCTCTCTGGTCTAGTATACATGGAGCTTCTACCAGAAACTCTTCGACTGATTCGACCTGTCAAAAAATCATGACTTAGTCATTAGTCTGATTCACTCATTGCATTAAAATTGGAAACTATAAATTTATAGCACATACATTACTTGTACATCTTGCCAATTTATGATGTGTTTGGAATCATATATATACTTCTTTAAAAGCGAAACATGTAACAAACTATTAACTTGTATATGAATGGGTAGTGCAAGTCAATGTACTAGTAGTCCTACCCTTTCCAAAACCTAGAAAGGTCCATAGTATTGAGGTGCTAATTTTGTAGAACTTCCCCATCTAAGTGTATTTATTTTAGGTTTTTCCAATACATAAACATGATCACCCACCTGAAATTCTTGGTAAGTTATTTTTTTATCAGGGTAAGCCTTCTGTCTATCTTGAGTAGCCTTTAAATTTTGTCGAACCCTTTTCATTGTATTTTCCATATCCTCTAACATGTCGGGTCCTATAATCATTTTATTCTTAGGATTATTCCAGTTAGAAGGTGTTCTACACCTTTTCCCGTAGAGTACCTAAAAAGGGCTCATTTTTAGCAACTCATGGTAGTTGTTGTTATTAGAAGATTCCACTAAGTGAAGGTATTCTTCCCACTTGCCTCATTGTTGCATCACATACATGCACAAAATATCCTCTAATGCTTGATTCACCCACTCAGTTTCGCCATCTGTTTGTGGGTGATATGCAGTACTGATGTGGATTTGAGTACCCAATCTGGTAAAGAGAGCCTTCCAAAATGTAGAGGTGAACTTTATGTCCCGATCATTAATTATCACTCTTGGAATGCCATGTAATATGCATATCTCGCTCATAAATATATCTACCACTTGGGAAGTTTGGTAAGTGGATTTTTCATGGATAAAATGAGCTACTTTGCTCAATTTATCCACCACTACCTTGATGGAATCATTCTTCTTTTTGGATATGGGTAATCTGGTTATGAAATCTAAGGTAATCATATTCCATGTCCACTTAGGAATGGGTAATGGGTGCAACAAACTAGTAGGGTTATGGTGTTACACTTTGACCTGTTGATATTCTAGGAATTTTTCTAAGAATCCTGGAATGTCCTTCCTCATTTTGGGCCAGTAATAATTCTTTTTAATTGTAGAAAATAATTTTTGATATCCAGTATGAGTGGTATAAGGGCTTCTGTGGAATTAATCTAATATTTTTTTTCTAATCGATAGATGATTAGGAACATACATTCTCCCTCTAAAAATCAACAAATTATCTATGTTAAGACCATATTCAGGTTGTCTTCCATATTTTTGTGCAAGTTTAGCTTGCTTCAATAAATATTCATACTCTGGATCCTTTAGGGCAGCTTCCTTAATCTGCTTGGAAAAGTTAAATTCCACTTGACTATGTGAAAGTTCATATACATAATGCAATCGTCTACTTAATACATCAACTACACGGTTCTCTTTCCCCTTAAGATGCCTGATTTCAAAGTCAAATTCACTTAGAAACGCAATCCACCTGGCTTGACGTGCATTCAGGTTAGGCTGCTTAAATAAACTGGTTAAACTACTATGATCTGCCATCAGTAGGAATCTTTTTCCTAGAAAATAGTGTCACCATATTTTCAGAGTGTGTACTACATCTGTTAGCTCCAAATCTTAGGAATATTACCTCTACTCATGCTCCTTTATCATGACGAGATTTGTTATTGGCTACCTTACCTTGCATCAAAACGCCCCCTACACCCTCCTGGTAGGAATCCGTACAAACTGTGAATTCTTTCCCCGAATCCACAACTTTCAACACGGAAGTTGTAGTAAGTGTTTTGATTGTTGAAAACTTCTTTGACACTCAACTAACCACTTGAACATTCTCCCTTTCTTTTGCAATGAGGTTATATGGTGGGAAACTCTAGAGAACCCTTCTATAAAGTGACGATAGTATCTGGCCAGACCCATAAAAGAACAAATATCTGTTACATTTTTTGGAATAGGTCATTCCGTGATGGTTTTTATTTTCGTTGGATCTACCACTATATCTTCAGAGGAGATGATGTTTCCTAAGTATTGAATTTTTTCCTTATAAAAATCGCATTTTCTATATTTAGCATAAAGTTGGTTTTCTCTTAAAGTTTGCAATACTATCCATAGGTGTTCCTTATGCTCTTCCAAACTCCTAGAATAAACCAGGATTCCATCAATGAAGATTAGAACAAACTTGTCCAAGAAGGGGTGGAAAATACCATTCATCAAGCTCATGAACGTTGCCAGAGCATTGATGAGTCTAAATGGAAAAACAACGAACTCATAGTGCCCATAACATGTTCTAAAACATTGTTTTATAAATGTATTCATCTTTTATTCTTATCTAGTGATATCTAGATCGTAGATCAATTTTTGAAATCACAATAGCATCCTTAACTTGATTGAACAGATCATCAATTCTTGGTAACGAGTACTTATTCTTAATCATTAACTTATTTAGTTTCCTATAATCAATACACAAGCAAAGAGTGCTAACTGTTTTTCTTACAAACAAAACTGGAGCTCCCTAAGGGGACACATTGAGGTGAATGTAGCCTTTGTCTAACAGTTCTTGGAGTTAGTTCTTTCAACTCAAGGATACTCATTCTATAAGGGGATTTGGATATAGGTGTGGCTCTGAGAATTAGTTCTATAGTGAAATTAATGCTTCTCTTAGGAGGCAGTCCGGAAATTTCATTTGGGAGGATATTTACAAACTCTTGGATGACTAGTATGTTTTCCAGTGTGGATACCTTATCTTTAGGATTGGTATATCCCACCTGAACAATGTAAATTTGGTAGCCTTTGCCAATGCACTTTCCCAATTGATTTGATGTAATTGGGCGTAACTTGATTTCTCTTCTAATGCCCTGAATTTCTTTTCTAACACCCTCATCAGTAAGGAAATTAATAGTCTTATCCTTACAATTTACTAGGGTCCAATGCTTTTCTATCTAATTCATACCTATCAACATGTCATAGGAGCCTAGCGGTAACACATTAAAATTTTCCTTAACCTGTTGTCCAACTATTTCAACCAAACAGTCCTCTACCTTTGCGGTTACCCTTCTCTTAGCTCCAGTAGCTAGTTGCGCTAACCAAGGATTTATAAATTTCACACTTTTCATATGAAAAAATAAACTATTTTATAGACTAATATAACTGAGGGGTGCACCTTGCTTTATCAAAATAGAAACAGGATGGTTGACTATCTTTTCTTCAAACTCCACCATTGCAGATTGATATTCATCTTGATAATCCTCTAAGCTTACATTGATCCCTACTATACTCCTTTCAGCCTCACCGATGCTAGAAGCTTCTTGAATGTTAGCAGTTGGTTCTGATTTGGTACAATGAGGGTATTTTTTATAATAGTGGGGTTCCCCACAACCCCAACACTACAAAGGGGGCTTATGGTTTTGAATGGGCTCTGGTCTGTTAAACGCTTCAGTTTGTCTAATTTCATTTTGGGATCTGAACTTTTGTTTATTTTTACTTGGAGGCCCACTCGAGGCATTCTTTTTATTTTTTTTGCTAAAGCAAGAGTCGGTCCTTCTATTATCTTGTCACTATAAAACTAGATTACATAAAGTACAAGTCACCCAAAGAGGAAGAGGGCTAAAAAATTTAGCAATCACTCCTGGCTTTGGGAAAAGAGTCAAAGTCTCGAGAACCGGGCCTAGGGCCAAAGAAAAAACAAAACACAACACTCAACCATGATTAGAGATCAAGCAGTCAAGGGTCGAAATTGAACGGAAGCATGTGAACCCGAAAAAACTTTAAGCGGACGCAAAGAGGAAATAGAGACCCCAGAATAAAGATTTTAGGTCCGGTTGAGGAGCAAATAAGTTCACTCGGACCCACTAACCTGCTCATCGAACCTGAGCCATCAATATGCAGCTACAAGATCCAACAACTGAGGAAAATATCGAGCAGAGAAGAAGCATGAGGAATACCCGCCCGATGAAGGTGGTATCCTCTCTCCTCCGAGAGCCACGTGTTTAATGCTAAGTGGCATCGGGTTCATTTCTAATAAACCACTTGGGGTTTTGAGGACGCCCGATAACCTGGAAGCCACAAATACACTTTACCCACTGCCATCTATTCAACTGAGCCACCCATTTAAACCAATGCCTCACAGCTTTGAGTAGCTTATCACAATTTTCCCGACTGCCCGCTCGCTATCCAAGCTCCCTGCAGAGCCAATGAGAAGGTGATCTTTGGTATCCAACTGCAAGACCCAAAAATGCCAATTCTCAGGATGTATTTTTATCAAACCCCTAGCATCCATCTGTTTAATGGTCAACTGGTTGATTCCCCTTCATGTATTGATAATGCTCCCTGTCTGTGCGGGCCAGAGTGTAGCAGCTCTCACGCAGTTGTCCTGTGGGTACCAACTCCCACAAGCAGCACTTGTTGTCTCTTGTGCATCTCACCCCTTCATTAGCTAGCCAGTCCGCTACTCTGTTGGCATCTCTACGCACATGTACAAAACTAAGGGTTCTTAGAATTATTAGGTGCATTTGAATTCAGTAATAGACCTGCAAAAGTCTCCAGTGTCTCGAGACTTTGTTTGGTGTGGTGCCTCTGCCAAGCCGTTTGACCGAATTAATTATTAATTCTGAGTCTACCACGATGATTATATTATGTAACTTGAACTCAATCAGAATTTCTAAGCATTGCTCAATGGCCATGAGTTCAGCCATATTGTTGGGGGCCCTCCCCAGATGACTGTGAAAGATGACTTTGATATTGCCCTCTTCATCTCTTATGACTCCTCCATAACCAGTGTCCCTAGGGTTACCTTTTGAGGCTCCATCTATATTGAATTTTAAAAAGCCATGGGGAGGGGGTTGCCAGAAAGCCTTTCCTTCTGAAATGTGCCTTGCTGTCTTATTTATGCTCTAAGGGACATGTGACTAGAGCCCCAATAGTTCTAGAATGTGAGCATCTCGATGACCCGGGGGTTTCTCAGGAGGATGCTTTCGAAGGGCATTGATAGTTTCTTTGAGTTGTTTTAGGATCTGAGCTATGATACTTTGTGTTGAGCCAGATTTATCTTTGAAGATCCTATTTTTACGTTCTTTCCAAACATCCCAGATCAAAAAACCTGGAATCAGAGTCCAGACTGTGTTTACTGTTTCATTATCTGAGAAGTCCTTCCTCCAGTTCTTTAAAGTATCAATGATGTCATTTTTGTTCCTGTCTATTTGATTGAAGATATAGGCCACCCAATTCCATAAGGTTGAGGTGAAAGAGCAGAGGTTGAGAAGGTGATCCATAGTTTCTTCCTACAGGCCACATAGTTGGCATCTTGATGGACCAACAAAACCTCTCTTTCTGAGATTTTCCCAGGTTAGAATCTTTTTGTGCTGAACCAACCACCTAAATAGTTTGATCTTCGTCCAGTGTGGGTTGTTCCATAGGTATTTCCATGTCTTATTAGGGCTTGGGTAGTTAAGTCCCATGGCTATTCTTTTGGCTTCTTTGAGGTTGTAGATGCCCTCGTTGTTTCTACCCCATCTTAGTAGGTCATTCGAGGCTGAAGTCAAAATTTGCCTCTTTTCCAGAATAGCTTCCAGAACTTTAGCTTGGTTCTTCAATGGGGTCTCTTCCCTGTAATCTGGTACCTTCCAAATTCTCCATTTACCATTGTCCCTTGACTGATCCCAATAGTCACTTACGTTTTTCAGTCCTTTTTTAATGGTATCATTTTTTATGATGTCTAGTCCTTCTCTACTAAGGTTATGTTCTTGCTGCTAGCTGTCCTCCCAGAACCAGGCAAGATTCCAATTTCTGATCTCCCAGAAACTGTGTTTTTGAACTAAGGCTCTATTCTCCCACCCCTTGTTCCAAATATGGGAACCTTTGATGTGTCTTGTCATTCTAATGTGGTCCATTCCTTGCCAATCCATTGCATATTTTTGTTTCCAAAGTTTAGCCCAGGGGCTTCTTATTTCCTTTAGCCATCTCCACCAAAGTTTTTCCCCTAAAACTTTTCTTAGAATATCCGGGTCATGGAGACCCAAACCACCATGGGTTTTGGGTTTGCAGAGCTTGTCCCGAGCAACTAGAGCCCATTTATTTTTCTCTTCCCCTTTCCCCCAAAGAAAATCCCTTTGAATATTCCCGATTTGTTGTAAGACTCCTGTTGGTGCTGGAAGAGATGATAACATGTAAATTGGAATGGTTTGTATTGCTGCCTTTATGAGAACTAGCCTCGTTGCTAAATTCAGGGATCTGTTGGTCCACTTGCTGACTTTGTCCTTCAATTTATTAGTTACAGCCTCCCAGACTTCCTTGCTCAGAGGTTTGTCAGTGAGGGGTATTCCTAGATATTTTGAGGGAAGATGATCTCTTTGAAAGCCTAGAATTTTGGAGAGATTTCTTTGAATTGAAATATCAGTGTTGAAAAAGAAAGCTTTTGATTTTGTGAGACTTACCTCAGTACCAGAAGCCATTGTGAACTCATACAAGATTTGTTTGAAATCTTTGGCTTCCTTGACTGTGGGTGTTCCCCGCAAGATAGTGTTGTCCACAAATTTATGATGAGTCAATGTGTCCCCATTCTGAGTGAGTCTGAGTCCCTGGATTCTTCCTTCCTCCTTGGCTGAAATGTTCGCTCTGCCCAATCCTTCCATCATGAGAATGAAGAGGAAGGGGGAGAGAGGATCTCCTTGTCTGAGGCCTCTTGATGACCTGAAGGTTTTGGATGAAGAGCCATTAAGAAGAATTGAACAACTAGGAGTGGTAACAAGATCCATGACCTAGCTTATCCAGTTGTGGTCAAAGCCATAAGCTTTAAGAACTTCCCTGATATAGGACCAGCTTACCTTATCATAAGCTTTCACTATGTCTAGCTACGATATCATACCTGCTTGCTTATTAGTCTTCAGGGAATGCACTACTTCGTGAGCTTGAATGATATTGTTGAGAATTTGTCTACCTTCCACATATCCAGTCTACTCCTCTGACACAAGAGTTGGAAGAAGGGGTTTTAGTCTGTTAGTAATTACTTTGGAAATGATTTTGTACACCACATTGCATAAAGTTATGGGTCTGAATCTGTCAGGAGTCATGGCTTTTTCATGTTTGGGGATTAAGGCTGTGAAGGATTCATTAAGCACTCTTAGAACTGATCTTGATTTTCTCGAGTCCTCCACCACTTCCAGAATGTCATGTTTGACTGTTTCCTAGCATGCTTTGAAGAAGTCTACATTGAAACCATCTGGGCCTAGAGCTTTCCCATTGTGCATCTCTTTGATTGCTTCATTGACCTCTTATTTTGTCACTGGCCTGTTGAGATTACAATTGTCTTCGCTGATTACCAGTTTTGGAATATGCTGAGTAAAACTTTTAGTAAATTGCGATCTTTCTGCCATGGTCTCCTCTGCTATACTTTGAAAATGTTGAACCAATACATCTTCCATTTCCTTGTGAGTTTCTAGCTCTTTCCCTTGAGGATCTATAAGTTTTGTAATCCGATTATGTGCCCTGTGTTCCATGGTAGACTTGTGGAAGAACCTTGTGTTTCTCTCCCCTTCCTTAATCCATTGCACTCTGGATTTCTGTCTCCAGAAGATTTCCTCCTACTGGCATCTGTTGTCCCATTCTTGTTGAAGTGAGTCCGCTTGCATTTTCCTTTCCTCTGTGAAGCCTTCTGTGATGAGAATTTGATTAATTTCCTGTAATTTTTTTTCCACATCATGTGAAGCCTACTCTTGATGTGTTTTAGTCTCTCATGCAGGTGGAACATTTTTCTGCCTTGGGTGGGCATTTATTCCGCCCAACAATTTCCAATGTTAGTGACGAAATCAAGGTGAGTAAGCCAGGCATTTTCAAACCTGAAAGGTCTGTTCCTCGGGGTTCCAATAAAGGAAGCTTCCAGCTGGATGGGCTAGTGGTCCGAGCCTCCGAAAGGGAGGATGAAATTTTTCATGATGTGACCGATGAGAAGGATATCCTCTAAGATTATGAATCTGTCTAATCTCGAGGCTACTTGGGAAGTTCCTCCTCCCTTGTTGTTCCACGTGAAGATGCCATTTATTGTTTCCATATCCACCAGTCTCATGTTGTTAAGGAAGTTCTGGAAGGATATTGAGTCTCTACAAAGTTTTCTGGTTCCTCCTTTTTTCTCTGTGAGAGATATGATCATATTGAAGTCCCCTCCAAAAATCCAGGGTATTGTTGGGTGTCTCTCTCTCAGCTCCTCGAAAGAGGCGAGGAGCCTGAGTTTGTCTTCCAGAAGTTGAGGACCATAGACATTTGTGATCATGTAACAATCCTTGTCCCCCAAAGGTTGGATAATCATTGAAAGGTGGTTTATGGATGCCTCAGCATCCAGGATTCCAAATTTCTGAGGAATCCATAGAGTGAGAATTCTTCCAGCTGAATTATTTGATTTGACTTCTAGGTACTCATACTTAATAAGCCATTTTCTATGCATTTCTTTAATCTTATCTATAGAGCATTTTGTTTCTTGTATAAACACCATATCTGGTTTTTCTTCTTTTATTTTGTTACTAAGATTTCTTTGTTTTCTTTTACTCCCTAGTCCTCTAATGTTCCAAGTTGTAAGCTTCACAATGATGGGTTTGTAAAAGAGTAACTGGTGAGATCTTTCATCTTACCTGAATAAATCATAAGTTTCCCACACTCCGTCAGTAGGTCATTCTGTCTCTTTCTTCCTCTTTTCTTGCCAGGGTTTTTGGTGGAGTGTCCTAATAATATCTCCATTGATTTAACCCCTTTGTTCTCCTGGCTATCGTGGTTCCTTTTGACTCCTACAACGTTTGTTTGAGACCTGCAGAGGAATAGTTGTTGTACTCTATTAAACTCCTCTTGTGGTAGAGATTCAATTCCTTTGTTGATTCCCTGCTCTAGAAACTTTTCTAGTTCAAGGTTCTCCCTCTCAAGGATCTCCTGTAGGTCTTGGTCCTCCATACCTCCTTCGCTTGGGGTCATCTCATGGTCCCTTCCAAGTTCCATAATGCTCGATGGGTCCTCCTGTTGCCCATTGTATTCATGTATGATTTCCATGCTATCCTCTTTTCCTTCTTTGTATGATAGTCCTCTGGTTTCTCGTGCATACCATTTTTTACCCCCTCTTCTTCTAAAATTTTGAAACTGTTATGACTTGGTATCTTTCTTTCGTTGGGTTTCTTTTGGGACCTTTTTCCCCCTCCTTTCCCTCTGCCTCCCACTTCGGGTAGTCCTCCGTTTTGTTGAGTGGGATATCTCTAAAGAGGTGCCCATGTTCATGACATTTATGGCATCTGAATGGGATGTGTTCATAGTCGACTACCAGTACCCATTCCTCGTCATATACTTCTAGGATGACTTCATCCGGGAGTGCTCCCGATAAGTCCATCTCTACACATATGCGAGCGAAGGATGTATATTTCCCTCGCAAAGTCACCTCTGATATCTTTATAAAATGCCGTAATTTGTTACCTATAGCTTTTAAAGATTTCAGCAGTGAATAATCTAAAGGTAAGGAGTATAATTTAATCCATACCAGGGCCGATGTGAACATTTGTCACTCCGGAATAAAGTTCATCACCCAAGGTGACATGTAAAGACCTGCAGTAGCATAGAAGTAGGGTCCTCCTTTGAAAACTCTCTCTTTGTCCTCTAGGTTAGTGAAAACCATTGTGAAGAAACCCTTGGAGCCAAGATGTATATTTATTTCTCCCTTCAGTTTCCAATTGTTTCTTATCCATGTGTACAACGCTTTCTCCATGGATCATATGCCCATGAACTTGCAAATGACCACATAAGTCGCCATGTGATCTCTGTTCACCTATAGTGCAGGATCATTTAAGACCACCCGGGGTTTAATGTTAGCCTTGGGCTTGCAGGGTCCCGTCGTAGACATTTTCTCAGTTTTCAGACTGCTATCTCCAGGATTCATTTCCCTCCTAGCTTCCTTGTGCGTCCCTTCCTTTTTAGGGGAATTGTTGCTTTCCGGCTTGTGAGTGCCAGTTGTCTTTATCTATGCCTCCATTGGTTTTCTGGAAATTGTTCAGACTTGCCTCTTTACTTCTGTTTGAAACCACGTTACTGTAGGAGGGAGTGGAGCTCCCTCCTCCAATCTCCTCCATAGTTACCTGCTCACTCTTGTCACCCCCTGTTCAAAACCCTAGTTACCTGCTTGCTCCTCCCAACAAGTCTTGTGGCTTTCGAAAACCCCACTCGAGACATTCTTAATTACAACATCTTTTATATTTTTGTTGTTCGATAAATTTTTCTGTCGTTTTATATTTAACCCACCCTTGGTACTTCCCCCTTTCTGCTTCATTTGTTGATAGTGAATTCGGTCCATTCAAATTGCTTCATCCATTTTCTTCGGGTTGTCGAATTCCAACTTCTCTTTCATGAAAGTAGGTAGGCTGCTAGTAAACCATTGCACCTTGGCTTTCTCTTCACTAATGTGGGGGACACATCTTAATAGAGAGGTAAACTTAGTTATGAAATCATCCATGGATTGTTGTCCCAATTTTAAGTCATGAAAATCTTTGACTTTTTTATCATAGAACCGCCTGTTCAGGTATTTATCTTTAATGTGCTTTTGGAACTGTTCCCAAGTAACTTCGTGCTCATTGATTCCTTGAACCATTTTAATCTCTTCCCACCATAAGGTGGCTTTACCTTGCAGTTGATAGAATGCTAGCATTGATTTTAGATTATCATCATATTCATATATTTGAAAGCATTTTTTCTTATTTATTAGCCATGCTTCAGCCGCTTCCGCCACCTCTCCATCGTAAGTCAGGTGATTGATTTTCTTAGACTCCCCTTGTAGTTCAATTTTTTATCTCTTAGTCCCCTTCCCGCCATAAACATATAGTTGCTAAGCTTTTATTTTGATAACCTTAAGTTACAATGTAGTTCATGGCTTTATGGCCATTTAACAATTCACAAATGCCATGGATTTTACATTTTCTCCTCATAACCAAAGGACCTTGTTAATGTTAGGAAAACATTAACCATGATATGTTGATTTTAAAAAAATATTGTAAATAGAGAAATCATGTGATACTTCATATATACCTAAATTAGAGGATTTAAATTTCATCATATATTTTTTATTCATTTTAATGGCGCAAGTTAATTTTCTTTTCTTTTTTTGAATTTCTTTAAAAAAATAAAAATGCAACTCATATTTCAAAATTTTCCAATGCTACTATTATTTCTCTATGCTTAAAAGAAATAATTGATGGAGACCAATTTCTCCCAAAAAAATCATCAATTTTTTTGAACAATACACTTAAGATACCTTGAAATTAATATAAATTAATTAACTTTATTATAATAAAATATACTTAATTGAAATCAATATTTAATTTATATATTTTATATTAATCTTAATTTCCAAGAATTATTCTCTTTACTTTTTTATTCATCTCTTTCATTTAAATTAATTATTTTTTTCCTTATATCAATGTAAATTCCTTTATTTATTTTTGTACAATTGCTCACTTTTTTTTGGTTTGATAGGTTATGTGAATCCTAAGATGTTTGTCACCCTTAACTTGTGACTTGAATAACCTCAATCCAGGAGTTTCTACACTATCAAAATCACTAGGGGATTGCACCCATCTTGGGCTACACCAACCCTTAGCATTGTTGGATTTTTCCCATGGAGTTTCAAATCGGTGGCCTTTACACCACACAGTGCCTTAACCAACGGCCTAACAACCTTTGCTTTATGCCTTGTGGGATAAAATTGCTCACTTTTATATATGATGTTCCTTTTCTTTTTGTTTAATTATTTTTTTTGGTAAATTATGACTTTATATTACTCAAAATTTAGATGTCAAAAGTAGATTGATCTTCATTTTCTCCACAAAGATTTGAATTTCCTCAATGCTTCCCAAAGCAAAAGCAAGATTGAGCCTCCCCATGAAACAAGACTAGGATGTCATACAAAACTATAACCTGTTTTTTCCCCAAGGTCGCATAGTAGAACATGCGCACAAGTTTGGTGAGCGAAAGACCCAATACAACACAACCAAAACAAAGAAAAGTAAGACAATACATCCCAGAATCTCAAATAGCTAGTTGAGGAACAAAATAGGGACATGGGCTTAGTTTACAAAAGACCCCATACAACAAAACTAAAACAAATGCAAATGAGATAATACATCCAGAAATATCAAATAACTAGCCACAAAAAATAACAGGTACGTGGGCCTGACAAGCGAAAATCCCCATACAACACAAAAAACAAAGGTGACCGAGACAATTCATCAAATAACCATTTGAACACTATAAAAAACTTCTAACAAATAAGGACCCCATTGACTAGGCTTGAGACCAGCCACATAGATGCCCAAAAAAGTTATCGACCATTTGCATCTTTGCTCATTCTCGGAGGAGGAAATTGTAGTTTACCTTCTCATGCTTGAACTCGGAGGGTCCATAAAATCACCGCTATCAAACTTGCAGACAATGTGACCCTCCACGTGTGTAAGGAAATAATCAGTCTTGTCCAAACAAAACATCTAGCTTCTTAGCATTAATTTGATGCCTTCTAGGGTGGAGTGTACATTGCATTTCTCCATTTTCTTATCCTTAAGAACCAAACCTAGCAATTTTTTCATTTTCCAGTGTAGAGTGATTGGATTCAAGTATTGATTCTTCCTTCCCCTAGTATGACCAAGGTTAGGAACCTAATTTGAAATATCTCAAGGAGATCTGAATCAAAATGGAATTGATGTTCAATCCCTACTTGAGTCTCTACTTCTAGATTTCCTTTCTCGTCTCTGGCAGAATAACAATGAAGTATGTGGTTTTCAAATCATGGGAAAAAATTCTTTCCCTTCATTGGCTCTAAGAGGCACAACCACCTCCCACCCATCTGCATCATATTCTTTGTCTAGGAGGCATCATTTTGACACTGGGGGTACGCCTAGAGAATCCATTGAAAATCACACGACCTACAAAGTAACAAGAGAAGAGACTAGATGAGCCAACTTGAAGACTTGGCCTTAATCCAATTATATAATCCTCATATCTCCAAAAAAAATGTGTCAAAGTCTACTGAGATAGCATAAGAGGCTACAAAAGACTCACCATCCTCAATAGACATCTCACAACCCAAAACCATGAGACACTGGACACTAGACGTAGACAAAGTGGTGCAACATCCAGCTACCAAGAAACCCCACATAGTTCTAATAGAATTCACCCATAAATTCCCTCGAATTTCCATTACAATTTACACTTATTATCTTAGACAACCCCAAAGATAGAGACTTTGGATAGAATTACACCAATGGACAAAGAAAGTCCTTCTACGAATAATTGAGCTAAACTAGATAAATGTACTAACCCTAATAGAAAGGCCAAAAAAACAAATAACACATCGTAGAGGTGTGATAATTCATGCAAAAGAAATCATTTAGCATTCTCACCAACCCAACACATTATTTTTTACTTAAGTTTAACAGTATAATATTCTATATTTTTTTAATTCATTTATTTTTTTATTTTAAGCATTTTCCTTATTTTATTTATGTGGATTTCATTGTCATTTTATATTAACTTTTTTTATTTGCGGTCTTCATATAATTTGTATTATTGTTATTTTTCTTTTTTTATTTATTTTTTATAAAAATATTATATTTATGTTGATAGGGTTTCCACGATTTTAATTTAATTATCAATAAGGATGAGGTGGATTGTAGAGATTTAACCTTCATAAAATATTCTAAATTATTTTTAGTAGTATACATAAATCAAATGCTCAAATTTATTTTCAAAGTAATTATGCATTTTTTACCTTTTTAATTAAATTTGTTAACTAAATATTGTGTCATATGAAATGAGTTATAGTTTTTTGGGCATATGGTATTGAGAAGCCATGGTATTGGCCCATAGTATTGTAAAAAAATCTATTTAGAGATTAAGAATCTTCATTATAAAGTGGGGTGAATCTCTATATTTAAGAATCTTGTTACATATTTTTTTAATGTATATATATTTAACTAATACATTACTTTTTTTTATCATTAATAATAATTATTATTGAGCCCACATGCTCAATCTACAACCCAATATTTGAGCCGAGAAGCTCATTCTAAAAATTATGTTCTAAACAGAAAAATAATGCCAGCTATAATTAAAAAAAATGAATATGTTGTAAGATAATTAGAAGTAGAAAAATGTGCGAGTAAGATATTTAAATATTATACTTTTCAAAAATATTTCAACTTCACATATATCTATATATAGAAAACAAATTATTAAAATAAAATATTTTAATGTGGTATATAAAAAAATATTCAATGTGGGTTATCAATAAAATATTTTAATAGGAATTAATATTGACATATGCTTAAAAATATATTAATAATAAAAAACCATTTTAAAATTTGCATGATAAAATGTCTCGATGTACATGTTATTTCAATTACATATATATTATATATCATTTTTAAAAAATGATCTATATGTCATGAAAAATTAAGTTTTTTATGGTTAAAGAGTTTATTTGGTCTTATATATAATCTATTTAGCATTCAAAAATACAATTTAAACAATGAAAATTAACACAATGTATTTTTCACTTTAAAGAAGTTTGCATGTGAAGCAATTTGATCCCCCTTGGCTCATGTTAGATTCATACTTAAGATGGATCTATGCTTGTTACTTTTAAATATAGTGATAATTTAGTTAATTCTTATGATTTTTTTAATTTAGCAACTTGAGATGTATGATAAAGTAAGTGTTTTGATGTTTATTAGGCACTGATACCTATCGACATTTACAAGACATTTACTTTATATCGTTGCGCTAGTTATATATTTATATATTATCTTTGTCATTTTATGATTATTGAAACCATTTAACTATTTAACATTGTGCCAATCAATTTTACACAAAATTATAAAATAGATTACACAAAAGAATAATCTAAAAAGTAGTACACAATATAAATAGAGATGTTACTCTAAAATTTCAAATAGGGAAGAAAAATCAAACCAGTGGGGATTTATTAAGCTTTGAATATTCATTACAAAGTTTGAGTTATGCATGCTTAGAAATCTCATGCATTATTATTCAATTTAAAGCCAATTGTAAATGACGATGAAATGAATACTCTATGCATTTAAACTAATTTCATGTAAAGTAATTAGAAGTAAAATAACGCGAGAGTATTCAAAAATATTTCAACACGAAATTTATATCGATATAAACTTCATATATATCCATAAATAGAAAAAAATTGTTAAAAGAAAATATTTTAATGTTGTATATAATAAAATATTCAATGTGGTTAATCAATAAATATTTTAGTATGGATTAATATTCACATATACTTAACTAGCAATTGCACCACATGCTGCAAAGGAAACGTCATGTGTAGCATATCAAATAATAGTATAGATGAAGAAGATGTGATATGTTATGTGATATAGATGTTGACTACTTAGGAACTTTTTACTTTGCAACATAAATTACTTCCTTTAACATAAAGTAATAAATAAATCTAGCTTTACCATTTATTTGTATTATTACATTGAACTAAAACTTATTCAAACTTCTAGATTTATTCTACCAAATACTTTTTCAAGACAAACATCATTTGTGAATCTACTTGGAAGTAATGTATGTTGAATGAAACACTTCTCAGAGGTTAATAACAAAAATAAAAGAGAAATTAGGCACAATGCTACATATCCTACTCATAACAGAAAATGCACTTGCTTGTTTGGCTTAAATTCTTCCCTTGTAAAAGGAATTTAACACAAAATGAATGGACAAACCTCATTACAAATATTATGTTTTGTATACCTACAAGTCTAAAATATATATAGGATCATTTTCATAGTATAGTATAGTAGAGATTTACAGATGTTTAGAATATTTAAGTAGCAAAATAATTAGACAATTTCAAGGAAAAAGAAATGTGACAAAGTGAGTCTTGCAATGTTCCTGTCAGATTGCCAATTTCTTTGTTTTCAATTTCACATCCTTCATGTTCATCATTATAGCTTTGTATTACAATATGGATGTTGTGAATTCGACTTTTTTCTCTCCTCACTAGCCCCTCTCAAATTTTGTGCAGTAGCTTGAAGTCCTTTCTTCCCTTTACAAAGACAAGCTTGAGCTTTATAAACACTCAAGAGTATATTATTGCACAATTTGTGTTTCAGTATGTGCCGGTCTTGGGCAACCTTCAAATTTTGACGAACCTTCTTTACGGTTTGTTCCATTTCAGGTAACATGTTTGGTCTTAGTTTGATTTTTTCTTAGGTTAGGATGTTTGGGATTCTTTTTGTAACTATTAATGTATGCATAAAATCTTAATCTTAAATCTAACTTTCAAAATATTTTTTCAAGGGAGCCAAATGAGCTTAACATTGAATAGCTATAAAATTCAAAATAGAGAATTTAGAAAGCTAAGACCCTTGTGAGACTTGAAATTCATGGATACAAGGGAGGCATAGTGACAAGCTACTTAATCCCTATAAGATGGGCATGTTTCTTCCTTTCTTTTCTGGTTACATAAACCCTTCAGGGCAGAGAGTTAAACTTTGGAAAGTTCTTGTATTTAAACCATTAGCCCTACTCATGGATACCCCATGTTGGAACCACTCTTAAAGCCATAAAAATGCTTGGAACATTTGCTTTGTTTCAACTATCACTCCTTAAGATTGGGTTTAGAGAGTTTTAATCCTAAAAACTTCTGCAAGTATGGACATGAGAAAAAATCCACCAAAAATCAAATTCGTGAATAAATGGAAATCATAGTAACAGATTCATTAAATGAATTTGACTTGCATTTGAATTGTAAGTTAAAACTACAGGTATGGTTTGAGTTTGAATCGAACTCTGAGGAGTTTCTTTGACCTGATTTCCACAAAACATAGGTTCAAACTTAAGAGTTGACTTGGCCTATGAAGCCTCTAATGGTACTGGTTGTCACTTCAAAGAGTATGTTATCATTGGGCTAGAAAGAGATGGGTTGTCGCAACATCTAACCTAGTGTAACTATTTTAGACCACTTGGACTGGAAGTTAGTCCTTCCAATATGAGAGGGCTCTTTCTCAAATGTTTATCAAATTTACTTGAAATAACTCAAACAACAGATGGCTAACTCTGATTTCTTTTTTGTGGTTTTGCAGGTGAAGAAAAATGTGATGACTGCCACCATTGGGCATGGAGTCAAATTAAAAAAAATTATGTCCAACAACAATGTTTAATGGAAGTTGAGGCATCTATGGCTTTAAAACTGACATCAAATTAACATCCACATCATACATAGTAAATGAAGGAAATTGGAGCAGTTTGACAAGATTTCCAAGTAATCAAGATACTATGCAAAACATAAAACAACATGGTAAGAACAAATGAAAGCCATGGCATGAATCTTAGGTACAAAAACAAAGTTGCTACAAATTTTCTATTAATAGGATCAAAAGATTACATAAGGTCAGTTCTTCACATTATCCATCAACCCTTCTCAAAGTCGAAAAGCTACCTATTTATAGAGAAAATATATCTTTACATTAACTTGCCACCTGGGCCAAATTCGATCCACTATCTAAGAGACCTATTCCTATTTTTCTTCTAACTAATAGAGTCCTCATAGGGATTTTCTATTTTACATAGTTGGAATTCAACTAGGACTTTACTAGCTTTTAGAACTCTAACCACTTTCTGTTGATGAATATAACTGAGCTCAACTGCTTGCTAGATTTGTTGGAGTGTCATTACACCTTCGACCTATTGATAATGATTAAATTTATTTTTTCTGTGTCCTCTTTAATGAGTTGGCTATTATGCTGATGTGGCTATGTGCTGACTTGGCATTCTAAAAAATAGGAGTTTTTCATGATGAAGTGGACACCCTTCATGATCTGTAATCCATCTGGAGTTTGGATGTTTGATATTCAAAATCTTCAAAAAAAAGTAGAAAAATAGAGTTTTTATGATTTCGTAGCAAAAAACAGAGTCTTCAACAGTTTCGTAGCAAACTTTGGTAGCAACTTCAAAAAACACCCTTATGCTACCTCTTTTCTCTCTTTGCTAGTTCTGAGGTCTTCTTTGATGTTTTTAAGCTAAACATATGCCTTTAGAACTTTGTTTGCTGAGTTTTAGACCAGCCTTAACCTCCATGGAAAGCTACAATAGTTTCGTAGCAAATTCTTAGCTTCATTATGGGGAGTTGCTACGAAAGTTCCAAAATTTTGAGTTTTTTTAATTTTCATGATTCTTAATGCCTCCTTATTACTCCTAATACCATATTGACTATATATAAGGTTGAGTTTATTGGTTTAGGTATAGTTAAGACAAAATTGAGAATTTTACCATATCATGGAGTAGCATCTACTTCAGCAATGATCTTGAGATTTTTCTTTTTGAGTTCAGCCTGGATCATTTCAATTTGAGTTTCAAATGTTATGACTTGTCCCTGTAAGCTTTTCCTATCTGTCTGTAACCAGTTATTCCTTTTATACATATGCTCCAACATTCTGCGTGAAGGAAGAGTCCTCCTTACCATATTTTTAGCTTTGTCTACAATTTCATCATAAAATTATATATGTTTTAACACTTCATTTTGGTATTCCTAAAACTCAAGTTTGGTTTTGATAACTTCTTGTCTGGCTTCCCTTAACTTTTCATGTATAACCTCTATTTCACTTTTCCCTTGAACAACCTCCTTGCCTTTCTTTTTCTTTGTTGGCTTCTTTGATGGTTTTGTTTTGTCCAATGGTACTTCAGGTATCTCCTCAAATTGTTGAATTGATCTTGTGACAGGTTTCCTTGGCCTAAAAATGAAACCATGTTCCTCTTGGGTAAAGTCTAATTTCTTAGCCCTGTTACTTTTCTTCCTGGTTTCAATTTTGGTCACTTCTATAGGTTGCTCAACTGGGCTTTCTTCAATTTCTATAGCTTCTAGAATATCAGTCATCTTTCCCTTCTTTGTACTATGTTATCTACTCTGTCTTCTGGTCATCCTCCTTTTAGTGCTTGTGGAAGCTTCAATTACAGGTTGCTCTGCCACCGGTCGCTGCTCTGCCACTGATTGCTACTCTGCTACTGGTTGTTGCTCTGCTACTGGTTGCTTCTCTTTTTTAGGGGTTGTGGATTTAGATTTTGGAGTTTTCCTAGAGGGGTAGCAACATCTAATTCATATCCACTTAAGAACAAAAAGGTAAGCCAATCTATGTTCAATCTATTTAACTCTTCAACCACTAACAATTTGATAAGACCATGATGAAAAATGGAGGTACTTCTTGTGTCTGGTATAGCTTGAACCTTGTCATCCATTTTCCCTAGACTTTTGAAGAGATAGAAGGGGATATCTAAGAATTGTTTACATGTGAAATGGAGCAGCAATCTAATATGGTATTGGTAGACAATGTGGAACCTTCCTTCACACATAAAATATTTTTGAATAAGCATCAACAACTTGGAATAATGCTCCTTAAGGCAGGTTCTGGAGATTCCCACTATCATATCAATCCCTCGATGTTATTTCTTCAAACATTCATCACAATTTTGTAGCTGTAACCTTTGGACTTTAAACCATGTCTCCCCTGACCTTGGGATTTCAATAGCATGGGCAATGGTGTCTGGAGAGACATTCAAACTGAAGATGCCAACCTTTGTTCCAATCCCGATGAAATTGATGGCAAAGTCTTTAGTGATTTGTGCATGAAAACCCTACAATTTTTGGCAAAATCGTAGACATCCCACATTGGCAAATGAATGTATAAAAGGTGGGTCTTCTTCAAGAAATTTCATATATGTGGGCTCATAATGCACTACAACACCTCCTTTGTATTGTTTTCTTGTTACCATGCTTATCAACACGTAAGGAGTTGCTTGTGAGTTGCTTCCTCTTTACCTAAAAACCAATTTGAGAACACCTAGACCACACTCAAACCATGGATAGACTCGTTTTGACAGCTCAAAACCCTATTCAATAACAATGCTTGTGAAATTTTGATAGCAACAGATGATATAAAGTGGAAAAGGAGAGGTAAGGGTGAATGAAAAGAAGTGGAGGACACGAAAATTAAGGCGTTTTATGACTTAGTACAACTTTGACATGACTAACAATCATTTAGAATAATACCATTACACAACAATGAACTTTTGTAGCGAGATAAGTGTTAGGATGGACGATTTTGCTACAGAACTATCAGGGACTTTTGTAGCGAATTCTTGATTTGTTGAACTAGAGTTGCTGTGAAAGTTTGTAAAACTGTTAGACAACTCAATTATGAAACGATGACCTCAAAAAAAATGGAATCATGACCTTTTCTCTTTTATGATGACCCTATCAAACACTAAATGTACCATATGACAGCTTTCACATGAACCTAAACATAAAAACCCTATCTAAAATGACTAATCAAACTAAAAATTATTTCTAGGGGTTATCATGGATAACAGAGTACATGTCATTTCATCATCATATCAAAATAAACTTTCCCTATGTAATTATTAATGTATGCATAAAATATAAATCTTAAATCTAACTTCAGAATTTTTTTTCCAAGGGAATTGGATGAGCTTAACATTGAATATCTATTAAATTCAAAATAGAGAATTTACAATGTTATTTTGTGCAAATTTAACTTGAAACAAATTCTTGACAAGCACCATATTTCACCCCTACAATAATAAGCCAAATATACCCAAAAAAATGCAAACCAGGGTATACCACATCCAACTTGTGCATAAAACACATGCCAAAGTAAACTGAGTTATGTATTGTGGATTTTAACCACCTTAGCATTAAGACATGATTTATGCACACGAGTTGTCTGGCAGGTTTTGATGTCGAGGTAACCTAAAATGTTTCAATGATAATGACATTGGTTCAAAACTTGGTGGCCTTGCTCCTTAAGATGATATGATTAACCAAAGTCTTTCAAGGTGACAATCACATTTATATGAAAACACCAATTCCATGATAATGCAAAGATATATTAAAGGCAACCCTTGTACTAATGCAATTTTCTATACAGTTTCAAGGTGATAATAACATTTATATGAAAACACCAGTTCCATGATAATGTAGAGACACATTAAAGGCATCCCTTATACTAATGCAATTTTATGTGCAGATGAAGATATAATTATCACCATCTTCCATTTGTAGATATTGAGATTGATGATATTTATCTTCTTTTCTTGGATCTCTTATATAAGAGCAGTCTGAGTTGGAGGCATTGTCTATTTCTGAGTATAGGATGAAGGTAAAAGAATCCTCCTCATTTGGTAGGCGACAACCTGTATTGCTAGGATCTTTATCAAATTTGTCCACTATAGACTTCAAATCATTGGCTTCACTTTTCAAAATTTCAGACATATTTTCCATCACAAGATCCTCTTTCTCAACATTTCCCTTTATCCCATTACCTTCTTCATCTACTTTAGATCCCTCAATGCAGGTTTCACAATCCTCTTCACCTTCAAAAGAAGTTTCGAGTATGATAGGCAACCACCCTTTCAATGACATCCCACCTATCCAATCCACATCAAGATATTTATTTGTTCTATGGTTTTGCACCCATGTTGAATTGACTAAACCACTTCGAAAGAATCTTGAAAAAGAAGAGAAATTTACAAAAAGCCTCCTATTGGAAATGAATAAATGCATAGGTCTAGAAGACAACAATACCTGGAGAAGCATGGTGAGTTTATTGTCCCTGTGGGGAATGTAACCATCCCCATTTGTTGTAGCCTCAACAACCCTTTTCAATGCCCCATTCCCTTGATTTATTTTACCTGTCTGATCAACAAGATGGAACTACACATTACTTTTTCTAGCCATATATCTATTACATGAGATGCATGAATGTGTGTATGTGTGTTTAGAAGTGAGAGAGAAAGAGTGAGAAATGAGAACCTGTATATTTTCCTCTACCCCTATCCCAGTCTGTCTGATGTTTTTTGAGCCAGCCATGTCCACAAACACCAACCTCCCTCCAACTGATGGGACATCTACTATAATCTGCAATTTAAATTCCATTAGCATGGACA
This sequence comes from Pinus tabuliformis, assembly GCA_031772625.1. Taxonomy (NCBI): domain Eukaryota; kingdom Viridiplantae; phylum Streptophyta; class Pinopsida; order Pinales; family Pinaceae; genus Pinus; species Pinus tabuliformis. Next base: position 2,021,518,486 of record CM062818.1, on the reverse strand, counting down.
TCAACCTTTGTCACTAAAAAAGGAAATGGGAATATCCAAAAACACCATGGATGAACATATATGATTATGCAATCAGAACAAACCTTAAGATACTTTGCTTACAAAAATGTAAAATATCAATTACAAATATGCAAAAATTGTAGCACAACCCAGGCGAGGATCCCAATGCATAAGCAAAACTCATTACAAATATTATGTTTTGTAGACCTACAATTCTAAAATCTATCTAGGATCATTTTTATAGTACATTATAAAAGCGATTTACATATAGCCCCAAGGATAGCTCAGTTGGTCAAGTTCCTGTTGCTAAGTGTGTCATCTATAGGGAGGTCATGGGCTCAAATCTCCTCGACGCCCTTGGTGATAGGCCTTGCTAGTTTGGCCAACGGGTAGATCCCTTTCGGTTGCTCTACCGAGATTTTCTTGTGGATGTAGCGACCACTCAATGTTCGTGAACCACCTTGAAAAAACAAAGATTATGTATGTTTATAATATTTAAGAAGTCAAACAATTAGACAATTTCAAGGAAAAGGCAGTAAGACAAAGTGAGATACCATGCAATGGTTGTGAGAGCTCCTCTCGTTGCAATTCATACTCTTCACAATGAAAAAGGAAGTAAGAAAAAGTGAGCTACCATACAATGGCTGCGAGAGCTCCTCTTCACAACACACTTTTTCTCCACCATTTACATTTCCCGAAAAACATCCTTCGCTTTCTTCCCACTTACTAAACATGCATTTTTAAGCTTTCGACCCCACACCTCCAATCTCATCTGCAATGTAACAACAAGCAATCTCACCCCAAATATCAGAAGAAAAATTATAGAAAAATAACATCAATGACAATCGACTAATAATCTCGGAGATTGAATGAATATAAATACCACATTATGCTAGTTTCTTTGAAGAGAAAAATATTACATTGAAGTGATTCGTAGAAACATACAATTTCATTGATTTAGTAAACCTAAACTGCATAACAACTAAAGGGGTATTTATGGAACAATTTAGAACTATGCATTTTTTCTTTGATATTAGGCTCCTCTGCACATTTTTTAAGAAAATTACACTTCGTAGCCCTTGGACGTAATTTTTTTTTCTTTCTCTAATTACAGTAACATCCATAGACAACAACCTCACATTACAAAAACTATTTACAATATGCAATTTACTGAATCAGAAACTTAAGAATAGAGAAAACACCAACAAAATTGACCAAGGTTGTCGATTTTCTTCATGACCTTCATGATCCAAATATTTATAAGGTAAAGCAGGTTAAATTTTGCACTACATGCACCATTTTATGAAATAATACAAATGACATAGTTTCAACCCTAACAAAATGGCACCTAGAGCTCCTGGTAACTATCCTTATAATTGCATCCACCATTTCCATGTATTTTTCCATATGGGACAATAAATTGAGTGTGTTGGTCCTATAAAAAACAGGGCCTAAGAAATCAGTAGAGGGATCTCAACACAAGAAAAGTGCAATAACAGATGAAGGCTTCCACCTCCAGCAAGAGGAGGAGGAGGGTGACGACTTCGTGGGCATGCGAATAGAAACTAAGTTACAAAATGAGTTGTGGAGATATGTTTTCACTCACTTGTAAGCATCGATGGTGTCATCGGGCATGAGCAACGAGTCATGGCGAGCCCCTTCTCATCGCCAAACCCCTATTCCCCAAACAACAAACCTTTCTCAGTGACCTACCTTTCCCTCTGCTACAGGTTTTCATCCATGCAACTTCTTGTATGATTGCAGACAGAGATCGACAAGTCTTCCTCTGTGGCATTGAGAGCTAGGTTCTAACTCGTCACTACTAGACCTGATAGCCTGATTCTTGATAGCACCCCCACCTCCATTGATGGAGAAACAAAACCACAAAATTTGAACTGAAAACTATAGAACCCAAAAACCTCTTCCACTAAAAGAAAGAAGCTCCACACTCTAGCATTTTGGTGCGATGGAAGGATGGAAAGCAGTGGAAATAAAGGAATCGAATCACCGTCCAGGTGGTTGAAGACAATTCGCAAGTGGTGCAATCCAACAACTGAAAAGCTTTTAATTGTCTAACAATCGATCAAACAGTACCCGATGATGCAAAGTGGAAAACCAAGGGAGTAGTTCTTCCCAGGGGAATGCCTTATGGCATAATTAATACTTAATTATTATAAATTGGTAATAGTTAATTTTCTTAATTATTAATATTATTAACATTAACACTTATTACTTAATTTATTAATTATTTTCTTAATTAATTTTATTTATGAAATTTTATTTTAGTTAACCTTAATTAATTATCTAATGAAGAAAGGTTGGATGCTTATTGAAATATTTGATTTATACTTCACATTAAAATTTATATGAACTCCAGGTTATGGATTTAATCAGGCATCTCCATCACAATGGAAAGTGAAATATATATATTTTTTGTTTTAAATATTACATTTCAATTGAACATGGAATAGATTACACATTTATCAACAATATTATTTTTTTACATGCCATTTGTCAAGTCCAACAATGAACAAATTAGATATGCCCCTCATGCTAACAAAATTAATTTATTTATTTTTTCAATTATTTTACTTCATATAGAGTTTGGTGTAAACTTAACATGAAAATTGATTTATTTTATTTATGGGTGACATCCATATTTTTGTTAATATTATATTTTAATTTGTTGATATAAATATTATTTTAGTATTTTTAAATGTAACGATAGGTGATAGTATCTCTAGGATACACACAAAGAAATAAAATCATGTAAATTTAAAATGGTTAATTATGGAAAATAAATTACTAATAATTAAACAATAATTTTAAATTTTATTTTCATAGTCAAAAATCTTAAATTTTTATTTCAAATGATAAATATAATTTATTTGGTTCTTGCCTCATTGTTTTCTTATTAACTAAATATTTATTTATTTTTCAAATTTAAAAAAATATGTGTCAACTTTCATAAACCTAATCACATGTGACCCTCATACTAAGTTGTAAAATCTATCTTTCAACACAATGACAATAAATTATATTATTTTCATGTTAAAAAATTTCAACAAAAACAAAATATTAATATATTCAAATTTTCCTTAATAAAACTTAAATTTATTTTAACAACTTATAACATACAAACTTCATCAAACACATTATATCATGCAAACTATAAATGACATAGGTCTTTTTAACTTTTATAAATCTCTCTAGGGCCATAAATAACGAAAACTTATATTTTCTTGCCATGCAAAACAAAAATATAAATATAAGTCTATATATCTATTTTTTTAAATGATATCGGCAAGGTTATCTAGTTTCTAGATATAATCGAAAACAAAATATTAATATATTCAATTTTTCCTAAACAAAACTTTACCACAACCAACTAGTTTCCAGATATAATCGAAAACAAAATGTTAATATATTCAATTTTTCCTAAATAAAACTTTACCATAACCAATTATAACATGCAAATTGTACACAACTTAGGTATTTAATATAAACTTTATCAAACACATTATATCTTGCAAACTATAAATGACATAGGTTTTTTTCCATAAATCTCTCTAAAGCCATAAAAAAGAAAAACTTACAATTGCTTGCCATGCAAAACAAAAATATAAATATAAATCTATATATCTAATTTTTTAAATAATGCCGACAACGATATCTCGTTTTGAAACTATAATCTAATTACAATTTAGTTATTTAATAATAATAAAAAATATATTAACAAAAAAATTTCAATTTTCGATGCAAACTGCCAAATAAAAATAAAAATAAAAATAAAAATAAAAATGTTAATAATCTTTCACCTTTAAATCAACTAAAATCAATTACAGGTCGTGTACTCAATAATAAGATTTTATTTTTATATAATAATAAAAAAATTACAATAATTTACCATGCAGAAATGAAAAAAAAGAGAACTTCTAACTCCAAATTAAATCAGCGATGGTCTTTTACAATCACCTTTGTAAAACAAGTTGCACTTGTAAAACAAGTTGTACTTGTAAAACAAGTGTGGCTCCACAATCAATATCTCTTTTCGGAAATTACTATAAATTTATCTAATTGTTATTGACAAAGCCACAAATCGAAAATTCTAACTAAAACATTAATATTCGGTTGTGTAACTAAAACATCAATTATATTAATGGAATAAAACTTGAAAATTGAATCACATGTTTGGGGTTGAAATAATTTTTTTTTAATAGTTTAATGTATCATTTAATGTGTGTTTATCTCCAAAAATAACTCAATTTGAAAAATGAAAGTCTAGTCTATTCCTCTGAAGAAGGGATGGTTTGGTGACAAGATGGTACTATAGTCTATTCCTTTGAAGAAGGGAGGGTTTGGTGACAAGATGGTACTATAGTCTATTCCTTTGAAGAAGGGATGGTTTGGTGACAAGATGGTACTATAGTCTATTCCTTTGAAGAAAAGATCGAGTCCATTCTTTTGAAGGATGGATAGTTTGGCGACATGATGATACTATAGTCTATTCCTTTGAAGAAAATATCATCTGAAGGTTGTCGTTCGCAGAGTTGCTTGATGTATTACTCTCTCAAAATGGGAGCATTTTTTTGGTCATTTGGATTTCAAGATGGAGGTAGTTATTATTAACTATTAACTGACTATTAATAACTATTAATTTGACGGTTGACTATTGTTCAATAGTCTAACATTAACATTGAAGGTATAGAGTGGTGCAAGGTGGCACCTAGGGGAATGTTTCTCAAAAGGAATTTGACGATTAACTATTGTTCAATCGTAAATTTGAAGGTTAAGGGTGGTGCAAGGTGGCACCTAGGGGAGTCTTTCTCAAAAAAATGCCCTACAGTGCAAATATATATTAATAAAAAAAAATTAATTTACTCTTGATCTAAAATATTTTAATGTCAACTATGTATTTATTATATATTGTTTTAAAAATGTTAGGTATATATCACGAAATAAATAAATTTTTATGGTTATAATGTTCCAAGTGGTATTATTATTTTATAATTTGGTTCTCTATATAATCTATTCAAAAAAATAATTTAAACAATATAAAATTACACAATATATTTTGCACTTCAAAAAAATTGATCTTTTAAGTTGTTAAATATATGCTTAAAATAAATCTATATACCATCACAATAATTCATTTCCTTTCACTTTTTTTATTTCAAATAATTAAAAACAAAATAAATAAATAAAATACTTCTAAAAATATTTACAAAATAGTTTCACACAATTAAAATCCAATAGAAACGATTTTAAAAATCAATCTTCTACCTTTCCCATATAATTTTTTTTCTTAAATGTTTGAATAATTTTATAATTACCCAATTCATTCATTAATTAAAAAACAAAAAACAAAACACAAAAAACTAGTTCAGAAAAACGAAACTCGCTGAAAATAAAATGAAGTGAGTCCCAAATACAACAATCCAAAATCATCTCTAAAAACTACTTTCGAATATAATTTAGAAAGGTTATTATTCTGGATTTCATGGCCAACGCATTCATTTTGTCCCCCACAAGGCCATAATAGTCGTTAGCAAGACTAGTGAATAAAGGAATTAAAAAAAACGCCATATGTTCGGATGGCTGAAAGACTATGACATGAAACCGTTATTCCAAAGTATGTTTTTTTTTTCAAATAACATGACATGAAACCGTTATTCCAAAGTATGTTTTTTTTTTTAAATAACAAAACTTTTCTCCGAGAAATTTGGGTTGATGGAAAACCATAGGGAACGAATAAATAAATTACTATTATCCAAAAGGTGAAAATATTGCGCATATATAAAAACAATTTACTTTATGGAACCCATCACCCTAGGTAAACCCATAGCTATACCCAATTTCAATCCTAATTTTTATTTAAAAAAAAAAAACAAAAAAAAAAACAAGAACGCAACATGAAAAGCCCGTGGCTAAATTTTGTGGACAAAAGCAATAAAAAAGCTCAAGAAAAGTCAATGGAGATACCAAACCCAAGGAACAAGTTACCATGCAGGTACAAAACATGAGAAAAGTCTATGGATTTTGTCAATGGATATACCAAATCCAGGGGAAATTCCCTCCACCACAATTGACTAATAATTTCTATTAAACCCATCGTTATAACAAATGTTCAACACTAAATTTATGTCTGCATTTTATCGACAAACACGGGAACACAACATGACGAAAAGTCGGTGGCAAAATTTTGTCCGCAAATAGAAGAACACAACATGAAGAAAAGTCAAGGGATATACCAAACCCGCGAAAAATTCTGAGCCTTAGGTTATCCAGATCAAAGAAATGTAGAGCTCAAGCAACACTTTGCATTGGCGTGTTGGAGTGATGGAGAGAGATGCTGGCAGCCGAGGAAATGAATCAACTGACAAGGAAATGAATCACACCAGCAATGGCTGACTGACAAGGAAATGAATCACACCAGCAATGGCTGACTGACAGGAAATGAATGAGAGCAGCAATGGCTGACTTATTCGCAAACCGCCAGCTCAGAATTGGCAATACCTAAAGGAAGGAAATGGAGCAAATGCGGAGGTGAATCACCGGAATCATCGGAATTCCAGCAGGCAGCGGAATTGACCACCGATCCCGATCCAACTAGACGGCCCTGCCCTGAATTCCTACACTTGAATGCCAACAGGCAAACCATAAATCCTGCAGCATGGCATGGTATTGTGGAGGCGCAGGAGAATTTATAATCAACCGTCGAGAATAGCTCTGTAGATGATTTGTATTGTGGAGGCGCAGGAGAATTTATAATCAACCGTCGAGAATAGCTCTGTAGATGATTTGAATGAGCCAAAGCAATTGACATAAATGTGTGGTTTTAATCCCTCTTAATGATTCTTAACATTTGAGTTTAGTTTGGGAGTATCTATAGTAGAAATCATATTTCTGTTAAAGTTTCAAATTCCAACAGGGATCCATCATCAGAACCAATATGAATGATGATAGAAAAAGAGATAAATAGTTAAAAAAGTATTTTACTCAAGAATACTTTTATTTCATTTTTAATATTAATTTTTATTTATCATTTTTATTATTAATAATTAATATTCTAAATGGTAAATAAATTATTATTATTATTATTATTTGTATTATTATTTATAATTTATAATTATCATAATTAAATTATTCTTATTTATAGATCTAATTATTAAATAATACTAGTTTAAAATTTTTGTTTAGTTCTTAATTATGAAAATAGTTCATAATAATAATTATTTTATTATGGAAGGGAGGCTCTGTGGCTCGAAGACACAGGATGGCTAGGGTTTACGAATTCCCCAACACCGCCGACACACTGCGGATCAGTGAAGGGACTGCGACAGCAGGAGGTTACCGCACAAAACCACGCACTGGCTTAACCGAATCGTGGAAGCTGTCAAGGAGCAGGCTTAGCAATAGACCAGAAAATAAATCCCCTGTGTCAGATCGATCCCCGGGGGCATTACGATCTTCACATGGGTCCAAAACGAGCTCTGTTTACCTGTATCAGGATCCTCTCTACGGCTCGCCATTTGTTTTCACTGTAACACGACCTGGCATGGGCGATACAACCCACCATCGCCCAGAACTGCAGACAAAAACACATTGCTACCTCGATTCCCCTCATTCAGTACTGCTTAAAGACAAGGGAGAAATGTACAGGTCGGGAACGGCTGTGCAATTAAGGATAGAATAGAACGACGTGCCAATACCACACAATCGGCCAGATCCAACAAAGCGAGGGCAACACAAGCCTGATCTATTGTGCATGTGCGCAGATTCGGTTCAGCGAGGGCCTTACAAGACTGATCCACTCCGCACAGACGCAGATCTGGTTCAGATATTCATCAAATCAATCGAGGGCAAACACTTTGGCATGCGAATCAGTAAGGGAATGAGCATACTTTAGTTAAAAAAGGAAATCCAGGGTCTCCTTGGAACCCCAGCATATCTACAAAACCTCATATGCTCAGGGCACAGTTTGCGGGACTATCAAACCCTCCAATACTATGGCATTGACACAAATTCAACCATTATCCTAAATCTCAGACTGCGGGGCGGAAGCACCGGAACTAGCTCAAAAAATACAGGTTCCTTTCGGGATGCAGTAAAAGGGAAGGAAAAAATGAAAAATAAAGCAGCACCACCATCAGAATTACCAGGACCCTACATTGTTGAACAGAAGCCAGAACCACCAACGCTACAAGTATCTATGCCAGAGGTAACAAGTTTACACAATGACTTATCTAATAATGCAGTAATTTGTAGATTTAATGGCTTCTGGCCAAAATCAGATGCCCTGCACCAATGGATCTTCTCAACATGGACATCTAACTGTGAAATTTACCTATGCCCTAAAGGGTTTTTCATAGTTAGATTTAACACAGAACAAGAAAGAGACAGTATAATCAATCAGGGGCCTTGGTTCTGGGGCAGTGCTGGCCTCTTCACCACCCCTTGGTTTTCTGATTTCGACGCCAATACAATGATAGTCTCAAAGATGCCAGTATGGGTAAGGCTACATGGGCTCCCTCTACATTTTTGGCATCATAGAGTATTAACAGCCATTGGGAACACCCTTGGGAAATTCCTTAAAATGGATGAAGACAGAGCTATCAGGGGAATATTTACATTCACAAGAATATGTGTAGAAGTGGACATGAGTCAGGGGCTACCTGACCACATCACGCTGAACTTCAATAATTCTCAATGGATTCAACAACTTGACTATGAGAACACAGCGTTCCGGTGCAGGGGCTGCATGCAAACAGGGCACCTTCAAAACGACTGCCCTTTTGCTCGAAAGGATCCCAGGAGAACTAAGAAACAACAAAAAAAACCCAAAGGCTCGTAGCATACTGACCCATTGGAAGAAGAAGACATAAATGTGGAGCCTACAGAGAACCAGACAGAATCAGACACTCAAATGAGACAGAATCAAAATCAGGTAATAAATGCCCCAACCATCATTTGGGGCCACACATTTCAGATCTGCAACCAGAGTTACAAATGGAAGTAAGTGGCATCAAACGAACCCATGGATCAAAGGGCTCGGAATCTGACAAAGAAATTCAATTGATCCCAATGGAAAATCAGCTAGCTATTATTACATCCACACCTGACTCCGGAGGGTGGCGACGGGTGGAGAAGAAGAAGGGTAGGAAAGTTTAGGCATGCTAGAACTTATCTTTTTTCTGTTATTCCATTTCTGTGACTTCCTGTCATTACAGGAACAATGATATGCTATCTTGTGTTATTTCTCTGTTTTGCTGCCTGTCATTACAAGAACAACCATCCGCATATGCCTCTGGCATCTACTAAATGTAATTTTATCAATATGAATAAAATTACGACTTTTTTCTACGGGAAAAAAAAATAAAATAAAATTTATTTTATTCTATTTTATTTTATTTTTATAATATAGTAAAATAACATAAGCAGGTTTCATTCTTAGTTAAAAACTGATTCTAATTATGACTGATTTGTTAATATTATTATTACTATTATTAAAATAACTCTAAAATAACTTAATTTTTTTTTAGCTGCTAAATCGTTCTCACACCACATTTTTTCTTTGAACTTAGAAGTAACAATATCTTTAATGTTATTTATGTTTTGCAATGCATCATTCTCGTTGATCTCCCAATAGTTTAACCAGGGCCTTGTGTCTTTATGCCACCCCCGATTGAGCCTTAAGTGGTTTTGGCTGGAATTTAAAGCTAGCTTAAGAAGTCTATGATCGTCTATGTTATTGAGTTTGTGCTTGTACAACAGAAACCTAATCATAGCTAGGCTCTCAATAGGGGAAAGACCTGCTTCTATAAGGAGAATATGATAGGGTGTATTACTTTTAATTTTCAAGTTATAAGTTATAAAACGTTTCTAGATTTCCTCAATTCTTCTCCATGATTCTTTGGAGATGCTGCAACCCGAAACCTCACAGCCATATAAGATAACGGGAGTGACTAAAGTTTCAAAGAGGAACTTTTCTTTATCCCACATTACGAGGTTTGTTGTTTTACAATTATTTTCAAGACCAAAATAAGCTTTCCACCCCCATTAATCTTTTTCTCAATGCTATGTTTCCAGTTGAGCTTGTGATGAATATCAATTCCTAGGTACTTGTAAGAATACACTTCCTCCAAGTTATTATTGTCATACATAAAATTAGCGTAAGTGTCCTTCTTGGATTTGATAATCATAACTTTTGTTTTTTCAGTGTTAACAGTCATACCCATGGTAGTGTTGAAATCCTTCAAAAGCCTAAGTTTCTTATCAAGATCAGATGGGCACCTTGCGAAAAGAACAATATCGTCAACATAGAGAAGAAGGATGACGACTGTCCCAGCTAAGATCATGCCATCACATCCTGCTTCCTCTAAATAGCCTTTGAGCTTGTCGATGTAAATGCCAAATAGGGTAGGGGAGAGGGGGCAACTTTGTTTAACTCCTATGTTATACTTAATATCTTTCAACCACCCCTCATTTCTCTTTAGCTTGGCAATTACATTCTCGTATAACCTTATAGCGGAAGCTCTCAACTCGAGAGGAACCTTTAGCTCTTCTAATATGTTCCAAAGCTTGTATCTAGGAACCGTATCGAAAGCCTTTCTAAAGTCCACAAAGCAACAAAATAAATTGGATTTATCGTTATGACATTCCTCCGCAATGTTCCTAAGCATAAAAAGGTGGTCCGTTGTTGAGTGATAAGAGTTCTGAGGCTCGGTGAAAGAGTTAAACATGTACTTTATATATTCTTCGCATATATTCTTCGGTGAAAGAGTTTTGAGGCTCGGTAAAAGAGTTAAAAACGTACTCTATATATTCTTCGCATATATTCTTCGGTGAAAGAGTTAAACATACTCTATATATACTTTGATGGAAGAGTTCTGAGGCTCGGTGAAAGAGTTAAACATGTACTTTATATATTCTTCGGTGAAAGAGTTCTGAGGCTTGGTGAAAGAGTTAAAAAAGTACTCTATATATTCTTCGCATATATTCTTCGGTGAAAGAGTTTTGAGGCTCGGTAAAAGAGTTAAACATGTACTCTATATATACTTCAGTGAAAGAGTTTTGAGTCTCGGTGAAAGAGTTAAACAAGTACTTTATATATTCTTCGGTGAAAGAGTTCTGAGGCTCGGTGAAAGAGTTAAAAATGTACTCTATATATTCTTCCCATATATTCTTTGGTCTGCATGTTGCGGTGGGCACGAGTGATCTGTAGTCAGGTTTGCTGATATCAGGTGCACACATCCCTTATCTTTTTCTTTTTCTAATACATATTTGCTCATATAATTTCAAGTATGAATATTTCACCGCAGTTACCAAAAATTGCCAAGGGCAGACCTAGCATAGTTACTCTACAAGGCCTTTATGAGTATATAGAGTCTTGAGAAACATAGAGAAGAAAGAGAAGCCAAGCTACAAAAAGAGTTAGAAGCCATGCTGGAAAATAAATTTGCATCTCGTAAAGACACCATCCAAAAACAAATAGAAAATAAAATATAAATACTGGAGAATAAAATGGAGGCAATGGAGACTAGATTGCAGGTTATAAAAAACAAAACCAAGATACTAACCAACCATCTCAGCAAGGAGATGCTAATAATTTAGAGAGTCTGAAAATGAAAGACATGATTAAAGAACTACAAGAAAAAGTTAATAGCCGCCTCACCCTAAATAATGTGGTAGATAAGTTAGATATCAAACCAATTAAAAATGAAATGAAAAATTTAATAGAATTAGACCACGAACATAACAAAAGGGCCTTGAACCTTATAATCTTCAGTTTAAAAGAGGAAGCAGATGAGGATACTTTAGCCTTAGCCCAGACAAAATTACATAATAGATTACAAATTTAAACAATGTGTCTTACATAAGCAATAAGGTTGGGGAAATTAACTGAGAATAAAGGAAGACTAATCCGCATAAAGGTGAGCTCCACTGCTCATAAGTATGACATACTTAGTAAAACCTCAAGTCTAAAAGGAACATGAATATTCATAAATGAAGATCTCATTCCAAAAGATCAAGCATAATTAAGAAAGGAGGTTCAAAAGGTAAAAGAAGCTAGAAAGGAAGGAAAATGGGCAATAATTAGAAATAGAAAAGCCTTTATTCAAATACAAACCAAAAATATAGTAATCAATAACAATTAAACATGCTCCAGATCCTTTCTTGGAACTATCGGGGCTTCCCATGGAACAAAGGCCCCAAGCTTAGTTGGATTTCAAATGATGTTGATATTATTTTGCTTGTTGAAACTTGGGAGCACGAAGAATCTAAGGTCCCTAACATAGATGGCTTTACGCTATGGTCTACCTGGAATAAGCAATCCTCCCGTAGAGGCATTGGGGGAATAGCTTGTTACATTAAGAAGAACATCTCCCCCCATGCTAGGATTTATAAAAACGACCCTCACAACCAATATACTTGGATAGAGATCAGTGAAATTGATAATAAAAAGTCTTACATAGCAATATATTATTTTCCCCCCATCAATTCTAACTTCTATAAGAAGAAGAATATAGATAAAACTAACCCTTACAATGGTTTAGAAAATGATATTTCTAGCCTAAGGAATGACGGTAATATCCTTTTAATAGGTGACTTTAATGCTCGAACTTCAAACAACCAAGCTATTATTCTAAGCAATCATTCCAACCCTAATCCTATTTGGTTAGACGAAGATCCTACTCTAGCTAGTAGGTACAAAAGGAACTCTGAAGACCTCGGGGAAAATTTGTTTGGGTTGGAGCTAGTCAAGCTCTGTAGTGATTAGGATCTCATACTTTGCAATAGTCTAAAGAAGTGGCCCAATTCCAGTAAGATGACCTGCATCCATGGACTTGGTAGCAGTGTGGTAGACTACGTTATTTCCAATCTCCCATTATACAACGAAATAATAAATTTTGACATCTTAAACGACCACGAACTTGACTCAGATCATAGGCCTCTACTTATAACTCTCAATTTTTTCATGCATAGAGTTCCCACAGAAAATAATACTTACAGCAAAAATAACTTAATATTTGATTGAAATAAAAATGATCTCTTTCTAAATGAATTAAAAACTAATTTGCTTCCTTTATCTAGTATAGACAACATAGAAGACCTCTATCATAATTTTACTACAACCCTCTCATATTCTATTAACAAGTTTTCAATTGAAGTTTCAAATAATAAAAGAAATAGCAAAACCAATCCATGGTATGAGAAAGATTGTAAAAGTGCGAGGAGAGCAATTAAGGAAGATGTTGTTGAATCTTTAAAATGGATAAGATAAAAATATACAAAGCCCTAACTAAAAGGAAAAAGAGGCAGTACATTCGTCAAAGACAAGAGAATCTCTTACACCTCTCTAAGGTAGCTCCTAAGAAATTTTGGAGGCAGATTCTGACTAGGAAGATTAAAGATAATAATAAAATTGCTCTTCATGGTTGGAATTCCTATCTTAAAAAGCTTTATGAATCTCCAAATGTCATGGATAATTTGGAAACCCTGCTTACAACGAAAGAAGTTTTCTCCTTAGAAGACATTAAGTTTGGGGTTAATCGCCTCGCTAATGGGAAAACTAAGGACATTGAAGGTTACCATGCGGAAATCTTAAAAATTGGAGGTCCTGTCCTCATCCTTCGCATCCACAAGATTTTCAATCAAGCAGTCAAGCAAGGGTTCCCTAAACCTTGGACTGAGAGCCTCATTATCCCTATTTTTAAAGGTGGGGATACAAATAACCCCTCTAATTATCGAACAATTATGATCAGCCCTCTCTTAGCCAATTTATATGGTAGTATTTTGGAAAAGACATTAAGCATATGGCTTGAAAGTGAAGGTAAGCGAGCTAAAGGCCAAGCAGGTTTTAGAAGGCATCACTCAGCAACAGACCACCTCGTTACTCTTAGGATCATTGCGGAGGAATGTCGTAACGATAAATCAAATTTATTTTGTTGCTTTGTGGACTTTAGAAGGCTTTCAATACGGTTCCTAGATACAACCTTTGGAACAGATTAGAAGAGCTAAAGGTTCCTCTCGAGTTGAGAGCTGTCGCTATAAGGTTATACGAGAATGTAATTGCCAAGCTAAAGAGCAACGAGGGGTGTTCGAAAGATATTAAGTGTAACATCAGAGTTCAACAAGGTTTCCCACTCTCCCTACCCTATTTGTCATTTACATCGATAAGCTCGAAGGCTATTTAGAGGAAGCATGATGTGATGACACGATATTAGCTAGGATAGTCATCATCCTTCTTCTCTATGCTGACGATATTGTTCTTTTCGCAAGGTTCCCATCTGATCTTGATAAGCAACTCAGGTTTCTTAAGGATTTCTGCACTACCATGGGTATGACTGTTAACACTGAAAAAACAAAAGTTATGATTATCAAATCCAAGAAGGACACTTACGCTAATTTTATGTATGACAATAATAACTTGGAGGAAGTGTATTCTTACAAGTACCTAGGAATTGATATTCATCACAAGCTCAACTGGAACCATAGCATTGAGAAAAGGATTAATGGGGGGTGGAAAGCTTATTTTGCTCTTGAAAATAATTGTAAAACAATAAAGCTCGTAATGTGGGATAAAAAGAAGTTCCTCTTTGAAACTTTAGTCACTCCTGTTATCTTATATGGCTATGAGGTTTGGGGTTGCAGCATCTCCAGGGAATCATGGAGAAGGATTGAGCAAATCCAGAAGAATTTTATAACTTATAACCTGAAAATTAAAAGTAATACACCCTATCCTATTCTCCTTATAGAAGCAGGTCTTTCCCCTATTGAGAGCCTAGCTATGATTAGGTTTCTGCTGTACAAGCACAAACTCAATAACATAGACGATCATAGACTTCTTAAGCTAGCTTTAAATTCCAGCCAAAACCACCTAAGGCTCAATCGGGGGTGGCATAAAGACACAAGGGCCTGGTTATACTATTGGGAGATCAACGAGAATGATGCATTGCAAAACATAAATAACATTAAAGATATTGTTACTTCTAAGTTCAAAGAAAAATGTGGTGTGAGAAAGATTTAGCGGCTAAAAGAAAATTACCTTATTATAAGAAGGTCATCAACCCCACCCTAGGAGATCAAAAATATCTCTCTATTTTAACTAGCTCAAAGAAGAAAATTAATATAGCAAAGATTAGAACAAATTCTCATGAGCTCCATAGTGAAACAGGTCATTGGGTAGTTCCTAAAACACTATGGATGGAAAAGATCTGGCATATATGTGAGAATAGGAACATCGAGGATGAAAACCACTTCCTCTTAGAGTTCCCTGCGTACAACCACATTAGATCTCAGTTTCACAATCTTTGTCATAATACTAACCTTCCTAGCCTTTTACAATGTCAAAATTATAGTGAGCTTGGGAGGCTTCTCTCCAAGCTTTTTGAGCATAGGAATAAAATCTTAAATAAAAGTAAATAATTTGTTTCTTTAGGTCTGATAGACCAATGTTTGGTCTGAGTGGACGTTAACCATCATCATCATCATAAAATCTAATACTCGTTTTTAATTTTTTACAATTAATAATAATAATTGTTAATTTATTAAGAATAATATTTATTTATTTATTTTAATTGATGATCATTTTTATTAAATTATTCTTATTTATATATCTAATTGTTAAATAATACTAGTTTAAAATCTTATTTACTTTTTAATTATGAAAATAATTCATAATAATTATTATTAATTTATTAAGAATAATAATTATTTTATTCTATTTTATTTTATTTTTATAATATAATAAAATAAAATAACATAAGTAGATTTTATTCTTAGTTAGAAACTGATTATTATTATGATTGATTTGTTAATATTATTATTACTATTATTAAAATAACCCTAAATTTTAATACTAATAATTATTATAAAACCTAATCCTAATATCTATTTTAATTCATATGAAAAAAAAAAAAAAAAAAAACCTACCTCATTACCTAGGAAGTTTTTGGTGGTTCTAACCTTTTGATTAAGGGGAGCCAACTACCACTGATCTTGACACCCTTGTCCCGATTGAGATTCTGGGGGTGTTTTATAATCTCAAGAGCCTCCCTGATCTTCCTTCTTTGATGTTGCTCTTCCCTTGCGATGATTGAAGAGTTTTCCAAACAAACCTAATTTTTTGTTTTTGAGGAATGCTCTACAAGTTCTGAAGTATGAGATCTTCTGTTCTTGATATTAGCTCCATGTTCTTTCAATCTTTTCTGCAAAGAATGACCTGTTTCACCAATGTAACTTTTGCCACATGAACAGTCAATTTTGTAAACTCCCTTGAGTTGTTGTCTATCAATATCATCTTTGACAGACCTCATACCTTGCTTAATTGTTCCAGGTGCTGAGAACTGAGTGACTATGTCTTTCCTTCTTAGGATTTTGGCAATCTTATCTGTTACTCCTTGGATATATGGTAGGAAAACTCTACCACATTGGTTAAGGTCTTGGGCCTTAGGTATTTTAGATAGCACCCTCCTTTCTTCTCTCTCTAAGGCTATCTTAATTTCCTTATATTTGTAGTCTATACTCTTAAACACTGAAGATAAATGTTCCTTTTCCTCCCTAATATGTTCAGAATCAGAGATTCGAAAGGCCCTAATGGCAAGAGTGTTAAGCACGCTGAACTTTTGGGATGGATGGTGGTAGGAGTCAGCATGGTAGGAGTCAGTATTTAAGTTCCAAGGTTGGTGATACCATGCTAATTAAGAGATCAAGACTAAAATCTCCTCGAGGCCAGATATATTAAGCGAGTATAGATTTGTAAATTTTGTATTATACAAACTTATTTCCAAGTTTGAATTTGTTATTTTTGTTTTGGTCGGAGGTGATTTAGTATACATAGTTATGTTCATGTTGATATGTTTCTGTATCAAGTATACAGATATATGTGCATGTTGATATGTTTCTGTATCAATCTATTCACCCTTTATTTTTAGGTTCTTCAGTTGTCAATCATTTTCAACCATTTCTTTATAATCGTGTTCAACTATTTCATGAAACTCTTCTGGCTCTTCGATATTCCTCTAATGCAACCTATTAAAAAAATCATTTAAAATAATTCAAAGAAATGCAAATAAAATTATGGTAAAGACATTGCACCACCATGCATTATCATGTGATTTCACTGCGTCATTAACTATGCAATTAAAATGCTTGAGATTCAATCCTTATCCTGCGCAGTTTATATCCATGTTATAAATAAACATGGTAATATCCCACCTATTATAGTATCGTTTGAATATTTTTCCTATCTTTTATATATAGAAAAGAGAGTACAAGTTACATAGATCATTCTATGTTCAGTTCAGTTTGTTTCTTACAAAATTATGAGTATTTAGATACACAACAAAACCATTACAGATATAATTTTTATATAAGTAATTGTTAATTTTATCATTCGCTAATCTTTCAATGAGATAGGGATAGAGAAAATGAAAAGAGGTATAATGGACCAAAAAAACCGGACACAGTACAATATGAAATAACAAGAAAAATTGCAGAAACTAGAAAACAAGAATACTCTTAGATTCAATCATGGAGTCATGTTTGTAAATAGAATAATGAATGACCCTAGGTGTTGATGTAACTCCTCTTTTTGAAAGCATATCAACAATGAGGTTATGCTCCCTGTAGATGTGCTTGTAGGAGATGTGTTGAAAGGATCGTTCCAAAATGTGAATGTGCTTCATCCAATATGACAACAAAGGAGGTTGGAAACAGGAGAGCCCCTTGATCTAGTCTATGGAGCCTTTAAAATCTCTAAAGACCTGTAAATTGTTGATTTTGAGTCAGTTCATAGTGTAGAGTACACCCCATAATGCAATGATTTCTGCCCTGTTGTTGGTTCCCCTGCCACCCTCCCACCAGAAATGGTAATAGAAATAGGCTTGATGAGAATGAGAACACCGCATCCACATTGACTGTTGGAACATGCACCATCAAAGAATCCAACCGGAAGATTTTTCCACACATCCTATTTTATAATCTTCCTTGGTTTTAGTACATTAATCTTGGGACCTATTTCTAAGTAGTAGGCCACAATCCCCAACACTATATGCCTTACATCTACCCTTTTGTGCTCAAATATCTTACGATTCCTACAGCGCCAAATGCCCCAAATGATATAAAAGGGTAAGGTACAAAACTCATGTTGAGTCTCAAACCAATGTTCGAAGTATGACTCTAGTGAATGTTGAATTCAAATTCCTCCAATATGAAAGGTATGTAAGACAAAATTCCATACTTCAGTAGCGATTGGGCGCCTGAGAAAAAGATGAGTCACATCATCTGAATGTTGCATACAAAGAGAACATATATTTTGACTGATAAAGCCTCTACGAGATAGGATCTCCAAAGTGAGGATTTTCCCATCTAAGGCTAGCCAATTGAAACATTTAAGTTTTAGTGGAAACTCCCATTCACATGACTTTTGTAGCCAAATATGGTCCTCAGCTGATGGAGTTGGATTGGAAATGTATTTGTAAGTTTCGCTGACAATGATGTAGCTCTCATGCATTTTTCCATTCCAACTCATCCTATCCATCATGTCAGAAATAAAAATACTTGCAGCCATAACCTGCCTAAAATATAGATTCCACTTTGTAGCCATACAACCAAAAATATCAATGTCTTCTTCCCGTAGCCAAGTATGTATAGTAGGAGAGAGTGCCCGAAATGAGATAATATGAGAGAAAATAAAGATACCTCTTCCATGCAGATGTTGTAGGAGAGGAACAGATAATGAATGAGCTCCCTGTAGACCCCTGATAGCATCCAAGCCAACACTGATCCTATTTCCATTTCCAACCTCCCAACAGAGGGTCGCAAATAACCAGCGTATGTTCCTCATCATACTACGCCAAATATATGAGGAGGAAGGGGAAAATCTCACACCTTCTTTGATCCAGTCGTCAAAATCCTTATATGCCAAGTATTTACATTTGATGATATGTCATTAGATTCCCCTCCCAGATAATCCTCTTAGTAAACTCTTGCAAATGAAAGCCTCACTAAATGAGACCATATCCAATATAAACCATCCCCCCTTATCAACAGCTTTAGTAATAAGGGGCAGGTGAACCAAATGTATTTTCCTAGACAGAGCATTTCCAAACCATAGGAATCTAGCCAAGATAACATCTATTGAGTCCCAAACTTGCATCTTCCCTATACACCTTTTCAGCCTTCTTTTCCATTTACTTGACCCACCAAGCTGTCAAATCATTGCATATTAGTTTAAAAAGAGCTTATAAAATGGTTTCCTAACTATGCCTTGTGACTACTATTTGATTTAGATTTTTGTTCAATAAGCTTTGGAAACTTGTCACTTTCCGCAACCAGCTCAAGTTTCCGTAGCCATTTTGTTGAAGACTATGTTATAGGTGTCCAATGGAGAATCCGACCACATGGGCAAGCTGCAAATGACATGTACATGGAGCGTGTCCCCTTGGTTCAACCGAATCACTCACAAACAACCATGGTCAAGGACGGTCAAAGGAGTGGTCAAACCAAGAGTTTTGCGATGGCACGACTTTGTTTTTCCCACTTGAAGTTTTGCATGGCAAGTTCCTCAATCTCCGGAGGTGTGCTAACACCTGTGGATCAATCTGTGAACCAAATCGAACAACCACCACTCCATAGATTTATTTGTCATGACTACCATACTGCTAGATCTCAGGACGTGGAGATTTACGTGTCTGTTTGGCAGCGTAGAATTTAGGAATCAGTTATAGCATCTTCAGTTATAAATAACGCGTTATCATACGCTTGATAGTTAGCTTTTCATATGTAATTTTGACTGTTGTTACGAGCCCACTGTGCCGTGCTTTACCTTTGTCTTATGACTGCACTTTAATATATGAGAAGACAACGTTCTTAAGTTCAATTTGTGACTGAGTATTGATTGGTCGAGGTTGCAGAGGGCCCTTGTACACCAAGGCTTTGTATCTACTGTATAGTTTCTTACTTGCTTTCATTATGTTACTACTTTTATAATCATTTGCTTGTATATATTACGTTGTCCTGATATTCATGTTAACTGCTGTCCATCTTTTATTTTATGCTTTCTCATGATTGTTAGCTGATCAGTATTTTTCTTTCAAGTTCTTGTAGGCAGCCCGGGAAAATTACATAGTTTTAATGACTAATGACATGAGATCATCTTGTCTTTTCTGCTTATTCATTTTCTGAGTTTTAATTCCAACATTGTCATTTCTTTCAGTTCTGCTTTGCTTATTTACTTTTATGCAATTTAGATATCATATTACTCATTTGTTTATGATTTCCTTCCTATAGCCAAGCGACTCAAATAGTGAGGAATCAGAATATTACTTGATGTAGTATGATTTAGTTTACTTTCCTGCAAGTTAGTGATTAAATTACTTATGTCATTTTCAGGAATTGAAATATGAATGTGTAGTTTAATCTTAGTTTCATTTTATGCAATTTCATTTCCTGCAACTTAGATATCAGATTACTCAATTTATTTATGATTACCTCCTATAGCCAGAGCGAGTCGAAAGGTGAGGGGTCAGACTATGAGTTGAAGTAGTGTGATTTAGTTCACTTTTCTTTCAGTCTTTGAATTGTTTTGAGTTCAGTTTTTATTTTATTTTTATACAACAGTAAGGATACTGGGCTTCATTGTCACTAGTTCACTGTTTTGATACATTTTTATTTTCTTTTGAGAATTGATTTCATCATAGCAAGTTTGAAACTTTTTTGAGAACCTTAAAGTTTGGAAAATCATTGTAGAAATCACCATTGCCATCCATACTTGACTTTCAATTCTGCCATCTCACATTAGGGAATCAACAGAAGATAAACCCAAAAACGACAAAGAAATAAGAAATCGGTTATCTTGCATATACAGTGCACTTCACTTCAGCAGTTTACGACTCTTGGATTGACATTTTAAACAGCAATTTAGAACACACTAAATTGACCAAATATTTTGGCGCCGTTGCCAAGGAAGTGAAACTAGGTAGCCAATTTCTTAAAAAAAAAAACAAGAAAATTTCAAGGAAGGTAAAAATTGATGACTTCTCAAAGTATGCTCTCCTCTTGCACCTAGTGTGATCTAGAGGATCAGAAAAGAGAGTTATTGGTTTAATAATTTCTTGAGTATGCTCTCTTATTTCACCTTCAGTGATCTGGAAGATCAGAAAGAGAATTATTAGCCCAACTTGAAGAAAAATAAAAAATGACATGCATAGAGCAAGAGATTCTAGGGGAAGGTTTTTAGCTAGGGCCAAGAGTTCGATTTTTACAACTCCAACTACTTCAAGGAATAGACAAGAAACACCTCCATCATCTCCAACTCACACTCCTAGCCTTAGGATTCCTGGAATTCAAGAGGTAGTAGTTGAATTGGGAGACTCTCCCACACTATCCACCGAATCTGAATTAGGAAAAGACCCTTTCTTTACTTCTACAGGAAAACACATTGTAATTGAAGAAGTAGAATCACCTGAAGAAGAAGAGGGAGAAATTCCTCCTTGTTCGCCATTAGTAGAGGAACCAGAGGACTCTGAAGTCTTTGAGGAAACTATCATGACAGAGGAAGTAGTAAACGGATTTGGTAGAGGTAGAGGTAGAGGAGGAGGAGGAAATAACGGAGGAGGTATAGGTAACAATGGGGGAAATAGGGATGGAGATAACTCATTCGGATTTCCTATAGTTGATGAGGATTCTCGAGCAACAATGAAAAACATCTCACCACCTGTCCTCCCAAACTTTCATGGGTTAAGAAATGAGGATCCTGAAACATGTCTATTTGAGTTTGAAGTCGTGTGTCGAACTTATGATTATCTGGAAGACTCTCAAAAACTCAAATTGTTTCCTTCAACATTGAAGGGAGCTGCTTTGAAATGGTTCATGGGATTAGTCACTCAATCCATTAGGACTTGGAATGATATGAAACAAACATTTTTGGATAGATACCTGGACTATTGTATGCCCACCAATCACAAGGATGAGGTATTCAAAATGGTGCAAAGAGCAGATGAAAACTTGGAGGATTTACTTGAAAGATTTCAATACAACTTGAAAAGAGAAAAAATGAATAACTTAGATGAGGAAACCTTGAAAGCCCTTATATTAAAAGCCATAAGAGATGAATGGATAGATATTTTGAACATGATGGGAAAAGGAGATATATCTCAACTTCCACTTCATGATATAGCAGAGCTATGTGTCCATCTCTCAAGGGGAAAATCTAAAACTGGAAAAGGGCCTAGATATCCTTCTCTCATTAGAGCAAACAAATTTGCAACCGGATCAGTAAGTAGGGCTGAGATTGGCAACATGCTTGATGAATTCAAAACTGATATTTTAGGGAGTCTTAGTGAGCAACTAGACACCCTTAAGATACAAAACAAGAAGAAAGCGGAAACTGAAGCTTTGGCCATCTTTTGTCCAAAATGTAGGAAGAAACATGATCTAAGGGAATGTCCCTTGGATGCAAAAGTTGTAGAAACATGTTTGATTTGTTGAGAAAGCCATGAGACCAAGGATTGTCCTTCAATCCTTGGGCTCAAAGCTGTCTTTCAAGAAGATCCAAATTCAATTGAGTCTCTCTGTTTTGTTGCAAGGAGACCTTGGCAGGGGCAACAAAATCAAGGGTTTAACAACTCTATGAACTTTCAACCCCCACCAAATTGGAATCCTTGGCAACAACCTTGGTCCCAACCTCAAAATCATTTTCAATCATGGGTACAAGGTATGAAAAATCCTTATGGGATATTTGCTCAATTTTATCAATATCCTCCATCTTTTCAAAATCAACAAGCTCCACAACTTCCAAATCAAAATCCACAACTATCATTGCCATTTCCACAACAACAAAAACCTTCTCAACAGAATCCAAATTCTCAACTCTTGCTTCCATTCCAACAGAAAACAAATCAACTACCTTCCCAGCCATTGCTGAACCCCAACAATAAAAATACTCAAAATGCTTACATGGTAGAAGGACAACAATTTCCTACCTATATGATTGTTCCTCTTAATGATGTACAACTCAGATCTGGTAGAGTTTTAGACAAGCCTTCTATAGATGCCCAAAAGCAAAGCATTTCTGAGGAAGATTCTCTTGAAGCCAATAAAGGTTCTGAAGCATCTCTTCAAAACCCAAGCACTCAAAAAGAAAAAGAAAAGGAGACAACCCCCACAACTCCTATAGTTGAGCAACCTGCATCTTCATCCACACCTCCTTTCCCTGAAAGATTACAAATTGACAAAGGGGTGGAAAAACAAATCTTGTTGCCTGACTATGATTTTCTAGATGAATTAAAGAATGTATGTATCAAGATTCCCTTGTTACAAGCCATTAGAGAGATTCCTATTCTAGCAAAAACAATAAAGGAGTTGAGTCTTAAAAGACCAGGAAGGAAACCAAGAGATACATGAAGAATCCACCTGGTAGGAAAAATTGCAGATATCATGATAGGAAAAATTACTATGCAGAAGTATGTAGATCCCGATAGTCCAATTGTCAAAACACATATTAATGGGGTAGAAATTCCAAATACTTTGATTGATTTAGGGGCTGCTATCAACATTATGAGTAGACAGACTATGGAACAACTAAAACTTCCTAATCTTCTTTTTACACCTACTTTACTGCAACTTGCAGATTGATCAATTATTAAACCAGATGGTGTATTAGAAGACATTTCGGTCTCCTTAGATTCTTGGGAATATCCAGTAGATTTCATGATTTTAACTCCCAAGAGTAATCTAGGAGGACACCCTCTCATCTTAGGAAGACCTTGGCTAGCCACAACTGATGCTTTTATCAGTTGTAGATCTGGGGATATGTATATTTCTGATGGTAATTCGACAAAGAAATTCAATCTGTATCCTCCAGCAAAAGCAATTACAGAAGTAGGAGATAATGAATGGGTTGATGATGAGGATACTATACAACCTGTCTTTACCATTTCTGAAACCAGTGAAGATAGTCAAATTCTGAACACATTGGAAAACTTTGAAACATCTTCAGAATATGACCACACACAATTTCATTAGATTCTGACATTGAGTATCTATCATCTAGACAAATGTCTCTTTTCTATATGGAAGAGTTTGGTAGTTCTGCCATTGAGATCTTTCCAGGTAAAACATTGAATATCAACAAAAACCTGGAAAAATCACAACAGGGAGAGCTAACCAAAATCTTGCAAAAACATTCTACTGCATTTGCATGGGAGTATACCAATATGAAAGGTATTGACCCTAAGACTTGCATTCATCACATCTAAATCGAGGAAAACAGTAGACCAATCAGACAACCTCAAAGAAGGATGAATCCAAACCTTAGGAAGATAGTGAAAGAAGAGATCCAAAAACTACTCAATGTAAACTTCATTTATCCAATTTCAGATAGCCAATGGGTTTCTCCTTTGGTTATAGTACCTAAAAAGAATGGTAAATGGAAGGTATGCATTGATTACAGGGAATTGAACAAAGCAACTTGAAGGATCACTTTCCTTTACCCTTTATCGATCAGGTATTAGATACTCTAGCAGGCAAGAAGTACTTTTCATTTTTGGATGGTTTTAGTGGCTATAATCAGATTCAGGTAGCACCTGAAGATCAAGATAAGACCACATTTACCTGTCCATGGGGAACTTTTTCCTACCGAGTGCTTCCTTTTGGATTATGTAATGCACCCACAACATTTCAAATGGCAGTACTAGGAATCTTTTCTGATCTAATCCATGATTGTGTAGAGGTTTATATGGATGATTTTATAGTTTATGGTGATTCATTTGAAGAGGCATTAGAGAATTTGGAAAAAGTCCTTATAAGGTGTAAAGAAACAAACCTTTCATTGAGTCAAGAAAAATGCTTTATGATGTTTACTAAAGGTATTTTTTTGGGACATCATATTTCAGGGGATGGGATTAAAGTTGATAGATCAAAAGTTGAAGTCATCTCCAAGTTGCCTATTCCAAATTGTCAAAAAGATGTTAGAAGTTTTCTGGGATTTACTGGATACTATAGAAGATTTATAGAAAAATTCACCAAAATAGCATCTCCATTTTTCAAATTACTTACAAAAGACTATGAATTCAAATGGGATCCTGATTGTCAATCTGCATTTGAAAATTTGAAAACAAGAATATTTGAAGAACCCATTTTGAGAGGGCCAAATTGGAAACTTCCTTTCCATATTTCTACAGATGCTTCAGGTACAGCTCTAGGAGCTGTGTTGGGTCAAAAGGATTTAGTTCCTTATGCCATTTACTACACCAGTAAAAATTTGACTCCCACTGAGTTGAACTATACTGTGACTGAAAAAGAGTTCTTAGCTGATGTTCATGCAATCAATAAGTTTAGACATTATATAACAGGCTATGAAACTTTTGTCCATACTGATCATTCTGCAATTAGATATCTAATGAACAAACCTATTACTAATGGCAGAGTTACAATATGGCTCTTACTTTTACAAGAATTCAATATTACTATGTTAGATAGACTAGGGAAACAAAATATAGTAGCTGATTTCTTGTCTAGGATCCAAAATACTAATGAAGATTCTCCTGTAGAGGATAAGTTTCCAGATGAGTATTTATTTCCAGTAACTACTAAGATTCCTTGGTCTGCAGATATTTCTAACTATTTGGTTATAGGGAAGCTACCTCCACATTTATTTCCTAGTGAAAAAAGAAGAATTATTCAGGAGAGTTCAAATTATTCATGGATTTCTAACGAATTGTTTAAAACAGGGCTAGATTGTGTGATCAGAAGATGTGTTCGGGAAGATGAAATGCCTGACATCCTCAAGGCATGTCATGATGAACCATGCGGTGGAAACTTTGCTGACAAAAGGACGGCCTATAAAATCCTTTCTTTAGGATATTATTGGCCTTCCCTCTTCAAAGATACAAAACAATATGTCAGAAGTTGTGACAGCTGCCAAAGAGTTGGGAGACCGACTCTTTCAAATGAAATGCCATTACAACCACAAGTACTCATTGAACCCTTTGAAAAATGGGCTTTAGATTTCATTGGACCCATTAATCCACCATCTAAACAGAAGAAGTATATATTGGTATGCACTAATTATGTCACTAAATGGGTAGAAGCCAAAGCATTGCCTTCTGCCACTGAAAATTTCATTGTTAATTTTCTTTACGAGGATATTTTTACTCGTTCTGGTGTCCCAAGAGAAATTGTGACAGATCAGGGAAGTCAATTTACATCTAACTTGATGGAGAAGCTGATGGAAGAATACAAAATCAAGCACAGAAAATCTACTCCTTACCATCCGCAAGCAAATGGCCAAGTGGAGTCTACAAACAAAGTTCTTGAGAACATTATCACCAAAACTGTTCATCTACACAGAAGAGATTGGGCAGAAAGGATTCCTAAAGCCTTATGGGCCTACAGAACTACATGGAGGATTACACCAGGACATTCTCCCTATGAACTTGTTTATGGGAAAGAAGTCCTGCTCCCCATTGAGTTTCAAGTCAAGACTTTCAAGATGGCAGTTCAGTTGGGGATGAATCTATCAGAAGCCCAAAAGCACAGAATGGAGCAGCTGAATGAGCTAGATGAGATCAGACAAGAAGCAATTTTAAGAACTGATCTAGTTCAACATCAAAGAGCTAAGTGGCATGACAGATACATCAAAGAGAAAAAATTTCAAGAGGGAGATTGGGCACTACTGTTTGATTCCAAGTTTAAAGACTTCAAAGGTAAATTTCAGACCCATTGGCTTGGGCCATATGAGATTGACAAAGTCTTTAGCAATGGAGCGGTAAGAATCAAGACCATTGATGAATTTCAAACTCCTCTTATTGTGAATGGCCACCCATTGAAAATTTATCATAAGCCACTCTCAAAGAGGAATTTGTCAAAATGTCTCAAGAGAATTCTGCAATGAGGCTGGTGAAGAAGAATCCTTGTTCCCCACCAACCTAGCCTTTGTTTCTTTCAGTTAAAAAAAAATAATAATAAAATAAAAAATAAAATAAAATAAAATTTGTATAAGCCTGAAAACAAATCATTGATTGGTGGTCTTATACAGAAAATATAGAGTGAAAATCAGGGACACCTGACACTCTATATTTTCCAAAAAAAAATTCTTCTCTCCTTCTTTTTCCATCTTCACTCCACTTCATTTTCCATCCCACTCCATCTCCATCTTATTTTCATTCCACTTCACTCCGCTTCATCTCACTCCATTTCATCAATAAATGTCTCTTTCAGGACCATTTTCACTCAGTTAGTTATTTTCTAACTATCTTTGTTTAAGCCAAGTGGGTGCTGTGTCAGTTTCCGCAGCTGGAAGCAGTTTCCGCAGCTGGAGGCAGTTTCCGCAGCCAGAAGCAGTTTCCACAGCCACCACTCTGTTTTTCAAAATTTACAGTCAAAATGTTAGTGCAATAATCATGAAAATGTAGGTGTGACTGAGCATATGCTATGAAGACATGGAGCATCTCCAGACATCAATAAAGAGCAGTTGGTTAAAGGCTAATGGACAACAAATGACAAGGTTTCCAAAGGTATGAGCAAAAATTTCTTTCAAATAGCAATTAAAGTCACGATTTTGCATAGTTGTCAAACCATAAAAGCTCTACTATGTGCAATGATCGTCACGATAGCTCCATTACCCATTACCATCCCACGATATTATTCCGCACACCATGCATTTATTTCTTAACGGTCTCATGATTGATTTTCGGGTTTAAACTCATAGTCGACTGCACTTTCATACACCACCTGTAATCATGAGATGTGACCTATCTCATTACGGCTCCTCTCCACCGCATTTTCCGCAGCCATTCATTAAACGTGTAACATTTCGCACGCAGCCGTTTAATTCAAAATCCCGACTTCACTCCATTTCCTTACCATTCTATTAAGACCATCTTCTTCACATACGTCTGCACTTCATCTTGTGAACTCACCACGGCTGCTCATCCTCTGTTCCACTTGTAATTCCGAAACACTCTCGTTACCTGCTATCCATCTACCGATTGCAGCCACTGTATTTTTGCCATAAACCCTGCAACTGAGCCACCTTCCCTCTGCTAAACCCTCACACGCAATTGAATTTTCAGTTGAATTTCAAAACAGAGGAAGGAATGGGACGATTACTAAGGGCAGAACCGGAAGGACCTAAATATTTAGAAGGTTACCCTCAAGCAAAAGATTTGCTGAAGAAAGAAAAATGGTTACGCTTCATCCATAAATTTAAGGGCCATAACAAGGAGGTAACGAAAGCCTTTGCACGGTCTTTCGATGGCCAGATGGTGGAAATTGGAGACTTAAAGCTCATGGTCACTGAAACAACAGTAGCAGCTGCCACAGGCTTACCCCAGGAAGGTGAGCGATGGTTTAAAAACAAAAGCGTGGACGAGCAGGCATGGAGAATTATGCTACGTAACCCAGGTATGGACATTACTGTGTTTACAAAAGGAATTCTTGTTCATGCATTGAAGGAAGAATGGGCCATCCTACTATTAATTATCCAAAAGTTTATCACTTGCGAAGGATGCTTTGGTTCAATGTACATGTACCATGCTAGGTTATTGATGAAATTCTTAGAGAGTCAAACTCTTAATTTGCCTTATTTCTTACTGCTAAGTTTGAAAAATATGAGTACCACAGTCCAAAAGCACATAGGAAATATAGAACCTCATCTATATCATCATGGACTTGTAAGGATTCTCATTGAAGACCAACTGAAGAAAAACAAAGATACCCGGGAACAATTCTTAGTAAGAATTTACTTTCAAGAGCCATCTGAGGCACCTGAAAGTAGTACACCAAAGACATCGAGAAGGAGTAGGAGAAAAGAAAAGAGTGCCATAGTCCAAGACTCTCCTACTACCGAAACTCAAGAAGTTGGTCAAAAAGAAAAGGAGAAAAGAACTAAGGACAGAAAATAGAGAAAATTGAAAGGCAAAAGAAACATAGAAGAAGTCTACCAATAACCAGAGCCATCTATAGAGGAGGACTTTCAAACATTGTCTGAGAGATTAGTGCATCTTCAAGAACAGGCTGCTACAGCAAAGAAGAAGGAAAAATGAAAACAGAGCATAGAAGAAGGGAGTACTAGTCCAACGTATTTAAGAAGAAGCAACAGGCTTAGAGGAAGGGGGATTAAAACACAAGTAAAACAGCCCCACTTCATTGACTTGGGTGGGGAAACACCCGAGAAACCTCTAGTTGGCCGTAGTCCACCTCGTCCTCAGCCAAGAATTGAAACTAGTCCTCCACATGTTGATGAAAACCCTTCTCGGCCAGAGCTAGAAAGTAGTCCTCCTCCTCCACAAGACTTTGAAGTCAGTCCAAGAAAAACACCCAAAATAGATCCTAGTCAATAGGAGGTGTATGACTACCTCGAATCTTTAGAAAAGACAGCTGCAGGCTCGAGTACCACTCTGCCCCACATGACACCAAATGCACAAGTCCAATCCTTAAAGCAAGAAGTGTTTGAATTAGAGGTTCTAAACAAGATATTAAGCAAGAAAATGAAGCACTTAAGGAGCAGAGCAAAGTGGACAAAATTATTCATGATAATACTATGCTTCATTTGGGACTGTGGCAAAAGAAGAACAAGAAACTAAAGAAAAAGTGTAGAAAGTTGAGCAGAGAATTGCTCAATCTCAAATTCAGATGTCTGATAAGGAAACCCAAGATGGTGGTAGCACCAAGAAAGAAGAGAAGAGGACTAGATGTCCTAGGAGAGGCTTCAAACCATATGGATTAAAGGGGAATGACTAAAATTTTGGTTGCATGAGGACATGCAACGCCTTCACAGTGGGGGTATGTTGAGTCCCAAACTTGCATCTTCTTTATACACCTTTTCAGCCTTATTTTCCATTTACTTGACCCACCAAGTTGTCAAATCATTACATATTAGTTTAAAAAGAGCTTATAAAATATTTTCCTAACTATGCCTTGTGACTACTATTTGATTTAGATTTTTCTTCAATCAGCTGCGGAAACTTGTCACTTTCCGCAGCCAGCTCAATTTTCCGCAACCATTTTGTTGAAGACTATGTTATAGGTGTCCAATGGAGAATCCGGCCACATGGGCAAGCTGCAAAAGACATGTACATGGAGCGTGTCCCCTTGGTTCAGCCGAATCACTCACAAACAGCCATGGTCAAGGACGGTCAAAGAAGTGGTCAAACCAAGAGTTTTGCGGTGGCACAGCTTTGTTTTTCCCACGTGAAGTTTTGCGTGGCAATTTCCTCAATCTCCAGAGGTGTGCTAACACCTATGGATCAATCCGTGAACCAAATCGAACAGCCACCAATCCATAGATTTATTTGTCATGACTACCATACTGCTAGATCTCAGGACGTGGAGATTTATGTGTCTGTTTGACAGCGTAGAATTTAGGAATCAGTTATAGCATCTTCAGTTATAAGTAACGCGTTATCATATGCTTGATAGTTAACTTTTCATATGTAATTTTGATTGTTGTTACGAACCCACTGTGCCGTGCTTTACCTTTGTCTTATGACTGCACTTTAATATATGAGAATACAACGTTCTTAAGTTCAATTTGTGTCTGAGTATTGATTGGTCGAGGTTGCAGAGGGCCCCTGTACACCAAGGCTCTGTATCTACTGTATAGTTTCTTAATTGATTTCATTATGTTACTGCTTGTATATATCACGATGTCCTGATATTCATGTTAACTGCTCTCCATATTTTCTTTTATGCTTTCTCATGATTGTTAGCTGATCAGTATTTTTCTTTCAGGTTCTTGTAGGCAGCCCGGTAAAATTACATAGTTTTAATGACTACTGACATGAGATCATCTTGTCCTTTCTGTTGATTCATTTTCTGAGTTTTAATTCCAGCATTGTCATTTCTTTCAGTTCTGCTTTTCTTATTTACTTTTATGAAATTTAGATATCATATTACTCATTTGTTTATGATTTCCTTCCTATAGACAAGCGACTCAAATAGTGAGGAATCATAATATTACTTGATATAGTATGATTTAGTTTACTTTCCTGCAAGTTAGTGATTAAATTACTTATGTCATTTCCAGGAATTGAAATATGAATGTGTAGTTTAATCTTAGTTTCATTTTATGCAATTTCATTTCCTACAACTTAGATATCAGATTACTCAATTTATTTATGATTACCTCCTATAGCCAGAGCGAGTCGAAAGGTGAGGGGTCAGACTATGAGTTGAAGTAGTGTGATTTAGTTCGCTTTGCTTTCAGTCTTTGAATTGCTTTGAGTTCAGTTTTTATTTTCTTTTTATACAACAGTAAGGATACTGGGCTTCATTGTCACTAGTTCATTGTTTTGGTACATTTTTATTTTCTTTTGAGAATTGATTTCATCATAGCAAGTTTGAAACCTTTTTGAGAACCTTAAAGTTTGGAAAATCATTGTAGAAATCACCATTGCCATCCATACTTGACTTTCAATTCTGCCATCTCACATTAGGGAATCAACAGAAGATAAACCCAAAAACAAACCAAAAACTCAAAAACAACAAAGAAATAAGAAATTGGTTATCTTGCATATACAGTGCACTTCACTTCAGCAGTTTACGACTCTCTGATTGACATTTTAAATAGAAATTTAGAACACACTAAATTGACCAAACAACATCTATCTTGTGAATGATTTCCATTGGCAACTTATATAAGTGCATCTAGTAAACTCATAATGATTGTAAAACATATCTAATCAAAATAATTCTACCTCCTATAGAAAGCCACCTATATGACCAATGTGCCAATTTGAGTTCAATTTTTTTATAATCCAGCTCTAATCCACATTCATATAATGGTGTTGGCCCTCAGTTTTGGTCTATTTTTGCTTAGGGAAACCTATTTAATCCTTATATTTTCCATTCATTTTCCATCACATCCATTTCATTTTGATGTATTTTATGCATATTCAGGTGTTTAATTTTAATTTTGCAATTTCTAGAAGTTTTTATGAAAATCTAGTTTCAAGTGAAATTTTGGACTGAATCATAAATTCCCGTAATAGCTATGTGGATGACATGTTTGCAGGACACTTGGGCTTGAGTTTGATACATGGATGGATAGCTTGGGAACTAGGACTAAGCTAACTCCACTTGGTTCGACCAGAACAAGCTTTATTAGGCCCGGTCAAGGCTGGTTAAACATGACTAGTCACCAGAAAATCCCTAGGAAATAGGGCAGTTTTGAGATTTTATGGGATTGACCATATTTCTTGGGATGAATTGGATGAGTTCGACTTAGATAGGTGGATATGAGTAGATATGAGTGTTAGAGATAGTATAGATCAGTTTGTTTCATTAAACCTCTATTTAAAGCCAAGACGTTGATGGCTTTTGGTAATGGAATTTGTATGTAACTGTTGTATAGTTTGAGTTGGGAGCTAATTTGAAGAACTTGTTTCATTCCAATTTGTTGTTCATGCTTGGTTGATTTACTAAAGTTGCTGTAGTTGATATTTCTTCAAGTGTGCAAGGCAAGGGTGGAGGGCCCCCACACCAAGCTAAGTACACTTCTTGGTTCAATTTTCATAGTTTTCATACACTAGTTTTTGTTTCAAATGTATTTAGATGTGTGATGATTGTTGAATGAATATTGGTTTAATTCTAATCTACATATGAAGGAACACACAAGAATTTAAGTTAAAGTCCCCTTCTATTTGATCTTGAACTAAAACTAAATTTCATTCTCCTTTTCTTATTTGAAGTTATTTAGGCATTTCTGGTTTGAAGCAATGGTGATTGTGATATAGTAGGATTGTGAAGGAGGACAATCTGGACCTCCTTAGTTAGGAGCCTCTTCTTTTACATCTTCTGCATCATAAACCATCGTTAATTAGTGATCTTAGATTTATCTTCATGAAAGTAGTATTGTAGGGAAGGACAACCTGGTTCTCCTAATTTAGGAACCTCTTCCCTCATATATTACATAAATGAATTAGAAATTGTTAAAATAGGTTTATATTTGTAATCTGTACTTCCTTAATTCTTCAAATCTTATCTTCTAAACTTGATTATATCTGATGTCCATATACA
Organism: Pinus tabuliformis; assembly: GCA_031772625.1. Classification (NCBI taxonomy): domain Eukaryota; kingdom Viridiplantae; phylum Streptophyta; class Pinopsida; order Pinales; family Pinaceae; genus Pinus; species Pinus tabuliformis. The sequence goes on along the minus strand of CM062818.1, from coordinate 2,021,485,462 downwards.
GTGGATTTGCCTCCAAGTTTTACAAACCCGGATTGATAATTAAATAATTGTGTTAATTTAGTCAATAAATTAGCCCAACATTTTGGTGTCGTTGCCGGAGAGGTAATTATTAGCATAGTCAAATAGAAGATAAACAAAAACACTAAAAATCTAGTTAGTATGCATTTCCCTTAGTTATGTTTCTTTATGCTTAGAAACAGAGATCCTAGAAGTAGATTTCCCAAAACAAACCCCCCAACAAAAACATAAAATAAAAAAATAACTACAAAATCCATTTGCAAGACAAGATCTAAAGAATGATGTTAAAGAAATCACTTAGAGAAGGAGGGTATGCTACCACAAAACTATTTTCAAGTCCTTGTCCTCAATTTAGAATGCTCACTAGGGTTGAATCTTTATGTCAAAGGATAGAAGAGCAACAAAACATCCATGAAGATGATCCACGGGAAGAGAACCTAGAACTTTCTTCTAGCTATCTTTGTGAGGAGGTGAATGAATCATGGATCACAGGCAATGAAGATCAAACATTAGAGCCAGAAATTGAAGAATTTCTAGCAAGTATATCACACGATCCCTTGTGCATACAAGATTTTGAACAAGTACCACAAGAAGAGTTTTGTGCTATGACAATTAATGAGAACCAAGCAGACAAAGATCATCTTAAAACTTCGTTTCAACTAGTCATTAGCTCACAACACTACTCCATTATTCAACATTCTTTCTCATCAAATCTTGATCAAATAAATTTTCATGTCCAAACATACATTAAAGTATATTTTCCAAATTTGGATATGAGTTTACTTATGATCTTGTTATGAAAATGGATGCACTGGAAATTCTCTTATACTTGAGAGAATGAATTATTTTATAAAATAGAATAGGATAGAATATAATAAATAAACAAGTAGAATGAACTCACAATAAGACTTCCATAATAAATTTGTTTCAAACAATTTCTTCAAATCATTGTTCAATATTCATTTGAAAGGACTACATGGCAAAATGCAGTAAGACCAAGCCTATTTTGGGTAACCATATAGGATCATTTTGAAATCATGGTTTATTTTACATATCTCTTGAAATCTAGTTTTGGAATCCATTTTGAAGTTTTCAATTTATATCACAATAAAAATGTGATCAAAATCAAAACTAGTTCTCAAGTGAAATGTTGAAAACAGAGTTAGTACAGCCTATATTTGAATTGTCTAATGGAAACATTTTTATCTGAAATTCATAGGGAAGATAGCCCTTTGAATCTAGTTTCCAAATCAATTTGAATCACTTCAATCATGTATTATATGAAAAATTTATTCTTGAAATACTAACTGCTTGTCGAAAAATCTGCAAGGTGACAATTCTAGGTCTTGACTGTTCATTGGCATATTTTAAATATCAAATCATCTTCTTTTAAAAACCTGTTTATATGGGAGATATATATTCACGTCTAGTTTAAGACATAATTTGAATCATCCCATTTGGATATGAGATGAAAAAGTTATGCCACATTTAGTGACTGCATGTCTTCAAAACAATATAATAAAACTCTGCCTCCTAGGTCTGTTCATCACCAATTTTGTGATATCAAGCCTAAGAATTTTTAAAACCTATTTCTACTGGAAATACAAAGATGAATCTACTTTAATATACAAGTGGAATCACATTGATCTGATATTTATCAAAGAAGTTACGCTTCAAATAGTGACTGTTGGTCTAGTTAAAAATTAACAACCAGCTCTATCAAACATGGCACTCCTTATAATATTTACCATATCATTTTAAATCATTTTGAAAACTTGTTTATACAGGAGGTAGACATATGAATTCACTTCAACTTGGATTTGGAATCACTCTAATTTGATATATAACGAATATTTTGTAAACAAAATACCGCTAGGAGGTCTAGGCTGGCCACCATTCCTCAAAGGGGTAAATAAATGCATTATGTTTGTCTATCATCTTTGGAATTGTTTTCTAAGCAATGCTTGTAATGATTTACATATATATTGGAAGAAGAGAGACTGTACACCTCTCTTCCTCCATCATCTAATGTTGTATTGCAGGCAAGTGCTATGTTTTTGCAGGTCATAGGAAGAATGAAGGAGTGAACTCCATGGATGAAGTAATTTTCAAAAGTCAAATTCATATTCTAGAATATGAATACAAATGTTCAAGTCAAATCAAAGTGGAAATTCACTTGATGTTGAGTTCATTCAATGAAACTCAAACTCTTGAAGCTTGCTCTTCAATGTTGACCAACAACATCCACAAACCCTACAACATGATCGAGATCAAGGCAAAAAGACATGAAGACAATCATTAGAAGAAGCAGTCAAGTTCAGTACTATGTCAAGTCACATCAATCTTCAAAAAAGCCTTTCATATTGAATTCATATTGTTCATGATTTGATCATCATCATTTGTTCATGATTTGAATTCATATTGTTCATCATCCATACCGTATGTTAAGCTCCACGACCATGCATGTTGAAGTCCAGCCTTACTACTACATCATGACTTCAATATAACCTATTTTCATCAGCTTTCATACTTCCCTACTCCATTACACCCCACCTCCATTCAGAAAAGGAAAAAATAAAAAAATAGAAAAAGATAAAAAATAATAAAGGAGTTTGGTTGTGAAAATCCACGAAAGTGGCACAATACAAACTCGAATTCATATCGGAAAACCAACCAGCTTGGCCAATATGAATTCTCTATTTTGTTTTACCATTTCTTCATTTTGAGTTTGCAGGAATCATCCTCCAAAATAAAGAAGACTTGAGGACAAGTCTTCCCATCAGCAAGGGGGAAGGTTCACAAAAAGAAACTTAGTTATGCAGCTGCATTGACGACGGAACTTGTATTGTTGGCAGTTGGGACCTGAAATATTTTTCAAATCAATTGCAGAGGGACCTGAAATGTTAGCAAAAACATGTATATATTGCATAAAAATGTACATGACAGAAGGGACCTGAGTTATTAAGAATCAATTGCAGAGGGACCTGAACGACATCAATAATCAATGGACCAGAATCAATGAAGAATAAACAAGCTCTATGTTTCTATCTATCTACGATATTCGAACAAGACAACTTCATCCAATATTGTTAAAGAACAGCAACATTCATCCAATACTACAGGGAAGTACAAGTATCGTAAGTGTACAACTTTGCTCTTGTAAATTCACATTTTTGTAGAATTTTTTAGACTTTGTTAAAATTGAGTTAATACCTGAATGCATATTCATTACATTACCTTCATCCTATATCCCTTAGTTTATACCCATCATCCTATATTCTACATTTACATTTACCCTATACCTAATCCAATGTACATATGTACATTCATTCTATAACCCTAACATTTCATAACCCTACATTCCACCTATTTACCTATATTTATTTTCTACATTCCATATTCATTTCATAACCCTAAATATCATTCTCTATTTACCTATATTCATATATTCCATATTCTCATTTCATAACCCTAACCCTAAGTATTTTTCCTTCAAGCAAAAATAGATTAAAAGATGCAATAAAACCTGCACAAACAACCAAGCAATTAGCATAATGGAAATAATTTTAAATATGACCTGAATGGTCATTTTAAAATTAAAATGATATGTTAAAACAACATAGGAGATATAAGAGATGCACATATTGCAAAGCCTTTAAACCTTATCATGGCGCATAAGAAGAAATGCTATTAGTAATATATGCATGCAATACTATACAGTGGCAAGTATATATCATAACAGACTTATGGAAATACATTGCAGTAAATAGCACACATGCACATTATGGCAGCCATTAAATCGAAATGATTCATGAGTGCATGATTCATATGGTGGAAATACAATGCAACGAAGGACATGGAATTATGATGCAAACAAACTAAAGTATGGGCATGCAACGTAATGAGGGTGGTTATGATTGAAAGATGAAATGTTAAAGAATGTGGGCAGCATAATAAGGATGGCAAATGGAATGACAAGAACATAGTAAGAGAGTACACACAGTGAAACATAAGCAACCACAAGTACGCAAGTGAAAGACATCGCTGCATGTGAAAAACAATCAAAATATATTCAAAAATATGCTACAGCTATCCTTCACCATTACAGCGAAACAAGCTCTGAGATAAGCCTTTCTTCTACCATCATAGCCAAAGGCTAGCTCAGAAAGAAAGGGAGTAACGCTGTGCAGCCACATGCATTCATACAACACCTTCAGTTGTGGAGAAATAAGGATAGCAACCAAACAATTCCATTCAGCAATTCGATGGGTATATGCACGGCATGCCAGTCAAAAGGAAATGGTCAAAACGTTTTAAAAAAAACACAGAAAAAAGCCATGTTGCATTCCGGTCAGAGCACAACTAAACAGTAGAATGGTCAAAACGTTTTGGTAAAAAGACCCTGTACAGCTACAGTAAATTGTAAAAACGTTTTGAAACAAGCAGAAATAAACCCTGTGCGGATTAACAGCAAAGAGCTCTGCCATTGTGGATGCTCAGAACCATAAGTTTGTTCCCATCACAGCCGTTTGAGGCTCAGGCAAGACGATAGATGCGAGAAGAAAAACGTTTTAACAGCGGATGATAAAAATAGCTGAGACCGTGAAGTCTCAGTGAAGGTAAGCATCAAAATTAAAATCGAATCCCAGATTTTATGTTCCAAATTTCGTATGCATAAAATCCTCTGCCACCTGTAGATTTTGAGATACGCTGCCACATGCTGCCTTCTTGTTTTGAAATGCTCAGAGAAGATTTTAAATTGAAATTGTCTTGCCTACACGATAAGCCAACAAATTCGAGGAAATCCCGAGAATGAGAAGGAACGTAGGTTAATTGAGCCACGTTGCAGAGGAAATCACTACAGTTCATCACAGCCAGGTAAATTGATTCTCCATGCAATCGCCGAGTTTATTAGATAAAACAGAGTGTTTGCATGATGACATCTTCAGATTAATTGCACGAGGAATGAGTTGTTAGCTGTGATTCCGGTTCTCCACGCAATAAATTGTTTATTATGGTTTGGCTGCATGCTGAAATAATGAATGAAACGTTTGAGTGAATTTTTGAAATTGTTGAGCCGAAGTCTACACCTGTCCATGCGTTTTATGATCAAATAGTCGCGTTCTAGTTTGATGCATGAAGTGAATGGGTCTTTAAAAACACAGCGTGGGCTGATGTTTAAAGATTTGCATTCATCTTTGCTAACGGTTTTCAATAAATTTGTAGAATCCATGGCCTCAAGACTCATTTGGATATTGGATATTTTTTGATGGATTTCAGCCTTGATCCGTACATTGACACTATAAATAAAAATAGTTTTTGAAGGGAAAACTTCAATACGTTTTTTGGAGTCCCTAAATATTCACAATGGAATTTCTAAGATTTTGGTTTATTTGTGTCAGTGTGGCACTCACTACATTGGTTGGGGTTGTAGCCATTGCCTATGGAAAAGAAGGAATTATCTCCATTAGATGCCAATGGACATTGTAGTAGGTGCAATTGATTGTCATATTTTGATTGAATTAAACAGTGTAGTGGTGTATATAGATCATGGAGCAATGAAATGACATATGACGATTGTATGAACAATGCAACGGTTTATATTGGTCATCGGAACAATGAACGGAAAATTGTCATATGTCGATTGTCATGCTGAAGATTAGGCTTGCATAAAAATTTATACATAGAACATAATTTTTCCATCTTTCTTTATACACACAGTGGGAAAAATTCATTTCATCCATGTATGGGCACAGTAAAAAAATTCGAAACAGAGAGGGGATTTTTGATGAATTTTGGCAAGACACGGAAATTGAAGGCAGAGAAGAATGATTTTTATTTTCTAGATTTCAATTTTTGGGGAATATTATGTAGCTGTGCATAATTTTGATTGCCTTGTAGGTTGATTTTCATTTTCCAAAAATCAATTACTCAAAAGGTAGTGAATGAATGAGTGATTATGTTGCATGCAGTGGTTACCTTGAGTAAATCTCCAGCTTTCAATTTTTGAGAAGGCGCAGAAGGTGAATTTGAAAACGATTATTCAGATTTGTGAAAATTGTTCATTTGAATAATTTGATTTCAATTGATTTCCAATAAAAGGATCATAAAATTTTATTCAGTCCCAGAAAGGCCTTTTGATTTTTGAAAGCCACTATTTTTCGTTGCCTTTTTCTGAGAAAAATAACATGAAATTTGGAAAACGAGAACATGGGTTTTCTTCAGAACGAGCCTAATTAGACTCCATGAGAACAATTTTCTCAAATTCATTTTTATTTGAGATATTTTTATGGTTCTTTCAACCCATATTTTGCAGATTGCATGGATAAATCAGTGGTTAAATTGAAAGTGAAGGCCTAGACATAAAAAAAAAATATTGCTTCACTTAGGGAGATGTAAGGGAAATTGGATATTGGATCCTTTGAGTAAAATTGTTGATTTGAGAGGGACATGAATCCTGTGTCGGAATGTATTGCAAAATTCAAGTTTTATTTGTCGTCTGAAGCTGCTCATCCAGAATGATATATTGGTAAAGAAAGTCATCCACAAGAAAAGAGAAGAAGTACATGAAAGCATAGATATCCTTTTACAGGTAGCTCAAGAGAAAGCTTCATCTTCAAAGGACAGAGCCACAGGTACATCAGCAGATCAGTCAGCATACAGAGGCAGAAGATCAATGAGACAAAGACAAGCATGAGGACATGCTTGAAGATCAGCAAGGGGGAGATGTTGGCCCTCAGTTTTGGTCTATTTTTTCTTAGGGAAACCTACTTAATCCTTATATTTTCCATCCATTTTCCATCACATCGATCTCATTTTGATGTATTTTATGCATATTCAGGTGTTTAATTTTTATTTTGCAATTTCTAGAAGTTTTTATGAAAATTGAGTTTCAAGCGCAATTTTGGACTGAATCATAAATTCCCGTAATAGCTATGTGGATGACATGTTTGCAGGACACTTGGGCTCGATTTTGGTGCATGGATGGACAGCGTGGGAACTAGGACTAAGCTAACTCCACTTGGTTCGACCAGAACAAGCTTTATTAGGCCCGGTCAAGGCTGGTCAAACATGACTAGTCACCAGAAAATCCCTAGGAAATAGGGCAGTTTTGAGATTTTATGGGATTGACCATATTTCTTGGGATGAATTGGATGAGTTCGACTTAGATAGGTGGATATGAGTAGATATGAGTGTTAGAGATAATATAGATCATTTTGTTTCATTAAACCTCTATTTAAAGCCAAGAATTTGATGGCTTTTGGTAATGGAATTTGTATGTAACTATTGTATAATTTGAGTTGGGAGCTAATTTGAAGAACTTATTTCATTCCAATTTGTTGTTCATGCTTGGTTGATTTACTAAAGTTGTTGTAGTTGAGATTTCTTCAAGTGTGCAAGGCAAGGGTGGAGGGCCCCCGCACCAAGCTAAGTACACTTCTTGGTTCAATTTTCATAGTTTTCATAGACTAGTTTTTGTTTCAAATGTATTTAGATGTGTGATGATTTTTGAATGAATATTGGTTTAATTCTAATCTACATATGAAGGAACACACAAGAATTTAAGTTAAGTTCCCCTTCTATTTTATCTTGAACTAAAACTGAATTTCATTCTCCTTTTCTTATTTGAAGTTATTTATGCGTTTCTAGTTTGAAGCAATGGTGATTATGATATAGTAGGATTGTGAAGGAGGAGAATCTGAACCTCCTTAGTTAGGAGCCTCTTCTTTTACATCTTCTGCATCATAAACCATTGTTAATTAGTGATCTTAGATTTATCTTCATGAAAGTAGTATTGTAGGGAAGGACAACCTGGTTCTCCTAAGTTAGGAACCTCTTCCCTCATATATTACATAAATGAATTAGAAATTGTTAAAATAGGTTTATATTTGTAATATGTACTTCCTTAATTCTTCAAATTTTATCTTCTAAACTTGATTATATCTGATGTCCATATATAGTGGATTTGCCTCCAAGTTTTACAAACCCGGATTGATAATTAAATACTTGTGTTAATTTAGTCAATAAATTAGCCCAACAAATGGTTCGGCTTAATGTTAAAACCCATGTATACAAAGTTAAAATACAAAGGCCAAACATAGATCCTGAAAAGACCACATATTTTCACAATCTCTCCATCATCCACATGAGAAGATATCAGTTCATATTTTCTCAAATTCATATTGAGGCCAGAAGCATAACCAAATGAAGAGAGGATGTGATGAAAATGAGTCCATTCTAAAATAGATGTTGCACCACCACTTAGGAGATCGTCGACAAACATCAATTATGTGACACTAATTTGTCAAGTCTTCTTGATGCCCAAAATCAATCCTTTGGCTTTATAATCTGCAATCCTCCTACTAAGTGCTTCCATGACGAGAAGAAAAAGAATGGGTGATAGCGTGCAACCTTGGTGTTGACCTCTAAAATATTTGAAAAAAGAAGTCAAGAATCTGTCGATAATCACAACAAAATTGGCGTAGTTCACACATGCCATGATCCAATTGACATTTTGTATAGTGACGTCAATTTTGTGGAGGATCAATCTCAAGAATTCTTAGTCTACATTGTCAAATGACTTATTATCAATCTTCATAAGACATGATTTTAGCCTCTTCACCTTAATGGAATGGAGGCATTCCTGCGCAATGGCCACCATGTCTTGTATTTGTCTCCTATCTAAAAACTCAAATTTCTTCTGAGAAATGCGGTCAAGCAAATAGATTTTAAGTCTGACAATAGTAAGCTTAGATATCAATTTGTAAACAGAGTTGTAGAGGGAAATGGGAAAAAAATATTGGAATGTATTAAGATACTTCTTTTTGGGAATTAACACAATGTTGGTTGCATTAGTGGCTCCCAAGATGTATCCCTTAACCCTGGATTCTTCCACCACTTCCAGAAGATCCAAGGACATAATCTCAAATAAGTGAATGTATAGCTCAACCCCCCACCCGTCAGGTCCAAGGCTCTTTTCCCTGGCACATGTAAGAAGGACACTGTGAATTTCCTCGGTCGTGACTAGTTTGCTCAAAACATCATTCTCGCTCTCATCTACCATTAGAGGCAAAGTCCATTTAAGCACGGAATGAGAGGTCTTTAGCAGATAATAGTCCTTTGAAATGTGATATAGAAAAATGGTTTAAAGTGATAGGTTTCGAGAAATAACATAATCTAATGATTTGTGTTTTTTTCCTGAGTGTGTTGCAATTAATAAATTCATAGAGTTGGTCTGAATATTTGTGGGTATAAGAAATAATTTTATTATCTATATGCACATACACTCACATAACGTCTCAGAAAAGAAATAAAAGGTCAAATTGCCAAGAAAAAAAATAGGTTTGCCGTTTTTTCCACTAACAATTTCTTAGAGACCTTTTCATAATATTTTGCATACACTCTTAGATGGTACAAAGTAAGAGAAGTATTGCTTCTTAGAAATTTATTTTTTATTAGAATTAAAATGCATCCCGGGATGTTTTTGACACTTTTACTTTAGGTTCTAATTCATGTGTTATCACTATTGTTCAGAGGTTTTGTTGACATTGTCTTTAGATTTAATGTTCCTCTAATATAAGATGTATGTTTGTGGTACACAATATATGCAGTTTTGTATTAAATGTTGTATTGGTTAAGATACATGTTTAAACATGCATATTAGTATATATAGATTTAAAGGTGAAAATTAAACCAATCTTGATTCGTCTTAACTCCATATCTATCAAGCACCGAGAGGGATCAAAACATGCAAACCTCTTTTAGAGTTTGATCCCTCTGGGCACTTGGTAGATCTAGAGTCTTAAGTAGAGACAATATACTATTGATGATGATGAAGAACATCCACTAAAAATAAAATAAATAAGACTTTGATTTAACATAATTAAACATTTGTAAATGTATTGTTTGTTTTAACTTTTAAATTACGTACAGACTAAATTGAATTTTAAAATTAACTTAAAATATTAATTAATTGCATATTGATCCATGTACACCTTTTTTTTATAGAAAAAATCTACACGCTATATAAACATAAATATACATAATTTTTATTATTTGACTAAAGAAAATGTTATCTTATTAATTGTTATAGTGTTAATAAATTTGGCAATAAACAATGTGGAAATAAATGTACTTAAAAGGTGGTAACATTTATCTTTTCTCGTATGGGGTTCTTTTTAAGCATGAGTGGTGTCGTTGTCCCACCTAGCCAAGAGACTATGGGACATGGAAACACAAACTTTTAGTGGTTGTTAAAATGTGAATGAATTTGAGGTGACGCCACTTAAAAACATTTACCATCGTAATTAAACACCTTTGCACTCCACACACTAGTCAAATATCCCTCGATTACCATTTGAATCTCTAGTCTACATGCTAGAGCTTCTTCCATGCAAAGCATCATTCCAAGCTAACGTCGAGCATAGATACTCCCATATTGGTTCAGGAATTTCACAGTTGTAACAACATTGATCGTTGGAGGTTTTTTCTCCATAAGTAGGCTTCAACAAACACAATATATTATAGGGCCCCTCTACTATTCTATCATCCTAAGAACTGGCCTAGCACACACCTCTAGTTTTTGGTTCACCTCTGAAAACATAGTGAGGAAGGTCCTCACATTACCAATGTTGACCATAGTTTTAAGGTAAATTACTACTAGACTGCTTGAGCATTTTTTCCCCCAAGTAGCCACTTTTTCCTTCCAAGTTCACTAGGCACTTCACCACATTCATGAAAAATTCTCACTGCATCTATAATTGAGGTACCTCTTTCCACTGGATAAACCATTTCGTTCTTGTGAAATTTGAATGCACTCGTCCAGGATCATCCTCTCTACACTCTATCTTACCTCTTCCTCTTTGTTTCCCTTTTTCTTCTTTTTACATTATGTATTTGTTTGGTTTGTCGGCCCCTATGTTTTCCCAATGTTAGTTCCCTTGTGGCCTCCTTATGTATTACCTCTCTAGGCTCCTCTCTCCCCCTCATGACTCTCCTTCTTTGTTAGTGAGTCTCCCTCCCAGCACTTTCCTTGGTCGGCTCCCCTCCATTCTCTTATGTTAGCAATTTATCTTCCCCTCTTGTCCAGGTTGTATTTGAGGATCTATGTTTTTCCCTCGATTCTCCTACGTGTGCTTCTCTATCAACATCTTGAAATCCTTTTAATGAATATTTCGTTTTATTCTCTCTTTTTTAATCCTATCATGCCCATCAACATGCCCACATTCACAGGTTTAAGGCCCCTAGAAACCCACGAGCACGCTTCGCATCTCGATTCAAGTCACAATGTAAACCAAGCACCCCAAGAATTAGTTCACTCTTACTAAGTTGAGTTGAAACGAGGTGAGTGTTCCAAAGTCAAGATGAGTGTGCCTAAGAAGAGAGGTTGAAACAAGTCAACCTATGGGATGAGTTCTCTCAACCAACCAAAATTTGTGGTTCCTTACAATGATTTGTGACATGCAAAGCCATGAAGGACTTGGAAAGGAGCATTGACTTAACCCATTCAGAGTTGGCTTCAGTATAAGTGCTTGGAAAATAATGGTTTCTATTGATATATGTGGTGGAATAAAGTTTGGACGAGCTAAGTGAAGCATTGGCTCAAGTGAAACAATCATTAGTTAATGCAACACATTCCTTCATCCATGAGTTATGTATATGTTTTTGAGTAGAGAGACGAGTTGAAGCAAGCAAGGATGCAAATATCTCTTATCTAGATAAGGTGCATGTCTAATTTGTGTAGAGAAATTCACATGGGACTCACTTTACCCTTGTGGTAGAGTACGTGTCGAGTCAAGGAGGTGGAACAAATTTCCTTATGTGTGAGTTGGAGGAGTGAGCCACGGGTTTGGGATTTGTATCGCAATAGCATGTTGAGAGTTGTTGCAGCCAAAACAAGTAGCCTCATAAGCTTACACCGAGGAACCCTTGTGCTTGAGTCATTCAAGGAAGGTTTAATCAAGTTGGTGTGTCTCTTGTTTATGTTTGAGGCTCAGGTTTTGGTAAACTAAGTGGGTTGTTTATTGTTGTATTTTGAGAGTAAGTCAAGGGCCCAATTCCTTGTATATTGAAAACTCATATTGTATATGTGTGAATAATTAAGAGGTAAATAGAGGGTCTTCCTATTATTATCCATGCACCTTAAAAATGATAAGAAACTAATAATTATAGTCTAGTTTGAGGGGGGTCTCCTTATACAACAAATGCAATGAACAAGACAATATTTGATTATCCTAAGACTAGGTCTCCTATTGTGTGTGTATGTGTATGAGACAAATGATACAATTATTAAGAAAATGGAATCATGAGGGGTTTTAGCATACATAACAATATAATAATAGAAATGTAATCACTCAATATCTAGGGCTTAATAATATGTTTATGAGTTTAGATGGGGATTATATACGGCTTAGCATGCCCCTGCCTTTCAAAGGAGTGTTGTCCTTAACACTTGACTATCTACATTGGGTATTTCTGCATGAAATACTCATCTTCCCATATTGCTTCTTTCACTTGTAAGCTCTTTTATTTGATGAGGTACTTGGTAATTGATTGATTTCTTAATTGTTTAGCCCTTGTTTGAAAAAAAAAAAATGGTTCTAATAATATTTTCCATTCTCATTGATCTCTAATAGAAGAGTTTGGAATTGGATATTATAATTGATAACCTTCTTTAAGCAAGAAACATGGAATACTAGATGTACATGTAAAGATGGAGGCAACTCCAATTTGTAGGTCGTACTTCTAATCCTCTACAACATCTTATAGGGGCCATACTATATTGGAGCTAATTTATTGTCCTTGTGTTTATATGGGTGTAGTCTCATAAATATGAAATCCCCCACTTCGAAATCCCTTTCATTGCAATGTTGATCTACTTGAACTGTTTCATTTTATTTTGTGTCATAACAAAGTTGTCATTCAATAGTTTTACAACCTCTTGTTGGTATTGGATGTGGTCCTCTATTGCTTGAGTCTTTATAGTCCCTTTCAAGGGTGATGTGATGGATGCAGGATTATATGCACAAAGTGCGATAAATGCTGACATTTTTTATGAAGCATGGAAGGATGTGTTGTACCACCATTCTACCAAGGGAAACCATTTGACTAATTTTTTCTATTTATTAGATGCAAATAAATGTGTATATCCTTCTAAAAATGTATTCGCAATCTCAGTTTTCTCATCAGATTGTGGATAGTAAGATGAGCTATGAGCCAATTGAGTACCCATACAAGAAAATACTTTATTTCAAAAATTTTCTAGTGAAAATTGATCTCTATAACTTACAATAATCTTTGGTATTCCATGTATCTTTTGCATTGTTTCCATGAATTATTTTTCCATAATATTTTCTTTAAGAGGATGATAAAGAGAGAAAAAGTGGACATACTTTGTTATTCAATCTACCACTACGATAATGAAACTTTCTCCTTCATATTTTGGTAAACCTATAATAAAATCCTTTGAAACTTCTTCCCAAATTTGGCTTGGTATAGCTAATGTTTGAAGGAGTGATAAGGAATTGATATTTTCTCCTTTATTTTGTTGGCATAACATACATTCCACCACAAATTTTTGCACATCTGCTTGAATACATTCCCAAGAAAACTTTCTTGATCCTATGTTATGTCTTTAAGAACCCTAAATGTCCCCTTATATGAAAATTGTATGTTGGGTCCCTATAATACTAGTGATTACCCCATTACTATTTAGTTTTATCCCTTATTAATATTGTTGTGCCCCTATTATCCCCATATTGTTATTACTGTGCCCCATAGAATCCCTATATTGTTATTTTTGTGGCTTTATATTATTATTGTTAGGTCGACTGGGTTATATTGTGACTCCTTAGACTCCTATATATAGAAAGGAGGTTTTGTCATTTGAATCATCTAAAAATTGTTCATTTATGTAATGTAAAGGAGGTTGCCCCCTCGAAGAGGCTGAATTCTAAGGCGTTGATATATCTTTTCTATCTTTTTCTTGAGCTGGTTTCATAACATTTGGTATCAGAGCTTTGGATTCTAGGGTTTTGCTACTCCAAATAGGTCATCGTGGCATTTTCGCTATAACATATTTTCTACAACGTTTCAGAAGCTAAAAAAAAAAAACCATTTGAGAAGAAATCGCGCTGAACCTCGGGTCCAAATTTCAGAGCTTTTCGCGCTATATTTGAGGAGATATGATCTGAGGAAGTTGGTCTTTTTGCAGATTCCTGAATTACATTCCGAACAGGTGACCTGGGGAAAATCGTCATAACTTTCTCTCTGAGCATCGGATTGAAATTTCGTATGTGATCTTGGCACCATATCAAATCAGTTTTCCATGTGAATTTTTCTACTGCATCAAGGTCCTCCTATAGTTGTTGAATGATCTTGCATATCTTCTCAACTTTCTACCATTCTATCCTTGCATCCTCCACCTAGTTATACTGTGGAATGGAAATAGCACATAGAAAACTATTTGTGACTTCCTCTTTCCTTGAGAGTGCATCTACCACAATATTTGGTTTTCCCTTTTTGTAGATAATTTTTAAGTCATAACCCAACATATTTGTGGCCCATTCTTATTTCTCTTCTGAAGATAATATTTTCTCCAAGAGGTACTTTAGACTATCATGATCTATTTTTACTTTGAAGTGCCTTCCTATTAGGTATGAACATCATTTCTTAATTGCATGTAGTATGGCCAATATTTATTTTTCATAAATGGGTTTGAGTAAGTTATTTCCTTTAAATTCACTACTTTTAAAGGCAATGGGTCTTCCTTATTGCATCAAAACTTCACCAATTCCATGGCCTAAGGCATCACACTCCACAGATAATAATGTTTTGAATTTAGTTGTTGCTAAGATGAGAGTTGTACACATAGAATCTTTAAGTTCTTCAAATGCTTTGGTTGCTACTTTAGTCCATGCAAATGATTCCTTCTTCAATAATTTTGTTAGAGGTGATTCTATTTGACCATAATTCTTGACAAATTTGTGGTAATATCCTACCAATCCTAAGAATCCTCTGAGTTTATTCAAGTATTTGGGATTGGCCATTCCCTCATAGCTTTGATTTTGTTAGGATCCACCTTGACACCATCGTGTGATGCAATATGACCCAAATATTCCACTTATTGAGTCTCAAAGGCACACATGGAAGGCTTTGCATATAGTTTTTTCTCTTTTAGTAGTGTTAAAACCTTGTCAACATGTTGTACATGCTCTTCCCAAGACTTTTTGTAAATTAGTATGTCATCAAAAAATACTAGCACAAAATTTCTAATGGTTTGAAAATAGAATTCGTCAAGCTTTGAAATGTTGAAGATGCATTTTTAAGTCCAAATGGCATAGCCAAAAATTCATAATCACCTTCATGTGTTCTGAAGAGTGATAGCTAATTACATTAGGTGATATCCAACACTTCATATTAGAGTGACAACCATTAAGCTACACCCCATAAACTAACATACTTTAATAAAATTTTATCGTATAAGATATATTAAATTATTTCATTAATACAAAAATATGATAAGATTAAGTTTATTATAATAATGCCATTTTTATAAGCTTTATATGAAAATTTGGAACAATAAAATCTATATACATGAAACATGATTTAGATTTATAGTAAATAGAATTGAAATTTTTCTATAAATAATAGCCTTATGATTAATTGTTATATTTAATTGAAAAATTTTAAATCAAAGTTATTATTTCCAAAATATTAATTGGCATAAAGAAATAACTAATATAATTGAAATCTCTCCATATATGTTAACTCTATCTTTAAATTAAGTCAATGGATAAACCAAATCCATGAAAAGGTTGAGATTGACATCCAAAGGCTGAAATTTTTTATTTTGTATTTAATATTAGAGTTTAATATGGGGTGTATAATTTATAATATTGTGGTTTAAAAATAGGGTTTATAATATTAATGTTATGGTTTATTATATCAAATTTTATAATGTTAGGGTTTTATATTATAGCTTAATACTATGATGTTGGAATGATACAAAAAGTTATCCAATGTCGCATTGCGACAAACATTATCTTAATATGACAATCAATCTAACAAACATTATCGCAATGTTACATTACATTGTAATTTATTTAACGTCACATTATTACATTACAAAACTGAGATTTAATATTAGGGATTTTTAATACAATATTAAGGTTTAATATTGAGTTTATAATTTATAATATTAGGGTTTATAATATTAATCCTAGGGATTATAATATTAATCAATCTCACAATCATGGTCACAATGTTTCTAATCCATTGGGTTTATAATAATAATCCTAGGGTTTAATATTAATCCCTTGGGTTTCTAATATTAATCCATTGGGTTTATAATATCAATAATCCCTTGAGTTTATAATATTATTAATCCCTTGGATTTATAATATTAATCCCTTGTGTTCATAATATTAATCCATAATATGTATAATATTATATTAGGGTTTATAATATTAATCTTAGGTTTGATATATTAATCTTAGGGTTTATAATATTAATCCTAGGGTTTATAATCCCTTGGGATTATAATGTTAATCCTAGGGTTTAATATTAATCCCTTAGGTTTATAATCCCTTGGGATTATAATGCTAATCCTAGGGTTTAATATTAATCACTTAGGTTTATAATCCCTTGGGTTTATATTATTATTATTAGGGTTTATATTCCTAGGGTTTAATATTAATCCTAGGGTTTATAATATTAATCATAGGGCTTAATATTAATCCCTTTGGTTTATTTATCCCTTGGGTTTATAATATTAAATCCTTGGATTATTGATCTTTTAGGTTTATTAATCCCTTGGGTTTATAAACATTGTCTCAATACGATAATCAATCTGATAATCATTGTCAAAATGTTACATTACATTGCAATTTATTCTATGTCACATTGTTACATTATATAATTGGGGTTTAATATTATGTATTTTTAATATTGGGTTTATAATTTATAATATTAAGGTTTATAATGTAATCAATCTAAAAATCATTGTTGCAATGTTTCTAATCTTTTGGGTTTGTATTATTAATCTTAGGTTTTATATTTCTAGGATTTATAATATTAATCCTAGTGTTTAATAATAATCCCTTGTGTATATTAATTCTTTGTGATTATTAATCCCATGGGTTTTTAATATTAAGCTTAGTATTTAATATTAATCCCTATGGTTTTTAATATTAATCCCTTCAATTTAGAATATTATTAATCTCTTGGATTTATTAATCCCGTGGATTTCATACTAATCCTTTAGGTTTATAATTCCTTGGATTCATATTATTAATCTTAGGGTTTATATTCCTAAAGTTTATTATTAATCCTAGGGTTCATAATATTAATCTTAGGGTTTAATATTAATCTTAGGGTTTAATATTAATCCCTTGAGTTTATAATATTTATTCCTCTCAGTTTATGATATTATTAATCTCTTAGGTTTGTTAATCCCATGGGTTTATAATATGAACAATTCTTTGGGTTTATTAATCCCTCATGTTTATAATATTATTAATCTTTTGGATTTATATTGTTAATCCCTTGGGTTTGTAATATTAATAATCCCTTGGGTTTATAATATTAATATTATAGATTATAATATTAAGGTTTATAATCATAGGGCTTATAATATTAATCCTATGGTTTAATATTATTCCCTTTGGTTTATAATATTAATCCCTTAGGTTTATAATATCAATATTCCCTTGGGTATATTAATCCCTTGAGTTTATAATATTATTAATCCCTTGAATTTATAATATTAATCCCTTGGGTTTATAATATTAATATTATGGATTATAATCTTAAGATTTATAATCATAGGGTTTATAATATTAATCCCTTGGGTTTATTAATCCCTTGAGTTTATAATATTATTAACCCCTTGAATTTATAATATTAATTGCTTAGGTATATAATATTAACAATCATTTTGGTTTATTAATCTTCTGGGTTTATAATATTAATCCCTCGGGTTTAATATTAGGTTTATAATATTAAGGTTTCTTATTATTGGGTTTATAATATTAAGGTTTAACATTGGGTTTATAATTTATAATATTAAGGTTTACAATATTAATCTTAGGGTTTATCATATTAATCCTAAGGTCTAATATAAATCCTAAGGTTTATAATATTAATCAATTTAATAATCATTCTCGCAATGTTTATAATCTCTTGGGTTTATAATATTAATACTAAGTTTTATATTCTTAGGGTTTAATATTAATCCTAGGGCTTAATATTAATCCCTTGGGTTTATGATGATGATGATGATGGTGGTGGTTAACGTCAACTGAGACCAAATTGGTCTATCGGACCTATAACTGGCTCCTCGTCTTTCTAGGCGAGATTGGTGCTGTAGCTTTATTTTTTTTCTCTACGGTCTTCCAAATTCATTTATCTTACATCTCCTTCATCTCTTATGGTTCTTGGGACATTGGTGTCTTAGCTTCGCGATCTGTTGTGTTCGTCCTTTTGAAGATAGTCGGAGAACAAGTTTGGTCTAGGAGATCTACTTTACTGTTAAATGAAGATTTATTTTGCGTGGTATTCGAATCCTCATAACTGTTGATGCTTGAGGGGTTGTCAGGTTCCCTTTTTTGTTGTTGGGCGGGGCTTCCCCCCTGCTTGTCTTGAGAGTTGTCTCTTTCTTGCCCGATTTCTTGTGATTCAGAGTCTTCTTTACAGTATTCTTCTTTTATGACAGTGCAGTGTTCTTTTTGTGCTCCTTCCCACCATGTAGATCTGTGGTGATTTTTTCTAGCAGAATTTTTCTGGGAGGCTTTTGGGCAATTTTTGGCTAGATGGCCTATCTCAAAGCAGGATCGACATCTGAAGAGGACACTTTCATAATCGAGTTTCTGGTTCCACACATAGTCTTTACTTGTTAGGTTTATTTCAGCTGGGAATCCGGCGCTGAAGTCCATTTCCACATAGATGCATGCATAGGTGGTTCTGGAATACTCCTCTGTTTCTAGGCACCTGCAATAAAATTTCCCAATTGCATTTCCAATGGCTTTTAGCGAGGAGAAATTCCAGATATGCAAGGGTAGGTTTGGCAATCTCACCCAAACTGGTGTTGAGGTTATGACTATTGTTGAGGGATCGAATGATGGGTTCCATGGCTTCATGAATAGGCTTGAGTTTTCCCAAAACCAAGGGTCAGAATCTAGAATACATTATCTGCTTTCAGGGTTTTCAAAATCTACTATAACGAAACCCCTAACACAAGGGTAGATATTAATTGCATAAAAAATGACAGGCTTCCATACCTCCGACATCCAAATGTGGAGAGCTGTCAACCACGACCAAAAACCATTGAACCAACAGATTAGGGCACTTTCAGAAAACTTCAAAGACTCATCAAGTGAGGCCTGGGCCACCTGGACAGTGGGAGCTGGGGCTTCACTGATGATATGGGCAGGAGCTTGCCCTCCAGAAGCGGACAGAACTAAGATAGCAACTATTTTCGCAAAGCTAGGAGCCATCTGGAGAATGCTCTCCTGCTGAGTATTCTAGATACCTGGCCAAGATACCTAGCCGCAAAAGATTAGCCACAAGACATTAGACCCAGCTGCAGAAGATACCTACAATATCTGATACGTAGGCCTGGTAGAACAAGCCGGTTCAGGTGCTCTATCTAAAATTTATCATAAAATAAATAAATAAATCCCGTCCAGCATTCAACGACTTTGAAACCCATCCAATAGATTAAACGTTTTCCAGGTATCGACTGGATGAAAATCAGATCCGAGCACAGCCACAAAAGAAGCCAAAGCCCTCAAATTCAGAATGTTAACAATGCAATCTTGCAGAGCAGGGCACTTCCAAGGGGCTTCTTCCCTCAGAGGTTATGTTTATTGAATGCTGCAGAAGATACCTGATCGAACCAACATATCTAGAATATGCAATCCACTGGCCGAAGATCCCACGAGAAGGCCACAGAAGATAACCCTTGGGCCATAGAAGAAACCCACTTACAAATCACCGTAGAAGATAAACCTCGGGCCGCAAAAGAAACTTCATGAGTATTTATTAAATATATTATTAATCGAAGTGTTTATATTCATAGGGTTTAATATTAATCCTAGGGTTTATAATTTTAATCCTAGGGTTCAATATTAATCCCTTGGATTTATAATGCATTGTTTTCATTAATCATTTGGATTTATAATATTAGTAATCCCTTGGGTTTATAATATTAATCCATTGGGTTATTAATCCTTTAGTTTTATAATATTAATAATCCCTTGGGTTTATAAACATCGTCTTAATATGAGAATCAATCTGGCAATCATTGGCGTAATGTTACATTAAATTGCAATTTATTCAACATCACATTGTCACATTACATAACTAGGATTTAATATTAGGTTTATAATGTTAGGGATTTTTAATATTGGGTTTATAATATTAATGTTTAATATTGCGTCTATAATCTATAATATTAGTGTTTACAATATTAATCAATTTGAAAATCATTGTCGAATTGTTTCTAATTCCTCGGGTTTATAATATTAAATCCTTGGGTCTATAATATTAATCCTAGGGTTTATAATCGCTAGGACTTATAATATTAATCCTATGGTTTAATATTAATTCTTTCTTAGATTTATATTAATAATCTTAATGTTTATATTCCTAGGATTTAATATTAATCCTAGGGTTTATAATATTAACCCTATGGTTTAATATTAATCCCTTGCATTCATTAAACCCTTGGTTTTTTAATATTAATCCTTTGGGTTTATAATATTAATAATGTTAGGTAATAAATGTTATCTCTTGGGTCCCTGCTCTGCAACCTGCGAGTCTCGGCTCCCACTCTATAGCGAGACCCACACTTTGCGGGTTCTGAAGTCCGCGCTCGCCCCCACTTTCTGCAGCAGATGATCCCTGGAGGCATGACCGCAAAGGGCTTAACTCCAATCTGCGTGTGTTTAGGATTTTAGGCTAGGGTTAGGCCCCTGCTGCATGGCTGCCCCTGCGGCGGCCGACCTCAAGCCCGATCCTATGGAGACACAAGGCCATTTCAAGGATCCGCCTTCTGCATATGCCTTCGACGCTTTCAACCTGCTTCTGGCCAGTCTGCCTTCGAAGAAAAGAAGCGAAGCATCAAAATTTGTTAAGAAGCTCGATGAAATTCCTGAGATCTCGTTACCTCCAAAGACACCCATTCAAGTAGCTTTATCTCTGGCTGATTGTGGTCTCATTGGTCAATTCATGGGACTTTGGCCCTCTCCAAAAACTACCAAGCAATGGGTCAATAGGAACTGGGCTCCTCTAATCAAGAAAAGTGTTACCTCTTACTTTCTTGGGCGAGGGTACTTACTCTTCGAATTCACCTCCAAAGAAGACAAAGATCTGATCTTCCAAAATGGGCCGTATTTCATGGTCCCTCAAGGCCTCTACTTGAATAAATGGACTCCGAACTTTGATCCAGCTGTAGATGTTCCCAAGGCTGTCCCAGTGTGGGTTCATCTTCCAAATCTGCCAGTCCACTGCTGGAACTAGGATTCCTTGAAAGACATTGGAAACTCTCTCGAGAAATTCATAGATCGAGCAAACAACAAGGATCAATATGACTGTGCTAGGATCTATGTAGAAGTAGATCTAGAGGTGGGTCTCCGAGAGGCAATCAAAATCAAAGTCGGCAGCTGGTCTCATGTGTAGATCTTATATTATGAGCAACTGCCATTCAAATGCAGGAAATGCCATGTTCATGGACATTTTGCAAGAAACTGTCTGTCCAACGCAGAGCCAAAAAAAGGGAATGAAGAGGGTTGGAATCAAGTCAAGAAAGCAAAATTCAACCACAAAGGGCAGAAACCGGGAGGACCCACTAGGAAAGGCTCTCTTCAGGCTAATGTTCAACGTCCCCCTCCCAAAAAGGCACAAGAAAACAAATTTGATCCACTAAGCCAGCAGACAGAAGATACTCTAGAGAACGAGACCCAAAAACCAGTTTCTCCAAGCAAAGATACTCCCTGAGCCCCCAGCAAAGGAGCTGAAGAACCCAAAGGTATGACTTCAAAAGCTGAGGAAGAAGAGCAGGAAACGGATGAGTCAGAGGAGGAAGGATAAATAGGAGAATCCCAAACCTCGGTAAGAATATCTACAAGAGGCCGTAAAACTGACAGGGAAAAAAGAGAGCAGGAGACTTACAAAGAAAAGCTATAGGGCAGCCAGCCAACTCTGGAAAAATTGCTAGCCTCAAAGCCTAAGATGTTGAAAAGTCAGCCCCAAGGCTCTAAGGGCGCCCATCAAAAACATAAATAATGAAGGTAATCTCCTGGAATTATAGAGGTATGGGGAGAAAAGTTAAGGAAGAAGCCATGAGAAGCTTAATATGAACTGAAACTCCAGACATACTTCTCGTCCAGGAAACTAAGCTGGAAGACATAGTCTTCCTGCAAGCATGCAAGAAAATTTGGTTTAAAAGTGAAGTAAGAGAAATCTCTGCCCGGAGCGCCTTGGGAGGGATTGGCACTCTATGTAACGCAAACAAATTTATAGTCATCTGTGAGGCGAGTAATACTCATTGGTTGCTACTGAAAATGCAGAACCTGGATACCAAGGAAATATTTTGCCTCTTCAATGTATGCTCTCCAATCGACATCGAGGAAAAAAAGGATTGTTGGGATTCAATAAGGCACCAAGCAGACTTGATAAATCTGGAAAATATAATTATTGCTGGAGACCTCAACCTCACTCTTCATTCGTCTGAAAAAAGGGGAGGCAGGGTAGTTCGAGATCCGGCAAGGGAATGGGCGGAGGATCTTATGTAGGACTGGGACTTGCTAGATATCAAACCTTCTTCCAGTAAGTTCTCTTGGTCTAACAAAAGAGTAGGACCTGGACATATTGTTGCCAGATTAGATAGATTTTTCATTCAAAGCTCCTATCTATTACTAGGTCTTGAACACAGAATGCACATTCTTGCTAGCAGTGTCTCGGATCCCAAGCCCTTAAAACTAGAGCTTCTTGCCCATCTAGATCTGGGTCCTATTCCCTTTCGATTTAGCCCCCTCTAGGTCAAGGAGCCAAATTTCATGCAAACAGTCAAGGATTGTTGGAATCAACCCATCAATGGTTCTCATTTTTTCTTCTGGGAGGAAAATCTTAGAAGGGTAAAAAGAGTGCTAAAACATTGGGCCAAATCCCTGTCCAACCCAACTACAGAAAGGAAAGTCATTAAAGCCTCTCTTTCCTCTCATCAAACTTATATGGAAAGCGCTACAGTCACAGAGGAGTTGTTAGAGCAAGAAACTCAGCTGCAACAGAGCTTTCATAAAGCCTGCCTAACTGAAGAAGAGTACTGGAGATTAAAATCCTGGAATATCTGGCTTAAAGCAGAGGACAGGAACATTGTTTTTTTTCATAAACAAGCCCAGGCCAGGGAATGCTTCAACACTATCTCTGAGATCAAGGAGGATAGCAACACTCACAAGGACTTTGCAGACATTAAGAAAGTAGCTTTTTCTCACTTCCAAAACTTGTACAGCGAAGATAAGGATCCGATCCATCATCCAGATCTGTTAGACGTCATACCTTCAACAATCACTCCTCGTATGAATGGGCTACTTGAGGACAAAATCACTAAAGATGAACTTAAAAAGGCCCTCTTTGAGATGGATCCGGACAAGGCCCCGGGGCCGGATGGCTTCTCCGCCAGGTTCCTTCAAGCTTGTTGGCCGATTGTTGAAAAGGACCTTCTCAAAATGATCCAAAAGTCCCAGAATGCTCAGAAAATAGGAGGCAGTACAAACTCCGCCTTCTTAGCCCTTATACCCAAGGAAAAAGGCACCAACAACTTCAGTAGATTCCGTCCGATTTCCTTATGCAACATTGGGTACAAGCTAATCACCAAAGTAATTGCAAATAGACTGAAGCCCATTCTTCCCAGAATAATTCCGGAGAATCAAGGAGGCTTCATTAAAGGAAGGCAGATCATGGACAACTTCACCCTAGTTCAAGAGGAAATCCACTCTAGTCTTCTTCGAAAATAACAAGGTATGGTGATTAAACTCGGTTTAGCAAATTCCTTTGATCATGTAAATCACAATTTTCTTTTAAAATTCATGAACAAGTTTGGTTTTGGGGAAAACTTCATTAAATGGGTCCGAGCATGCATCTCAGAGCCGTGGATTTCTCCTCTTGTAAATGGAAGAGCCACTAATTTTTTCAAAGCATCGAGAGGACTTAGGCAGGGGTGTCCCCTTTCCCCTATGCTTTTTGTCATTCAAGCCTCTGTTCTCAGTTTCCTGTTAGACAAAAAGATGCAAGATCAAGAAATTAATGGACTGTGTATCACAAGAGGGATTAATAACATAAACCACGCCTTATTTGCGGATGATACTCTGCTTTTAGGCAATGCCTCTCTCTCCTCTGCCTCTAAATTTAAAGATGTGTTGGATGAATTTAGTGAGGTCTTAGGCAGCGTTGTTAATAAGAACAAATGCCACATCTTTAGCTGGAACACTACGCCCAGATTGCTCTCTGCTATCTCTCGATGTTTCGGTTTTGTAGCCTCCTCTTCTTGGACCTCATTCAAATATCTGGGCCTCCCTGTTTTTCATAAGAGACTTACAAGCAAAGATTGGCTCCCTCAGCTTGAAAAATTCAAGTCCAAGATCCAAGCCTGGGGCTACTCTTGGCTCAATTCTGCAGGCAAGTATGTCCTAATAAAATCCGTTCTCACCAGCCTCCCTCTATTTCACTTTGTTGGGCTTCTCGCTCTGGCAATCATTTTAAAAAAAATGGAAGAGTTCATGCGCAGGTTCTTTTGGAAGGGCGGAAAACAGAATGAAAAAAGGATTCCCCTTATCAGCTGGGAAACGATCTCCAAGCCACTATGGGAGGGTGGATTGAACTTCAAAAATATTTTTCAGCAAAATGTGGCTATGGTAGCTAAGATTATCTGGAGGATCATTGCGCGAAAGCCTGGCTGGGCCGAATTGGCTCTCTGGAAAAAATATACCAGAGGTCCGCATTCAAGCTGTTTAGATAATGTGATTCATATGCCCAACTCGTCCTTCCTCAACCTGTATGTTAAAGCTGCTCCATTAATCAAAGTGCATTCCTACTGGATCCCAGGTAATGGCAAAAAGATCAATATATGGACTGATAAAATTATGAATAAGGACCCAATTGAAGACAGAGCCTCCATTAGAGCGCTGCGATGCTGGATGGACAGAGAGGGGTTGTGTACGTTGTGGGATATATCCCATTGGAGCGACTCTGTTTGGGCAGGCTGGAAAAGCATTGAGGTGTCGGCTCATCTGCTCAAAGAATGGTCCACGTTGCTTGATCTCCTTCACGGATTGGCGCCCACGCACATGAGGAAAAGAGATTCGAAAGGCTGGGGGTCGAATAACAGAGGCTATGCGGTCTCCATGGGATACATCAAGCTGAATGAGAGGCCTTATGTCCCCCCCGACCCAGCTCCTTGGCAGGGAGTCTGGCGTTTTCCTTCATGGCCCAAGGTCGATTTCTTTGCTTGGCTTCTTTGCCATGGCAGAATTCTAACTTATGACATCTTGCAGAGGAAAGGATTCCACGGTCCCTCCATATGCTCACTGTGCAAAGAAAACGAAGAAACAACAGTCCATTTAATTCTTGAGTGCAAATTTTCTAAGAAAATCCAGTTCTCCTTCATTCATAAATTGGATCCCAACTTTCAGCTGCCTTGTTCCACTGCCGAACTTTTTTCAAATTGGGCAATCAGATATCCTGGCCAGCCTCCTAAAAATCAAGTAATCAAAACTGCATGGGCTATCCTTCCAAAGATTCTTTGTTGGCAGACATGGCTTGAACGGAATAGAAGAATTTTCAGAAACACTATTCAAAATCACAAGGTCTTAGAAATCAAAATTAAATGCCATATTAAGGAGTGCTTGACAGATATAAAAGATGACTCTAATCTCAGCCAACAGGACATTGCTTGGGGATCATTCCTTGACTTGCAATTTCAACCAACAGCAAAAAACGCCCCTTCTCTTAAGGACCGGCAAATAAGGAAAATTGAAACAGATTTTCAAGACTGGCTCAAAGCACACTCAAGACATTCTCTCTTCTTTGATGGGGTAGCAAAGGGCAATCCGGGCAAAGCTGGTGCAGGAGGTGTTGTTGTAAATCATTCTAGGGAAAAAATTTATTCCTTTGCTTGGGGGCTTGGACATTCAACCAACATTCAAGCTGAGGCTTTGACCCTCTTTCAAGGCCTCAAGATCCTCAAAGATCTAAATATAAGTGAAGCTATTGTTATAGGTGACTCCCAGATCATTATAAACACAATGATTTCAAACTCCCCAGCATTGGATCTTAAGCTAGCAAGGCTGATATCCAGAATCAAGGGCTTGAAAAACGCTTTTCAAAAGCTGAATTACTACCATGTGTTGAGAACTCATAATAAATAGGTGGACAATGAAGCCAACAAAGTTGCCCTTCTCTTTGCCGGGGTCAAGATGAAAGGCGAAGAGGAATCATGGGAACCCATCCCATAAGCTGATTACTATCATGTTTTACTGCTTACTCTTAAATAACTTTGTTTGTATCTTTAAGTGGGGAAAAATCTCTGAAATTGAAAACATAAATCCCTTATCAAGGAAGAAGTCTTCAAGCTTTAGTTGCACTCTCATTCTCAGCAGAGAGATGCAACAGGACATAGAAGTCCTTAATGTAATCAGATTATCGGCATTCAGGCCAAGATGAATATAAACACCCCATAACCGTTTCTGTCAATATATATATATATATATATATATATATATATATATATATATATATATATATATATATATATTAATGTTAGGTCCCTATAATACTAGTGTAGCCTCCATATTTTTATTGTTGTTCTCCATAAAAGCCCACTATTTCTATTGTGTACCCTTACATTATTTTTGTTATGTAGGCCCCAATTATATTTTGACCCTTTAGACTCTCATATATACCAAATGGGTCTTGTCATTTGAATCATCCAAGAATTGTTCATTTTTGTGATGTAAAAATAATTTTCCCCTTCGAAGAGGCTTATTTTGAAGTCGTTGATCTATATTTTCCTCTATTTTTGTGATTTGGTTACATAACATTTGGTATCAAAGCTCTAGATTCTAGGGTTTCGCTACTTCAAATAGGTATTCTTAGAATTTTCATTATAAATTTCTTTCTACGTTGATCTAGAAGCTGAAATTTTGACAGCGTGGAGCCGAATCATGGTGAATATAGTATAAAATTTGTAGAACTTGGTTCATTACATTCTTAGATATATGGTTGATTAAAGTTAGAATTTTTGTACGTTCCATATTTTAGTCTCAATGAGGTAACTCGGGGAAAATAATAATAACTTTTGCTTCAGGCATCCAAATTGAATTTCGTAATATGTAGTTGAAATTGCATCGACTTTAGATTTGTGGGTACCACTTTCAATGTTGAAGTTTGAAAATAGTGACACGTAGCATTCTATACAAGTTCATTATACTAAACCAACCCATAAGCAGGTCATATTCAGATATTTGGTATAGATTTACCCTAAAGAATCCAATCTCAGTATAAATAGTGGGGTTGGAGAGAGGACACAAATGGATACTACAAAACAAAATTCCAAATTATGGGAGGTTGAAATCACAACATTTTCAAGATTAACCTATGAACAAGCTCACAATCAAGCTCTAAAATGTGGGTATTTTTAAACTTGCATAATGTTTATTTGAAAAAACAGTTTGAATTGATTCAAAGGGCATAGTGAATAGTATATATAATTAATTTGTTTTAAAATTCTTCCCAAACAAAATAATTCTACACCCATTAAGCCATCAGAAAGCTCTACTATGATGCATGAAGAGGAAGAATTGCAACATGATATGTCAAAATTACGAGACCAAGTGCAACAAATTACACTCTCACAAAGAGCAACAAAGATGAAATTATAAAAGGAGACATGGATGGTTTAAAAGGGGTCATGGAAGGTTTAAAAGTAGACATGGAAGGTTTAAAGGAAGGTTTGACAAAGTTTCTACAATAAAGGCTTCCTAATAATGACAAGGTAATCAATGAAACTCATGATGAAAACAAAAGTAATGTGAATTATGATTTTAGAGACTCAAACTTTAGGTTGAAGACCAGCCACATTCCTAATATTAATATAAGGAAATTTTATGGCAAGTATTCAGTAACATGGATACTACATATGGAGCATTTTTTTTATCTACATGATGTGCAACACACATGAAAGGTACACATTGCATCTTTATATTTAGAACCCAATTAGTTTGTGTGGTATGGATCTCGTTGTTCTCGTAAATCACTTGTCACTTGGTCAATTTTTACAGAGGAATTAATAAGACATTATGAGAATACAAAGATAAATATCTTCTTTAGCCAATTGATAAAGCTTAAACAAAAGTGTTCAACGGCAGAGCACATAGAGGACTTCCAAATGAATATCAAGGTAATTGATATTCCAAAGGAGCATATGATTGATGCCTTCATAAGGACTTTAAAGTATAACA
This sequence comes from Pinus tabuliformis, assembly GCA_031772625.1. NCBI lineage: Eukaryota > Viridiplantae > Streptophyta > Pinopsida > Pinales > Pinaceae > Pinus > Pinus tabuliformis. The sequence goes on along the minus strand of CM062818.1, from coordinate 2,021,456,930 downwards.
TCCAACATGAGGTTCACCTTTGGGAACCTAATTAATTGGAGAAGGCATTCAAGGTGGCAAGAAAAGTTGAAAGAAAAATTATGGTAACAAGGAGGTATACCACTCACAACTATAAATATGGAAGTGTTGTCACTCCTAGCTTTCCACAAGCTACAAGGTTGACACCACAAAAACTCGAGGAAAAAAGAACCGAAGGGCTTTGTTACAATTGTGATAGCACATACACTAAAGGTCATAATTTTGTCAAGAAAAAAATATTTTACATAGATTGTGAAGAGAAGGAAGAAATGGTACAAGAAACATCAAAATAAGAAGATATACACTAGGAACCAACACCAGGGTTTGAAGAAGAAGAAATGAATATGATCATATCTTGTAATACATTGATTGGGAATTACCACTCCTCAAACTCTCAAGATAGAAGGATATATCATGAATTAAAATGTAATAGTATTGATTGATTCAGGTAGTACCCATAATTTTATTCATTTTAAGATAGCCAAGGATTTGAATTGATTTATCTACCTAGCACCAGAGTGTCAAGTGATGGTTGCAAATGGAGGAACTATAAATTTCTCAGGGAAGTGCCATAATATCAATCTAACCATGGAGGAATATGTATTGAATATTCCATTGATTACCATTCCAATGGGTGGTGTTGATGTTGTATTATGAGTCCAATTGTTACAATATTTGGGAATGATAACTTTTAATTTCCAAGAACTTTTTTTAGAAATTTTTCTACGAAGGAATAGAAATTTAATTAAGGGGTGCAACTTGGAAACTTGGTAATATAATCATCTCTAATGGCATGAAAAATATTTCTAAGAAGAAACAATGATTCCTTGACAACCATTCCAAGGTATTTGAGACTCCCAAGGGTCTCCCACCTATTCGTGATCATGATCATGCTACTCACTTGATTCCATGAAGTGTTCCTCCAAACATCAAACCTTACAAATATCCCTATGCGAAGAAGAGCAAAATTGAGTGTATGGTTGCATAAATGCTAGAGGTCAACATAATTCAACCTAGTCAAAGTTCTTTCTCTACTCTAGTAGTATTGGTATACAAGAAAGATGGATCATGGTGTATGTGTCTGAATTATAGGGAGATCAACAAGCTCATTATTAAAGATAAATTTCTCAGTCATGTCATTGATGAATTTTTGGATGAATTACATGAAGCAATTTACTTCACCAAGTTGGATATTTCTATAGAATTTCATGTAGATTCACAAACTCATGAAATGTACTAAAGAAAAAGAAAAGAATCTACTTCTACTTTCAACCAGCAGAAGCCAAAATATTGATGAAAAAAATATGAACAAGAAGAAGATAAATCAATGGCACATAACACAAGATGCATCTGTGGAAATCCATTTCTCAAAACCCCACTTATCTGTATTGCATATATCATAACCTTCATTGATTTCATGCATGATATTTACAACTCAATAAATGATACAACTGATAGTACATTGTCCTTGCACTCTAGTCTCAACTGGGTCTTTCTCTGAACTAACATGCATGAGTTTCTGATGAGGGAATATTCAATTAACTGGAGTAACACTTTTGGATGCACTAGTGCACCAATTGACTGCTAATCCTCTATTAGTTCCATAAACAGTTAGAACTAATTTAACTAACTATAACTCAGTAACTTGAGTTATCTAATTAAAACTCATAAATAAACTCATTCTGGACCCCTAAATGTAGGGAGAACATATACATGACTTCCAAAAGACTTCCAACTTGAAATTCGTAAGTTAACTAAGTCAACTTAACTTAGTTAAATATTACAAGTTGCTATGAGAAAATAATTACAATTTTAAATTTCTGGATTCTATTTTTAACACTTGTTGCTATTTTCAACAATTTGTTTAGGATATCATCAAATTAGAATGAAGACTGAAGACATTGTTAGAATAACATTCAGAATTCATGAAGGTCATTATGAATTTCTAGTCATGCCTTTTGGCCTTACTAATACACCTTCCACATTTCAAGGTTTGATGAATTCCTTTTTCAAACCCTCAGAAAATTTATGTTAGTATTTTTAGATGATATACTAATTTACAACAAGTATTGGAAGGATCATGTTCAACATGTTGACAAGGTTCTCAAATTATTGAAGGAGAAATAATTATGCAAAAACCTCCACCATCATCCACCATCCATCACATCATATCTAAGGGACAATTATAAGGTTCAATGTTATAGCTCTGATATTATCCCCCATAGGTATTTTACATTCAAGCAGTGGAAGACCACATTGAGAATCAACAACAAGCTGCCCAAATTCTAAAGGATAATCTGTCTATAGTGCAAAATCAAATAAAGCAACAAGAAAATCAACATCGCAACAAAATAAGTTCTAACGTGCCAGGTGATTGGGTATTTTTCCAGCTACAACCATACAAACAAATTTCACTCCAGCAATCTAAGAAGGATAATAAATTATCACCCAAGTACTAGGGCCCTTATAAGGTACTCCAAAAGATTGACACTATGGCATACAAATTGGAGCTACCTACATTTTCATGAATACACACAGTTTTCCATGTTTCATGTTTGAAGAAGGTTATAGGTGACAATCTTCCAATTCAAACTATATTTCCATAACTTGATGAGGAAGGAAAAATCATATTTGAGCCTGAAGAAATCAAGGAAATAAGAATATGAAAACTACAGAATCGATCAATTTTAGAGTATCTCATTAAGTGGAAGAACTTATCTAATGAAGATTCCACATGGAAAGATGAGTATTTTATACGAAAACATCCAGAACTACTCAAGCATTGAGGACAACACTTTTTTGAAGGAGATGGGTATGTTAGGTCTCTATAATACTAGTGTAGCCCCCATATTTTTATTGGTGTGCCCCATAGAAGTCCACTATTGTTATTGTGTACCCTTACATTATTATTGTTATGTAGGCCCTAATTATATTTTGACCCTTTAGACTCCTATATGCACCAATTCATTTGAAATGTCAAAGAATTTTTTATTTATATGATGTAAAGGGAGGTTTCCCCCTCTAAGAGGCTTATTTTGAAGTCATTGATCTATCTTTTCTCTTGTTTTTTGTGATTTGGTTACATAACAAATAACCCATGGAGTTTATAGTATTAATATTAGAGTTTATAATATTAAGGTTTATAATCATAGGGTTTATAATATTAATCCTAGGGTTTATAATCCCTCGTGTTTATAATATTAATCCTAGTGTTTAATATTATTCCCTTCCATTTATAATATTAATCTCTAACATGCATAATAATATATCAGGGTTTTATAATATTAATATTAGGTTTGATATATTAATCTTAGGGTTTATATTATTGATTCTAGGGTTTATAATGCCTAGGCTTATAATATTAATCCTAGGGTTTAATATTGATCCATTAGGTTTATATTCCTTTGGGTTTATATTATTAATATTAGGGTTTACATTCCTAGGGTTTAATGTTAATCCCTTGGGTTTATCAAACCCTTGGGTTTTCAATATTAATCTATTTGGTTTATAATATTTATTCCTTGGGTTTATAATATTAATAATCCCTCGGTTTTACAATATTAATCTCCTTGGTTTATTAATCCTTGGGTTTATATATTACCAATCCTTTGGGTTTATTAATCTCTTAGGTTTATAATATCAATCCTTAGGTTTACAATATTAATGAAAATACCAATAATATTATGATATTATTATAATAAAATTATTATTATTGTTATTATTATTATTATTATTATTATTATTATAAAATACATACCATTAATTCTTATCGGTATATTAACCACATTTATTAATGTGGTTGTGCATGTAATTGTTTAATCCCTTAGGTTAATTGTATTACTGAAAATATCAATAATATTATTATATTATTATTATAAAATAATTATTATTATAGTTATGATAATTATTATCATAATAATAATAATTTTTAATATAATAATAATTATTATAATTATATATTTATTAAAATCAATATTAAATCCATACCATTCACTATTGTTGACGTATATTAGCCACATTTACTAATTTGGTTATACATGTGATTGATATACATTTATCAGTGTATATCAACCACAATTATTAATGTAGTTGTGCTAGTATATTTTTATGGGATAATTCAAGTAAATCGGGAAATATATTTTCTTAATACTTTAATGACTGATTGAACTTAGAGAGTATGAGTTGATTAATATACATCTATCACCGTATATCAACCACATTTATTAATGTAGTTGTGCTAATATATTTTTATGAGATAATTAATGTGAATCTGGAAATATATTTTCTTATTACTTTGGTGGCTGATTGAACTTAGAGAGTATGAGTCGCGAGTCATGACTTCATTATAGTTGGATAACCCAAAAGCGAGGATGGAATTCACTATAGTTGGATAACCCTAAAAACGAGGATAGAATTATTGCACCTGACAACAATGGCCCAACGAGAATAGTTAGTTAGGTGATTTTGATTACTATAATTATAATTAGCACAACTTATGCCCACAAATTTTGCCTAACATAAATGGCAATTGTTTCAACCAACAGGACACCTGTTAAATTTGTGAGAACATTCCACAACTTATGCCCACAATAAAAAAATTCCATTTCTAAAAAGGTTATAAAATATATATATATATATATATATATATATATATATATTTTTATTTTCAAAATTTTATTTTAATATAAATTTATGAAAACCTTATAACATTTTTTTTGTTTTGATAGAAGTCAATTTTTTTTTACCAAAAATCAAAAACAATATAAACTTGCTTTCTACAAGTATAAAAATACATATTCCATTCTAACGTCACACTATAACCACCTATGTAATTACATATTTAATTTGTTCCAGTGAACTTATTTGTAGTTACATAATTAAATTAATGTTATGCCAAGCCTCCACATTCGGAAACCTAATGTAAATGAGTGTAAACATTTAAATCTTGGATCAATTAATAATAAAAAGTTAAAAGTAATAAAAATAATAAAATTCAATTTGTTATATTATAATTTTCTTTTGCAAGGTGGCTTAGCCCCTCCAACTCAAGTTACAAATTATGTCATGGGAAAACTTGCATAAATAATTATAAATTACATTGGTCAATGTTAAATTAATCATGGTTAATAAACAAATCATCCTATAGTTTTTCTTGGAAGGAACTAATAAATTGAGATATGAAGTGGATAAGTAAATTGCTTGCTCAAGCATAAGAACTTGCATAAATTTTGGTCGGTAGTAACCACTAGTAAGTATACACATTTATAGTTTTACTCCTTAGTGTTGAAGGAAATATAAATAATGGTGGGAAGTAACTCTTGTAAGTATACTTTTTACAACTTATTCTATCCATTTTTTATCAAATTATGGTGGGAAGAAATTGATGGTAAATATGTTATTTACTTGAGTATGAGTTATTTTCGAGTATTTTATTTTTGGGTAGTTTCCTGCAAAGCTTAAAAAGAAAAGTTCACTACACAAATATCTAAAAATCATGCATGAATATTGCAATAATATTCATAAATTATGACACAAATATGTAAGACACTTATCCACAAGGCATTATATTGTCAAAAGATTAAAACCTACAAGTTATAGTCCAATCAAATGTTTGAAAATTAATTTTTTAATAATAATTGAAAAATAAAACATTATAATTAGCATTTATCTATGGTAAACTAATAGTGATCAATAAACAAATCGATTGTTAGAGTCTTTCTTTATCATGAACTAATAATGATTCCATAACCATATTTAAATTTAATTAATAACCACATAAAAGCTTAATACTTACAATAAACTTGCAATATAGAAAGTTTCTTAACCATGGATATTATTAGCTTTCAAATAGGTTTTGTTACAATACCATGGGCCAATGCCATGGCTTATCAATACCACATGCCCAAAAACCATAACTCTTTTCACAATGAAAAATATAAATGTAAAATATTTAAGACATTACATATGTCATTGATTACATAGAGTGAGAATTCTTGATCATTTGGATGGAGAGGGAGGGGGGGGGGGGGGGGGAGGAGAGGGAGGGATATATCGATAGATTTGGAGGGGGGGAGAGAGGGAGGGAAGAACAAAGATAACGAGAGATAGAGGTAGATAGATAGGTAGTTATAAGGGAGAGATGGAAAGTGAGTGAGGGAGAGAGTAGAGGAGGGAAGACAAAGAGAAGGAGAGGATAGAGAGAGGGAGACATAGATATGGATGAGGGGAGAGATAAGGAGAGAGAGAGACATAGATATGGAGGGGTGAGAGATAAGGAGGGAGGGAGGGAGATAGTGATAGAGTTGGAGTGTAGAGAGAGAGATAGAGATGGGGGGAGAGACAGAGGGAGGTCAGAGAGAAATGGAGAGAGAGGAAGGAAGAGAGAGAGAACTTGAGAGAGAGAAGGAGAAAGAGATGTATCTGGAGGGGGAGATAGATCGAGAGAAGAAAACAAAGACATAGATGGATAGAGGTGGAGAGAGAGAGAGAGGAAGTGACAAGGGAGAGATGGAGAGTGAGTGAGTGAAATAGGAGAGGAGGGAAGAGAGAGAGAGAGAGAAGGAGAGGGGAGAGAGAGGGAAAGATGGGAAAGAAGAGAGGCACACACACAGATATGGAGGGGAGGAGAAGGGGAGGAAGAGAAGGAAAGGGAGGGAGATACTGATGGAGTATGGAAATTTTAGAAGAAGAAGGTGAGATAGCAGGAGGTGGGAGAAGAAGGAAAGCATAGAGGACTTGAGAGAGAGGAGAGAGGGAGGGAGAGAGAGATGGATTTGGAGTGGGGAGAGAGGGAGGGAAGAAGAAATACATAAAGAAAGAAAGGTGTAGAGGGAGAGAGAGGGTGACCAGGAAGTGTGTGGGTGTGGAGCTTGATTATTTTTTTCATTCAGATGTATCGCCATGTTGGACCTCAGTTCCTAACAAGGCACCAACACTAACCGTTTAATCACCCTCGCACCCTCCCCTGTGAGGGTTCAGCGGTTGCACCTCCAAAGCTAAAAATAGATGAAATTTTACCTTGTAAAATATTGTAGTTTCGTAATCAATCTGAGTTTCTCATTAGGCAGATGATCTAACAATAGATGTTATGTTAATGTAGGGTTTTTATCCCTAGAAGGAAACCCTCGGTTTATATGAGAGAATTGTATTGCAACTGTGTATGATTATTCTGAGTGAGAAAGAGAGAGGAGACTGTGTGAGAGCGAAGAGGAAATCACAACGAATCTGTTGTAGGTTATATCTCTTCATTTTTTTGGATAATATAAAGGAAGGGTTGGCTATTTCTCCTTGGACGTAGCCCAAATTGGCTGAACCATGTATATCTTTGTCCCTCTCTTTTTTAATGTGTTTTTTGTGTTTGTTTTTCTACAATATTTTTTTGGTTCCATTGATCTATAATATATAATTTTGTAATGGGGAGAGATGGTGAGAGAATGAGGGCAAGAGTATAGCCGGAAGGAAGAGAGAGATATTAGAATTAATGGAGATTAGTTGATTATTGCTACGTAGTTATGATTGTGATTTTGTTGGTCATTCAGTTCCTATTATTTAGGGATTCGATTTACTATCCCTAAAAAAGTGTATCTATTTATTATTGGAGTTTAATGTGAAGCCTAAGTGACGTATTTTCTTGTAGGAGCTCCTGGTGATCCACACCTGTGAGCTCCTCTTGTGTTGTTTGCCAATTCATGTCTTCCATGTGCAACCATTGACATGGTATCAGAGCTGCAGGAAGGAGAGACCTGTAAATTGAATTGAGGAACACAACATCGCCGCATGAAGACTAAAGAGTAATCACACCGATACTCTTGGAGACTAAACTCATTTTTTATTTCCTGCATCGTCGCAAGATTTTGGTGTACATCAACGACTAGTCACGAATCCGAGGTGAAAAGCAGCGATGATTGTTTTGTTGGCTACGTTTTTTTTGCTACGTGTGCTTGGAATCTACATGGAAAATGGTAGTGCATGAGTTTGGTTTATCGCAAAATGTGCCGTTGATTGTTGTTTGAAGAAGATGTTGTAGAGAGCGTTGTTGGGCCATAAACAAATTTGTATGGTAGTGAAGGGGTAGAGGCCCATGGGAGACCCAACACTGTATGGTAGTGGTCACTCATCCACAAGCCTATGATCACATTCGGTGCAGTATTGGAATAATTTTTTGCATCAATTTCCCAGAAGTAACAGGTAGTGGCTTTGATCTTCCGGTTGTTAATTTCCAAAGCCTTGGAAGCTTTTGAAAAGTGCCTTAGTGCAATCGTTGTTGAGTTGACACATTATTGGTGTCTAACCATAGTTGTGGACGACAAGGAGGAACCCATGAGAGACGATCCGAAGGGGGAACGCATGAGGTCGTTTCTTTGTGTGGAGAAGCCTGCGTTTAAGGAGGTTGAGTCAACCATTGTAAAAAATGGCAATACGGAAGCTGAAGTCGAACTGGTGTGGGTCGAGTGAGTGAGAGCGTGGAGGCCTGGTGCAGAAGAGGCACTGTGATTGCAACGACAATCAAAATTGTAAAGTGGTGTTTGTTTGCTGCCTTCGTGAGGTGATGCTGGTTTGCCACATTGTATCATAGCTCTCAACATTTGGTTTGCTATTCCTCCTCCTCCCCACGGTGGTAGAAAAATAATCATCTCTTAGACAATTACTTTTTTTTATTGGAGTTTGTTTTTCTAAGATTTAATTAAAAAAATTTGGAATTCTTTAGTTGAAGGGATTATTACCTGATATTGAGGGTTGTAAAGTTTTTTTTAAAAGGGAGATCTAGGTTTCTTTAAATTACTAAAGATTTTTATTCATTCAATATGAATAATCAAATTGCTGAAGCTTATCTCAATGAGAGTAATAAGCTTGATGGTTCCAATTACACAAATTGGAAATTTAAGCTCCAGACTTTGCTTGAGGGATAGAATGCCTATGGCATTGCCACTAGTGATGATGTCAAGCCGACTACTGCAACTGGTGGATCAAATACAACAATTCAAGACTGGGAGAAAAGGGAGATGAAGGCAAAGGTTCTTCTTAAGTTATCAGTCAAAGATTGCATCATCCCTCACATTCAGGATTGCAAGATAGTGAATGATATCTGGACGATTCTCAAAGAGATGTACAAAATCAAGAACACCAGTCGAACTTTGTACCTCAGGAAGAATATTCTCTCAATCAAGATGGAGGAGAATGAGTCTGTTTCTTCATTCATATCTTAGATAAAGGAATTTAAAGATAAACTAACTGATATCAGTTAGACCGTGGTGAATGATGATCTAGTGACAATTACCATGAATAGCATGACGGATGATTATCAAATTTTTATAACACGATTGAATGCAAGAGAAAATCCTCCAGGCTTGGAAGAGCTCACTAGGATTTTGCTACAAGAAGAGGAAAGGAGGTTGTCTCTCAAACCTCAAAATCTAGATCTTGCATTGATGACCAAGTTCAAGCTGAAGGGGAAAGCAGTAGCTGATCATAGGAAAGGTAGCGTATCATGAAAAAGGACACCACAAGGTATGACCTTGCATAAATATGACTCTACTCCTAAATGATTTTACTGTAATAAGATAGGCCATATTGCTAAATTTTTCCATAAGAAAAAGGCAGATGGGGAGAGGTACAAGTAGAGAAGACATGCAGGTCATTTGGTTGATGCATATGCAGATCAAAATCAGGATGTCAGATTGTTTATGGTTGAGTCTGAGACTGCTTTAGCTACTAAGGAGCATGAATGAGATTTTTGGTTCGTACATTTTGGAGCCTCCTCACATATGATAGGTAGTTCAGAAATCCTAGAGAATCCAACACTAGAGTAAAAGTATACCTTGGAGATAATAGAGGGTATGAGATCAAGGGACATGGAAATGTCCTTGTTACTATGCCTGATGGAAAGATCAGGAATATATCTAATGTGTGATATGTTCTTGGTATTAAGAAGAACCTGATTTCTATATCAAAGATTACAGATCAGGATCTCAAGGTAGAATTCTTTAAATCTCATTGTATTATTAAAGACTTGTTGGACCAGATGAAGCATATTGCTACAGGTATTCGCATAGGAGTACTCTACAAACTAGATGTGAAGAGTACACCACAGCAAGAATTGATGTCATCGGATAAGTCTGCTAAAAATTTGTGGCATCAGCTACTTGGGCAAATCAGTTTCAGTGACCTTCTTCTGTTAAAGAACAAAGGTATGGTAGATGGTCTTCCTATTTTGAAAAAGTTGCATATTGATTGTGAAGCATGTGCATTCGATAAATAGCATAGAGATGAATCTCCTACTATTAAAGATAGGAATCAGAGGGATATACTCGAACTTGTACACACTGATTTATGTGGCCCTATGCCGATAAGATCATTAGGTGGGGCCTACTATTTTTTAATCTTTATTGATGATTGTAAAAGATTCACATGGGTGTATTTTCTTAGACTGAAGAGTCATGCTTTTGAGTATTTCAAGCAATTCAGGAACATGATTGAGAAGTAGACAGGAAAGTTCATCAGGATTCTTTGATCACATCAAGGTGGAGAATTCAAGAAAGGGGATTTCAACAAATATTGTAAAGAGCATGGGATAAAGTAGCAGTTTACAACACCTTACACTCCTCAGTAGAATGGAGTAGCTGAGAGGAAAAACAGAACACTAGTGGAGTGTGCTCGCAGTATGTTGAAAGGTAAGAATCTAACTAATGGTTTTTGGGCAAAAGCTGTTAATACTGCAGTGTATTTGAAGAATAGGAGTCCCACTAAAAGTCTTGATTATAAAACTCCTTTTGAAGCATGTTATCTTAGAGTATTTGGTTGTAAAGATTTTGCACTTATTCCCAAAGAAAACAGGAAGAAGTTAGATTCAAAGGCCATTAAATGTACCGTCATTGGCTACTGCAGTGAGTATAAGGCTTATAAAATGTTTGATCCTTCTACTCACAAGGTGTTTGTCAGTAGAAATGTAGTATTCCATGAACAAGTTGATGATGGAAATCCTTTTCAAGATAATGAAGAATGGCATGTACCCTTACTTTCAGATGAGGATATTGAAGCAGGCATCAGTCATCAACAACAACAGCAATAGTAATAGCAACAACAATAGCAGCACGATAAAGAGGAGTAAATTGAGTTCAGTCCACAAAGAGAAGAACAAAGCAGAATAGTTGAACCCCCACCGCTCAGGAGATCTAGCATGCCGAAACAGTTGCCAGCTCGATATAGGGATTGTGCGCTCATGACTGGTATGTTAAACATTGCAGAACTTTCTAATTTTTATGAAGCTAGTAAGACTTCTGAATGGAAGGAAGTAATGAAGGAGGAATATGAATCTATTATTAAGAACAATACTTGGGATCTAGTAAATCTTCCTCATGGTAAACAACCCATAGGTTGCAGATGGTTATTTAAGTCGAAATTTAAAGTAGATGGGTCTATTGATAAGCATAAAGCAAGGTTGGTTGCAAAGGGGTATTCTCAGAAAGAAGGTATTGATTTTGAGGAAACATTTGCCCCTGTTGCAAAATTAAATACCATTAGATTGATTATTGTTTTAGCCACTAAGCATCATTGGAAAATACATCAATTAGATATTAAATCTGCTTTCTTAAATGGTGAGTTAAAAGAAGAAGTATACTTAGTGCAGCCCGAGGGGTTTGTTAAGAAGGGAGAAGAACACTTAGTATGTAGATTAAAGAAAGCTTTATATGGTTTAAAGCAGGCTCCTAGATCCTGGTACGAAAAAATTGATTCATTTTTCCTCGTGCATGCTTATAAATGGAGCAAAAATGATCCTAATTTGTATATTGTGCTTAATCATGAGGGGTAGATAGTGTTGATTTATTTATATGTAGATTTTAAGTATGGGGGATTTACGCAGTGCATTATATTAGATATCATTTTTGGGATTCAACTGCGTTAAGTAAGTCATTCAAACGTATGACCATTTCCATGAGAGGTAGTCGTAACTGACTAATTTCTCATGATTTTTGAATAGTTCACTTAGCACTCATTGCATCGGGTGATGCTCACAGGGGTGAAGAAGTGGGATTGAAACCAGTGAAATGTGGAGAACGAATCACATAGCATCAATCATCACTTCCGGGGCTTGCACCCGGTAACCAGGACTTCCCAGGACGTCACCCATCCCAGAACTCCTCTGGCTCAAGCGCGCTTAACTGTGGAGTTTTTCCCCACAATCAAGCCCACTTAGCTTGCTACCCCATTTGCAAAACCTTAGCAAGTATTGTGCCTCATGAACCATTCAAGTAGAGATCCCTTGACTCTTTTTGAATTTAAGTATGGGGGATTTACGCAATGCGTTATATTAGATATCATTTTTGGGATTCAACTGCGTTAAGTAAGTCATTCAAACGTATGACCATTTCCATGAGAGGTAGTCGTAACTGACTAATTTCTCATGATTTTTGAATAGTTCACTTAGCACTCATTGCATCGGGTGATGCTCACAGGGGTGAAGAAGTGGGATTGAAACCAGTGAAATGTGGAGAACGAATCACATAGCATCAATCATCACTTCCGGGGCTTGCACCCGGTAACCAGGACTTCCCAGGAGGTCACTCATCCCAGAACTCCTCTGGCTCAAACGCGCTTAACTGTGGAGTTTTTCCCCACAATCAAGCCCACTTAGCTTGCTACCCCATTTGCAAAACCTTAGCAAGTATTGTGCCTCATGAACCATTCAAGTAGAGATCCCTTGACTCTTTATGAATTTAAGTATGGGGGATTTACGCAGTGCATTATATTAGATATCATTTTTGGGATTCAACTGCTTTAAGTAAGTCATTCAAATGTATGACCATTTCCATGAGAGGTAGTCGTAACTGACTAATTTCTCATGATTTTTGAATAGTTCACTTAGCACTCATTGCATCGGGTGATGCTCACAGGGGTGAAGAAGTTGGATTGAAACCAGTGAAATGTGGAGAACGAATCACATAGCATCAATCATCACTTCCGGGGCTTGCACCCGGTAACCAGGACTTCCCAGGAGGTCACCCATCACAGAACTCCTCTGGCTCAAGCGCGCTTAACTGTGGAGTTTTTCCCCACAATCAAGCCCACTTAGCTTGCTACCCCATTTGCAAAACCTTAGCAAGTATTGTGCCTCATGAACCATTCAAGTAGAGATCCCTTGACTCTTTTTGAATTTAAGTATGGGGGATTTACGCAGTGCATTATATTAGATATCATTTTTGGGATTCAACTGCGTTAAGTAAGTCATTCAAATGTATGACCATTTCCATGAGAGGTAGTCGTAACTAACTAATTTCTCATGATTTTTGAATAGTTCACTTAGCACTCATTGCATCGGGTGATGCTCACAGGGGTGAAGAAGTGGGATTGAAACCAGTGAAATGTGGAGAACGAATCACATAGCATCAATCATCACTTCCGGGGCTTGCACCCGGTAACCAAGACTTCCCAGGAGGTCACCCATCCCAGAACTCCTCTGGCTCAAGCGCGCTTAACTGTGGAGTTTTTCCCCACAATCAAGCCCACTTAGCTTGCTACCCCATTTGCAAAACCTTAGCAAGTATTGTGCCTCATGAACCATTCAAGTAGAGATCCCTTGACTCTTTTTGAATTTAAGTATGGGGGATTTACGCAGTGCATTATATTAGATATCATTTTTGGGATTCAACTGCGTTAAGTAAGTCATTCAAACGTATGACCATTTCCATGAGAGGTAGTCGTAACTGACTAATTTCTCATGATTTTTGAATAGTTCACTTAGCACTCATTGCATCGGGTGATGCTCACAGGGGTGAAGAAGTGGGATTGAAACCAGTGAAATGTGGAGAACGAATCACATAGCATCAATCATCACTTCCGGGGATTGCACCCGGTAACCAGGACTTCCCAGGAGGTCACCCATCACAGAACTCCTCTGGCTCAAGCGCGCTTAACTGTGGAGTTTTTCCCCACAATCAAGCCCACTTAGCTTGCTACCCCGTTTGCAAAACCTTAGCAAGTATTGTGCCTCATGAACCATTCAAGTAGAGATCCCTTGACTCTTTTTGAATTTAAGTATGGGGGATTTACGCAGTGCATTATATTAGATATCATTTTTGGGATTCAACTGCGTTAAGTAAGTCATTCAAACGTATGACCATTTCCATGAGAGGTAGTCGTAACTGACTAATTTCTCATGATTTTTGAATAGTTCACTTAGCACTCATTGCATCGGGTGATGCTCACAGGGGTGAAGAAGTGGGATTGAAACCAGTGAAATGTGGAGAACGAATCACATAGCATCAATCATCACTTCCGGGGCTTGCACCCGGTAACCAGGACTTCCCAGGAGGTCACCCATCCCAGAACTCCTCTGGCTCAAGCGCGCTTAACTGTGGAGTTTTTCCCCACAATCAAGCCCACTTAGCTTGCTACCCCATTTGCAAAACCTTAGCAAGTATTGTGCCTCATGAACCATTCAAGTAGAGATCCCTTGACTCTTTTTGAATTTAAGTATGGGGGATTTACGCAGTGCATTATATTAGATATCATTTTTGGGATTCAACTGCGTTAAGTAAGTCATTCAAACGTATGACCATTTCCATGAGAGGTAGTCGTAATTGACTAATTTCTCATGATTTTTGAATAGTTCACTTAGCACTCATTGCATCGGGTGATGCTCACAGGGGTGAAGAAGTGGGATTGAAACCAGTGAAATGTGGAGAAGGAATCACATAGCATCAATCATCACTTCCGGGGCTTGCACCCGGTAACCAGGACTTCCCAAGAGGTCACCCATCCCAGAACTCCTCTGGCTCAAGCGCGCTTAACTGTGGAGTTTTTCCCCACAATCAAGCCCACTTAGCTTGCTACCCCATTTGCAAAACCTTAGCAAGTATTGTGCCTCATGAACCATTCAAGTAGAGATCCCTTGACTCTTTTTGAATTTAAGTATGGGGGATTTACGCAGTGCATTATATTAGATATCATTTTTGGGATTCAACTGCGTTAAGTAAGTCATTCAAACGTATGACCATTTCCATGAGAGGTAGTCGTAACTGACTAATTTCTCATGATTTTTGAATAGTTCACTTAGCACTCATTGCATCGGGTGATGCTCACAGGGGTGAAGAAGTGGGATTGAAACCAGTGAAATGTGGAGAACGAATCACATAGCATCAATCATCACTTCCGGGGCTTGCACCCGGTAACCAGGACTTCCCAGGAGGTCACCCATCCCAGAACTCCTCTGGCTCAAGCGCGCTTAACTGTGGAGTTTTTCCCCACAATCAAGCCCACTTAGCTTGCTACCCCATTTGCAAAACCTTAGCAAGTATTGTGCCTCATGAACCATTCAAGTAGAGATCCCTTGACTCTTTTTGAATTTAAGTATGGGGGATTTACGCAGTGCATTATATTAGATATCATTTTTGGGATTCAACTGCGTTAAGTAAGTCATTCAAACGTATGACCATTTCCATGAGAGGTAGTCGTAACTGACTAATTTCTCATGATTTTTGAATAGTTCACTTAGCACTCATTGCATCGGGTGATGCTCACAGGGGTGAAGAAGTGGGATTGAAACCAGTGAAATGTGGAGAACGAATCACATAGCATCAATCATCACTTCCGGGGCTTGCACCCGGTAACCAGGACTTCCCAGGAGGTCACCCATCCCAGAACTCCTATGGCTCAAGCGCGCTTAACTGTGGAGTTTTTCCCCACAATCAAGCCCACTTAGCTTGCTATCCCATTTGCAAAACCTTAGCAAGTATTGTGCCTCATGAACCATTCAAGTAGAGATCCCTTGACTCTTTTTGAATTTAAGTATGGGGATTTACGCAGTGCATTATATTAGATATCATTTTTGGGATTCAACTGCGTTAAGTAAGTCATTCAAACGTATGACCATTTCCATGAGAGGTAGTCGTAACTGACTAATTTTTCATGATTTTTGAATAGTTCACTCAGCAATCATTGCATCGGGTGATGCTCACAGGGGTGAAGAAGTGGGATTGAAACCAGTGAAATGTGGAGAACGAATCACATAGCATCAATCATCACTTCCGGGGCTTGCACCCGGTAACCAGGACTTCCCAGGAGGTCACCCATCCCAGAACTCCTCTGGCTCAAGCGCGCTTAACTGTGGAGTTTTTCCCCACAATCAAGCCCACTTAGCTTGCTACCCCATTTGCAAAACCTTAGCAAGTATTGTGCCTCATGAACCATTCAAGTAGAGATCCCTTGACTCTTTTTGAATTTAAGTATGGGGGATTTACGCAGTGCATTATATTAGATATCATTTTTGGGATTCAACTGCGTTAAGTAAGTCATTCAAACGTATGACCATTTCCATGAGAGGTAGTCGTAACTGACTAATTTCTCATGATTTTTGAATAGTTCACTTAGCACTCATTGCATCGGGTGATGCTCACAGGGGTGAAGAAGTGGGATTGAAACTAGTGAAATGTGGAGAACGAATCACATAGCATCAATCATCACTTCCGGGGCTTGCACCCGGTAACCAGGACTTCCCAGGAGGTCACCCATCCCAGAACTCCTCTGGCTCAAGCGCGCTTAACTGTGGAGTTTTTCCCCACAATCAAGCCCACTTAGCTTGCTACCCCATTTGCAAAACCTTAGCAAGTATTGTGCCTCATGAACCATTCAAGTAGAGATCCCTTGACTCTTTTTGAATTTAAGTATGGGGGATTTACGCAGTGCATTATATTAGATATCATTTTTGGGATTCAACTGCGTTAAGTAAGTCATTCAAACGTATGACCATTTCCATGAGAGGTAGTCGTAACTGACTAATTTCTCATGATTTTTGAATAGTTCACTTAGCACTCATTGCATCGGGTGATGCTCACAGGGGTGAAGAAGTGGGATTGAAACTAGTGAAATGTGGAGAACGAATCACATAGCATCAATCATCACTTCCGGGGCTTGCACCCGGTAACCAGGACTTCCCAGGAGGTCACCCATCCCAGAACTCCTCTGGCTCAAGCGCGCTTAACTGTGGAGTTTTTCCCCACAATCAAGCCCACTTAGCTTGCTACCCCATTTGCAAAACCTTAGCAAGTATTGTGCCTCATGAACCATTCAAGTAGAGATCCCTTGACTCTTTTTGAATTTAAGTATGGGGGATTTACGCAGTGCATTATATTAGATATCATTTTTGGGATTCAACTGCGTTAAGTAAGTCATTCAAACGTATGACCATTTCCATGAGAGGTAGTCGTAACTGACTAATTTCTCATGATTTTTGAATAGTTCACTTAGCACTCATTGCATCGGGTGATGCTCACAGGGGTGAAGAAGTGGGATTGAAACCAGTGAAATGTGGAGAACGAATCACATAGCATCAATCATCACTTCCGGGGCTTGCACCCGGTAACCAGGACTTCCCAGGAGGTCACCCATCCCAGAACTCCTCTGGCTCAAGCGCGCTTAACTGTGGAGTTTTTCCCCACAATCAAGCCCACTTAGCTTGCTACCCCATTTGCAAAACCTTAGCAAGTATTGTGCCTCATGAACCATTCAAGTAGAGATCCCTTGACTCTTTTTGAATTTAAGTATGGGGGATTTACGCAGTGCATTATATTAGATATCATTTTTGGGATTCAACTGCGTTAAGTAAGTCATTCAAACGTATGACCATTTCCATGAGAGGTAGTCGTAACTGACTAATTTCTCATGATTTTTGAATAGTTCACTTAGCACTCATTGCATCGGGTGATGCTCACAGGGGTGAAGAAGTGGGATTGAAACTAGTGAAATGTGGAGAACGAATCACATAGCATCAATCATCACTTCCGGGGCTTGCACCCGGTAACCAGGACTTCCCAGGAGGTCACCCATCCCAGAACTCCTCTGGCTCAAGCGCGCTTAACTGTGGAGTTTTTCCCCACAATCAAGCCCACTTAGCTTGCTACCCCATTTGCAAAACCTTAGCAAGTATTGTGCCTCATGAACCATTCAAGTAGAGATCCCTTGACTCTTTTTGAATTTAAGTATGGGGGATTTACGCAGTGCATTATATTAGATATCATTTTTGGGATTCAACTGCGTTAAGTAAGTCATTCAAACGTATGACCATTTCCATGAGAGGTAGTCGTAACTGACTAATTTCTCATGATTTTTGAATAGTTCACTTAGCACTCATTGCATCGGGTGATGCTCACAGGGGTGAAGAAGTGGGATTGAAACTAGTGAAATGTGGAGAACGAATCACATAGCATCAATCATCACTTCCGGGGCTTGCACCCGGTAACCAGGACTTCCCAGGAGGTCACCCATCCCAGAACTCCTCTGGCTCAAGCGCGCTTAACTGTGGAGTTTTTCCCCACAATCAAGCCCACTTAGCTTGCTACCCCATTTGCAAAACCTTAGCAAGTATTGTGCCTCATGAACCATTCAAGTAGAGATCCCTTGACTCTTTTTGAATTTAAGTATGGGGGATTTACGCAGTGCATTATATTAGATATCATTTTTGGGATTCAACTGCGTTAAGTAAGTCATTCAAACGTATGACCATTTCCATGAGAGGTAGTCGTAACTGACTAATTTCTCATGATTTTTGAATAGTTCACTTAGCACTCATTGCATCGGGTGATGCTCACAGGGGTGAAGAAGTGGGATTGAAACTAGTGAAATGTGGAGAACGAATCACATAGCATCAATCATCACTTCCGGGGCTTGCACACGGTAACCAGGACTTCCCAGGAGGTCACCCATCCCAGAACTCCTCTGGCTCAAGCGCGCTTAACTGTGGAGTTTTTCCCCACAATCAAGCCCACTTAGCTTGCTACCCCATTTGCAAAACCTTAGCAAGTATTGTGCCTCATGAACCATTCAAGTAGAGATCCCTTGACTCTTTTTGAATTTAAGTATGGGGGATTTACGCAGTGCATTATATTAGATATCATTTTTGGGATTCAACTGCGTTAAGTAAGTCATTCAAACATATGACCATTTCCATGAGAGGTAGTCGTAACTGACTAATTTCTCATGATTTTTGAATAGTTCACTTAGCACTCATTGCATCGGGTGATGCTCACAGGGGTGAAGAAGTGGGATTGAAACTAGTGAAATGTGGAGAACGAATCACATAGCATCAATCATCACTTCCGGGGCTTGCACCCGGTAACCAGGACTTCCCAGGAGGTCACCCATCCCAGAACTCCTCTGGCTCAAGCGCGCTTAACTGTGGAGTTTTTCCCACAATCAAGCCCACTTAGCTTGCTACCCCATTTGCAAAACCTTAGCAAGTATTGTGCCTCATGAACCATTCAAGTAGAGATCCCTTGACTCTTTTTGAATTTAAGTATGGGGGATTTACGCAGTGCATTATATTAGATATCATTTTTGGGATTCAACTGCGTTAAGTAAGTCATTCAAACGTATGACCATTTCCATGAGAGGTAGTCGTAACTGACTAATTTCTCATGATTTTTGAATAGTTCACTTAGCACTCATTGCATCGGGTGATGCTCACAGGGGTGAAGAAGTGGGATTGAAACCAGTGAAATGTGGAGAACAAATCACATAGCATCAATCATCACTTCCGGGGCTTGCACCCGGTAACCAGGACTTCCCAGGAGGTCACCCATCCCAGAACTCCTATGGCTCAAGCGCGCTTAACTGTGGAGTTTTTCCCCACAATCAAGCCCACTTAGCTTGCTACCCCATTTGCAAAACCTTAGCAAGTATTGTGCCTCATGAACCATTCAAGTAGAGATCCCTTGACTCTTTTTGAATTTAAGTATGGGGGATTTACGCAGTGCATTATATTAGATATCATTTTTGGGATTCAACTGCGTTAAGTAAGTCATTCAAACGTATGACCATTTCCATGAGAGGTAGTCGTAACTGACTAATTTCTCATGATTTTTGAATAGTTCACTTAGCACTCATTGCATCGGGTGATGCTCACAGGGGTGAAGAAGTGGGATTGAAACCAGTGAAATGTGGAGAACGAATCACATAGCATCAATCATCACTTCCGGGGCTTGCACCCGGTAACCAGGACTTCCCAGGAGGTCACCCATCCCAGAACTCCTCTGGCTCAAGCGCGCTTAACTGTGGAGTTTTTCCCCACAATCAAGCCCACTTAGCTTGCTACCCCATTTGCAAAACCTTAGCAAGTATTGTGCCTCATGAACCATTCAAGTAGAGATCCCTTGACTCTTTTTGAATTTAAGTATGGGGGATTTACGCAGTGCATTATATTAGATATCATTTTTGGGATTCAACTGCGTTAAGTAAGTCATTCAACGTATGACCATTTCCATGAGAGGTAGTCGTAACTGACTAATTTCTCATGATTTTTGAATAGTTCACTTAGCACTCATTGCATCGGGTGATGCTCACAGGGGTGAAGAAGTGGGATTGAAACTAGTGAAATGTGGAGAACGAATCACATAGCATCAATCATCACTTCCGGGGCTTGCACCCGGTAACCAGGACTTCCCAGGAGGTCACCCATCCCAGAACTCCTCTGGCTCAAGCGCGCTTAACTGTGGAGTTTTTCCCCACAATCAAGCCCACTTAGCTTGCTACCCCATTTGCAAAACCTTAGCAAGTATTGTGCCTCATGAACCATTCAAGTAGAGATCCCTTGACTCTTTTTGAATTTAAGTATGGGGGATTTACGCAGTGCATTATATTAGATATCATTTTTGGGATTCAACTGCGTTAAGTAAGTCATTCAAACGTATGACCATTTCCATGAGAGGTAGTCGTAACTGACTAATTTCTCATGATTTTTGAATAGTTCACTTAGCACTCATTGCATCGGGTGATGCTCACAGGGGTGAAGAAGTGGGATTGAAACTAGTGAAATGTGGAGAACGAATCACATAGCATCAATCATCACTTCCGGGGCTTGCACCCGGTAACCAGGACTTCCCAGGAGGTCACCCATCCCAGAACTCCTCTGGCTCAAGCGCGCTTAACTGTGGAGTTTTTCCCCACAATCAAGCCCACTTAGCTTGCTACCCCATTTGCAAAACCTTAGCAAGTATTGTGCCTCATGAACCATTCAAGTAGAGATCCCTTGACTCTTTTTGAATTTAAGTATGGGGGATTTACGCAGTGCATTATATTAGATATCATTTTTGGGATTCAACTGCGTTAAGTAAGTCATTCAAACGTATGACCATTTCCATGAGAGGTAGTCGTAACTGACTAATTTCTCATGATTTTTGAATAGTTCACTTAGCACTCATTGCATCGGGTGATGCTCACAGGGGTGAAGAAGTGGGATTGAAACCAGTGAAATGTGGAGAACGAATCACATAGCATCAATCATCACTTCCGGGGCTTGCACCCGGTAACCAGGACTTCCCAGGAGGTCACCCATCCCAGAACTCCTCTGGCTCAAGCGCGCTTAACTGTGGAGTTTTTCCCCACAATCAAGCCCACTTAGCTTGCTACCCCATTTGCAAAACCTTAGCAAGTATTGTGCCTCATGAACCATTCAAGTAGAGATCCCTTGACTCTTTTTGAATTTAAGTATGGGGGATTTACGCAGTGCATTATATTAGATATCATTTTTGGGATTCAACTGCGTTAAGTAAGTCATTCAAACGTATGACCATTTCCATGAGAGGTAGTCGTAACTGACTAATTTCTCATGATTTTTGAATAGTTCACTTAGCACTCATTGCATCGGGTGATGCTCACAGGGGTGAAGAAGTGGGATTGAAACAGTGAAATGTGGAGAACGAATCACATAGCATCAATCATCACTTCCGGGGCTTGCACCCGGTAACCAGGACTTCCCAGGAGGTCACCCATCCCAGAACTCCTCTGGCTCAAGCGCGCTTAACTGTGGAGTTTTTCCCCACAATCAAGCCCACTTAGCTTGCTACCCCATTTGCAAAACCTTAGCAAGTATTGTGCCTCATGAACCATTCAAGTAGAGATCCCTTGACTCTTTTTGAATTTAAGTATGGGGGATTTACGCAGTGCATTATATTAGATATCATTTTTGGGATTCAACTGCGTTAAGTAAGTCATTCAAACGTATGACCATTTCCATGAGAGGTAGTCGTAACTGACTAATTTCTCATGATTTTTGAATAGTTCACTTAGCACTCATTGCATCGGGTGATGCTCACAGGGGTGAAGAAGTGGGATTGAAACTAGTGAAATGTGGAGAACGAATCACATAGCATCAATCATCACTTCGGGGCTTGCACCCGGTAACCAGGACTTCCCAGGAGGTCACCCATCCCAGAACTCCTCTGGCTCAAGCGCGCTTAACTGTGGAGTTTTTCCCCACAATCAAGCCCACTTAGCTTGCTACCCCATTTGCAAAACCTTAGCAAGTATTGTGCCTCATGAACCATTCAAGTAGAGATCCCTTGACTCTTTTTGAATTTAAGTATGGGGGATTTACGCAGTGCATTATATTAGATATCATTTTTGGGATTCAACTGCGTTAAGTAAGTCATTCAAACGTATGACCATTTCCATGAGAGGTAGTCGTAACTGACTAATTTCTCATGATTTTTGAATAGTTCACTTAGCACTCATTGCATCGGGTGATGCTCACAGGGGTGAAGAAGTGGGATTGAAACTAGTGAAATGTGGAGAACGAATCACATAGCATCAATCATCACTTCCGGGGCTTGCACCCGGTAACCAGGACTTCCCAGGAGGTCACCCATCCCAGAACTCCTCTGGCTCAAGCGCGCTTAACTGTGGAGTTTTTCCCCACAATCAAGCCCACTTAGCTTGCTACCCCATTTGCAAAACCTTAGCAAGTATTGTGCCTCATGAACCATTCAAGTAGAGATCCCTTGACTCTTTTTGAATTTAAGTATGGGGGATTTACGCAGTGCATTATATTAGATATCATTTTTGGGATTCAACTGCGTTAAGTAAGTCATTCAAACGTATGACCATTTCCATGAGAGGTAGTCGTAACTGACTAATTTCTCATGATTTTTGAATAGTTCACTTAGCACTCATTGCATCGGGTGATGCTCACAGGGGTGAAGAAGTGGGATTGAAACTAGTGAAATGTGGAGAACGAATCACATAGCATCAATCATCACTTCCGGGGCTTGCACCCGGTAACCAGGACTTCCCAGGAGGTCACCCATCCAGAACTCCTCTGGCTCAAGCGCGCTTAACTGTGGAGTTTTTCCCCACAATCAAGCCCACTTAGCTTGCTACCCCATTTGCAAAACCTTAGCAAGTATTGTGCCTCATGAACCATTCAAGTAGAGATCCCTTGACTCTTTTTGAATTTAAGTATGGGGGATTTACGCAGTGCATTATATTAGATATCATTTTTGGGATTCAACTGCGTTAAGTAAGTCATTCAAACGTATGACCATTTCCATGAGAGGTAGTCGTAACTGACTAATTTCTCATGATTTTTGAATAGTTCACTTAGCACTCATTGCATCGGGTGATGCTCACAGGGGTGAAGAAGTGGGATTGAAACTAGTGAAATGTGGAGAACGAATCACATAGCATCAATCATCACTTCCGGGGCTTGCACCCGGTAACCAGGACTTCCCAGGAGGTCACCCATCCCAGAACTCCTCTGGCTCAAGCGCGCTTAACTGTGGAGTTTTTCCCACAATCAAGCCCACTTAGCTTGCTACCCCATTTGCAAAACCTTAGCAAGTATTGTGCCTCATGAACCATTCAAGTAGAGATCCCTTGACTCTTTTTGAATTTAAGTATGGGGGATTTACGCAGTGCATTATATTAGATATCATTTTTGGGATTCAACTGCGTTAAGTAAGTCATTCAAACGTATGACCATTTCCATGAGAGGTAGTCGTAACTGACTAATTTCTCATGATTTTTGAATAGTTCACTTAGCACTCATTGCATCGGGTGATGCTCACAGGGGTGAAGAAGTGGGATTGAAACTAGTGAAATGTGGAGAACGAATCACATAGCATCAATCATCACTTCCGGGGCTTGCACCCGGTAACCAGGACTTCCCAGGAGGTCACCCATCCCAGAACTCCTCTGGCTCAAGCGCGCTTAACTGTGGAGTTTTTCCCCACAATCAAGCCCACTTAGCTTGCTACCCCATTTGCAAAACCTTAGCAAGTATTGTGCCTCATGAACCATTCAAGTAGAGATCCCTTGACTCTTTTTGAATTTAAGTATGGGGGATTTACGCAGTGCATTATATTAGATATCATTTTTGGGATTCAACTGCGTTAAGTAAGTCATTCAAACGTATGACCATTTCCATGAGAGGTAGTCGTAACTGACTAATTTCTCATGATTTTTGAATAGTTCACTTAGCACTCATTGCATCGGGTGATGCTCACAGGGGTGAAGAAGTGGGATTGAAACTAGTGAAATGTGGAGAACGAATCACATAGCATCAATCATCACTTCCGGGGCTTGCACCCGGTAACCAGGACTTCCCAGGAGGTCACCCATCCCAGAACTCCTCTGGCTCAAGCGCGCTTAACTGTGGAGTTTTTCCCACAATCAAGCCCACTTAGCTTGCTACCCCATTTGCAAAACCTTAGCAAGTATTGTGCCTCATGAACCATTCAAGTAGAGATCCCTTGACTCTTTTTGAATTTAAGTATGGGGGATTTACGCAGTGCATTATATTAGATATCATTTTTGGGATTCAACTGCGTTAAGTAAGTCATTCAAACGTATGACCATTTCCATGAGAGGTAGTCGTAACTGACTAATTTCTCATGATTTTTGAATAGTTCACTTAGCACTCATTGCATCGGGTGATGCTCACAGGGGTGAAGAAGTGGGATTGAAACTAGTGAAATGTGGAGAACGAATCACATAGCATCAATCATCACTTCCGGGGCTTGCACCCGGTAACCAGGACTTCCCAGGAGGTCACCCATCCCAGAACTCCTCTGGCTCAAGCGCGCTTAACTGTGGAGTTTTTCCCCACAATCAAGCCCACTTAGCTTGCTACCCCATTTGCAAAACCTTAGCAAGTATTGTGCCTCATGAACCATTCAAGTAGAGATCCCTTGACTCTTTTTGAATTTAAGTATGGGGGATTTACGCAGTGCATTATATTAGATATCATTTTTGGGATTCAACTGCGTTAAGTAAGTCATTCAAACGTATGACCATTTCCATGAGAGGTAGTCGTAACTGACTAATTTCTCATGATTTTTGAATAGTTCACTTAGCACTCATTGCATCGGGTGATGCTCACAGGGGTGAAGAAGTGGGATTGAAACTAGTGAAATGTGGAGAACGAATCACATAGCATCAATCATCACTTCCGGGGCTTGCACCCGGTAACCAGGACTTCCCAGGAGGTCACCCATCCCAGAACTCCTCTGGCTCAAGCGCGCTTAACTGTGGAGTTTTTCCCCACAATCAAGCCCACTTAGCTTGCTACCCCATTTGCAAAACCTTAGCAAGTATTGTGCCTCATGAACCATTCAAGTAGAGATCCCTTGACTCTTTTTGAATTTAAGTATGGGGGATTTACGCAGTGCATTATATTAGATATCATTTTTGGGATTCAACTGCGTTAAGTAAGTCATTCAAACGTATGACCATTTCCATGAGAGGTAGTCGTAACTGACTAATTTCTCATGATTTTTGAATAGTTCACTTAGCACTCATTGCATCGGGTGATGCTCACAGGGGTGAAGAAGTGGGATTGAAACTAGTGAAATGTGGAGAACGAATCACATAGCATCAATCATCACTTCCGGGGCTTGCACCCGGTAACCAGGACTTCCCAGGAGGTCACCCATCCCAGAACTCCTCTGGCTCAAGCGCGCTTAACTGTGGAGTTTTTCCCACAATCAAGCCCACTTAGCTTGCTACCCCATTTGCAAAACCTTAGCAAGTATTGTGCCTCATGAACCATTCAAGTAGAGATCCCTTGACTCTTTTTGAATTTAAGTATGGGGGATTTACGCAGTGCATTATATTAGATATCATTTTTGGGATTCAACTGCGTTAAGTAAGTCATTCAAACGTATGACCATTTCCATGAGAGGTAGTCGTAACTGACTAATTTCTCATGATTTTTGAATAGTTCACTTAGCACTCATTGCATCGGGTGATGCTCACAGGGGTGAAGAAGTGGGATTGAAACTAGTGAAATGTGGAGAACGAATCACATAGCATCAATCATCACTTCCGGGGCTTGCACCCGGTAACCAGGACTTCCCAGGAGGTCACCCATCCCAGAACTCCTCTGGCTCAAGCGCGCTTAACTGTGGAGTTTTTCCCCACAATCAAGCCCACTTAGCTTGCTACCCCATTTGCAAAACCTTAGCAAGTATTGTGCCTCATGAACCATTCAAGTAGAGATCCCTTGACTCTTTTTGAATTTAAGTATGGGGGATTTACGCAGTGCATTATATTAGATATCATTTTTGGGATTCAACTGCGTTAAGTAAGTCATTCAAACGTATGACCATTTCCATGAGAGGTAGTCGTAACTGACTAATTTCTCATGATTTTTGAATAGTTCACTTAGCACTCATTGCATCGGGTGATGCTCACAGGGGTGAAGAAGTGGGATTGAAACTAGTGAAATGTGGAGAACGAATCACATAGCATCAATCATCACTTCCGGGGCTTGCACCCGGTAACCAGGACTTCCCAGGAGGTCACCCATCCCAGAACTCCTCTGGCTCAAGCGCGCTTAACTGTGGAGTTTTTCCCCACAATCAAGCCCACTTAGCTTGCTACCCCATTTGCAAAACCTTAGCAAGTATTGTGCCTCATGAACCATTCAAGTAGAGATCCCTTGACTCTTTTTGAATTTAAGTATGGGGGATTTACGCAGTGCATTATATTAGATATCATTTTTGGGATTCAACTGCGTTAAGTAAGTCATTCAAACGTATGACCATTTCCATGAGAGGTAGTCGTAACTGACTAATTTCTCATGATTTTTGAATAGTTCACTTAGCACTCATTGCATCGGGTGATGCTCACAGGGGTGAAGAAGTGGGATTGAAACTAGTGAAATGTGGAGAACGAATCACATAGCATCAATCATCACTTCCGGGCTTGCACCCGGTAACCAGGACTTCCCAGGAGGTCACCCATCCCAGAACTCCTCTGGCTCAAGCGCGCTTAACTGTGGAGTTTTTCCCACAATCAAGCCCACTTAGCTTGCTACCCCATTTGCAAAACCTTAGCAAGTATTGTGCCTCATGAACCATTCAAGTAGAGATCCCTTGACTCTTTTTGAATTTAAGTATGGGGGATTTACGCAGTGCATTATATTAGATATCATTTTTGGGATTCAACTGCGTTAAGTAAGTCATTCAAACGTATGACCATTTCCATGAGAGGTAGTCGTAACTGACTAATTTCTCATGATTTTTGAATAGTTCACTTAGCACTCATTGCATCGGGTGATGCTCACAGGGGTGAAGAAGTGGGATTGAAACTAGTGAAATGTGGAGAACGAATCACATAGCATCAATCATCACTTCCGGGGCTTGCACCCGGTAACCAGGACTTCCCAGGAGGTCACCCATCCCAGAACTCCTCTGGCTCAAGCGCGCTTAACTGTGGAGTTTTTCCCCACAATCAAGCCCACTTAGCTTGCTACCCCATTTGCAAAACCTTAGCAAGTATTGTGCCTCATGAACCATTCAAGTAGAGATCCCTTGACTCTTTTTGAATTTAAGTATGGGGGATTTACGCAGTGCATTATATTAGATATCATTTTTGGGATTCAACTGCGTTAAGTAAGTCATTCAAACGTATGACCATTTCCATGAGAGGTAGTCGTAACTGACTAATTTCTCATGATTTTTGAATAGTTCACTTAGCACTCATTGCATCGGGTGATGCTCACAGGGGTGAAGAAGTGGGATTGAAACAGTGAAATGTGGAGAACGAATCACATAGCATCAATCATCACTTCCGGGGCTTGCACCCGGTAACCAGGACTTCCCAGGAGGTCACCCATCCCAGAACTCCTCTGGCTCAAGCGCGCTTAACTGTGGAGTTTTTCCCCACAATCAAGCCCACTTAGCTTGCTACCCCATTTGCAAAACCTTAGCAAGTATTGTGCCTCATGAACCATTCAAGTAGAGATCCCTTGACTCTTTTTGAATTTAAGTATGGGGGATTTACGCAGTGCATTATATTAGATATCATTTTTGGGATTCAACTGCGTTAAGTAAGTCATTCAAACGTATGACCATTTCCATGAGAGGTAGTCGTAACTGACTAATTTCTCATGATTTTTGAATAGTTCACTTAGCACTCATTGCATCGGGTGATGCTCACAGGGGTGAAGAAGTGGGATTGAAACTTAGTGAAATGTGGAGAACGAATCACATAGCATCAATCATCACTTCCGGGGCTTGCACCCGGTAACCAGGACTTCCCAGGAGGTCACCCATCCCAGAACTCCTCTGGCTCAAGCGCGCTTAACTGTGGAGTTTTTCCCCACAATCAAGCCCACTTAGCTTGCTACCCCATTTGCAAAACCTTAGCAAGTATTGTGCCTCATGAACCATTCAAGTAGAGATCCCTTGACTCTTTTTGAATTTAAGTATGGGGGATTTACGCAGTGCATTATATTAGATATCATTTTTGGGATTCAACTGCGTTAAGTAAGTCATTCAAACGTATGACCATTTCCATGAGAGGTAGTCGTAACTGACTAATTTCTCATGATTTTTGAATAGTTCACTTAGCACTCATTGCATCGGGTGATGCTCACAGGGGTGAAGAAGTGGGATTGAAACTAGTGAAATGTGGAGAACGAATCACATAGCATCAATCATCACTTCCGGGGCTTGCACCCGGTAACCAGGACTTCCCAGGAGGTCACCCATCCCAGAACTCCTCTGGCTCAAGCGCGCTTAACTGTGGAGTTTTTCCCACAATCAAGCCCACTTAGCTTGCTACCCCATTTGCAAAACCTTAGCAAGTATTGTGCCTCATGAACCATTCAAGTAGAGATCCCTTGACTCTTTTTGAATTTAAGTATGGGGGATTTACGCAGTGCATTATATTAGATATCATTTTTGGGATTCAACTGCGTTAAGTAAGTCATTCAAACGTATGACCATTTCCATGAGAGGTAGTCGTAACTGACTAATTTCTCATGATTTTTGAATAGTTCACTTAGCACTCATTGCATCGGGTGATGCTCACAGGGGTGAAGAAGTGGGATTGAAACTAGTGAAATGTGGAGAACGAATCACATAGCATCAATCATCACTTCCGGGGCTTGCACCCGGTAACCAGGACTTCCCAGGAGGTCACCCATCCCAGAACTCCTCTGGCTCAAGCGCGCTTAACTGTGGAGTTTTTCCCCACAATCAAGCCCACTTAGCTTGCTACCCCATTTGCAAAACCTTAGCAAGTATTGTGCCTCATGAACCATTCAAGTAGAGATCCCTTGACTCTTTTTGAATTTAAGTATGGGGGATTTACGCAGTGCATTATATTAGATATCATTTTTGGGATTCAACTGCGTTAAGTAAGTCATTCAAACGTATGACCATTTCCATGAGAGGTAGTCGTAACTGACTAATTTTCATGATTTTTGAATAGTTCACTTAGCACTCATTGCATCGGGTGATGCTCACAGGGGTGAAGAAGTGGGATTGAAACTAGTGAAATGTGGAGAACGAATCACATAGCATCAATCATCACTTCCGGGGCTTGCACCCGGTAACCAGGACTTCCCAGGAGGTCACCCATCCCAGAACTCCTCTGGCTCAAGCGCGCTTAACTGTGGAGTTTTTCCCCACAATCAAGCCCACTTAGCTTGCTACCCCATTTGCAAAACCTTAGCAAGTATTGTGCCTCATGAACCATTCAAGTAGAGATCCCTTGACTCTTTTTGAATTTAAGTATGGGGGATTTACGCAGTGCATTATATTAGATATCATTTTTGGGATTCAACTGCGTTAAGTAAGTCATTCAAACGTATGACCATTTCCATGAGAGGTAGTCGTAACTGACTAATTTCTCATGATTTTTGAATAGTTCACTTAGCACTCATTGCATCGGGTGATGCTCACAGGGGTGAAGAAGTGGGATTGAAACTAGTGAAATGTGGAGAACGAATCACATAGCATCAATCATCACTTCCGGGGCTTGCACCCGGTAACCAGGACTTCCCAGGAGGTCACCCATCCCAGAACTCCTCTGGCTCAAGCGCGCTTAACTGTGGAGTTTTTCCCACAATCAAGCCCACTTAGCTTGCTACCCCATTTGCAAAACCTTAGCAAGTATTGTGCCTCATGAACCATTCAAGTAGAGATCCCTTGACTCTTTTTGAATTTAAGTATGGGGGATTTACGCAGTGCATTATATTAGATATCATTTTTGGGATTCAACTGCGTTAAGTAAGTCATTCAAACGTATGACCATTTCCATGAGAGGTAGTCGTAACTGACTAATTTCTCATGATTTTTGAATAGTTCACTTAGCACTCATTGCATCGGGTGATGCTCACAGGGGTGAAGAAGTGGGATTGAAACTAGTGAAATGTGGAGAACGAATCACATAGCATCAATCATCACTTCCGGGCTTGCACCCGGTAACCAGGACTTCCCAGGAGGTCACCCATCCCAGAACTCCTCTGGCTCAAGCGCGCTTAACTGTGGAGTTTTTCCCCACAATCAAGCCCACTTAGCTTGCTACCCCATTTGCAAAACCTTAGCAAGTATTGTGCCTCATGAACCATTCAAGTAGAGATCCCTTGACTCTTTTTGAATTTAAGTATGGGGGATTTACGCAGTGCATTATATTAGATATCATTTTTGGGATTCAACTGCGTTAAGTCATTCAAACGTATGACCATTTCCATGAGAGGTAGTCGTAACTGACTAATTTCTCATGATTTTTGAATAGTTCACTTAGCACTCATTGCATCGGGTGATGCTCACAGGGGTGAAGAAGTGGGATTGAAACTAGTGAAATGTGGAGAACGAATCACATAGCATCAATCATCACTTCCGGGGCTTGCACCCGGTAACCAGGACTTCCCAGGAGGTCACCCATCCCAGAACTCCTCTGGCTCAAGCGCGCTTAACTGTGGAGTTTTTCCCCACAATCAAGCCCACTTAGCTTGCTACCCCATTTGCAAAACCTTAGCAAGTATTGTGCCTCATGAACCATTCAAGTAGAGATCCCTTGACTCTTTTTGAATTTAAGTATGGGGATTTACGCAGTGCATTATATTAGATATCATTTTTGGGATTCAACTGCGTTAAGTAAGTCATTCAAACGTATGACCATTTCCATGAGAGGTAGTCGTAACTGACTAATTTCTCATGATTTTTGAATAGTTCACTTAGCACTCATTGCATCGGGTGATGCTCACAGGGGTGAAGAAGTGGGATTGAAACTAGTGAAATGTGGAGAACGAATCACATAGCATCAATCATCACTTCCGGGGCTTGCACCCGGTAACCAGGACTTCCCAGGAGGTCACCCATCCCAGAACTCCTCTGGCTCAAGCGCGCTTAACTGTGGAGTTTTTCCCACAATCAAGCCCACTTAGCTTGCTACCCCATTTGCAAAACCTTAGCAAGTATTGTGCCTCATGAACCATTCAAGTAGAGATCCCTTGACTCTTTTTGAATTTAAGTATGGGGGATTTACGCAGTGCATTATATTAGATATCATTTTTGGGATTCAACTGCGTTAAGTAAGTCATTCAAACGTATGACCATTTCCATGAGAGGTAGTCGTAACTGACTAATTTCTCATGATTTTTGAATAGTTCACTTAGCACTCATTGCATCGGGTGATGCTCACAGGGGTGAAGAAGTGGGATTGAAACTAGTGAAATGTGGAGAACGAATCACATAGCATCAATCATCACTTCCGGGGCTTGCACCCGGTAACCAGGACTTCCCAGGAGGTCACCCATCCCAGAACTCCTCTGGCTCAAGCGCGCTTAACTGTGGAGTTTTTCCCCACAATCAAGCCCACTTAGCTTGCTACCCCATTTGCAAAACCTTAGCAAGTATTGTGCCTCATGAACCATTCAAGTAGAGATCCCTTGACTCTTTTTGAATTTAAGTATGGGGGATTTACGCAGTGCATTATATTAGATATCATTTTTGGGATTCAACTGCGTTAAGTAAGTCATTCAAACGTATGACCATTTCCATGAGAGGTAGTCGTAACTGACTAATTTCTCATGATTTTTGAATAGTTCACTTAGCACTCATTGCATCGGGTGATGCTCACAGGGGTGAAGAAGTGGGATTGAAACTAGTGAAATGTGGAGAACGAATCACATAGCATCAATCATCACTTCCGGGGCTTGCACCCGGTAACCAGGACTTCCCAGGAGGTCACCCATCCCAGAACTCCTCTGGCTCAAGCGCGCTTAACTGTGGAGTTTTTCCCACAATCAAGCCCACTTAGCTTGCTACCCCATTTGCAAAACCTTAGCAAGTATTGTGCCTCATGAACCATTCAAGTAGAGATCCCTTGACTCTTTTTGAATTTAAGTATGGGGGATTTACGCAGTGCATTATATTAGATATCATTTTTGGGATTCAACTGCGTTAAGTAAGTCATTCAAACGTATGACCATTTCCATGAGAGGTAGTCGTAACTGAAATTTCTCATGATTTTTGAATAGTTCACTTAGCACTCATTGCATCGGGTGATGCTCACAGGGGTGAAGAAGTGGGATTGAAACTAGTGAAATGTGGAGAACGAATCACATAGCATCAATCATCACTTCCGGGGCTTGCACCCGGTAACCAGGACTTCCCAGGAGGTCACCCATCCCAGAACTCCTCTGGCTCAAGCGCGCTTAACTGTGGAGTTTTTCCCCACAATCAAGCCCACTTAGCTTGCTACCCCATTTGCAAAACCTTAGCAAGTATTGTGCCTCATGAACCATTCAAGTAGAGATCCCTTGACTCTTTTTGAATTTAAGTATGGGGGATTTACGCAGTGCATTATATTAGATATCATTTTTGGGATTCAACTGCGTTAAGTAAGTCATTCAAACGTATGACCATTTCCATGAGAGGTAGTCGTAACTGACTAATTTCTCATGATTTTTGAATAGTTCACTTAGCACTCATTGCATCGGGTGATGCTCACAGGGGTGAAGAAGTGGGATTGAAACTAGTGAAATGTGGAGAACGAATCACATAGCATCAATCATCACTTCCGGGGCTTGCACCCGGTAACCAGGACTTCCCAGGAGGTCACCCATCCCAGAACTCCTCTGGCTCAAGCGCGCTTAACTGTGGAGTTTTTCCCCACAATCAAGCCCACTTAGCTTGCTACCCCATTTGCAAAACCTTAGCAAGTATTGTGCCTCATGAACCATTCAAGTAGAGATCCCTTGACTCTTTTTGAATTTAAGTATGGGGGATTTACGCAGTGCATTATATTAGATATCATTTTTGGGATTCAACTGCGTTAAGTAAGTCATTCAAACGTATGACCATTTCCATGAGAGGTAGTCGTAACTGACTAATTTCTCATGATTTTTGAATAGTTCACTTAGCACTCATTGCATCGGGTGATGCTCACAGGGGTGAAGAAGTGGGATTGAAACTAGTGAAATGTGGAGAACGAATCACATAGCATCAATCATCACTTCCGGGGCTTGCACCCGGTAACCAGGACTTCCCAGGAGGTCACCCATCCCAGAACTCCTCTGGCTCAAGCGCGCTTAACTGTGGAGTTTTTCCCCACAATCAAGCCCACTTAGCTTGCTACCCCATTTGCAAAACCTTAGCAAGTATTGTGCCTCATGAACCATTCAAGTAGAGATCCCTTGACTCTTTTTGAATTTAAGTATGGGGGATTTACGCAGTGCATTATATTAGATATCATTTTTGGGATTCAACTGCGTTAAGTAAGTCATTCAAACGTATGACCATTTCCATGAGAGGTAGTCGTAACTGACTAATTTCTCATGATTTTTGAATAGTTCACTTAGCACTCATTGCATCGGGTGATGCTCACAGGGGTGAAGAAGTGGGATTGAAACTAGTGAAATGTGGAGAACGAATCACATAGCATCAATCATCACTTCCGGGGCTTGCACCCGGTAACCAGGACTTCCCAGGAGGTCACCCATCCCAGAACTCCTCTGGCTCAAGCGCGCTTAACTGTGGAGTTTTTCCCACAATCAAGCCCACTTAGCTTGCTACCCCATTTGCAAAACCTTAGCAAGTATTGTGCCTCATGAACCATTCAAGTAGAGATCCCTTGACTCTTTTTGAATTTAAGTATGGGGGATTTACGCAGTGCATTATATTAGATATCATTTTTGGGATTCAACTGCGTTAAGTAAGTCATTCAAACGTATGACCATTTCCATGAGAGGTAGTCGTAACTGACTAATTTCTCATGATTTTTGAATAGTTCACTTAGCACTCATTGCATCGGGTGATGCTCACAGGGGTGAAGAAGTGGGATTGAAACTAGTGAAATGTGGAGAACGAATCACATAGCATCAATCATCACTTCCGGGGCTTGCACCCGGTAACCAGGACTTCCCAGGAGGTCACCCATCCCAGAACTCCTCTGGCTCAAGCGCGCTTAACTGTGGAGTTTTTCCCCACAATCAAGCCCACTTAGCTTGCTACCCCATTTGCAAAACCTTAGCAAGTATTGTGCCTCATGAACCATTCAAGTAGAGATCCCTTGACTCTTTTTGAATTTAAGTATGGGGGATTTACGCAGTGCATTATATTAGATATCATTTTTGGGATTCAACTGCGTTAAGTAAGTCATTCAAACGTATGACCATTTCCATGAGAGGTAGTCGTAACTGACTAATTTCTCATGATTTTTGAATAGTTCACTTAGCACTCATTGCATCGGGTGATGCTCACAGGGGTGAAGAAGTGGGATTGAAACTAGTGAAATGTGGAGAACGAATCACATAGCATCAATCATCACTTCGGGGCTTGCACCCGGTAACCAGGACTTCCCAGGAGGTCACCCATCCCAGAACTCCTCTGGCTCAAGCGCGCTTAACTGTGGAGTTTTTCCCCACAATCAAGCCCACTTAGCTTGCTACCCCATTTGCAAAACCTTAGCAAGTATTGTGCCTCATGAACCATTCAAGTAGAGATCCCTTGACTCTTTTTGAATTTAAGTATGGGGGATTTACGCAGTGCATTATATTAGATATCATTTTTGGGATTCAACTGCGTTAAGTAAGTCATTCAAACGTATGACCATTTCCATGAGAGGTAGTCGTAACTGACTAATTTCTCATGATTTTTGAATAGTTCACTTAGCACTCATTGCATCGGGTGATGCTCACAGGGGTGAAGAAGTGGGATTGAAACTAGTGAAATGTGGAGAACGAATCACATAGCATCAATCATCACTTCCGGGGCTTGCACCCGGTAACCAGGACTTCCCAGGAGGTCACCCATCCCAGAACTCCTCTGGCTCAAGCGCGCTTAACTGTGGAGTTTTCCCCACAATCAAGCCCACTTAGCTTGCTACCCCATTTGCAAAACCTTAGCAAGTATTGTGCCTCATGAACCATTCAAGTAGAGATCCCTTGACTCTTTTTGAATTTAAGTATGGGGGATTTACGCAGTGCATTATATTAGATATCATTTTTGGGATTCAACTGCGTTAAGTAAGTCATTCAAACGTATGACCATTTCCATGAGAGGTAGTCGTAACTGACTAATTTCTCATGATTTTTGAATAGTTCACTTAGCACTCATTGCATCGGGTGATGCTCACAGGGGTGAAGAAGTGGGATTGAAACTAGTGAAATGTGGAGAACGAATCACATAGCATCAATCATCACTTCCGGGGCTTGCACCCGGTAACCAGGACTTCCCAGGAGGTCACCCATCCCAGAACTCCTCTGGCTCAAGCGCGCTTAACTGTGGAGTTTTTCCCACAATCAAGCCCACTTAGCTTGCTACCCCATTTGCAAAACCTTAGCAAGTATTGTGCCTCATGAACCATTCAAGTAGAGATCCCTTGACTCTTTTTGAATTTAAGTATGGGGATTTACGCAGTGCATTATATTAGATATCATTTTTGGGATTCAACTGCGTTAAGTAAGTCATTCAAACGTATGACCATTTCCATGAGAGGTAGTCGTAACTGACTAATTTCTCATGATTTTTGAATAGTTCACTTAGCACTCATTGCATCGGGTGATGCTCACAGGGGTGAAGAAGTGGGATTGAAACTAGTGAAATGTGGAGAACGAATCACATAGCATCAATCATCACTTCCGGGGCTTGCACCCGGTAACCAGGACTTCCCAGGAGGTCACCCATCCCAGAACTCCTCTGGCTCAAGCGCGCTTAACTGTGGAGTTTTTCCCCACAATCAAGCCCACTTAGCTTGCTACCCCATTTGCAAAACCTTAGCAAGTATTGTGCCTCATGAACCATTCAAGTAGAGATCCCTTGACTCTTTTTGAATTTAAGTATGGGGGATTTACGCAGTGCATTATATTAGATATCATTTTTGGGATTCAACTGCGTTAAGTAAGTCATTCAAACGTATGACCATTTCCATGAGAGGTAGTCGTAACTGACTAATTTCTCATGATTTTTGAATAGTTCACTTAGCACTCATTGCATCGGGTGATGCTCACAGGGGTGAAGAAGTGGGATTGAAACTAGTGAAATGTGGAGAACGAATCACATAGCATCAATCATCACTTCCGGGGCTTGCACCCGGTAACCAGGACTTCCCAGGAGGTCACCCATCCCAGAACTCCTCTGGCTCAAGCGCGCTTAACTGTGGAGTTTTTCCCCACAATCAAGCCCACTTAGCTTGCTACCCATTTGCAAAACCTTAGCAAGTATTGTGCCTCATGAACCATTCAAGTAGAGATCCCTTGACTCTTTTTGAATTTAAGTATGGGGGATTTACGCAGTGCATTATATTAGATATCATTTTTGGGATTCAACTGCGTTAAGTAAGTCATTCAAACGTATGACCATTTCCATGAGAGGTAGTCGTAACTGACTAATTTCTCATGATTTTTGAATAGTTCACTTAGCACTCATTGCATCGGGTGATGCTCACAGGGGTGAAGAAGTGGGATTGAAACTAGTGAAATGTGGAGAACGAATCACATAGCATCAATCATCACTTCGGGGCTTGCACCCGGTAACCAGGACTTCCCAGGAGGTCACCCATCCCAGAACTCCTCTGGCTCAAGCGCGCTTAACTGTGGAGTTTTTCCCACAATCAAGCCCACTTAGCTTGCTACCCCATTTGCAAAACCTTAGCAAGTATTGTGCCTCATGAACCATTCAAGTAGAGATCCCTTGACTCTTTTTGAATTTAAGTATGGGGGATTTACGCAGTGCATTATATTATATATCATTTTTGGGATTCAACTGCGTTAAGTAAGTCATTCAAACGTATGACCATTTCCATGAGAGGTAGTCGTAACTGACTAATTTCTCATGATTTTTGAATAGTTCACTTAGCACTCATTGCATCGGGTGATGCTCACAGGGGTGAAGAAGTGGGATTGAAACTAGTGAAATGTGGAGAACGAATCACATAGCATCAATCATCACTTCCGGGGCTTGCACCCGGTAACCAGGACTTCCCAGGAGGTCACCCATCCCAGAACTCCTCTGGCTCAAGCGCGCTTAACTGTGGAGTTTTTCCCCACAATCAAGCCCACTTAGCTTGCTACCCCATTTGCAAAACCTTAGCAAGTATTGTGCCTCATGAACCATTCAAGTAGAGATCCCTTGACTCTTTTTGAATTTAAGTATGGGGGATTTACGCAGTGCATTATATTAGATATCATTTTTGGGATTCAACTGCGTTAAGTAAGTCATTCAAACGTATGACCATTTCCATGAGAGGTAGTCGTAACTGACTAATTTCTCATGATTTTTGAATAGTTCACTTAGCACTCATTGCATCGGGTGATGCTCACAGGGGTGAAGAAGTGGGATTGAAACTAGTGAAATGTGGAGAACGAATCACATAGCATCAATCATCACTTCCGGGCTTGCACCGGTAACCAGGACTTCCCAGGAGGTCACCCATCCCAGAACTCCTCTGGCTCAAGCGCGCTTAACTGTGGAGTTTTTCCCACAATCAAGCCCACTTAGCTTGCTACCCCATTTGCAAAACCTTAGCAAGTATTGTGCCTCATGAACCATTCAAGTAGAGATCCCTTGACTCTTTTTGAATTTAAGTATGGGGGATTTACGCAGTGCATTATATTAGATATCATTTTTGGGATTCAACTGCGTTAAGTAAGTCATTCAAACGTATGACCATTTCCATGAGAGGTAGTCGTAACTGACTAATTTCTCATGATTTTTGAATAGTTCACTTAGCACTCATTGCATCGGGTGATGCTCACAGGGGTGAAGAAGTGGGATTGAAACTAGTGAAATGTGGAGAACGAATCACATAGCATCAATCATCACTTCGGGGCTTGCACCCGGTAACCAGGACTTCCCAGGAGGTCACCCATCCCAGAACTCCTCTGGCTCAAGCGCGCTTAACTGTGGAGTTTTTCCCACAATCAAGCCCACTTAGCTTGCTACCCCATTTGCAAAACCTTAGCAAGTATTGTGCCTCATGAACCATTCAAGTAGAGATCCCTTGACTCTTTTTGAATTTAAGTATGGGGGATTTACGCAGTGCATTATATTAGATATCATTTTTGGGATTCAACTGCGTTAAGTAAGTCATTCAAACGTATGACCATTTCCATGAGAGGTAGTCGTAACTGACTAATTTCTCATGATTTTTGAATAGTTCACTTAGCACTCATTGCATCGGGTGATGCTCACAGGGGTGAAGAAGTGGGATTGAAACTAGTGAAATGTGGAGAACGAATCACATAGCATCAATCATCACTTCCGGGGCTTGCACCCGGTAACCAGGACTTCCCAGGAGGTCACCCATCCCAGAACTCCTCTGGCTCAAGCGCGCTTAACTGTGGAGTTTTTCCCCACAATCAAGCCCACTTAGCTTGCTACCCATTTGCAAAACCTTAGCAAGTATTGTGCCTCATGAACCATTCAAGTAGAGATCCTTGACTCTTTTTGAATTTAAGTATGGGGGATTTACGCAGTGCATTATATTAGATATCATTTTTGGGATTCAACTGCGTTAAGTAAGTCATTCAAACGTATGACCATTTCCATGAGAGGTAGTCGTAACTGACTAATTTCTCATGATTTTTGAATAGTTCACTTAGCACTCATTGCATCGGGTGATGCTCACAGGGGTGAAGAAGTGGGATTGAAACTAGTGAAATGTGGAGAACGAATCACATAGCATCAATCATCACTTCCGGGGCTTGCACCCGGTAACCAGGACTTCCCAGGAGGTCACCCATCCCAGAACTCCTCTGGCTCAAGCGCGCTTAACTGTGGAGTTTTTCCCCACAATCAAGCCCACTTAGCTTGCTACCCCATTTGCAAAACCTTAGCAAGTATTGTGCCTCATGAACCATTCAAGTAGAGATCCCTTGACTCTTTTTGAATTTAAGTATGGGGGATTTACGCAGTGCATTATATTAGATATCATTTTTGGGATTCAACTGCGTTAAGTAAGTCATTCAAACGTATGACCATTCCATGAGAGGTAGTCGTAACTGACTAATTTCTCATGATTTTTGAATAGTTCACTTAGCACTCATTGCATCGGGTGATGCTCACAGGGGTGAAGAAGTGGGATTGAAACTAGTGAAATGTGGAGAACGAATCACATAGCATCAATCATCACTTCCGGGGCTTGCACCCGGTAACCAGGACTTCCCAGGAGGTCACCCATCCCAGAACTCCTCTGGCTCAAGCGCGCTTAACTGTGGAGTTTTCCCCACAATCAAGCCCACTTAGCTTGCTACCCCATTTGCAAAACCTTAGCAAGTATTGTGCCTCATGAACCATTCAAGTAGAGATCCCTTGACTCTTTTTGAATTTAAGTATGGGGGATTTACGCAGTGCATTATATTAGATATCATTTTTGGGATTCAACTGCGTTAAGTAAGTCATTCAAACGTATGACCATTTCCATGAGAGGTAGTCGTAACTGACTAATTTCTCATGATTTTTGAATAGTTCACTTAGCACTCATTGCATCGGGTGATGCTCACGGGGGTGAAGAAGTGGGATTGAAACTAGTGAAATGTGGAGAACGAATCACATAGCATCAATCATCACTTCCGGGGCTTGCACCCGGTAACCAGGACTTCCCAGGAGGTCACCCATCCCAGAACTCCTCTGGCTCAAGCGCGCTTAACTGTGGAGTTTTTCCCACAATCAAGCCCACTTAGCTTGCTACCCATTTGCAAAACCTTAGCAAGTATTGTGCCTCATGAACCATTCAAGTAGAGATCCCTTGACTCTTTTTGAATTTAAGTATGGGGGATTTACGCAGTGCATTATATTAGATATCATTTTTGGGATTCAACTGCGTTAGTAAGTCATTCAAACGTATGACCATTTCCATGAGAGGTAGTCGTAACTGACTAATTTCTCATGATTTTTGAATAGTTCACTTAGCACTCATTGCATCGGGTGATGCTCACAGGGGTGAAGAAGTGGGATTGAAACTAGTGAAATGGGAGAACGAATCACATAGCATCAATCATCACTTCCGGGCTTGCACCCGGTAACCAGGACTTCCCAGGAGGTCACCCATCCCAGAACTCCTCTGGCTCAAGCGCGCTTAACTGTGGAGTTTTTCCCCACAATCAAGCCCACTTAGCTTGCTACCCCATTTGCAAAACCTTAGCAAGTATTGTGCCTCATGAACCATTCAAGTAGAGATCCCTTGACTCTTTTTGAATTTAAGTATGGGGGATTTACGCAGTGCATTATATTAGATATCATTTTTGGGATTCAACTGCGTTAAGTAAGTCATTCAAACGTATGACCATTTCCATGAGAGGTAGTCGTAACTGACTAATTTCTCATGATTTTTGAATAGTTCACTTAGCACTCATTGCATCGGGTGATGCTCACAGGGGTGAAGAAGTGGGATTGAACCAAGTGAAATGTGGAGAACGAATCACATAGCATCAATCATCACTTCCGGGGCTTGCACCGGTAACCAGGACTTCCCAGGAGGTCACCCATCCCAGAACTCCTCTGGCTCAAGCGCGCTTAACTGTGGAGTTTTTTCCCACAATCAAGCCCATTAGCTTGCTACCCCATTTGCAAAACCTTAGCAAGTATTGTGCCTCATGAACCATTCAAGTAGAGATCCTTGACTCTTTTTTGAATTTAAGTATGGGGGATTTACGCAGTGCATTATATTAGATATCATTTTTGGGATTCAACTGCGTTAGTAAGTCATTCAAACGTATGACCATTTCCATGAGAGGTAGTCGTAACTGACTAATTTCTCATGATTTTTGAATAGTTCACTTAGCACTCATTGCATCGGGTGATGCTCACAGGGGTGAAGAAGTGGGATTGAAACTAGTGAAATGTGGAGAACGAATCACATAGCATCAATCATCACTTCGGGGCTTGCACCGGTAACCAGGACTTCCCAGGAGGTCACCCAT